>OY725347.1:4910000-6110000 GCA_963243735.1 Neocrepidodera transversa | reverse complement strand
AGATAATTATCATGTGAGAAAATTGAAAGGAATTCTGATGGTGAGAAGCTTAAATTATCTGTAAATTTAACTCGTTGATCTGTAATAGTTTCTATTTGAGTACTAAGATTTAATAATTTTTGTAGATTCAACATTTCACTAATTTCTACATCCGCAATTACATCATCTTTATGATCTAAATGAGTATCTAAAGAAAAAATATATAAGTTTAATAGTACTGTCATATTATGGCATAAATTTTTCAAAATTTCATCATCAAGATTCTCAAGCAATACTTGTATACACTTTAAAATAAAATCAGCTTGTAAATTTTTATTACCAATCATAAATTCCAGTAACTGCATTTTAACATCATTAGTTTTTATTTCCTTGCATAAAATTAAACTATCATTTTTATCACTAAAATCACTTTTTAATAAATGTCGTATTTTTTTATATAAATGTAAATCTCTAGCTTTTTTATTATTTTTTTCTGACAATGTAAAATGAAACGGAATCATAATTTCTTTGATTAAACCGTTATTATCTATAAATAACGTACTGCACTGGTTATTTTTAGATGGGGATAAACAAAAATCGCCGTATAATAACCTACTATGTTTCGACGCTGAAAAAATAGCGATTTTAGATCCCTGCTGCACTGAAAACACTTCTATAGTTCCCTTTTTCGGAGAATAAATAATTAAAAAATGAGCAAATTTATTACCAAATTTATTTTTTGATTTAGTCTCATTCTTAACTCTGATAAAAGAACATTGTCCTTCTCGATATCCTTTAAAAATTTTTAGTACTACACCTTTAAACGCGTCTATTAAGAGGATACGACCTAAAGTATCAGAAATAGCTGCTAGTTTGTGATCGGGGGATAGGACAATATCAGTAGCTGTTCGTCTTAAGTCACTTAACCCGAATCTGCAGCCCATTGGCTCAGCAGGTTGGGAGGAAAAAGGCGGTGGTTTTTCTTGTAATGAACGGTTACCCATTAGCCAGGTTCTAAAATATTTAATATGGTTTTTTAATTTTGAAGCGAAATTTTTCATATAACTTACGGTAAAGTAGATTTCAATTTGCTCGCAACAGCTTTAGCAACATCGCTTAATACCGGTTGTCCACCACCTTCCAAGGCATAATGGTACCCCAAAAACGGCTTAATCCCAACAGCCAAAACCAAAGTACTATTAGGAGGCATCGCCCTGTATTTTGTATAAAATCCTCCGCAAGTCGAAGCCGTTAATAAATGATCAAAAGTATTTGAAACATTCAATCCAACAATCGCACTATCACTGATATTTGATTGATCTTGAAAACCCCATTTTTTCGGAACCAGTGAAGTATCTTGTCGATTGCGTATAGCAGAAATTAATTGTTGTCCGTTAATAGTACATAAAACGCTTTGATATTGGATATAAACTTCATCAATTTGTTTAGAAGATTTAAGCTTCTTGTAGGTTATGTTTACTATATTTTCAGCATGAAATTGTTCTTCGAATATTAAATCACAAGTGTCTGTATAACAACGTACAAAACCAGAATCAAATCCGATTAAAATAAAAGTCCAATCACTATCATCTTTAACAGTTATACATAAAATAGCTTTTACCTTATCATAATCGTGAATTAAGCCATTATAACTTATCTGAAATGTGTTAGATGAGGATTGAAAGTCCCATTTTGGTGTTAAAATTACAATAGTACGTTCACTTCCTATAACTATCAAATCTCCAGTAGGAGATACTGATATTTTGCATAATTGTAACCAGCTGTCAGTATCTAAAAATTAGTTTTAAGTATATAAATGATTAAATTGGTTGGTACTTACCATTTTGTATGTCTGGAGAAAACAATATTTTTCTTATTTTTGATATTTGCTCGATATTAGCGATTATACTAACTTCGCAAGACATTTTTGTGTTAATAATATTTATTTTTAACTGTAACTGACAGCTTTAACAGCTGTGTAATAATTATCTTCTTTTATTTTAAGTGTCAAATATTGGTCTCTGTTATTTAGGTTATTCATATAGGGGCATTTAAAAGGGTGAGTAAATTCCGTTATTTTGATTGAAACACCCAATATATTATAATCATTGTTGTACAGGCAGGTAGGGAGATATTTAATAGACTTTCTATCAAGTGAATTAAATATAAACGTATTAAACATTATTTTCCAAGTATATATTAACTAAATTAACTAAAACTAATACGATTTTTTCAATTTTTTCAGTGAAATTTTATTCTTAAAATTCTACTAACACGTAAACTTTTATCGAAAACAACTGTTTCTGGCATACTCTGTATTATTAATTTCTTAAAAAAATTTCATTTCTTATAAAAGGACTTGAAAATATGAAATAAAAATAAAATAAAATAATTTAAAATTTTCCGGTTATGGCACTTTGTAAAATATAATAATTTGAATTTTTAACTCTTAAAACTACTAACTGAATGAGACACTGTTAATATAGGGACAAATATCGATATCCATTATATAATATTTTCCATTATATAATATTTTCCATTATTGATAAATTGCAACAAAATCCCATAAAGGTATTTTTAAAGTAATCAAACTTTTGTGCTCTGTATGAGCTGCTTACTACTACTTTATAGTATGTCACTGGGCAATGGGTTGCTTAACAGGAAAAGGGCCCTACTAAACTAGAAGCAGAAGATTGACATTGTCTGTAAAGTGCGTTTAGTAGTACCCATATTTTTTTAAAAAGTCAAAACAGGTTCATGTTAGTTTGAAAATTAATTTATCAAAAGTTATATTACTGAGAGGAAAATATAATGAAAATGAATCATCAAAGTGCAAAAATCGTAATATTTTTATGAATTAAATTAGCAATTTTTTAATTATTTTATTATTTTGTTGCATCTAACGTGTTAAAAATCAACCCTCCTAGTTTTGACACCTCGCGGTATGCAAATGCGTTTGCATGGTTCACCTGTGTGAAACGCCACCCCCTCACGTGCATCTACGCCCCACCCCCGTTATTATTATCTCATTTTGCCACCCCTCACAACGCGTTCGCTTGTTATCGAGGGTGGAACACGTGGTTTTGGTGGTTTTAAACTGTCTGTCGGGCTGTTGAGTCGAGTTGATCTCTATGCTGCTTTTCATTTCGGTATTAGCGCGATAGAGAATACTGATTTCCGAGATATTTTTTTGTTTAGTAAAAAAATTGAAACGGCAGTTAACGTGTTTAAAAAAAAGAAGTAAGTAAAATCGTTTTTTTTTTTAATTATTTTGATTATTTTTATTTATCAATTATTAAAATAAAATATAAATTTTGATCTTTGAAATTTTTGTTAATTATTTTTTGAAAATGTTTTATAAATGATCAAACTGAAATTTGGATAATTTACGTCATTTTTAATTGTGCGCTAATTAAAAAAAAATTATATTTTATTTTTGCAATTTTAATTAAAAAACTTTGAAAAATATACACATTTTAAGGAATTCGGTAGTAGACGTGTTAAATTTTTTTGTTTAAATATTCTAATTGTATTTTTATACTACATTAGGCTCATTTTAATATATTTTTCTGTATTATTACACTAACAGACCTAGAATTTGATTTGATAGTAAATTTTTCGAAAAATTTAAGTTTGTAATTTTTTTTAATAACTCAAAAAATGGTATACTGCAGTTGACGTGTTTAAGTTACAAGTAATAAAAAATTTAATGAACGTAATTTATTAAAGCAGAGCATAGCACAAAATATTTTGTAGTTTTCTTTTTATAACTAATAGAAATGATTTTGCGGTGAACGTGTTAAAAAAAATTGTTATTGTGGTATCTTTGGTATATTCCTAATACTAAAAAAAATGTAACAAATTAAAAATATATTCTAATATTTTTTATGATACTTTTCCGTTTTTTTATATATAATAAAAATTTTAATGTAATAAATAATTGATTTTGCAGTAAACGTGTTAAAAATAAATTAATAAACAATTCATTATGGAGCGGAAGTGTTAAAAAAAAACATACAGTATTTTTATTATGTTTTTGGCGTCTCAGGAACTGAAACTGCATTTTAATCCCACATTTTAGGGACTAAAGTACCACTTTTACTCCCTTGGGATTAAAATATTTTCGATTTTCAATAACTTCTCATAACAATTAAGTAATCGATTAATTTATCGTTATGAAATAATATTGAGTGTTTCTTTTGACATGATTGTCGTATGAATTTCAAAGTTTTAGTCCCTGAGGTTCAAAAACAGCGTATGTACCTCGTGACTAAAGTGCTACTTTAGTCCCTTGGTACATAATAACCGCATTGGATTCCTTTTTACACCTTTTAATTTTTACCTTATAATCACTAGAAACTGTAATTTATTAATAAAAATATTTTGCAGTGAACGTGTTAAAAAAAAATTAAAACATTAAAATATTTTATTCGTTAAATAAATAATTTTGCAGTGTACGTGTTAAAGCACCATATTTTTATTAAACTTTTTTTTGTCAGAAAATTTTATTTTTTATAAACGTTTCTTATTTCAATAAAATTGATTATTATTAAGGAAAAAAGTAAAAAAAAAATACAGGGTGATTAAAAATGTTAAATGTTTTTGATTTTAATTAAATTGATTATTTTGAAAAAAATAGTAAAAAAATACAGGGTGGTTTAAAAAATAAGTAAATTATTATTATTTTTGATTTGTCATAAAATTTTATTCTCTATAAAAGTTTCCAATTTTAATTAAATTGATTAGTATAAAAAAAAGTAAACAAAATTACAGGGTGGTTTAAAAAACAAGTAAATTATTATTAAATTAATAGTGCTCACCCTGTATTTTGGATTTGTCAGAAAATTTTATTTTCTATAAAAATTTCTAATTTTAATTAAATTGATTATTATGAAAAAAAAGTAAAATAAAATAAAGGGTGGTTTAAAAAATGAGTAAATTATTATTAAATTAAAACTGTTCACCCTGTATTTTTAATTTGTCAGAAAATTTTATTCTCTATAAAAATTTCTAATTTTTAATTAAATTGATAATTATGAAAAAAAAATAAAAAAAAAATACACGGTGGATTAAAAAAAAAATAAATTATTATTAAATTAAAAGTGCTCACCCTGTATTTTTGATTTGTCAGAAAATTTTATTTTTTATAAAAGTTTCTAATTTTAATTAAATTGATTATTATGAAAAAAAAGTAAAAACAATTACAGGGTGGTTTAAAAACATAAGATAATTATTATTAAATTAAAAGTGCTCACCCTGTATTTATGATTTGTAAGAAAATTTTATTCTTCATAAAAGTTTCTAATTTTAATTAAATTGATTATTGTGAAAAAAAAGTAAAAACAATTACAGGGTGGTTTAAAAACATAAGAAAATTATTATTAAATTAAAAGTGCTCACCCTGTTTTTTTGATTTGTCAGAAAATTGTATTTTTTATAAAAGTTTCTAATTTTAATTAAATTGATTATTATGAAAAAAAAGTAAAAAAAATACAGGGTGGTTTAAATAATAAGTAAATTATTATTAAATCAAATGTGTTCACCCTGTATTTTGGATTTGTAAGAAAATTTTATTCTTCATAAAAGTTTCTAATTTTAATTAAATTGATTATTGTGAAAAAAAAGTAAAAACAATTACAGGGTGGTTTAAAAACATAAGAAAATTATTATTAAATTAAAAGTGCTCACCCTGTTTTTTTGATTTGTCAGAAAATTGTATTTTTTATAAAAGTTTCTAATTTTAATTAAATTGATTATTATGAAAAAAAAGTAAAAAAAATACAGGGTGGTTTAAATAATAAGTAAATTATTATTAAATCAAATGTGTTCACCCTGTATTTTTTATTTGTAAGAAAATTTTATTCTTCATAAAAGTTTCTAATTTTAATTAAATTGATTATTGTGAAAAAAAAGTAAAAACAATTACAGGGTGGTTTAAAAACATAAGAAAATTCTATTAAATTAAAAGTGCTCACCCTGTTTTTTTGATTTGTCAGAAAATTGTATTTTTTATAAAAGTTTCTAATTTTAATTAAATTGATTATTATGAAAAAAAAGTAAAAAAAATACAGGGTGGTTTAAATAATAAGTAAATTATTATTAAATCAAATGTGTTCACCCTGTATTTTTTATTTGTAAGAAAATTTTATTCTTCATAAAAGTTTCTAATTTTAATTAAATTGATTATTGTGAAAAAAAAGTAAAAACAATTACAGGGTGGTTTAAAAACATAAGAAAATTCTATTAAATTAAAAGTGCTCACCCTGTTTTTTTGATTTGTCAGAAAATTGTATTTTTTATAAAAGTTTCTAATTTTAATTAAATTGATTATTATGAAAAAAAAAGTAAAAAAAATACAGGGTGGTTTAAATAATAAGTAAATTATTATTAAATCAAATGTGTTCACCCTGTATTTTTTATTTGTAAGAAAATTTTGTTCTTCATAAAAGTTTCTAATTTTAATTAAATTGATTATTGTGAAAAAAAAGTAAAAACAATTACAGGGTGGTTTAAAAACATAAGATAATTATTATTAAATTAAAAGTGCTCACCCTGTATTTATGATTTGTAAGAAAATTTTATTCTTCATAAAAGTTTCTAATTTTAATTAAATTGATTATTGTGAAAAAAAAGTAAAAACAATTACAGGGTGGTTTAAAAACATAAGAAAATTATTATTAAATTAAAAGTGCTCACCCTGTTTTTTTGATTTGTCAGAAAATTGTTTTTTTTATAAAAGTTTCTAATTTTAATTAAATTGATTATTATGAAAAAAAAGTAAAAAAAATACAGGGTGGTTTAAATAATAAGTAAATTATTATTAAATCAAATGTGTTCACCCTGTATTTTGGATTTGTAAGAAAATTTTATTCTTCATAAAAGTTTCTAATTTTAATTAAATTGATTATTGTGAAAAAAAAGTAAAAACAATTACAGGGTGGTTTAAAAACATAAGAAAATTATTATTAAATTAAAAGTGCTCACCCTGTTTTTTTGATTTGTCAGAAAATTGTTTTTTTTATAAAAGTTTCTAATTTTAATTAAATTGATTATTATGAAAAAAAAGTAAAAAAAATACAGGGTGGTTTAAATAATAAGTAAATTATTATTAAATCAAATGTGTTCACCCTGTATTTTGGATTTGTAAGAAAATTTTATTCTTCATAAAAGTTTCTAATTTTAATTAAATTGATTATTGTGAAAAAAAAGTAAAAACAATTACAGGGTGGTTTAAAAACATAAGAAAATTATTATTAAATTAAAAGTGCTCACCCTGTTTTTTTGATTTGTCAGAAAATTGTATTTTTTATAAAAGTTTCTAATTTTAATTAAATTGATTATTATGAAAAAAAAGTAAAAAAAATACAGGGTGGTTTAAATAATAAGTAAATTATTATTAAATCAAATGTGTTCACCCTGTATTTATGATTTGTAAGAAAATTTTATTCTTCATAAAAGTTTCTAATTTTAATTAAATTGATTATTGTGAAAAAAAAGTAAAAACAATTACAGGGTGGTTTAAAAACATAAGAAAATTCTATTAAATTAAAAGTGCTCACCCTGTTTTTTTGATTTGTCAGAAAATTGTATTTTTTATAAAAGTTTCTAATTTTAATTAAATTGATTATTATGAAAAAAAAGTAAAAAAAATACAGGGTGGTTTAAATAATAAGTAAATTATTATTAAATCAAATGTGTTCACCCTGTATTTTTTATTTGTAAGAAAATTTTATTCTTCATAAAAGTTTCTAATTTTAATTAAATTGATTATTGTGAAAAAAAAGTAAAAACAATTACAGGGTGGTTTAAAAACATAAGAAAATTCTATTAAATTAAAAGTGCTCACCCTGTTTTTTTGATTTGTCAGAAAATTGTATTTTTTATAAAAGTTTCTAATTTTAATTAAATTGATTATTATGAAAAAAAAGTAAAAAAAATACAGGGTGGTTTAAATAATAAGTAAATTATTATTAAATCAAATGTGTTCACCCTGTATTTTTTATTTGTAAGAAAATTTTGTTCTTCATAAAAGTTTCTAATTTTAATTAAATTGATTATTGTGAAAAAAAAGTAAAAACAATTACAGGGTGGTTTAAAAACATAAGAAAATTCTATTAAATTAAAAGTGCTCACCCTGTTTTTTTGATTTGTCAGAAAATTTTATTTTTTATAAAAGTTTCTAATTTTAATTAAATTGATTATTATGAAAAAAAAGTAAAAAAAAATTACAGGGTGGTTTAAAAAAATAAGAAAATTATTATTAAATTAAAAGTGCTCACCCTGTATTTATGATTTGTAAGAAAATTTTATTCTTCATAAAAGTTTCTAATTTTAATTAAATTGATTATTATGAAAAAAAAGTAAAAACAATTACAGGGTGGTTTAAAAACATAAGAAAATTATTATTAAATTAAAAGTGCTCACCCTGTTTTTTTGATTTGTCAGAAAATTTTATTCTGTATAAAAGTTTCCAATTTTATTAAAATTGATTATTATGAAAAAAAGTAAAAAAAAATACAGGGTGGTTTAAAAAATAAGTAAATTATTATTAAAAGTGCTCACCCTGTATTTTTGATTTGTCAGAAAATTTTATTTGTTATAAAAGTTTCAAATTTTAATGAAATTGATTATTATGAAAAAAAAGTAAAAAAAAATACAGAGTGGTTTAAAAAATAAGTAAATTATTATTAAAAGTGCTCAACCTGTATTTTTGATTTGTCAGAAAATTTTATTCTCTATAAAAGTTTCTAATTTTAATGAAATTGATTATTATGAAAAAAGAAAAAAAAATACAGTGTGGTTTAAAAAAATAGTAAATTATTATTAAATTAAAAGGGCTCACCCTTGTATTTTTGATTTGTCAGAAAATTTTATTTTTTATAAATGTTTCTAATTTTAATTAAATTGATTATTATAAAAAAAAGTAAAAAAAATACAGGGTGATTAAAAAAATAAGTAAATTACTATTACAGGTGTATTTTTGATAAGTCAGAAAATTTTATTTTTTATAAAAGTTTCTAATTTTAATGAAAATGATTACTATGAAAAAAAAGTAAAAAAAAATACAGGGTGATTAAAAAATATACATATGTTGATAACAACCTTGTATTCTCTAAAGATTTTGTAGCATTTCTTGTTATATTTGGCTACATCAAAAGTTTTATAGAAAATCTGAAAAAACAAACGTTATATATTTTAAATAGAAATAAACAACGTTCCACCCTGTACATTCTTAATTTCTTCCACAAAATCACTGAAGTAGAGTTTTTCTGACAAAAAACTATTTTTATGTTTTTCTATAAATACACCATTAAACCTCTTGTTAAGTATAGACCACAAAAAAACATAATAAAAAACATTTGTGTGGGGTGACACAAGGCACAAATGTTAGGAAAACGGAAGTCAGATTCGACGATTGCATGTGTTAATAATATTGGAAAAAAAAGTAAGGGTGAAAATGCCCTTAAAAGGTCAACACGAATACTGGCTACACTTTTTCACGGTTTGTTTTGTTTTGTGGGGTTGATTTGTTTGTATCAAAGACGTGTAGAATAACTAAATTAAATTAAATTTTAATTCAAACTGAAAATACCATTAGTTTATAAAATATATTATTAAATAAATAATTGTATTTATTTAATAATATTTTTTTTAAAAATTTCTTACTAAAACAAAACATTGTTGCCAAGTGAGATAAAATGTCTTTAGATCCACCACAAATTACAGGAAAATAATAAAAAAATATTAATATTTGTTACAGTAACAAGAGAAATTTTAAGAAAATTGGTATATTTTCTGACGTCGTATTAAAATAATACAATTAAATTCATAAATGTAATTAAATACATGATTTATTGTTAATAATAATAGTCATTCCGTCTGTCTATGTGTGTGTCTGTCGATGCTATATCTTTCGTTCTAGACATCCGATTGACTTCATATTTAGTACACAGACACATCAAATCAAGACAATCTATGGGTTCAGCTCAAGGAGTCACCTCGAAGGGTTATAAGATCACATGCCTTTTAAATGGTAAATTTTTTTTATTGTCGATTTTCCCACCGTCAATTGCTGATAATTTTCTCCCAACTTTTACAAATCTTACCGTATTTGTAATAAAAAAACTTCTTTAATTGTACTAAAAATACCAATGCGTTGTTGCCAAATATTTTTTTCTCAGATCTGCTTTAGAATATTTTGTACTTTGCTATAAAAATCTCGCTTTGTTCCTAATTTAAACAAAACATTTCTGTTGTTGACAAATGAGAAAAAAGTTCTGCAGATCTTGTACAAAATATTTACGATAATCTAAAATTTCTGGAATTTGCTAAAAAGTCATCACACTGCTACCAACCATGTCAACATTTTTCCTAAAATTGAATAAATAATCAAAAATCTCTTTAAATCTATTAAGGTAAATTGAAACGCTGTTGCCAAATGTGGAAAAACTTCCCCAGATTTACTATCAAATCTTTACTGATATATATTTTACAAAATCTTGCTGCTGTTGCCAAACGAGATAGTTTTTTAATCTATTTAAAAAATTAAAGAAATATAGTGTGTTGTTTTAAGTCATATAAAAAATAATAAGAAAACAATATAACCAATAAAAAAATTCTTCAAATAAGACAAAATTTCTTCAAATTTGTTACAACACTTTTTTTTATTTACTCCGAAAATTTTTGGTCGTTGCCAAATGGGACAAAATTTCTTTAAATCTACTACAAAACTATTTCGATGTTGCCAAATGGAAAAAAAACCTTTAAATCTGCTACAAAAATCAAGCATTGTTTCATATAGAAATAAAATGTATATAAATCTACTACAACCAAATTTCCTCCAGATCCAAAATGATAATAAAAATATTAATAATAAGTTACTTTAACCTAATCTTAAATTAAATATATATTCGAAATTATTTTCAATAAAGTCAAAAAAACAAAATTAAATAAAATTGGCCCGTTTTAGTACATCATTTAAAAAATATTATAATAAAAATCTTGCAGCTGCTGCTGCATTTTTTTTAAATTTGCTAAAAATGTACCTCATATTAATTTTTGATAAAAATGTTTTCAAAACTTTTTCGGGATTACCAGATCCAACGAAATTGTATCAGATGAAACAAAAATGTACCAAATGAAACAAAAATAAAAATCTACCAGATGTAACAAAAATGTACCAGAAGAAATAAAAATGTACTAGATGAATCAAAAATTCACCAGATTATCTACAACACATTAACAAATAAGTGCAACGTTTGTATTATATTCCTGAAGAAGGTTGATTTCCGCCAAAACTAGTTGCCAGTTTTCCTCAATCAAGTATTAAATATTCTGTGGTATTAGACTTTGTTTTTTATTTCTTCAATAACAAATAAATTTATATTAACAAAATCGAAAAATCTTGCTGCTGCTGCTACATTTTTTTTTCTTTGATAAAAAAATAAATCCTCTAATTTTCCTCAAATTAATTTTATATACAAATGTTTTCAAAACTTTTTCGGGATTGCCAGATAAAAATGTACCAGATGAAACAAAAATGTACCAGATGAAACAAAAATGTACCAGATGAAACAAAAATGCACCATTTGAAACAAGAATGTAAAAGATGAAGCGAAAATGTACAAGATGTAACGAAAATGTTCCAGATGTAACAAAAATGTTTCAGATGTAACAAAAATTTTCGATATAAAACAGAAATGTACCAGATGAAACAAAAATGTTCCAGGTCTGACAGAAATGTACCAGATGAAACAAAAATCTACCAAATGTAACAAAAATGTACAAGAAAAAGTAAAAATGTACTAAATGAACCAAAAATGCACCAGATTCTCTATAAAACATTAAAAACCCGAAAAATCTTGCAGTTGCTGAAACATTTTTTTTCAAATTTGATAAAAAAATTCTCGGATTTTCATCAAATTAATTTTTTATAAAAATGTTTTCAAAACTTTTTTGGGATTACCAGATGAAACAATAATTTACCAGATGAAACAAAAATGTAACAGTTGAAAAAAAAATGTACCAGATCAAATAAAAATGTAAAAATATAACAAAAATGCACCGGATGAAACAAAAATGTACCAGCTCAAACAAACATGTACCAGGTGAAACAAAAATGTACCAGATTCTTTATGAAACATTAACAAAATAATTAAAATTAAAATGTGCTAAAATCAGATGAAACAAAAATGTAGCAGATGAAACAAAAATGTACAAGATGAAACAAAAACTTACCAGATAAAACAAAAACTGTAGCGACTGAAACAAAAATGTAAGAGTTGAAAAGAAAAATGTACCAGATGAAATAAAAATGTACAAATGTAACAAAAATGCACCGGATGAAATAAAAATGTACCAGCTCAAACAGACATGTACCAGGTGAAACAAAAATGTACCAGATTCTTTATAAAATATTAACAAAATAATTAAAATTAAAATTAAAATTAAAATGTGCTAAAATCAGATGAAACAAAAATGTAGCAGATGAAACAAAAATGTACCAGATTAAACAAAAATGTACCAGATAAAACAAAAAATGTAGCAGCTGAAACAAAAATGTACATTTTTATCAAAAATGTACCAGATGAAACAAAAATCTAGCAGATGTAACAAAAATGTACCAGAAGAAGTAAAAATGTACTATATTAACTAAAAATGCACCAGATTCTCTATAAAACATTAAAAAATCGAAAAATCTTGCAGTTGCTGAAACATTTTTTTTCAAATTTGATAAAAACATTCTCGGATTTTCCTCAAATTATTTTTTTATAAAAATGTTTTCAAAACTTTTTCGGGATTACGAGATGAAACAAAAACCAGTTGAAATAAAAATGTACCAGCTCAAACAAACATGTACCAGGTGAAATAAAAATGTACCAGATTCTCTATAAAACATTAAAAAATTAATTTAAATTAAAATGTGCTAAAATTGAAAGATTTTTCAGATGCTGCCACATATTTTTTTTTCAAATTACGAAAAAAAATCTTTCTATTTACCTCAAATTAATATTTTATACAAATGTATTAAAAACTTTTTCGGGATTATCAAGATGAAACAAAAATGTATCAGATGAAACAAAAATGTACCAGTTTATACAAAAATGTACCAGATTTTCTATAAAACATTAACAAATAAATTAAAATTAAAATATGCTTAAATCCTTGCGCTATTGCCAAATAGATCAAAATTTCCCCAAAATCCGGTTTTGTAATCATTGCAATATTCCGGTGTGGACAAATAAAAAATCTCCAGATCTACTTAATTTTTTCAAATGAGTAAATTTTTCAGAATTATAAACATATAGCAGTGTTGCCGATTGGTCAAAATTTTACTCAAATCTGCTACAAATCATATTTCTTTAATCTATTTAAAAATTTTTGTAAAAAATATTAAAATTTGTTGTTGTAAAATGGGATACAAACATTCATTAAATTTTTTATAAAACCGAAACATTATTGCCAAATTAAAAAGAAAATCCTAGATCTTCTACAAAATCGAATTAATTTGCCATTAAAACATTTTTTTAATTTTTCAGTGTTGCCAAATTAAAAATAAATGTACCAGATTCTCTATATATTTAATGTCACATCTCAATGTTGCCAAACTGGGCAAAATTTTACCCAAATCCAACAGATTCATTTAATCTATTTAAAAACTCGCCAGTTTTTTGCCAAACGAGTGGAACGAGTTACAAAAATTCTTTAAATTTCTTACAAAACCGAAGCGTTGTTGCCAAATAAAACAAAATTTTCTCAGATCTTGTACATAATCTTTGAAATTAATTTGCTATTTTTTTTATTTTTTACTATTCCAAATTAGCCGAAATTTTACATTAATCTTCTACAGATCCTTGCAATTTTCCGGTAAATATAAAAAAAACTACTTCATCAATTAAACTTTCGCGCTTTTTCCAATGTTTTGCAGATTTACTAAAAACACATCGCAATGTTGCCAAACTTTGTAAAATTTTACCCAAATCTGCTACATATCCAACAGATTATTTAAATCTATTCGTCGCTTTTGCCAAAAATTATTAAAATTTGTTGCTGTTGTGAAAAGAGATACAAAATTTTTTAAATTTTTTTCAAAAACCGAAGCGTTGTTTCCAAATACAAAAAAAAAATCCTAGATCTTGTACAAAATTCTTGTACCTCAAATTAATTATTTTTTAAATATTTTCCGTGTTGCCAAATTAAAGAGAAATGTACCTAATCCTCTATATAACAAATATATAAATGCAAATTTTAGTTTCCTAAATTTGCCAACATTTTTCCTCCACTTCATTTAGAAAATTTTCGCTCCTGTTTCAAACAAGTAAATTTTTGCGAATTTATTAAAAACATATTGCAGTGTTGCCAAACGTAGCGCACTGTTGCCAAACTGGGCAAAATTTGACATAAATTGTCTTAATTCTATTAAAAAACTTGCCACTGTTGCCAAGAGAAAAAATCTTCAAATTTGTTGTTTTTGTAAAATAAGAATTTTTTTTAGAAGTATTGTTGTTAAATAAAATTTATCCAGATCTGTTAAAAAATCGCTTGTTGTAAAAATATTGCGATGTTGCCAAATGAGGCAAAATATACTGTAGAATCTGGAAAATCAAAAATTTCATACAACACAGATCGTATTTACGTATAAAATTATTATTTGGAGAAAATTTTTAATTTAGAGAAAATAAAATTCTACTAAATCATCGTATCTCATTTCTGTGCGAGCTAGCGGATTTAAATTGCCGAAATTGTTTCGAAAAATAAATGCGGATAAGCCGGCAACGAGATGGAAAAGATATTTGAATAAAAGCCTTTTGTTTTCGTCAAGAGATTTTAAAATAATGACTTATGAGAACCCGAGAAGTTGCCTCAAAAATAAATTAGCCACTTTTTATGGAAAATGCGAGAGACACGGAACGACTGCCAATTTGTCTTCGCTCAATTATATTTCTAAATTCGCGATGCATTTTTCAATCTAGATAATTAAAAAGTAATTGTATCATTTTTCTTTGGCACTGAGGGGGAGGAAAATTAAGATTGTTCTTCTTCTTCTTCGTCTTGAAAGATAAATAAATGGAAATTGATGTAGTAATAACTTAGCAAATATATCTTATATAGGGTGAATACTGATCTTTTTTACTGTATAAAATAACCGATAAAATTTCATAAATCTAATAATCCTTTTTGGTCAAACCTATTTCAAGTATAATCCAGAAAAGTTTAATATATATCAAACAGAGGCAAAAAGAATATTCCGTATAAGAAAGCTAATAATCTCGGGTTTCCGAAGGCTTTATCCACTAATTAATTTGCATTTGCTAGTATTCCATTTTATTATACATTACAAACTTTACTGAATAACGAGAAGGCAAGATGACAATCTGTCAAATTAAAGTTCTTTCGTCAATAAAGGGAGCCCGAGCGGGAACCAACAGAGAAAACAGGGATAAACTCTTATAGACAGAGGCGTAGAAGGGATTCGAATTAAAATCAATCATTAACAAAATTAAGAGAGACAATACTTAAACTATTTCCTTTACTTTAAAAAATATATTAATTTTTTTTTTCTAATGGCATGGAATATATTAATTTATATAACACAATATGCAAAATTCAACTGACTCTTGTACGTAGAATCGGATTATTTACAGGGTGTCCCAAATAAGAGTGATCGTGTTTTCACTATTTGTATTCTTTTATCCAAAAGTTTTTTATGAAGTTTGTTTACATTTTATCCCGTCAATACAGGGTGATCATCTACTAATTTTGGTCAAAATAAATGGGAAAAATATGTGTTATTTTAAATGGAACACTCTGTATATTTTGATGGAATTTAAAACAGCGATTCATTATCTTTTAAAAAATGTATTGTTTGATATCTTTTGATTTCCTATCAACAAAGAAATTCGAAATTTCAAGAAACACTGCATTTTTCCTTATGGAAAAAGAACATTAAATACAAATTTTACAAAAAACATATTCAGAAACTAAAAATAACATAAAATGAAAAAATCGCACAAAATGTTAAAGATTCGCAAAAACTCACAAAAAAACTCAAAAAACTGCAAAAAAATCTCAAAAAATGGCAAATAATCGGAAAAAAATAGCAGAAAATCGCAAATAACCATATTTGAAAATTATTAAAAAATGGCAAAAAATCAGAAAAAAAATTAAACAGGAAAAACAAAAAGACAAGAAAAAATTGCAAAATATCGGAACAATGTAAAAAACCCGCAAAACATGGCAAAAAATTGAAAAAAAAAACCTAACAAAATCTTAAAAAATGGCAAATAAAAAAAAAAAATAGGAAACATTTAAAAATAATTGAAAAAAGGGGAAAAAATCTGAAAGAATTAGAGGAGAAAAACGAAAAGATAAGAAAAATTATAAAATATCGCAAAAATGTCAAAAAACCGCAAAAACTCTCGAAAACCGCAAAAATTGTAAAAAATCGAAAATAATTAGGAAACAAAAAACAACGAAAAAATCGCAAAAAATTGCATAAAACCGCAAAAAAAGCGAAAAAAAGGAAAACATCAAAATAAAATTGAAAGAAAAAATCAGGAAGCATTGGGAAAAATTGAAATATTGTAAACACAAAAAATGGCAAAAAAATTGCAAAAAAACACAAAAAATTTTTACAAAATATCAAAAATTGCATAAATTGCAAACAATCGAAAAGAATTGGGAAACAAAAAACAATCGGAAAAAATTTAAATATACAGAAATAACGAAAAAAATCGCAAAAACTAGCAAACGCAAAAAAACCGAAAAAATGGAAAGCATAAAAAGAAATTGAAAGAAAAAATCATGAAACATTTTGAAAAATTGAAAAATCGAAAACAAAAAATATTGCAAAAAATTACAAAAAAAAATCTTACAAAATGTCAAAAAACTGCATAAATTGTAAAAAAATAGCCAAAACTCGAAATAAAGTGACAAAAATTGCAAAAAAAAATCGCAAAAAACACAAAAAAGCGAGTAGGTACATACAGTATTTTTGTAACTTTTACATTATTTATTGCTATTAATTACATTATTAGTTTTATTAAATGTTTGTGATGTTTAGTTGCTTATTATTTGTCAGAAAGCAGAAGATAACAAATTATACATTTCTTAAAAGAAGATAATAAATCTTTATTAATAAATTGTATAAAGAGTTTAGCTCGTTTAAATACCATCAAAACATACAGGTTGTTCCATTTAAAATAATACATATTTTTTCCATTTATTTTGAAAAAAAATTGTAGATCACCCTGTAGTGACGGGATAAAATGTTAACAAACTTCATAAAAAACTTTTGGGTAAACAAAAACAATTAGTGAAAACCCGATTTATTTAGAGCAATTAATACATTGTGCATTTACATTTAAAATCGATCACTCTTATTTGGGACACCCTGTATATTCATTTTGCTTGATCTGGAACGTTCACGTCGCCGTTTCCAGAATAGTCGATGGATTTCTCGCGCGGATATCGTGAATCATCAAGATTCATCAGAAACAGGGCCGGCCTCGTTACAGTAGAGTAAATTTGTCTCGTTCTTTATTATTTCCTTGTTTTTAAATGTAGTTGTCAATTTTCACGTAATCCGAAATTTCAGGAAGTAAAGTCAACTTATTCTTGTCCGCCCTTTCGGATTATTTATATTCATTTTGCTTCATCTGGAACGTTCACATCGCCGTTTCCCGAATATTCGATGGATTTCTCGAGCGGAAATCATGAATCACCAAGATCCTATGTTTATTCCATCAGAAACAGAGCCGGCCTCTTTACAATAGAGTAAATTTGACTCGCTCTTTTTTATTTCCTTGTTTTTAACTGTAATCGTCAATTTTCACGTAATCCAAAATTTTAGGAAGTACAATATGTTATGTTAAACTTCAACTGACTCTTGTCCCTCGTTTCGGATTATTTATATTCATTTTGCTTGATCTGGAACGTTCACGTCGCCGTTTCCTGAATATTCGATGGATTTCTCGCGCGGAAATCGTGAGTCACCAAGATTCATCAAAAACAGGGCCGGACCAGTTACAGTAGAGTAAATTTGACTCGCTCTTTTTTAACATATCTAAATCGATGAAATATGGCATTGTTTGACGTTTTAAACGTTTTTTAATTCAAAATAATGAACGTTAAAAAACGTCGTAAAGTGTGCCGTTTCGACCGTTTTTCACGTTCTGTTTTTTGAGTAAAAAAAGCGTTAAAACTAGGGAATTATCTGCCGTATTTAACACGTCATATATATACGGTGCGTTGTTGCCATATGTACTTTATAAATTTCCCCAAATCTGGAGAAAAATCGGGGTGTGTGTATATACTCTACGGATATTCTGTTTTTAGAAATCTATTTTATTTCTATTTTAATTTAGAAAAAAATAATTAATCTTGGATTCCAAAAGTTATTTTTCCTGTTCTATTTTTTACATTACGAATAACCGGTTCACTTAAGCGCGATTTCAATTGTTCGTCGATGAAAATATTTCAGGTGGAGTAAAGCAGCTTTACAGTCTAACCGCTTCAAAAATTGTAATTCAGGCATACAAGTCACTTCATTGTTTAATCTCTTTTCTAGAGAGAGAAAGAGGAAGAGAGAGCCATTCGAATTAAATGTCTCTCGTTTCTAAAAGGGAATAACTACGGTTGAATTAATAAACTTTTCAGATTTCAAATTCCAGTAATTTTATCGCTGTTAGGGAGGAAAACTGGATTTTGTGCTGTATTATATAATAATTTTTACAAGAAAATATTACTATAGAAAATACTTATTGCTATATAAATTAACTAATATGATTTTGATAATAAAAAAGATTTTAAGCTCTAAGTGATAAATTTATTGTTTTTGTATTTTTGAGTAGAAATCCGAACCACCGAAGCACACTTATGCAAAATCTCGTCCCACCTTTCTTCCTAACACCAAAATACACTCTCCGAAAAGTCGTTTTAACAGGATAAAACCTCCAGGAATTCCAATATTCACTTTAAAATGATGCTGGAGAAGAACAGTTCAATTTACGTCGTTTTAAATCCATCCAGTGGCGTAAGCAGATTTTTAATCAATTACAGAATTATAAGGTTTTTTACAGTGGTTATAAAAAGGATGCACAAAAACGTTACTTTCTGATTTTTTCTGGAATCCCACTTTTGAGGACCTAAACAAAACGGTTTTTTTTTTAAATAATTCAAATTAGACGTTAAAAACGTTTCATTTATGACTTTTTCTAAAAATATACTTTTGCTTACCTAAAAAATGTTTTTTTAATGTTTTTATATAAATAATACAAAAACGATTTGACAATTGACAGATGGGGAGGGGGACTGCGCATTCTCGCACGCGCAGCCCCATTTGAATTTCCCGCCATTATAAAGACTTTGACAGCTCACTTCCGGTCCCGTACATAGGTAGCTCTAACTACTAACGTTACTTTGTGATTTGTTCTGGAAACCCACTTATGACGATCTAAACAGAACGTTTTTTCAATAACGATTCAAATTAAACGGTAAAAAACGTCTCATTTATGACTTTTTCTAAAAATATACTTTTGCTGACCTCAAACAAAACGTTTTTTTTATGTTATTATAAAATCGATGTACAAAAACGTTAATTTCTGACTTTTTCTGAAAACTTGCTTTTGAGGACCTAAACGAAACGTTTTTTTAAAAACGATTCAAATTAAAAGTTAAAAAACGTGTTTTTTATGACTTTCTATAAAAACATACTTTTGCAGACCTAAAACAAAACGTTTTTTCTGAAAATACATTTTTGTGGACCTAAATCTCAGTTCTGAATTTTTCTACAGATGCTGATCTAAAACAAAATGTTTTTTATAAATTTTATAAAAACGATGTACAAAAACGTTACTTTATGTTTTTTCTTGGAAACTTACTTTGAGGACTCTAACAAAACGTTTTTTTTTTTCAAAAATATACGTTTCCTGACTTAAAACAAAACGTTTTCGGAATGTTTGTTGTAAATGTTACAAAAATGATATACAAAAACATTATTTTCTGTCTTTTTGTCAAACTTAAGTTAGGTTAGGGACTTGAACAAAAGGTTTTTTAATAACGATTCAAATTAAACATTAAAAAACGTCTCCTTTATGACTTTTTTGTACAAACATACTTTTGCTTACGTTTTTTCAATGTTTTTTACGATAGTTACAAAACGATGTACAAAAACGTTACTTTCTAATTTTTTCTGAAAATCCACTTTTGAGGTAATAAAGAAAACATTTTTATAATAACGATTCAAACATCTCATTTATGGCTTCTTCTAAAAACATGCTTTTGTTGATTTAGGAAAAAACGTTTTTTCTATGGTTTTTACAATGGTTATAAAATCGACTTACGAAAATTTAAAAAAAAAACCGTCACTTTCTGATTTTTTCTGAAAACCAACTTTTGAGGATCTAAACAAAACGTTTTTTTGATAACGATTTAAATTAAACGTTAAAAAAATTTCATTTATGGCTTTGTTGTATAAACGTACTTTTGCTTATCTAAAAACAAAACGTTTTTTAAAATGGGTATAAAAACTACTTACAAAAATTTGTAAAAAAACGTCACTTTCTGTCTTTTTCCTAAAACCGACTTTTGAGGATCTAAAAAAAACGTTTTAAAAACGTACTGTAACATTATAAAAAACATTCTGACATAGACATTAAAAAAATAACTTTTACTAAACGTTTTTTATCGTAGTTTTTAAAAACGTCTGAATACTGTAGCGTGACAGAACTGGGGCGTTACTAAAAAAAGTTTACCGTTACTTTTGCTAAAAAGTAACGCTTTAGATAAACGTTACCGTTATTTTTTTAAAGACCCGATTTATTCGTAACTTTCCAAAAGTAACGCCTCAGTTCTGTTACGCTACAGACGTTTTTAAAATCTACGATAAAAAATGTTTTTTATAATATTACAAAGGACGTTTTTCAAACGTTTTTTTTAGATCCTCAGTTTTAGGAAAAAGTCAGAATGTGACGTTTTTTTTTTGTAAATTTTTGTAAGTAGTTTTTATACCCATTTTCAAAAACGTTTTGTTTTAGATAAGCAAAAGTACGTTTATACAACAAAGTCATAAATTAATTTTTTTTAACGTTTAATTTAAATCGTTATCAAAAAAATGTTTTGTACATTGTTTTTCTAACCATTGTAAAAACATTGAAGAAGCGTTTTGTCTAGGTTCTCAAAAGTGGATTTTCAAAAAAAATGAGAAAGTAACGTTCTTTTACATCGTTTTTATAACCGTTGTAAAAAACATGGAAAAAGCGTTTTTTTTAAGTCAGCAAAAGTATGTTTTTACAAAAAGTCACAAACGAGAAGTTTTTTTATATAATTTGAATTTTTATTAAAAAAAGGTTTTGTTTAAGTCCCCGAAAGTCGGTTTTCAGAAAAAAACAGAAAATAACGTTTTTTCGCCGTTTTTGTACATTGTTTTTGTTGGTAAAAAACATTGTAAAATTTTATTGTTTAGGTTCTCAAAAGTGGATTTTTAGAAAAAATTAGAAAGTAACGTTTTTTTTTACATCGTTCTTTTAACCATTTAAAAAAAATGTTTTGTTTGTGTCCTCAAAGTTTCACAAAAATAACGTTTTTTTTAACATTTTTGTACATCGTTCTTATAGCATTTATAACAACCATTTATAAAACGTTTTGTTTTAGGCCAGCAAAGGTATGTTTTTAGAAAAATCATAAATGAGATGTTTTTTGACATTTAATTTTAATCGTTAAAAAAAAAACGTTTTGTTTAAATCAAAAGTAAGTTTCCAAGAAAAAAAAAACATAAAGGAACGTTTTTCAATGTTTTTGTACATCGTTTTAATAACATTTATACAAAGAAAAACAGTGAAAAAACGTTTTTTTTTAGGTCAGCAAAAGTATATTTTTAGAAAAAGTCATAAGTGAGACGATTTTTAATGTTTAATATGAATCGGTTTAAAAATACATTTTGTTTAGGTCCTTAAAAGTGTAGATTTTAAAAACGTATGAATACTGTAGCGTAACAGAACTGAGGCGTTGCTAAAAAAAAAGTTTACCGTTACTTTTGCTAAAAAGTAACGCCATTATTTTTTTAAAGACCCGATTTATTCGTTACTTTCCAAAAGTAACGCGTTACATTACCGTTACTTTTGCTAAAAAGTAACGCGTTAGATAAACCTTACCGTTACTTTTTTTAAAAAGCGACGATTTCTTCGTTACTTTCCAAAAGTAACGCGTTACTTTTAAAGTAAAAACGCGTTACTTTTCTATATATTCTTCTTGTTCAATTTTCAAATAAAAGTTGTATGAATAAGCTTGATTTTTTTAAATACCATCCAGAACACAGTGGCGCGCGAATTCGACGAGGTACAAAAAATAATAAAAACATTATTTCACATCAAACAGCAGAAACAAAAAAGAGAAAAATATTATTAAAAGTAACGCGTTACTTTTTAGTAAAGCGTTACTTTTGCAGTGACGCGATACTGTAAACGAAGTAACGATTTCGTGTTACTTTTACAATGTAATGCAATTACCGTTACTTTTCGCCCACTTTAAAAAGTAACGAACAATAGTTTTTTTTTATTTATGAGTTTGGATGTAGCAGAAACGTTTATAAAACATTTTATTTTACTCTACAGACCATAAAAAATATGTAATTTGGTTCTTTTATGATATTACGGATATATATAATATATAGAAACAATACAATACACAAACTTTATAATCATTAAATGTGAGTTTGCCAAGCATAATGTGGAAACAACCCTATTAAACTATTACAACAATAATTCAACCATTAATTTAAATCTATCCCCCGTTCTTCAAATCTCCAAGTCATGTACGAGGATAATAAATGGATACGAAGACAAATTTCGGGATTTCCTTATTGAGTAAGACGTGAGGAGGTCCATTCAGGTGATTATACGAATATCAAGAGATGATGACAATAAGATAGCGCCGAATAAAGCCATTTGCAGATTAACGAGACTATGCAATTAAATCAAGCGTGTTTGCAGTGAGAGCGACAGTTCTACGACCGAGGGGAAGAGGATCGGGGGACTTTTCCTTATTTCTCCTTTAAGAAAGGGTTGTTCCGGGATGGCATTGTTTGAATTTCGGTATTGGAATTAAGAAAGTTGTTCGTAATTATTAGATTTAGAAAAAAATTAAATCGAAATATACCTAAAATGGAAAAAACGGAACCATTATAAGGTCACTTTTGCGCCTATCAGTCTGTTTGAAATTGGAGAAATTTTATTTAAACGTTGTTCAAGTTCAGAAAATCTTCTTAAATTTAAAGATTTTCTATTATCTTCAAATTTATTCCTTAGTGAAAGATTTTTTTTTAAATCTTCTGCCTAAAGATTAATAAGAATACAAGAGGAATAATTTTTTTTGTCGAGTTTAAAAATAATTTTTATGTCATACAAAAATTTTCATAAATCCGGTGGCACATTTTTCTTATGAAATGAGACAAAAGCCGAAACATTTTATAATCAATCCCATTTACATAATTGCCTCAAAAAGCCATTCAACCGAGTGAAAACTTAAAATCTACATTTTGACACAGACAGTTAAAAGTTCCGCTTTATAAATTTTAATAAGTTACCATCAATTTTAGAGTGAAGTGTGGTTATTAACCATTCCGCATTTGCTTACATAGAACGCCGTATTTCAAAAGTTTTCTTTAAGAAACTGGAAAGTTTTGAGTAGAGGAAATGGTAAATAAGTCATAGTTGTAGGAGTTTATTATCTATTTATTTTGCGGGTTGTAAAGGAAACCGAGAATCTCTCGAATAATCTTTGTATGCAAGCTCATAACGTTAATATAAAAAATTAAGTCAGTTTTGTTATTTTTTTTAAAAAATTTATTTAATCTAATAGGCGAGATCTATAATTTCTGGAAAAAATACCACAATCTTCCAAACGATGGGAAAAGTGTTTTCGAAGTAGTTTTTCAAAATAAATTCCCAAAGAAATATTCCTGTTTGAATACTGCGAAAATCGCGCCAAGATGTGACGTAACAAGAAATGCTTTATTAGTGAGCAAGTGCTCTTAAGGTTATCGACAGATGAATGTTTTACAGCGTTGCCAAGCGTTATTCACAATATTTATTCAGCACACGATATACTTTTTCAATATAATCCATACTGATACGAGTTCTGTTTTACTCATAGAATTAAAGTGAATATTATTTCTTTAGAAGTTCTGAAAAATAATGAAACAGGCAACTCAGGAATTGCCAATTAAAGTACTTATGACGTCAGAAGAAGCATTAATAACGCTTTTGTTTGAATGTTTCACTAAATTCACATACAAAATATTTTTTCACTATATTTCAACTACCAAATTTACTCGTTAGAGAAGTGAAGTACATGATACTAAATTTATTTTTTTTTGTTAAATTCTCATCAAATTGAAAATATTCCAGATTTTGCATATTTTTCAGATTTTGCAAATTTTCCAGATTTTGCATATTCCAGATTTTGCATATTTTCCAGATTATGCATGTTTTTCAGATTTTGCGTATTTTTCAGATTTTGCAAACTTTCCAGATTTTGCATATTTTCAGGATTTTGCATATTTTCCAGATTATGCATATTTTTCAGATTTTGCGTATTTTTCAGATTTTGCAAATTTTCCAGATTTTGCATATTCCAGATTTTGCATATTTTCCAGATTATGCATATTTTTCAGATTTTGCGTATTTTTCAGATTTTGCAAACTTTCCAGATTTTGCATATTTTCAGGATTTTGCATATTTTCCAGATTATGCATATTTTTCAGATTTTGCGTATTTTTCAGATTTTGCAAATTTTCCAGATTTTGCATATTCCAGATTTTGCATATTTTCCAGATTATGCATATTTTTCAGATTTTGCGTATTTTTCAGATTTTGCAAACTTTCCAGATTTTGCATATTTTCAGGATTTTGCATATTTTCCAGATTATGCATATTTTTCAGATTTTGCGTATTTTTCAGATTTTGCAAACTTTCCAGATTTTGCATATTTTCAGAATTTTGCATATTTTCCAGATTTTGCATATTAAAGATTTTGCATATTATTCAAATTTGGCATATTCCCGATTTTGCATATTTTCCACATTTTGCGTATTTTTCAGATTTTTTGAGTTTTCTAAATTTTAGATTTTGCATCATTTTCTTGATTTTGCAACATTTTTCCGTTACTGAAATTATTCAGTAATTTGCTTCTTTTTTGCCGGTATTTTTTTTAATTCAAATTAAACATCTTGCTAACATGATATCAACGACGAGAGGAAATTAAGAAGGGATATTAAACGAGTCTGAAATTAAGATGTACTGAGCAAAGTAATAATGAAAATACATGGTGGCACAAAGAAAATCAACCTAATCTGAAACCGTTAGACATCTGAAATTTCATAAAGAGAATAAAATTATACTGAGTACTCTGATCGATGTTATTATAATTACGGTAATAAATAAGTTTATTCAATATCTGACTAAACATCTTGGTGGTCGCTCAAGAATGATACCGAGTTCGCATTTCAAGCGCGACCATGTTAAGGTCTAAGGATTAATGGCACATGAGTGTCACCACTTTTTCCATATGAACTTGGGTCTATGAGTAGATATGCTAGGCCGTTCCGAACTCAGGTATAGGAAATTCCACGTGTTAATAGTTAGAAGATATGGATATTCAGCGTGTCAGAGAGAGATATCGATATTTCTCCGTTACTATTGGTCCAATTTGAATGCGGAAAATGGCGCTGTATTTAAAATGTGACGTGGAATAATTACGTAAAGAAAAAGCATGCGGAGAAGAAACGCCAAAAGGGCACAAACATCTATCTCCGTTACTATTGGTCTAAATTAAACGGGAAAAACTGCTTCGTTTTATAAATATGATGTATATTAAATAGAAGTTAAAGAGAAAGTTAAGAAGAATTGACATTCTCAAATTTCAGGAATTTTAAAGTTAATTTAACCAGCCAATCACGTTGCAGGGTTTGCTTCATTAACTTATATGGAAGAGAGAGGAAAGAAAAGTAGCTAACAAATAATTTAAAAACACAGTTCTATGTGACGAGTACAGACGTAAACCAGAATAGTTTTGAAAACGTATACGTGAGCTAAATAAAGATGTACAATTTTCCGCTGTCCAAAAACAACTAGATAACTCAAGTTTGTGGGACAAAGTGTTTACTAATTACAGAACGCCCCTTCCTCCTCCGCATATCCATTGAAATTTAACTGACAAGATGCCACAACTAGCAACCTCTTTCATCATGTCCTAACGGCTGCAACGGCTCTTTGGTCGTTACGGGTAACTTTGGCGCCTTGGACCAGGTTCCGTTTAGAATGTGAAGGCCACTGCACGGGCAGCGTCAGTGGAGAAAGAAATACTTCAGGGGTCGTTATGGTATCGACCAAAATCACTGACGACCAGAAGGGCGGTCTTTACTTGCCCTGTTGGGTTTGAGTACCTGGGTATTAGCTGCTGGAATGTTAAAACTAAGATGTCTAAAAATCATGGTGTTTCCACTTATACCTGTAAATGTTTGGGTCAAAACTGGGAGATCTCTACCTACTTGATTTTGACTGATTTTTGAGAGATTACTAAAGTTTCAGATTAGAAATATTAGATGGCGCATACATCGCTTATAGTAAACTGTAATCATAGATCACACAGGGTGTATTTATAATCTGGTACTGAATACAGACGAATGCTCGAATATGCAGCTTGTCACTGTCCACACAAAATACAGTACGGCCCCATTTGACGAAAGTATCCATACTTATACACTATTTAGAACTATTTCTTATGAACTAATACTAATACCACATACATAAAAAAATCTGCATTGACATTGACAGAAAATAATTTATTTGACATCTCATCTGCTTTAAGTGATCTGTGACAAACTAAGCTAGGACACGAACAATTCTAAACAGCGCCATTTTACAAAATTCTGATAAGTTTTATTGAACGCAACAGGTGGTACTCCCAATAAGTTCGAAACAAAATCTAATCAGTGGATACACCAGGTTTTTAGAGATCTTAGTTAAAACTGAAAACAAATATTAATAAATAAAACTTATTATTGATTACCAAATTTCCGGCGAAGAAAAAGGTGCGTAACGGATAAGATGTCTAAAAACCCTGATGTATCCACTGATTAGATTTTCTTTCGAACTTTTTGGGAGTACCACCTGTTGCGTTCAATAGAACTTACCAGAATTTTGTAAGATGGCGCTGTTTAGAATTTTTCGTGTCCTAAGCTTAGTTTGTCACAGATCTAACATCAGTGGCCTGTGTCGGACTGACGGTTCTGGACTCCGGATATATTTGAAGTTGGCTTCAGCTTGACCTGTCTCTAAAGGTCGGCGGACTGCACTGCTGCTCCAATTGGGACGGCCACAGCAAGTCTGACTTCTGGCTGCCTCTGCAGCTGCCGACAACGGTATGAATTTCCCTACTCGATACGAACTTGGGCGTCTAAGAAGCAGAGACGAGAGTGTCTCCATCTGCCTGGCGAAGGTTCAACTGATACGACTGGCCTTTTATTCACAATTTTAAGTTAATTTTACTCCAGTATCGTGCGCGATTTAATTTATTTATTTTAAATAATACGGAAAAAAGTAACTTTGTTACACGGCTATTTTTAATAATGTCTTTTAGTCAAACGTTAGTAATAAAGTTGAAGAGTGGTTCTTTATGGCTTTTATGTAGACGGGTCAGAATTATGCAATCAGGCCCAGCTATCTTGTATGGTAGAAACAAATGCCTCTTTACATCTGTTCTTTTGGTCCGGAGTAATTTCACATCCAGGAAAGTGTGATTTATAAAGTGTTATCTTCTGTGCTTATGAGTTATCCTTGTCTCATTGTAATGTTTTCTTGAATCTGAAACATTTTGGAGCACTTTTAACGATAAATTTCCTCCAGCAATTATCTTTGGCTTTCCTGATTCAATAACCATGTTATCTTCAGTAGGTATTATCAACTTCCCAGTTATGTGATTTTTCAGCAAGATTAAAATGATTATGAATCAACACAGAATCTCGTTCACCTTTTATTATTTTTTAAGGGTAGCTTTTCAAATATTTTGGTTAAGATTTTGACATAAACTCAATTCTACGATTCCAGAAGACAATATTCCATCCCCAGTTTGAGATTTTCCCAATTACAGTAACGATATGACTTCTCATCCAACTTTTCTGTACGTAGATGGAACAGGATATGTCTGTGGTTACTTCTCTTCATACTTCAGCACCTAAGTATGAATCTAAATCCGACCAAGTAGATGATTTACAACCATACGAATTCTAGAAAATTACTTTAACAATTTCACAGCCCCACAAAAAAAAAGTTCATATTTTTCGACGCTGAATCCGATCCCAAACTCAGAATTGGGCCTACACGTCTGTAATTGGCCGCAGGGGCCTAAAATGGCCTGAAATGCGGTTCCCGGGATAAGGCGAAGTCGACGTTGAATTTTGGAGCTAAAGCCGGATTTGTGCTCGAAAAGATTATGGCCAACTGAAATTCCGGGTTTAGGTCCGGGAAAATGACCCCTTGGGGCGAGAAAATCCTGTTTTGAACGTTCCGGTCGCGACTGTGGTATTTTCATGGACTTTCCAATTCTGGACCTGAGACTGGGTATGAAAAGTGTTTGGTGAGCTTAAATTCCCAGTTTGGGTCCGAGAAAATGGCCCATTGGGGCCGTAAAATCATATTTCGGACGTACCAATCACAACAGTGGGATTTTTATGTACTATTTCCTGTAGTTTAGACTGTGCTTGACAGGTTTATGGCCATGTGAAATTACCTGTTCGGGTCCCTCAGGTCCAGAATTGAAAAACACGAAAATACCACTGTTGCAACTGGTATGTCCGAAATATGATTTTCCGGCCCCAATGGGCTATTTTCCCGGACCCAAACTGGAAATTTCAGCTGTTCAAAAACATTTTGAGCATACTCCAAAGACCAGGATTGAAAAATTCATGAAAATCCCACTTTTGCTCCTGGTACGTCCGAAATATGATTTTCCGGCCCCAATGGGCCATTTTCCCGGACCCAAACTGGGAATTTCAGCTGACCAAATACTTCTCACACCCAGTCTCAGCTCCAAAGGGTCATTTTTCCGGACCCAAACCCGGAATTTCAGTTGGCTATAAACTTTTCGAGCACAAATCCGGCTTTAGCTCCAAAATTCGCCTTATCCCGGGAACCGCATTTGAGGCCATTTTCGGCCCCTGAGGCCAATTCCAGACGTGTAGGCTCAATTCTGAGTTTGGGATCGGATTCAGCGTCGAAAAATACATGGGAATACATATGTCGCTCTCTTGTGTATGAACTTTTTTTTTGTGGGGCTGTGTTTTTTTATTCTTGATAATAATAAATGTATTATCAAAACTATTACTATGTTGTAGAGTTTTTTTTTTTGTTAAGATGCAAAAAAACGAAAACTTCTTGTCATTATTATACCAAAAATGTTGGCGTCGTTTTATCAAGCATTCCGCGGAACGCTGTCGAAAATCAAATAAGCAAATAAGCAGATATCCGATAGCGTAGAGAGCGATACAGCTCACTGAAAATCACTGAAAATATTTCTTTGCAATTTCGTTAAGCTGTTCCAGTCTTCTAACTCTTCACAATAAGCCTCTCGTCGTGTTGGTAATGTGGCGGCGTACCGCGCGTTCGCGGAATGCCACAAAAGGATCGCGCCACAAAAGATTATTAAGTTTGATGAAGCTCAACCGACAGCGGCGGAGACGAACAATTTTATTGCCACGATAAAATTATCTATTGTTGAAAAGTTTCATTAAAACTAAAAAAAATTACCTTTCCGTTATAATTTTTTTGTTTTGGTTTTTGGTTTCAAAAAAAAAATCCAATTTAAGTAGATATACTAAGGAGCTCCAACCACCACTATATGGAACTCAACGCGTTAGAGAGAGAACGTATCTATCTCCGTTATTATTGGTCCAACTTGAAATCTGTAAACAGCGCTATATTTAAAATGTGACGTTAGAAATCTGGTCTTTAGGTACTTTAGCTCCATCTGGTCCGACAGCAGACGTACCTAGACCACAGAATTATATTACATAGAATGCTAATGCTATCTCTTAAATTGAAGCAGCACGCGACGAATTTGAACCTTCTGAGTTGCGCAGTATTGCATTTTCGAACAAGCGTGTGTTCGCAGTTTAAATTTACGTCGGACAGGGGCGGATTAAGCATACATTTTTAATCGGTACATGTTATAGATGGATAAAACCATGAACAAATATAATGAAACAGAAATTGTTTGATAATTATTATTTTCTATTATGAATGCAGTCTTAATACCAGTATTAATGTTTTCCAAAATCATTTTATAGGATTGTTTACTTACTTGAAGTTGCTAATTCCCGGCATTTTCCCTTTGTTGGGCCACGAAATTACCATACAAGCACTCACAGTCTTTTTATTTGCTATTATTACCCTAGTTATTTGTCCAAATAGTAAACCAAACTAAGAACTGTGCTTAATAAATCAAATTTGCACTAAGAACTCCACACTTAATACTTAATAATCACAAATTAGAGCGGGAATATGAATACGGAATACGGATCTGGACGCTTGACATTGAAATCAACATGAAGTTTACAGTATTGCCATAGTATTTTGAAATGTAAGTAGATTTCCTGATTTTAAGATTTAAATACAAATCAGGAAGTCTTCAACAACAATACCAAATTTATATATATTGGTATCACTGCAACTAAAAAATAGTTAAACTGCGCATGAGCAGCATTGTCCCGTAGACAACTCTTGGCACACTTTGGCCTATGGAAACTGCTATACCTTTAGCTATCTAGAAATATATTATATTATAAATATCTGTGACCTAGACAGAGTTAAAGGCTAGAACAGACAGAGCTGAAGTATCTCAAATATATACGTTCTCTCTCTATCACGTTGAATTCCTTATAGTGGTAGTCGGAGCTGCTTAGTATATCTACTCACAACAATTTTTTTTATTTAAAACGTAAAAATATAACAAAAATACTTATGAAAAAATTTTGTTTTTCACTCAGTTTTTCATTAAAAAATGTTTTTTTTTAATAAATCCTGTAGAAAAAATCACCTTTTAATATATGTTGTTTCCAAATAAGTGTAAAAGATTTTAGGGGATGATTTCTTGTCGAAAATTAAAGGGGGTCTTTTATGGAACCAAAAGATGTTAGGGCTGTCCTTAAACAGTTACACGCTTCCAAAAATGTGAAAAGAAAATTGTTTTTTTTTTTGCTTTTATGAAATTGTTGATGAGTTAAAGAAATGGCATTCTGTGGGCCTGTTTTAAAATGTTTTTTTTTTTGAATTTGTTATGCTCTTTTAAATGGGTGAAACATGCAACCCTTATTCCATTTTTTCAACTTTTCAAGGATAGGCCTAAAAGCTTATGAGTAAAGGGCTGCAAGAGTTTAAGTCCGGTTCTTATGGGAAATAACATGGGAAAATCGCTAACGTTCATTTTTTTATCATTTTCTATTTTTTTTTTATTTTTTCTTTCGGTTTTTATAGTTTTCTAAATTTTTCTAATTTTTCTAATCTGTTTCGACTATTAATAACTTTTACTCATTTTCTTAATTATTTTTAATTTTTATTTAATTTCCCTGATTTGTTACTGATTTTTTCCAATTTTTCCATATTTTTTTTATTTTTTTACATTTTTCAGATTTTTAATTTTTTCATATTTCATGATTTAATTTTTCTTATTTTTTTTTGGCATTTTCAAATTTGCTATTTTTTCTTTTTTTTTTATTTTTCTAAATTTTTATGATTTTTCTATTCTTTTTCGATTTTTATTGAGTTTTGCTTATTTTTCTAATTATTTTTAATTTCTATTTTATTTTCCTGATTTATTACTAATTTTTTCAATTTTTAACAATTTTTTTTTATTCTTTTTACATTTTTCAGATTTTTAATTTTTTCGTATTTTATGATTTAAATTTTTGCTACTTTTCTTGCTTTTCTATTTTTTTATTATTTTTCTTATTTTTATTGTCATAAATTTTATTAAGTTTTCTAATCTTTTTCGATTTTTATTGTTTTACTGATTTTTCTAATTATTTTTAATTTTTATTTTATTTTTCTGATTTCCTTCTGATTTTTCCAATCTTCCCATATTTTTTTAATCTTTTTACATTTTTCAGATTTTTGATTTATTCATATTTTATGATTTTAATTTTTACTGTTTTTCGCTCTTTTCTGTTTTTATTAATTTTTGTTTTTTTTTTTTGTTTTTCTAATTTGTTCTGATTTTTCTAATCTTATTCGATTTTTATTGAGTTTAACTCATTTTTCTAATTATTTTTAATTTCTATTTTATTTTCCTGATTTATTACTGATTTTTTATTCTTTTTACATTCTTCAGATTTTTAATTTTTTCGTATTTTATGATTTAAATTTTTGCTAGTTTTCTTGCTTTTCTATTTTTTTATTATTTTTCTTATTTTTATTGTCATAAATTTTATTAATTTTTCTAATCTTTTTCGATTTTTTTACTGATTTTTCTAATTATTTTTAATTTTTATTTTATTTTTCTGATTTCCTTCTGATTTTTCCAATCTTCCCATATTTTTTTAATCTTTTTACATTTTTCAGATTTTTGATTTATTCATATTTTATGATTTTAATTTTTACTGTTTTTCGCTCTTTTCTGTTTTTATTAATTTTTGTTTTTTTTTTTGTTTTTCTGATTTGTTCTGATTTTTCTAATCTTATTCGATTTTTATTGAGTTTAACTCATTTTTCTAATTATTTTTAATTTATATTTTACTTTCCTGATTTATTACTGATTTTTTCAATCTTAAACATTTTTTTTTATTCTTTTTACATTTTTTAGATTTTTAATTTTTTCGTATTTTATGATTTGAATTTTTGCTAGTTTTTTTGCATTTCTATTTTTTTTTTATTTTTCTTATTTTTTTTGTCATAAATTTTATTAATTTTTCTAATCTTTTTCGGTTTTTATTGACTTTTTCTGATTTTTCTAATTATTTTTAATTTTTATTTTATTTCCCTGATTGATTACTGATTTTTTAAATCTCTGTATATTTTTTATCTTTTTTCAGATTCTTGATTTTTCATATTATATGATTATAATTTTTGATTTTTATCTATTTTCTATTTTTTTATTAATTTTTATTATTTATTTGTCATTTTCATATTGGTTTTTATTTTTGTTTTATTTTTTTTTTCTAAATTATTCTGATTTTTCTGGTTTTTTTTATTTTTATTGAGTTTTACTCATTTTTCTAATTACTACTTATATTCTTTTTAATTTTTATTTTACTTTTCTGATTTATTACTGATCTTTTTATATTTTCAGAGTTTTGATTTTTTTCATATTTTAATTTTAATTTTTCCTGGTTTTCTTGTTTAACTTGGGCCCAAAATCAGTATTAATTTTGTAATTGTGAAAAAAATTCTTACTTCCACTTTTTATCAATTTTCTCGACATTGCAAAAAAAATTGTCCGGATGTCTCTATCTGTCTAGATGTAAAAACTATAAATTTCAAACGAAAGGTCCGATCGAATTTCGGTTTCCACTTTACTATTTAGTTTTCTAACCCTATTGAATTTAAGCAGGATCGGGTTGGCTCTTCCGGTATCTGCCATACAAACTAAAGTGGTTTTGCATGAGAAAATTTTTTTTCCAGTTCAAATTTTTAGAACTTTACATCAAGTTTACTTAAATATTTGTTTCTCTTAGAAAATATAAAAAAACCTTTTTTCAGGGCAAACCTTAACTTTGACTCTTGCATTAGCTGGTTATAACTTTATTTTTCATTTTTTAACTTTCCAAGGGCAGGCTTAAGCTTATGAGTAAAGGAGCTGCAAGAGTTCATGACCAGTCCTTATGGGAAACAATATGGGAAAATAGCAAATGTCCATTCTGGCAAAAATTGGCAAATTCAAGGTCATTCGCCATCAGATGATGGTGACAGGCCAGAAGGGTCTGAAGTACGTTGAATCGGGTCTTCAGGTTTGTCAAATACGTCAGCTCTACTCTTCTGCTCTGTTAGCACCCTTTGATAGCGAATGACCCTGAATTTTTCAATTTTTACCAGAAAGAACCTTGGCGATTTTCCTATGTTATTTCCCATAAGGACGGGGCTTGAACTCTTGCACCTGCTTTACTCTTTTGTTTACATGAAAGAATCTCTTTAATGTTTGACAAGAAAACATCCCCTAAAAACGTTGGCACTTATTTTTAAACACCCTGTATATATATTTTTTAATTACAGCATACGCACAATAGAAAAACCTTTAAACCGCTTTAAGAGTGGTGCATGTACAAAAATGGCGATTCACGTTTAATTTGAATCGCTGAAAAAAAATTTAAACCGTAAAAAATTTTTTCCCTTCAATTTTGTTTTTAAAATCCCCTTGAACTTTTTAGGAATTAAAAAGATGTTGTGCTCAGATAGATTGCTAACGCCATCTACCAATGGGACACGGTATTATTTATAACTTGGGAAAAAGATTCCACCTATGTAATAAGCGCTAGTACAAACTGGTATCGAGAGAGGGTCCATATCTCTAAAGGGTAATGAAACCCCAAGTTTTAAAAATAATTGTAAGTTGTGGGAATTTGATTCCTATCATCCAGACCGTATAATGGACAGCTGTTTCGCCCCTTAAAGACTCATCAGCGGCAATGTGCCCGCAGATGCATAGAAATCAAATTCTCATCTTTTTTTTGTAATTATTTGGTTTTAAAAAAATATAGAAACATCAAGTTAATTTATTTTAAAAACTGCATTGAAAAAAATTGAGCTGGTTTCCGTTTGAATAAAAAAAATGTACCTTCATTAACAATTTTCCAAAAACAATCTCATGAAAAAAAAATCCACAGAAATGAGAAGAACAAGTAAATAAATTTATTGTTTAAAAATTTTTAAATCAAGTAAGAAAAATTAAAAAAAAAAACAAATGAATAAAAAATTAAACAAAACGTCAAATTTGATTAGAAATTTTGTATAAACATAAAATTTTGAATTGTAAATATTAAGAAATATGTTGATTGTAATGTTCAAGAAAAATTAAAAAAAAATATAAAAACTTACAACAAGATGAGACTGTATTTAAAAATAAAAAATATTAAAAATATAAAAAATAAAAAGAATATACCTGAAGGTGAAACAGGTAGATAAAGAATAACAAGAGAAGAAACAGGACAGACTGAGGGTAAATAAAGAATCAAGTACGATAATTTAATACTCAGAGGAAAAAGAAACAATAAAGAACCACGGGTGAAACAGAGAGAGACGGTAAAAGCAGAGATATAAACATACATCAAATACCTGAAGAATAGAAGGGATACATAATTTTTTTTTCTTAAAGTAATGTTTATTATTTTTTTATTATTTCATAGAAACTTGAGATTTTTGGTAATAAAATATCATTGCAAATGGCTTTGCAACGTGGGGCATTCTAAAATTAAAGGCACCACAATATCATTACAATATATTACTTTGGATTAAGTACGTTCAATCTAAATCGATTATTCGATTTTTTTACCTACGATTCTCAATCTTTTCATAAGCGATTAATCGGTGTATCGATTCTTTTATTACAAAATCGCTCTTGTATATTTAAATTTAGACAGAAACAGGAAATTGCAGATGTCTTGAATATTAGTTACAGTTGTAATTTTAAATAAATAAATTGTATAAATACTAAATTATAAGATCGATTTAATGAAAATCGATCTTTTCGATTCGATCATTAAGTGCATCGATTAAATACCAAAATATTTGAATCGATTCAGAAAATCTTGGAAAGAATCGTATATCCCTATTTTGGATCAGATTAATTATCTATTAACAGTAACAGATCGTAAAATATTTTACAAAAAATAAAAAAAATTCTAGGAGTTTTTAATAAAATTAATTAATTTCCCAAAATGGTCCAAAATATGTAAATCTTTTGCAACATTTTGATGCAGGAAAATCAGACTCCTTCAAAATATTTTATGAATTTTTATTTTTTTAACAAAGATTATATAAGGGTAATTATTTCCTATTAGATGAATTAATAAAAGTTACTTATTTTTTTTTTTAAGTTCCAAATTCTGACAATGTTTTTGTATATCAAAAATAGTAAGCACCAGAAAATTGAATGGAATAAATATTAAAACAGCAGGAAATATATCTAACAAAAGGTCTTCACGTAAAGTTGGAAGTGCATAGCACTGAAGCTGCTGTGTACGATGGCAATTGTTTCGTTCCTTACATTGTTATGCAACAAAAGCTCACTAGACTAGGTGTTTTGTAAAACTCAGTGTCGGTCCTAAGTTTCAATCTATGAAGAATATTTAAATTAAATATAAATAGAAAAATATTTTACATAACATAAAGTTATCTATTTTTTTTTAAATATTTTTCTATAGCATTTGGATTAAAAGAAAGGTTAAAAAAATTGCTTACTAGATTTGAAGTTACTAAAATCAGCAAATGACCAAAGTTAAGGTCTACCCTGAAAAACGGTTTTTATATTTTCTAAGAGAAACAAATGTCTAAGTAAACTTGATATGACGTGGAAAAAGTTTTAGTTTTAGTTTGTATGGCGGATACCGGAAGAGTCAACCCGATCCTGCTCAAATTCAATAGGGTTAGAAAATTAAATAGTAAAGTGGAAACAGAAATTCGATCGGAGCTTTCGTTTGAAACTTATAGTTTTTACATCCAGACAGACAGAGACATCCGGACAAGATTTTTTTTTAACGTCGACAAAAGTGGAATTGGAATTTTTTCACAATAACATATATAATAGTGAGTTTGGGCCTTGGTTAAACAAGGAAACCAGGAAAAATTAAAATCATAAAATATTAAAAAAAATCAAAAATCTGAAAATGTAAAAAGATCCGAAAGGATTGAAAAAATCAGTAATACATCAGAAAAATAAAATAATAATTAAAAAGAATATAATTAATAATTAGAAAAATGAGTAAAACTCATTAAAAATCAAAAAAAAAAATTTAGAGAAATCTGAATAATTTAGAATAAATCAAAAATCTGAAAAATGTAAAAAGGTTAAAAAAATATGGGAAGATTGAAAAAATCAGTAATAAATCAGGAAAATAAAATAAAAATTCGAAATAGTTAGAAAAATAAAAAGAATAGAAAATAAATGAACATAAATGAAAATAAATGAAAATAAATGAAAATAAATGAAAATAAATGAAAATAAATGAAAATAAATAAAAATAAATGAAAATAAATGAAAATAAATGAAAATAAATGAAAATAAATGAAAATAAATGAAAATAAATGAAAATAAATGAAAATAAATGAAAATAAATGAAAATAAATGAAAATAAATGAAAATAAATGAAAATAAATGAAAATAAATGAAAATAAATGAAAATAAATGAAAATAAATGAAAATAAATGAAAATAAATGAAAATAAATGAAAATAAATGAAAATAAATGAAAATAAATGAAAATAAATAAAAATAAATGAAAATAAATGAAAATAAATGAAAATAAATGAAAATAAATGAAAATAAATGAAAATAAATGAAAATAAATGAAAATAAATGAAAATAAATGAAAATAAATGAAAATAAATGAAAATAAATGAAAATAAATGAAAATAAATGAAAATAAATGAAAATAAATGAAAATAAATGAAAATAAATGAAAATAAATGAAAATAAATGAAAATAAATGAAAATAAATGAAAATAAATGAAAATAAATGAAAATAAATGAAAATAAATGAAAATAAATGAAAATAAATGAAAATAAATGAAAATAAATGAAAATAAATGAAAATAAATGAAAATAAATGAAAATAAATGAAAATAAATGAAAATAAATGAAAATAAATGAAAATAAATGAAAATAAATGAAAATAAATGAAAATAAATGAAAATAAATGAAAATAAAAACAGCAAAACTTAAAATCATATACTAATAAGAAAAATCAAGAATCTAAAAAAAGATAAAAAATATAAACAGATATAAGTAAAATTCAATAAATATAAAAAAAAGATTAGAAAAATCAGAATATTTAGAAAAAAAAACGAAAAAAAAAACAAATATGAAAATGAGAAATAAATAAGAAAAACAGCAAAAATTAAAATCATTCAATTTGAAAAAATAAAAAATCTGAAAATGGTGACAAGTTTAAAAAAATATGGGAAGATTGAAAAAATCAGTAATAAATCAGGAAAATAAAATAAAAATTAAAAATAAATAGAAAAATGTGTAAAAAATAATAAAAAATAGAAAAGCAAAAAAAAAGCACAAATTTAAATGGTAAAATATGAAAAAATTCAAAATCGAAAAAGATTAGAAAAATCAGAAAATTTAGAAAAATAAAAAAAACAAAAGAAAAAACAAAAACAAATTTGAAAATGATAAGAAATAAGAAAAATTAATAAAAAATAGAAAAGAGAGAAAAACAGCAAACATTAAAATCATAAAATATGAAAAAATCAAAAATCTAAAAAATGTAAAAAGATTAAAAAATATGGGAAAATTGAAAAAATCAGTAATAAAGTAGGATAATAATATAAAAATTAAAAATAAAATCAGTAATAATTAGGAAAATGTGTAACACTTGGTAAAAATCAAAAAATATTAGAAAAATCAGAAAAATTTAGAAAAATAAAAAAAAACGAAAGAAAAAATGACAAAAAAATACAAAAAATTAATAAAAAATAGACAAGAGAGAAAAACTACAAAAATTAAAATCATAAAATATGAAACAAATTAAAAATCTTTAAAACTTTAAAAACTTCCAATACTTCAAATATTGAATAAAAAAATAAAATTTCAGAATATACCATCATAATAATTTTAAGCATTAGCTAAATAAAAAAATTAAAAAAGAAAACATAAAAATATTAAAAAACAATTAAATATCAGAAAAATATGAGAAAAAATATCAGAAAAAAATAAAAAAAATAATAAAAATTTAAAAAATTAAAAGAAATGAGGAAAAATCTGTAAAGATCAAAATAAATTAAATAATCATAAAACAAAAATAAAATAAAAAATAAATATAAAACAGACAAAAATTTAAAAACAAATAAAATAGTTTAAAAAACTGAAAATCAGAAAACCTAAAAAAATATAGAAAAGAAAAAATTGGAAAAATCAAAGAAAAATTACAATAAATATTAGAAAATAAAAGAATTAGAAAAAAATGATAAAAATATGTCATATTTTATTTCGACCTGGTAAAGGAAAGTTAAAAATATGTCAACAATCTATAAAATCAAAAAATTGAAACTGAAAAAAGTTTTCCTATGTAAACACCTTAGTTTTGTACGACAGGTACCGAAAGCGCCAATCAGATTCTGCTCAAATTCAATATGGTTCTTCCCTGGAGAAAAATAAATAGTAAAATGGAAATCGGAACTCGTTCTGAGCTTTCGTTCAAAAGTTATAGTGTTTACATCCAGGCAGACAGACGTCCGGAGAGGATTTTTTTGCATTTCAGGAATTCGGAGAAGTAATAAAAATGGGGGTTAGATATTTTTGTGCCATCACGAAATTGATATTGAGGCTGTTGGGCCTCTGTCAAAACAAATTAAAGCCCCTTTTGCTATAAGTACGCCAATGTAAATAGTAGAGCTCGATTATTTTGAGATGAGTACATTTCGTCATAATGTGCAGAAACCAATATGAGTTTGTAGGCGTGGTCAGAGAGCTTTAACTGTGGTCCGAGTCGCCTGTCGCTCATGAAATTTGGATTCAGTAGCGTAGTGTTACTTATTTGTACTTGTTGCATTTATTTAGCTATTTTGAGTTTTCTTTTGTTTTTGTGCTTCGATTTGTGTGTCTATCTATATAAACTTTAATTTAATTCATTTTGTGTGTATTTTGGTAAGTACATTTAAATGCAACTAAATAATAATCTAAGACGAAACCGTACATTCTGAAATATTTTAAATTCGTTCTAAGCCTTTAATTTGTATCCTATTTTTATGACATTTTCAAAAATGCTAATGAAACCTCAATTTTTAGCTTATTGTTCGAAATGGAACAAAAAAATTATTAGGCAGAAAGGGCCAAGTTCTTCAAAGCCAAGCCAAGGAAATAATTTCACGCCTGTTAAACTCTATGAAAAACGAGGCTAAAGATGGTTCATTAAAAACCATATTCCGTATGATGCTAAAATGACCAAACCAGAACTGTACACATTTATTAAAGCTCACAGACCCCCACCGAATTTTCTTTTAGATGATCTCCTTGAAGAAAATGGTCACAAAGTATTACGGTTGCCTCCGTATCACCCTGAACTAAATGCCATCGAAAAAATATGGGCCACAGTAAAAAATTTCGTGGGTCAACATAATACAACATTTAAGTTGGATGATGTTGAAAAGTAAGCAAGAAAAAAATTTGAAAGCATAACGTCGGAAGAATGGGCAAACGTGGTGGACCATTCCGAAAAATATGAGGATGCATATATTCAAAAAGAACATCCGATGGATGAATATACAGATTCCCTCATATTTTGCGTCAATACGGGGTCATCCGATGAGTGGGATTCCGACCTTTCGGACTTCGAAGATAGTGATGAAAACAGTTAAAATTATAAACATTTTAATAAAATATGAATTATTTATTTAAACTTTAAGTTGTTTTATTACTTTAAAGTTTAACAGCAATTTAACTAACAAATAGTTTAAATTTTAAATGCTACTTTTTACTTTAAAGTATTTTGATTTTAAAATATTTTATTAATGTACACACGCCACTGTTAAAATATCAGATACCCCTACCGCAGCAGATTTGAACTTAGCGCCATAAAATAAGGTCCACAAAGTTTATGACGTGCTGCGCCAACTGGGGCGTGGCCAAAACTAAATGTACTCATCTCAAAATAATCGAGCTCTACAAACATTTTTTTAGTAACTCTTTTTACCTCTCGCCCTTCAGATAAGAGAGGTATAGGAATCATGCTAAAAATTGGGTAGTGAGTTTTCAATAGATAAACACGTTTTGGGGTCCCTAGAATACGATTTTGATATTTTCGCGATGATGTCTGTGTGTGTGTGTGTGTTAGTGTGTGTGTGTGTGTTAGTGTGTGTGTGTGTGTGTGTGTGTGTGTTAGTGCGTGTGTGTGTGTTAGTGTGTGTGTGTGTTTGGATAGTAACGATAACTCAAAAACTACTGAATTAAAAAACTTGAAATTTTGCATACACGATTCTTATACCCTAGATTAGAGCTGATTAGATTTTGGTGTCAATCGAACAACCGGAAGTGACAGTTGCTATGAGTGATGACGCCATTACTAAACAAAATGGCAATTAGGTTTTACACATATATTTTGTATACACTATAGTTTATTTTCGTATCATTAAAATTTTCAAAACCTTTGCCATTGTTGCTAGATTTACAAAAAAAGTAAATTTTTTCCATACTTTTTTGTACCACCGTGTAAATTTTTGATTAAAAAATGGCGAGAGGTCATGTGCTGGCCACATCAGATTTTTTTAAGGGGATTATCACACCCAATATAAGTTGCTGTTTTATTTTTTATCATCTGACTAACGCCAAGTAAAACGTTTATTTATCCATTAAACAATTTATTGCAATATTGATTGTAGTTATATCGATTATTTTACAATCTAATTTCAGACAAAGCAGAAGGTCCTTGATAAGCCAAATTACGATAATTTAAATTCGCCAAACAAAACTAGCACCGTTGGTTACACTAGACATATGCTTAAGTTCATTTGCCGAACGGGTTGTATGTATTCAGTGTGCTATTTCATTAGCCTATATTTGTTCGACAAAGGGTCGAGTTTCCGTTGAAAAGCAGGGACTACCTAGCTAGAGTTCATTGAGTATATATATATATATATATATATATATATATATATATATATATATACGTATAGAACAATACACGTTCACTTTTTCCCTTGTGCTGCTTAGCCGGCTTATTGTTAATGTTTTATGCGTAAAAAATTGAATTTTACATAAAACGTCAATATTTCTGTTATGATAACAAAATAATATATTTTGTAAATTAAATTAAAAACTACTTGTTTGTTTTTAAATTTGTTAAATAAGTGGTTGTCAAATTCTAAAAAGATAACAACACATTTAAATTGTTCAGGCATATGTCTTTCTGCTAAAGCTCCTCAGTGGATGACTGTAAGTGCAATTTTCTGCAATCAGTTTTAGCATTTTCTAGCATTATGTATTAAAATGATACACTCTGTATATGTCCAATCATAAATCTCAATCTAGTTTCCCTCTATTCAAGCCCAGAAAAAAAATGTTCTATCCAAAAAATTTTGTTTTGTCCAAAAAACTTGTAGTGCCAAAAAGAAAATGTTCTGTCGGAAAAAAAAACTTGTTCCAAAAACCCTACAAGTTCACATAAAGTAAATATAAGACAAAAATCTTAAAAAATACCAGATTTCGCGGTCTTTGTTATTTAAAAAAAGAATATAAAACCAGAATAATATTAATTTGAAATACATGAATTTTTAGATCAAAATATGAAATATAAAATAATCAAAGTAAATTAAATTTTAAGACAATCTGTAAAAACAAATTATAAAGAGATTCTATTTTTGTAATCGAGACAAAAAAAATTAAAAACAACAGTAAATAAACGTCGAAATAATTAATAATGATAACAGGGGACATAAGTGAAAATATAATATAATATAAATAAAACTTACCCTATATAACGAGGAGAAGAAAAGAAATTTTCAATAAGCGACACAGACGATATAGACGTCAATTGTTTTGACTGAAGTGGCAAAGAGAGAGATTTGTTTCCATGAGAAAGGCATTTTATAGTAATACCTAGAAGAAAGGGAGATTTTGAGACACGACACGAGGAAATTAAGAAGGGATATCAAGCGAGACTCAAATTAAGATATACTGAGAGAAGGAATAATGAAAATACAGAGTGACACAGAAAAAAAACGTCTCCAAATCTTTTGCTATCGAACTTATGTCCGTCCGTCTGTTAGCCTAGTACAACTAGAGACCGACGAGCTGAAATTTGGTATATGGGTTTGGTTTACCCGTCGGAAGAACCCATTAGTTTTTGTACATCTCTCAGACGGAAGTGGCACTATAAAAAAATAATAGATGCAATATGTCACGGAATTTGACTTGCAATATGTCATTTGAAAACCATTGAAAAACTCTATTCAGGACAGTTAAAATTATTTCTCAAACTGTCAGCTGTCAAAAATAAAAAAATGTCAAAATTTGAAACTTTAACATTAAATATATGAAAAATTATTCGTGGATACTCGTCAGGAAAGTTTTGGGGCGACACAACCGATTTTTTCAGGAAATTTCTGAGTGAAAAGAGGGTAAATTTAGATCCAAAAATGCAAATTTTCAATAAAACAGAAAAGACAAAAAAGTGCAATTTTTTCAGGAGAAAAGAGGGTAAATTTTTGAGTAAAAAAGAAGGTAATTTAGGTCAAAAACTGCAAATAATTTTTCAGAAAAAAAAACCCAATTTTTTCAGGTCAAAAAAACTGAAAAATTTCAAGAAAAAAAAAAGACAAAATAGTGCCAAATGTTCAAGAGAAAAGAGGGGAAATTTAGTACAAAAATGCAAATTTTCGAGAAAACAAAAAAGATCAAAAAGTGCAATTTTTTCAAGATTAAAGAGGGGAAATTGAGGTCCAAAAATTCAAATTTTCGAGAATTTTTCAAGAGAAAAGAGGGGAAATTTTTGAATGAAAAGAGTGAAAATTTAGTTCCAAAAAAATACAAATGTTTAAGAAAAAAAAAGTTAAAAAAGTGACATTTTTTTATGAGAAAACGGGAGAAATATTCAAGAGAAAAGAGGGGAACAAGTACCAAAGAAGTGCAAAACATTTGAAGAGAGTATTATTGAAAAAACTCACATTTTTAAAGAAAAAACAGGGGAAAATTAAAGAGAAAAGGAGGGAATTAATGTACAAAAAATGCAAATTTGAAAACGAAAAGAAAAATTACAAAAAAATGCCAATTTTTAAGAAAAAGAGGGTAAATTTTCAAGAGAAAAGAGGAAAAAAAGTAAGAAAAAATGAAAAAATTTAAAGAGATAATAATCGGAAAAACTTATACTTTTGATGAAAAACAGGAAAAATTTTCAATGGAAAGTAGATAAAAAAAGCACTTAAAAAGTGCAAAAAATTTGAAGAGAAATGTTTAAAAAATGTCATTTTTTAAAGAAAAGGAGGGAAATTTTCAAGAGAAAAAAGGGGAAAAAACTAAATGGCAAAAAAATGCCATTTTTTTAAGAAAAAAAAAACCGAGAAATTTTCGAGATAAAATAGGGAAAAAGTACCTGAAAAATGCAAAAATCTGAAAAGACAATTATTGAAATAATTCACATTGTAGGAAGAAAAAAAAGGAGTAGACATTTTCTTGTAAAAAAAGGAGAAAAAAGTATACGAAAGTGGCAAAAAAATTTAAACCACCAAAAATTCACATTTTTTTAAGAAAAAAGAAAGGAAAGAAATTTCCAATATTTTCCTGTGTGTGTCCTTTAATATTGTTAATGAAGAAAGAAAACAAAAAAAACACATAAAGAAGAATCAAATAAGACGTAAAAAAATGAACATGAAAATTTTGGTAATTTTCACTTTCCCGACCCACCTCCGAGAAAGGAAAGTATTGTAAACGAGCTAAAAAAATTTTCAAGATAAACATGGAAGTATCCATTTTGAGGTCACATGAGATGATGAAGACCATTCCAGATGGAAGTCTGTCTGTCTGTGTGTATTCTTCCACGATAGAGACCACACGTTTATTCCGATTGAGCTGAAATTTGGTATATGGGTTTGGACGACATCTGTCAAACGGAAGTGTCACTATAAAAAAATGACAGATGTATTATGTCACGGAAAGCCCTTGAAAAAATCTATTAAGAACAGTTTAAATTATTTCTTCAATTGTCACCTGTCCATAATAAAAAAATGTCAAAATTTGAAACTTTAAAATTAAATATCTGAAAAAGTATTCGTGGATATTCGTCGGGAAAGTTTTGGGGCGACACAACCGATTTTTTTCCTTTTTTCACCCCGAAACATCCTATATATTTCTGTTATTAAAGTCTTCACTCTATCTTACTAAACACCCTGTACGTCAATCAAGATCCTATAATCTGCCATGCTAAATCCTTTATTAATCTACAGTTATTACCACTCTGCTTTTTTTATACAACAAATCTGTTTTTAATATAACAAAAAGTTACCTTATTCAACCTGCTTTAACCCCTTTATTCCATTATCTTTATAAATCTCCATATTTTAATAAATTTATCTTTTTGATGTTATTAAAATTAAATTTTTGAATTTCAGATGACTTCAACTAACGAACACCTACCATCACCTCCAAAACCAAGACTATCTCCTCTAGAATTCCGCAATACGGATCTAGTATCAAGGTTACTGGCAGCTACTCCTCCATATCTTTACAACATGTCGCTACTACCAAATACGTATTTCTTCAGCGAAATGTTACGATCTTTTGTTCAAGCCAAAGCAGAACGATCATCTTCTTTCCATCCACCAATTAGACGATCTAGAAAACGTAACTGGCCTAGTACTAGAACGGATTATTATAATAAACCTTCCATGGAACAAAAACCAGAAGATTGGATGGTTAAAAGTAATAAAATTGAAGAAAATCCTCTAGAATTAACACATAAACCAGAAAACGATAATTTTACTACAAAAGTTGAACCAAGTCCAACGGAAACGTTTCATCATGAACTTCCACAAGAGAATAGTACCCAAAACTTAGTTTTACCACCTCCACCACCGATGTGGTATCCACCTATTTACCCCACACCTCCTTATGGTATAGATCCTTTACATTTTTTCATAGATTTAAAAGTATCAGGACATATTTACGACAGGAAAAATCTTAAAGATCAAACTAGAGAAACTACATCTCCAAAAGAAATTACACATACAGAAGTTTCTAGTCACTCAGAAACTAGTACTAATACTTTTAAACAAACTAGAAATTGTTCAGCTTTTTCTGTACCAATTCCTAGAGGTAATAGTTCAACAGAAACGAAAAAATTTGATGTCAAATCGATGGGGTTTGATAAAAGCATGAATAAAACTAGTACTAATTATGTAATGTCTAATATATCTAATATCTACAAGAATGTAACTCAATATAAAGATTCTATTGAAGAAAGCGATGATGTTAAAGAAGAAAAAAGAGTTAAAGATTTAAGAGCTTTAATTGGTTTAGAGTTAGTTGTTGATTATATGAAGCATAAACCTGGTAGGAGTAATAATGAAGAATCTTCTACTTCTTCTGATATAGAATCCGTTGGTAGTCCTACTTTGGAAGTTGTTGATGAAAACTAGTAAGTAATAAGTAATTTTTTTTGTATTAATTTTGACCGGAATTTATTTTTAGGAAAAACAGTGCTGAATTAGATAATTATAAATATAATTAGAAACAAGAATCAAATATAATCTTTTGCATTAAATTATTATAGTAATAAACAAACAGGGTTGAAAACGAAATTGTAGTTAGATTATGTAGAGAAGTTGTTTTTGTTATTATTATTAGAAATATGTAATAATAAATATTATTTATAAAAAATAAATGTATATTAAAAGTAATTTCATTCAATTTAATAACTTGATCAAAAAGGTGAGTATAAAAATATATTTTTTCTAGTCATTTTTATTGTAAATGGTTACTTTTTATTATCATCGAGTATTTTTTATATCCCGAAGAATTTCAATTCATAACTCTTGCTATAAATCAAAATTTCCATAAATCAGCGGTATTTTTTTTTGGTAAAGAAAATTATATTTTTACAAGAATATTATAGAGATGGCTTTGTAATATAATAATGATTTATACAAGTAATAAAAATTGATATTTTCAAATTTTTTTGTATACGAAATATTCTAAAATTATTACCCATTTATTGATTAAATTCTACATGTTAGAATAAATTTCATTTTTACACAATTATTAAGAAAAATAATAATAATAAATTTTGTATAGCTTCCAATTTAGGAGCAAATTTTATAAAATAAAACCCGTTAGATGTTATCTATTATTTATTTTAATTTGGCTGTCAAATTTAATTCTAAATAGCTTTGAGTGGTAGTGTCCTAATTTTATTATTAAAATTATGTGCTATTTTTATACCTAATAGTTATTTATGTACCAAGTCAGTAAATTGATTACTTTATCGAACGAATCTGAGATAAGAAACGAACGAGCGAAGCGAGCGAGGCGAGTAACAAGCGAGTTCGATAAAGACACTTTACTGACGTGGTACATACAACATTTTATCGCCAAACATTACAATTTATAATTAAAAAAAGATATTACTTATTACATTTTATTACGACAAAGTCAACAGAAAGAAAATGCTTTTAAGTGACAGCTACAAACTATTAATGTCAATGTCATAGTCATAGTTATGTTTATAAATAACTATAAAAATCAAGCTAGTCGGTTCCTCAACAGATTTCTGTTTAATGTCATATTAATTATTACTGTAAAATAAAGTGTTTCTTTTTATAAAATATTTTCCAGATGTTCAATTTAATTAAGGTTTTTCCAGTAGCGGATTTAGGAGGTGGGGCTGAAAGGGCTGCAAATTATTTTCTCTTTTCCTTTTTCTATTATGGCTTTTTTCTATCGTTGTGTTTTTTTTTAGTGAGTCATGCATCATGCTACAAAAGTATTCATAAGAATAAATACCAACTTGATGATTAAGTCACAGCCATGAGAAAATCATTTGATAACGATAACTCCCAGGGCGGCAGTGTTGTAGGCTACGAACTTACTCTCGTGAGAATGGGCCGCCGCTACGCAACGCTCGCGGTCCCACCTATGCGCAGTTGGCACTACTGTTTCAATCACTGTCAAACAAAACACCATTCGCAAATTTGATTAGGCAGTAGCGCTATCCAGGTTTACCGGAGGCTGAGGGTTAGAATGTGCATATTGTAAGGGGGGGGGGGGGGGCGACAATGTACAATCAGTCTCTAGGCGGCAAATATCTAAATCCGCCACTGGGTTTTTCGTCGACATAAACAAAACCAAAGACCATCTACTATAGACGTCTCACGGTCAACTTGTTTTTGTGTTTTGGGACCAGAGCCCTAGATGTCTCTGTTAGTATGAATAATTAAATTTAGGTTAGACATCTTTTTGCCTTGGGTTTAGTTTTTGTGATTGTGACAGTATTTTCTTTATAAAACATTTCTTTCTATTCGTTTATTGCTTTTTCAATTTTCGAATAACGCCTTATAAAGAAAAATGTTGTGTTTGAAATTGTGACCAAATTGAACAATAATGAGCTAAATAAAAATGAGCTAAATAAAAACCCTCTGTTAGTTTTTTTTTTTTTTTTTTTTTTTTTTTTTTTTTTTTTTTTTTTTTTTTTTTTTTTTTTTATTACAACTATTATCCTGAGTTGTGGAGGCGGGAATCTTTTAACGACACCTCACGCTGGTTCAATGCGTGAGGTAGTGTTGGACTCAGGGGCATACCAACTAAACCCTCCTCGGTTATATATCCTTTTGTTTGGTGGAGTTTTCTTGAACCCTGCTGTAGGAGATCTAGTCTCCTCTTCAGGGGTAGAAGTGGGTGGTTTTGTCCTGAAAATAAAAAGGTGTTAGAAAAAAAACTTAGATTGGAAAGGAATGAATGTTGGATACTTACGGGTGGAGCTATCTGGGTGTCAGTGGTGTGGGCGAGCTCATCGGAAGGTCTATGTCTTCTGTTGCTTCGCTAAGGATTCTGATGTTGGGTTGGATGAGTTTGATCTTGGGTTTCCTGGGGAATGGTCTTCGGTTCCTTTCAGCTGTCCAGCGAATCCTTAGAGTTTCTTTGGAGTGGGTGTTTGAGTCGTCCAATCTTCTCCCGACGTACCCGCTTCGGAGTTTTTTAAGCCTGGAAATGATAGTTGGGATGTTAGTGCGTTGGTATATTTGGTTGGAGGGGAAGCGGAATGGGAGGTAGGATGAACGTCTGAGGATCCTCCTTTCAGTTGCCGTGATGGCGTGCAGGAGACGAGGAGGTAGGGAGACGAAATTTAGAGCTCTGTAGTCTAGGACAGGGCGGATGAAGGTTTTGTAGGTGTGTAGCAATGTCATTGGGTTACACCTGCCGAGACGACCCCCAAGGGCCCCAAGGAGAGAGGTTCGCCTTCTGATTTTATCGAGAACCTTTTGGACTTCATTCTCCCAATTGAGTGTACGCGTGAAGCATACTCCCAAGTAGGTGACTGAGTCCGAAGGGACGAGTCTCTCCCCCCAAAGCCTAAGGTTGAGGTCTCTAGTATCTTGGTTAGCTTTTCGGGTGAGATGTGGATGTTTGAAGAGGATGAGTTGGGTTTTTTGTGGATTCAGGGTAACCCTCCAGTTGCTACACCAGTGGGCAAGTTGATTGAGGAGTTGTTGAGTTTTGGTATTCAGAGCTCTGGTTGAAGGTGCGGAGGCTGAGACTTGAGTGTCATCAGCATAAAGTTGGACATCTTGGCATGGGGAAGGGGGATCAATCCCCTTTCATCCAGAAAATCCCAGATACGCTCCTTGAGAAGAGTCTCAAAGAGCTTACCTAGGAAAAAAAGCAGCTGCCACAGACCTTTTAAACCAAAATATGTGACAACACGATCTAATAGATTATTTTTAAATACCGTTCCAACTTTACATTTATCTTGTAAGTCAAAAAATATTCTATTCAATTAAATACATATAAGAATTTGATCAGAATTTATTTTAGGGGCTTTTATTTATTTTTGGTTTTTTTTTCGAATTTTTCTAATTTTTCCTCATTTTTTCCTATTGTTCTTTTATTTTTCTTTTGTATTTTAATGTTTTCTTATTCCTCTGACTTTTTGTGATTATTTGCGATTTTTCTGCCATTTTCTTCGAATATTGTTCCGATTTTTAAATTCGTTCGATTTTTTTCATTTTTTTTTTCGTTACAATTTTTTCTGGTTTTTTCGTTGTACTATATGTTTTTTTTTCGCTGTTTGCGTTTTTTTTACATCGTTTTTTTTAGAGCGCTTGGTCTTTCCGTTTTTCCGTATTTTACAATTTAATTTTTCATTTTTTCTAATATTTTTGTTTAAATTTGTTTTCTGTTTTTCTTATTACCCCGGTTGTTTCTGATTTTTTCCGTTTTTTTTTTTCAATTTGTTCTCATCTTTATTCATTTTTTTATCATTGTTGTTTTTTTTTATAATTTTTTCTTATTCCTTTAATTTTTACGATTATTTGCGATTTTCTTCTCTTTTTTTATATTTCTTCGTTTTTTTCTCATTTTTATGATTTTTTGTTTTGTTTTGCTTTTTTTTTCGAATTTTTCTAATTTTTCCTCATTTTTTGCCATTGTTTCTTCCTTTTGTTTTCTCATTTTTTCTTATTCCTCTGTTTGCGATTTTTTTGCCGTTTTATTGAATTTTGTTGCGATTGTTTTTTTAAGTCAATCTGGTTTTTTCGTGGTTCTTTATGTTTTTTTTCGCTTTTTGCGTTTTTTTACATCGTTTTTTTTGCGATTTTTAGAGCTCTTGGTCTTTCCGTTTTTTCGGTATTTTACAATTTTATTATCCATTTTTGCCAATATTTTTGCTTAAATTTGTTTTCTGTTTTTCTTATTACTCCGATTTTTTCTGATTTTTTGGGTTTTTAAATTTTTTTCTCGGCTTTTCTTATTTTTCTGGTTTTTTTTTGTCAATTTTTTCTCATTTTTCACATTTTTTCATCATTGATATTTTTTTTCTATTCTTTTTTCTCACTTTTTCTTATTCTTTTAATTTTTTACGATTATTTTCGATATTTTTCTCATTTTTTTGAAATTTTGTTGAGGTTTTTTTGCAATTTATTTCAATTCTTTCGATTTTTTTTATGTTACAATTGTTTCCGGTTTTTTGTTTTTTTTTGAAATTTTTTGTGTTTTCTTTTGCGATATTTTTCGATTTCTTATGTTTTTCTGCTTTGTTTTTCTTGTTGCGACTTTTAGCGTTTAATTTTTTCGTTTTTTCCAAATTTTCTGATTTTTCTTTAAATTTTTTCTTATGGTAACCAATTTCATTTATACAGTAAAGTGTTTTTTTCTTCATTTTTATTTTTCAAAATTCGAGATGTAAAAATTAGATGGTTTATTTTATTTTCCGATGTACGATATAAACAAGTAGATCCGATGTACAATTTTCTTCTTTTCTCATGTTTACATCTGGCCTCTATTTAATAAGGAATTCAGTTCGTATATATTGCCATCTCTGAACAATATTATCAATTAATGTAGATATTTTTAATTTATTTTTTTGCCGCAGTTAAAAAATGTCACTTGTGTCGTTACATAAATGGATTATTTTTGTCTCAATTTTGACTCCCGACTGAATTACAAAAAATTCTAGTCGCAACTTTTTATACTAAGCCATTTGTGAATAGTAAATTTTTTATTATAAAAAAAATCATAATATTAAAAATTCTTCCTGAATTTGGACAAAACCTTATAATACATAAACCATTAAAACTGCAATACTAAATTATCAAATATAGATAATCCAAAATATTAAAAAAATTACTTACACATTTCAAATATCAATATAATATATATTTATTTTAATTAGCAAGTTAATATTTAGATTAATAAATAACATAATCACTCTAAAATACTATTTTTTACCAATTATTAGATAAAATTACATTTTTCTTTATCTTCATGAATAATATGTCATTAAATACTCATTAATTAGATAGTAAAAAATATATATAAACAGCATAATGTAGGCAAACTAAGATATAAATTTGTAATTTTTTTGGCATGAATTTTTTTAGTTAGAGGGTGATTTTAGAGGTGCTAATCCTTCGAATTTAATTCAAAAAAGGTTCAACAGTTGCAATTATGATGAGTTATTTTATTTTAAAGGAAACAGTGGATTTTAAATGGAAAAATGATGTATTATAGTATTTTTATGTTGGAAGATACCCCGTTGATCTAGTGACAGTTGAATTCAGGTTGTATACTTACATAACAGCGAAAAATTTTGAGAATTATATTTATATTAATATAAAAATTTTCTGAAAATGTTTAGTGTAAATTCTAAAGTACTATTGACCCATAAAACCTAACCTATATCAATTTAATTTCAAAATATAATAAGGGGTAAGTAAAAAATTTGTTCCAAGTTAAATATGGGTTAACTATAATATATAATAAAGTGTAATTTGAATCCCTTTTTCAGAATTTATAACTACGCAACGTTTAATCAATAATATACAATACTGGTTATTGGATTTGCTCTTGTACGTGGCGCCCTCTTAATAAAAAATTTATTGTTACCTATTAATTAGTGACGAACTCCTATTTTTGAGTAAATACAAATTGTGGTAATTAATTGAGTTAAAATTATTGAGTACTACCAATTTTGTATTTTTATAGTTTCTATTTTTTTTTTATTAATTCGAAGAGTTTAACATTTTCTAGAGAAACGTTTTTGGTTCAGTAATTCTCTTGCTGATATTGTTATTAAACTATTTGTTTTATATATATTTTTTTTTTCATTTTTAGACGAAATATATCCACAGCTGTAATTATATCTGCTGCAAGTGCAAAAATATGAAAATAAAAAATGTCCAAGAGTTCCTGCTGTTTTTTAAAATTAAAAAAAGTAAATGTTGATATTGGGTTTTGTTAATAAAAGTTATCTAATATATTGGATTTAATTATAAAGTCAAGTGTTCAATAAAAGTAATGAAACTCAAAGTCATGTACCCAATGATTTAATTAAAAAAATCGGCTGTGTCACCCCAGGACTTTCCCGGCTCGACCGTAGAGAATATGTTATTTATTATTATTATTTTAATTACAAAATACCAAGCAATACATTGATTTATGGAACACATTAAAAATAGCGAGCTGATGGTGAATTAATATTTCAATGTTGGTAATGACATAAGCTGCGCATGCGCACGTTATGTATCATACTGCTACAAATAGGATCTCCTAAAATCATGTGTGAAAACTTTTGGGAAATCGGGATACAATAGTTGTAGGGAATTTTAAATGTGTATTTTTCTCGCCATCTAGCGGCGAAACTATGAGGAATTCGATAAAAGTTAAACATAAAAGTTAAAAAAAATTTGATGCTTTACAACTTTGCACAAGAAAATTTTGCACTTAAATGCATCGTTTGTCCTCAAAATCATGAAAAACTAAAAAAAACCTACATGCACATTTTTTACGCGCCCTCTAGTGGCGCAACTCTTGGAGATTTTAGAAAAAGTTTGAGACAAAAGTTACAGAGAATTTTATGCTCTAAAACTTTGTACTACAAAATTTTGCACTAAAGTATATTGTTTGTCCTCAAAATCAAGAAAAACTAGAGAAAACCTACATGCACATTTTTACGCGCCCTCTAGTGGCGAAACTATTGAAAATTCTGGAGAAAGTTTCAAAAAAAAGTTATAGAGAATTTCATTTTCTAAAACTTTGTACTACAACATTTTGCACTAAAATGTATTGTTGGTCCTCAAAATCAAGAAAAAGTATAGAAAACATACATGCACATTTTTACGCGCCCTCTAGTGGCGCAACTATTGGAGATTTTAGAAAAAGTTTGAGACAAAAGTTATAGAGAATTTTATGCTCTAAAACTTTGTACTACAAAATTTTGCACTAAAGTATATTGTTTGTCCTCAAAATCAAGAAAAACTAGAGAAAACCTAAATGCACATTTTTACGCGCACTCTAGTGCCGAAACTATTGAAAATTCTGGAAAAAGTTTGAAAAAAAAGTTATAGAGAATTTCATTCTCTAAAACTTTGTACTACAACATTTTGCACTAAAATGTATTGTTGGTCCTCAAAATCAAGAAAAACTATAGAAAACATACATGCACATTTTTTACGCGCCCTCTAGTGGCGCAACTATTGGAGATTTTAGAAAAAGTTTGAGACAAAAGTTATAGAGAATTTTATGCTCTAAAACTTTGTACTACAAAATTTTGCACTAAAGTATATTGTTTGTCCTCAAAATCAAGAAAAACTAGAGAAAACCTACATGCACATTTTTACGCGCCCTCTAGTGGCGAAACTATTGAAAATTTTGGAAAAAGTTTGAAAAAAAAGTTATAGAGAATTTCATTCTCTAAAACTTTATACTACAACATTTTGCACTAAAATGTATTGTTGGTCCTCAAAATCAAGAAAAACTATAGAAAACATACATGCACATTTTTACGCGCCCTCTAGTGGCGCAACTATTGAAAATTTTGGAAAAGGCTTCAGACAAAAATTGTAGGTAATTTTATGTTCTAAAACTTTGTACTACAACATTTTGCACTAAAATGTATTGTTGGTCCTCAAAATCAAGAAAAACTATAGAAAACATACATGCACATTTTTACGCGCCCTCTAGTGGCGCAACTATTGAAAATTTTGGAAAAGGCTTCAGACAAAAATTGTAGGTAATTTTATGTTCTAAAACTTTGTACTACAACATTTTGCACTAAAATGTATTGTTGGTCCTCAAAATCAAGAAAAACTATAGAAAACATACATGCACATTTTTTACGCGCCCTCTAGTGGCGCAACTATTGGAGATTTTAGAAAAAGTTTGAGACAAAAGTTATAGAGAATTTTATGCTCTAAAACTTTGTACTACAAAATTTTGCACTAAAGTATATTGTTTGTCCTCAAAATCAAGAAAAACTAGAGAAAACCTACATGCACATTTTTACGCGCCCTCTAGTGGCGAAACTATTGAAAATTTTGGAAAAAGTTTGAAAAAAAAGTTATAGAGAATTTCATTCTCTAAAACTTTATACTACAACATTTTGCACTAAAATGTATTGTTGGTCCTCAAAATCAAGAAAAACTATAGAAAACATACATGCACATTTTTACGCGCCCTCTAGTGGCGCAACTATTGAAAATTTTGGAAAAGGCTTCAGACAAAAATTGTAGGTAATTTTATGTTCTAAAACTTTGTACTACAACATTTTGCACTAAAATGTATTGTTGGTCCTCAAAATCAAGAAAAACTATAGAAAACATACATGCACATTTTTACGCGCCCTCTAGTGGCGCAACTATTGAAAATTTTGGAAAAGGCTTCAGACAAAAATTGTAGGTAATTTTATGTTCTAAAACTTTGTACTACAACATTTTGCACTAAAATGTATTGTTGGTCCTCAAAATCAAGAAAAACTATAGAAAACATACATGCACATTTTTACGCGCCCTCTAGTGGCGCAACTATTGAAAATTTTGGAAAAGGCTTCAGACAAAAATTGTAGGTAATTTTATGTTCTAAAACTTTGTACTACAACATTTTGCACTAAAATGTATTGTTGGTCCTCAAAATCAAGAAAAACTATAGAAAACATACATGCACATTTTTACGCGCCCTCTAGTGGCGCAACTATTGGAAATTTTGGAAAAGGCTTCAGACAAAAATTGTAGGTAATTTTATGTTCTGTATACCTTTTAATTTGAAATACATTTTATTAAAATATATCCTTTGGAAGTTTCTGTTATCTAGTTCATTAGGTCCCAGAATTTATCTTTCTCGTGTGCATCATTTGGCCCGTATACTGATACTTATTTGTCTTCCATAGGTAGTCTCTATGAATGTCCTTCCCATTTCCTCAATGCTTTTGTATATCTTTTTACAATCCAAATGAATAGGTTCATAAATGTATCGTAACCTATGCAGACCTTTTTTTTATTATACTGCTTGCTAGTTTATTTAGAAATATGAACGAGACCAGAAACGAGATTCGGATAATTTTGTCTCGGTTTTACGAGACGAGACGATACGAGAAAAGTTATCGTTCTCGTTTGGCCTTCCTTAATTTTCTTGGTTACTATTTCTAATTTCATTTTTCTAATTTCCATCTTCATTACCTTGTTATTTCCGTTATCATTTTCCTTATCTGTTTTAATCATGTTTTAGTGGAGTTTTCTACTTTGTTTTTCATAAATATCTGCATGGTAATCATTCAATCACTGTTTTCTTTTGAAACAAAATTATACAAGTTAATATTTTATGAGTGCAAAGTACACAAGAAAAAATAAGATAAGAATTTGTGTCGAAATTGGAACATTATTTTTGGAATAGTATGAATAAGGCGTCCAGTTAAGTATTTAGAAGATATTGGACACTAATGAATGTATATGAAAATAGTGTTTGTTATCATATTGTCCTTGTATAAATAACCATTTAAACTTCCATTATTTTGAAAGCGGATAACCGGTAAAATTTGCCAATGAAAAATACCCCGTTTTAAAAATGTTCATCTAGTTTTTTTTTGTCGTCACTTTGAAACGCTTCACGTTTAAACTGGAAAGGATGATGAAACAAAGAGCGATGGTTTATATAAAATTTGCCACGTTAATATTTGCTTTTGTATGAATATTCATAAAAGTTAAAGCGGGATTCCAGTGTGTGAGAATATTTACAGAATTTACACATTTTACATAACCGACGATGTGAAAAGCGGTCCGGCCATCAAACGCGTAACCTCTCCTTCAACATTCATTTGCATATCATTCCAATATGATGTCCTTTAGCTTTTCAGTTTTTATTACAATCATAAAAGTATTTTTTTTTTATCAAAAATCGGATTAAATCGAATCCAAGATATGCTTATAACTATAATTAATAAGCTGATTTATTATAATTAACTCATAATCGATTTTTAGTTATTTATTTTTATTGTAAATAATTAAAATCGATGAAAAAGATTAATTATTTTACCAAAGTTACTGTAAGGAATTCGACCACAGGTACCCAGATCTGAGGAAATTTATAGAGTAGATCTGGGCTTTCTGGCAACAGCGCACCGTATATAAATCGCATTAAGTACACTGAACTATAATTAAAATGGATAAACATTACCCATTACTGTCCCTACTACAAATTGTTCCAAATTGAACTTTTTGATATCACAAATGCGCATGTGCATATAACCCATTTTTGACGTTGTCATAAGTCATCGCGTCGCGTTTTATTTCAATTGAATAGGCGTAGGTGAAGAAAATAAGCTTATCATTTATTAATCTTATGTAATAGAAACATTTGTTACTTTTATTCGTCCGTTTTTTAGTTTTTGTTGTGTTGTATTAGCGTGTAATATTAAAGACAATATTAGTTGAGTGGAAAATATATTGATTTGTGGCTAATTGTAAAAGCGTTGCAATAAACTGTTCCGAAAAGATTACATTTCACAGGTAAGTTGTTTTATTTTATCTTAGGAAATATTAACTTAAAATTTAATGCTATAGCAAAAAAACAGAGTGAAGAAAATAGAAAATAAACAATTAACAAAAGTGATTATTTCAACAACATCAATTAAGCATCCAATACAAATATTAAACAGTACGAATTTAATATTTTATTTAAATGTTCAAATATTATAATTTTTCTACATTTTATCTTTGTATTATGTTTTTTTTTATTATATACTTGTTTTATTTTTAACATTTCATTTATCCTTTCCTAAAACTTCTTGATACGCCCATGTTTTGTTCAATCTTCATATCTTATATAATGCGCATGCGTAGATGACCCATGCTGTCAAAATCCAATTTTCAATTTGGCTCAATTTCACTATAAGGGATTGCTTATCCATTTTAATCATAGATCAGTGATTAAATTTGGTACCACGTTATGGAAGCAGAAAATTAAATCTGACGTATCTGACAGACCTCAAGGCCCGATCAGACGTACTTCTGCTCTTTTAGATATGTCAGGTCTGGCCTTTAGCTCTATCAGATACTGAAACTATACTTTACTTTGTTGATAATAAATAATTAATGTGATTAAAGCTCAAATCTTTTTATTATGGGCTCGTTCCACGAATAGAATTTAAAATATATCAAAAGTAAAATATTAAATAAAAAAAAGTTTTGGATGCCAGTCAAATTGAATTTTTGATGTAATTAGAAACAATTATATTTCAAAATTTGTCCTTTCTCGTTTTTGGGTTAAGGAAATTAAACTCAAATTAAACGTTATATTTGTTTATTTTACGATAAACGAAAGTTCCCGAGATCTTTTCTTTTTATTTAAAAAAAAAAACTTAGCTTTTCTTGGGGTTTTTCTTATCTTCCTTCTCCAAAGGAAACTGGATAGCTTGGTCCAAAAACGTAGTCCTAGAAAACGTAGTCCAGGAAAAAATGTCAAAGAAACACAAGCTTGATCAAAAAGAACGCAGTCCCAAAGAAAAAAAATCGGCTGTGTCACCCCAGGACTTTCCCGGCTCGACCGTAGAGCATATGTTATTTATTATTATTATTTTAATTACAAAATACTAAGCATTACATTGATTTATGGAACACATTAAAAATAGCGAGCTGATGGTGAATTAATATTTCAATGTTGGTAATGACATAAGCTGCGCATGCGCACGTTATATATCATACTGCTACAATTAGGATTTCCTAAAATCATGTGTGAAAACTATTGGGAATTCCGGAAAAATTTTCATACAATAGTTGTACGGAATTTTAAATGTGTATTTTTCTCGCCATCTAGCGGCGAAACTATGAGGAATTCGATAAAAGTTAAACATAAAAGTTAAAGAAAATTTGATGCTTTACAACTTTGCACAAGAAAATTTTGAACTGTGTTTGTCCTCAAAATCAAGAAAAACTATAGAAAACATACATGCACATTTTTTACGCGCCCTCTAGTGGCGCAACTATTGGAGATTTTAGAAAAAGTTTAAGACAAAAGTTATAGAGAATTTTATGATCTAAAACTTTGTACTATAAAATTTTGCACTAAAGGATATTTTTTGTCCTCAAAATCAAGAAAAACTAGAGAAAACATACATGCACATTTTTACGCGCCCTCTAGTGGCGAAACTGTTGGAAATTCTGGAAAAAGTTTAAAACAAAAGTTATAGAGAATTTTATTCTCTAAAACTTTGTACTACAACATTTTACACTAAAATGTATTGTTTGTCCTCAAAATCAAGAAAAACTATAGAAAACACAAAACACACATGCACATTTTTACGCGCCCTCTAGTGGCGCAACTATTGGAAATTTTGGAAAAGGCTTAAGACAAAAATTGTAGGTAATTTTATGTTCTGAAACTTTGTACTACAACCTTTTGCACTAAAATGTATTGTTTGTCCTTAAAATTTAAATAAAGCAAAAAATTGTTACATATAAATTTAACCAATGTCGGTCTTGAGTACCCTCCACTGTACCAATTTAAACCAAAAACTAATGGTCGTATTCTAGGCACACACCGACCCTCAATACCAAATTTCAGCTTGATTGGTCAAACGGTTCGGCAGTTATCGTGGAAGATTACACACAGACACACAGACACACAGACACACAGACAGACCATACGCTGGAAATGGTCTCAATCTTCTTGGGGGACCTTAAAATGGATATTTCCATCGATATCTCAAATTTTTTTTTTTTGCTCGTTCACCTTACATTCCCTTTGATGGGTCCGGGAAAGTAAAAAATGTAGTCCAAGGAAAAAAAACTTTAGTCCAAGGGAAAAAAAACTTGGGCCAAAGGAAAAAAACTTGGTCCAAAGGAAAAACTTAAGTTTAGAGGAAAAAAAAACTTGATCCAAAGGAAATCCCCTAAAAGTTCACATAAAGTAAATATAGACAAAAATCTTATAAATTACCAGATTTTGTGGTCTTTGCTTAAAAAAACAACAATGAACATATTAGTATGAAATACATGAATTTTTAGATTAGAATATGAAATGTAAAATAATCAAAGAAAATTAAATTCTAAGACAATCTGTAAAACAAATTTAAAATAGATTCTCTTTTTGTAATTCAGACGAAAAGAGCACCACAAGTATGAGATAATTTATATTATTATAAAAGATAAGATATGAACTTTTCAGTAAATATAAAAAATATATAAATACCGGCATAAAAAAGAATTAAAAAACAAAGTAAATAAAAGTTAAAGGGTCGAAATAATTAATAATGATAACAGGGTACATAAGTGAAAATATAATATAATAAAAACTTACCCTATACAAGGATTAGAAGAAAAGAAAAATTCAATGAGCGACACAAGCGATATAAAAGTCAATTATTTTGACTGAAGAGGCTAAGAGAGAGATAGAGAGAGAACAAAGTAACATCCCTCATTTTCATTCAATATAACTAGAAGCCCCCCTTTTTTTTTAAAGAATTATATTAAATGTGGTACTGGTTTTATTCCATTATTTGACCACATTCGAGAATATGGATAACCTTTTGAAATTATATTTTTTATTAAAAATAAATAAAATGCATCCCATGCCGCCCCCCCCCATTCCATGCGGCCAGGGATCCACCCAGCTCCACCTTCGTGGTGGCCATGCGATTTGGTAAACAATTTTAGTCAAATTAACGTAGATGACGCAATTATACAGATCGTCCAGAGCACCAGGTTCTCGGGGGGGAGGTTGCCGATGTCAGATTCGGGACATGCGACTCAAAAAATTCCCGGGTAATAAGTTTCGGTCGATTTCTTATGAATTTCCTTGAAACTCTTGGTGATGACATTCCTGGTGCTATCCAGGTGCTGTTCCTAGTGCATAAAAGGATAATCTAAACATAATATTTAGATTCAGTGACTCGAAAAACTTCCAGGTAGTGAAATTCGCTTGTTTCTGGTGATTTTCGTCTCAATGTTGGAAGATACTTCCAACAATAAATTTATTCACTAGTACATGTTTACTACAATATAATAAATCGATAATGAATCATAAATCGAGAATGACTAACGAATCAAGAATGACCCCTCTCAAAGAGATAATAACCTATATATGCAAATACGGCAATAAACATTTCCTGACCTATGGGCAATGGCCGGTATTCAACCTGTCGGCGTTACTTTGCTATAACACGTTACGTATAACGCACGTCCCAACCTTTATATTGTTTAAATTATAATTAGTTTAATGAACTACGATATATTATTATTTAAGGTTATTCTGTGTGACCCAAATGGCATAACATGTCGAAGATATGATCATCTGAAAATATGCAGTTTTAATAATGCACTTTTCGATGCAAATTTTAAAAAAAGTACTTGACCGCATCTCAATCTGTATTATATAGTGCAAAAAAACAATTAAACTTTAGGCTTTTTGTGCTATATTTCCTAGACTATATATAAACAGGAAATTTTATCTTTCCAAATAGTTTCCTTATTTTATATGACTAAATCAGTGAAGTAATCTCAGTAATTTAAGTAACTAGATTTGTTGATTCATAAAATCCAATAAAGTAAAAAAAAACTGTTAGTACTCCACTGAAAAAAGCTTTCACAAAAATAAAAACCGTAACGAGCAGGCATGCAATGGGCTAGATGGACTCATTATTATCGGAATAAAAAGCCTCTGAAACGAACCGATCCTATTAATACTTTGAAATGAGACTTTAATGGCAAACATACATTTTTCATTTCCTAGATATCTACGCGGGAATGGATCACAGTCGCAGCCGCAGCAAGCGTTAGAGGCATATCCGTATCCGTGTATAGAAAGAGGCAAATAGAGTGAAGCTCCGCCAGAGCACAATTGACAAATCCTTATTGTACTCATCTCGGTTAAGGGTTCGTCGGGAGGGATGGAAAAAACGGCCCAGCGAAGGGGTTGGATGTCACTATATTGAAATCAGACCGAAGCTTAGGCTATATTTGCATGTTTTATAAGTCAGTCGCTTTTCGTCAAAGGGGTGAAAAATACTATTTTCTTTGGGTTTTTTTTACTTAGATGAAAATAATAAAAACCATACATAATGAAAAATCCAGAAAATAGATGACTAATGAGATAATTGTAATGTTGGTGGGGCAGGTTACAACGTGAAAGATTCCATTAAAATTCATTTTTTAATCATTGGATTTATCTGTTCTTACAGATTTAACAGTTTATAGGTAAGAACCGATACAAAATATACAAATGGAAACACCAAAATTGTTTGGTAGGGCTTTATATGAGAACGATACTTTTCTCGTCTTGTCTTGTCTCGTAAAACCGAGACATAGACCTTTTTGAGGCGAATGTCGAGACTACATACGACGAGACACGAAAGTCTCGTTTCTGGTCTCGTTCATATTTCTTCAGAATTTTTTTCTTATTTCCGAGAAAAATAAATAATAATAAAAAAAAGATCTGCCTAGGTTACGATAAATTTACGAAATCTAAAAAATATTTTATTATATTATATTTGGACTTCTGGTGCTAGTAATAAGAAAATCCTAATAAAAGGACGAGTGAAATTGAAGCAGTTAATAAACTGTGTTTAATAAAAAAACACATCGGTGACATAAAAAAAAAAATTGAAATAATTAAAGATGAGAAAAAAGTAATATGTTTAGTGTGTAGTGTGTAGTGTGCAGAAAATCTAGAATAACAAAAGCATTTATTAACTGCTCATCCGAAGGCCTACGAAGAAATTTATTGTACATTTACTTAGATTCAAAAAATTACATTATAATTTAACCTTTGGTCAGTTTAACTTTGTGTTTCTTCTCCCCCAATTCCTAAGAATATTGTATTCTAGTCCTGATGATGGCAATTTGCCGAAATTAGTTGCCAACCTCCTTTTATCAACTTTAATAAAATTTGTGGTTCTCGACTTTGAGTTTTATTATTATAAAATAATATATATTTATTTCAAACATTCTGACCTTGTTAAAGAGATAAAATACAGGGTGAAGACAACTTCGCCCGTTCTTGGACAAACAAGATGGTTATTGTTGTCTGTCGTCTCTACAAGAACTAAAAAAGTGCAGCCTCATTCTGGGGAAAGAAGAAGAAATAAATCAAGCGATAAGCGACAAATTTTGCATTATACAGGGGAGCACAAAAGTCGTCTTCTACTACCGCTTCTGGTTATTGTTTTCGGTCATCTCTACAAGAAGTCAAAAAGGCATTAAAAGGAATATATTTTATGGGTCTAGTGGTACTAAAATAACTTCTAGACATTGATTTCGTCTCTTTTAGCAGGTAAGTGGTCCTACTTTTATGCCATAGGTAACTTCTTCAGCTTATGGTACAAGAACTCGAGTGTCATGATACTCAATTAAGTCAGAACCATATGGGAAATTTTTTTATTCTTAGTTTTATGAAAAAAAGTTATTCTTTATAAAAAGTTCTGCTTGGTCTAAAACCCAAAATACAATCATAAGGTATCAATTTTTTTGAGCAGTATATTAGGTTTGTCAAAAAATAAAAATTTTGCTCAAGAACGAATAAGTACCCTTATTTTAATAAAATATAGAAAAATGTTATTTGAAAAAATTGTTTAAAAACAATATGTACGAACAAATATGAAATCACAGCTTGCTATCTCAAAACAATATATTTTCTAATTTTTTTGAACTGTGAACTGTTACATAACAAAAATAGTTTCCACAATTTTTTTAAGCCCAGTTCACTTAGAATTTTGCTGCAAGAAAAAAATTGTAATTTTATATTTGTACTTATACTTGTTTTTAACCAAGTTCTACAAATAAATTTTTTCTATTTTTTTAATTTAAAGGTACTTTACTCTTGAGCAAAATTTATTTTATTTTGACGTCCCTCGTATACGGGTAAAAAATGTATTATCTGATGGTTGCATTTTAGGTTCAAGACTATGCAAAACTTTTTATAAAGAATGACTTTTTTTCATAAAACTAAGAATAAAAAGTTTCCCATTCCCATATGGTTCCGACTTAATTGGACACACTGTATATTTATATTTAGTACCATAAATAAATGAATGTTTTCAATTTCCAAACAATTTTTTTTTCCATTTCTTTCTTTGGTATATTTTCAATTATAAAAAAATTAATATGATTAAAAAAATAACTCAAATTAATAAGAAAGTTTTTTTGTCAATGTTATTTTTTTCGGAAAAGTGGTAATTTTAACACTTTTACTTTCCCGGACCCGTCAAAGGGAAAGTAAGGTGAACGAGCAAAAAAAACAAATCGAGATATCGATAGAAATATCCATTTTGAGGTCCCCCAAGAAGATTGAAACCATTTCCAGCGCATGGTCTGTCTGTGTGTCTGTGTGTAATTTTCCACGATAACTGCCGAACCGTTTAACCAATCAGGCTGAAATTTGGTATGAAGGGTCGGTGTGTACCTAGAAGGTGACCATTAGATTTTGGTTTAAATTGGTACAGTAGAAGGTCCTCAAGACCGACATTGATAAAATGCACATGTAACAATTTTTTACTTTTTTTAAATTTTAAGGACAAACAATACATTTTAGTGCAAAATGTTGTAGTACAAAGTTTTAGAGCATAAAATTACCTACAATTTTTGTCTTAAGCCTTTTCCAAAATTTCCAATAGTTGCGCCACTAGAGGGCGCGTAAAAAATGTGCATGTATGTTTTCTATAGTTTTTCTTGATTTTGAGGACAAATAATGCACTTAAGCGCAAATTGTTGTAGTACAAAGTTTTAGAGCATAAAATTCTCTACCACTCTTTTTTGAAACTTTTTCTAGAATTTCCAATAGTTGCGCCACTAGAGGGCGCGTAAAAAATGTGCATGTATGTTTTCTATAGTTTTTCTTGATTTTGAGGACAAATAATGCACTTAAGCGCAAATTGTTGTAGTACAAAGTTTTAGAGCATAAAATTCTCTACCACTCTTTTTTGAAACTTTTTCTAGAATTTCCAATAGTTGCGCCACTAGAGGGCGCGTAAAAAATGTGCATGTATGTTTTCTCTAGTTTTTCTTGATTTTGAGGATAAACACAGCCTTTTAGTGCAAACTATTCTTGTTCAAAGTCGTAAATCATCAAATTATCTTTAACTTTCATGTTTAACTATTTATAGAATTCCTCCTAGTTTCGCCGCTAGATGGCGAGAAAAATACACATTTAAAATTGTCTATTTTTTTATAATTGGAGGTAAATTATGCTCTTTAGTGCACTCAATAAAATTTTTTAATATAAAGACAAAGTCAAACGGGCGACTGTTTCGGTCTATAAGACCATCATCAAGCTGATTAAAAAATTTGGATCCAAAAAAATATATTTAAATTTAGGTATAAAAAAATCAAAAGAAATTTTTTTTAAAACAACGAAAACTTAAAATTAATGAAATAACTCCATTGATATTAAATAATATCTAAGTGCGTATTTAAAAACTTTGTTTAAATTTAATTTCTTAAATAGTGCATCATGGATGTACTTATCAATATTATTTAATATCAATGGAGTTATTTCATTAATTTTAAGTTTTCGTTGTTTTAAAAAAATTTTTTTTGATATTTTCATACCTAAATTTAAATATATTTTTTTGGATCCAAATTTTTTAACAGTTTTAATTTTTTACATTTTTTACTAATTTTAACAATTTTTACAATGTGATTTGTGTTTTAATACCATCATATTGAATTTTCTTCAGTTTTTTACTGTAAGTACACTTATCTGTTGGTTTGTCTAATTGTAACCTAACTTGGTTTAGTAGACCTGATGATGGCCATCGTTATGGCCGAAACATGTCGACCCCAGTTTTAAACTGGTTAATAAATGAATCTGGTATGACTTTGAGTTTTATTATTCATAGAATATAAATGTTTGAAGGTGGCTGATATAGAAGATATACGGGCAGATAGAAGAAACGTCTTTGAAAAGTAACTGTGATAGAAGAAAAAAATTATTTTTTTTGTACATCATATTTAATGTAATTTTTCATTTAAGAATATGGAACTCAACCCATAAGAGAGACCATCTGTCTTATGAAGTATAGATAATAAAGGGTTTTATATTTCAATATATTATTAAATTTGGCACACAACGAAATCAATTTAAAAGACGCTTTTGTCATGGACGTACCAGTGCATATTTTAAGGGATTTCCAATGAAGCGGAGGTCCGGGGGGAAATTTTGAGATTTTTGTTGAAATGGTATATCTAAAAGAACAAACCTTGTGTAGTTCTGTTTGTTGCAATAGTTCGGTTTAGTCATGATATATGTCAATGTCAATATATAACCTAGTTCTTTTGTACACATTTATCTAAGTAATTAGTATTGTTCAAAGTCCTACAAAATACCCTGCCAACAATTTTTAACCCTGAAAACGTGATTTTAAGCTTAATTTTAGTAAAAAAAAATCCAGGTCTTAGTTACTGGGCGCCAAATGTTATTTTTTCTACTACCGTGCGTAAAGTACTAACTTTTTTTCACTAGTGCGTAAAGTAAAATAAAATTTTCAAAATAACTTTTTTACATGTGCAACACATTTTTTGCAATATTCTTATGTTTCTTATCTTGCCAAGTTTCTATGTGCTAGAAATCAACTGGTTAACTTCGAGATTTTGGAAAATAGCTTGTTAACCTCTTGCATGCGAAATCTACTTTTGTACCTAATAATTATGGTAGTAGAAAAAATATTGTATGTAACTAGTGTGTACAGTGTCTTTTTTCACTCATGTGATTATCGCACTCGCCTTTGGCTCGTGCGACAACATTCAGATTCGTGAAAAAAGTATCACTTTACACACTTGTTGCATAAATAACTATTATGCACTGGGACGTACAATGTCAATATGGGACCGCTGCATTTATTCCTATTAATCCTATTTTGTATGACACTCTTTAAGTTTCAATTCAAACTGCTACCACCTCCAGTTTCAACCTACATTTTACTTTCCCGGACCCATCAAAGGGAAAGTAAGGTGAACGAGCAAAAAAAAAAATTTGAGATATCGATGGAAATATCCATTTTAAGGTCCCCCAAGAAGATTGAGACCATTTCCAGCGTCTGGTCTGTCTGTATGTCTATGTGTCTGTGTGTCTGTGTGTCTGTGTGTCTGTGTGTCTGTGTGTCTGTGTGTCTGTGTGTCTGTGTGTAATCTTCCACGATAACTGCCGAACCGTTTGACCAATCAAGCTGAAATTTGGTATGGAGGGTCGGTGTGTGCCTAGAATGCGACCATTAGTTTTTGGTTTAAATTGGTAAAGTGGAGGGTCCTCAAGACCGACATTGGTTAAATATACATGTAACAATTTTTTGCTTTATTTAAATTTTAAGGACAAACAATACATTTTATTGCAAAATGTTGTAGTACAAAATTTTAGAACATAAAATTACCTACAATTTTTGTCTTAAGCCTTTTCCAAAATTTCCAATAGTTGCGCCACTAGAGGGCGCGTAAAAAATGTGCATGTATGTTTTCTATGGTTTTTCTTGATTTTGAGGACAAACAATATACTTTAGTGCAAAATTTTGTAGTACAAAGTTTTAGAGCATAAAATTCTCTATAACTTTTGTCTCAAACTTTTTCTAAAATCTCCAAGAGTTGCGCCACTAGAGGGCGCGTAAAAAATGTGCATGTATGTTTTCTCTAGTTTTTCTTGATTTTCAGGACAAACAATGTATTTAGTGCAAATTTTTCTTGTGCAAAGTTGTAAAGCATCAAATATTCTTTAACTTTTATGTTTAACTTTTATCGAATTCCTCATAGTTTCGCCGCTAGATGGCGAGAAAAATACACATTTAAAATTCCCCACAACTATTGTATGAAAATTTTTCCCGAATTCCCAATAGTTTTCACACATGATTTTAGGAGATCCTAATTGTAGCAATATGATATATAACGTGCGCATGCGCAGCTTATGTCATTACGAACATTGAAATATTAATTCACCATCAGCTCGCTATTTTTAATGTGTTCCATAAATTAATGTAATGCTTAGTATTTTGTAATTAAAATAATAATAATAAATAACATATTCTCTACGGTGGAAAGTTCTGGGGTGACACAGCCGATTTTTTTCAGATATCATAGAGGTGAATATCGATGATTGATAATTGGTTGGTATAGGACAAATAAATAAAAATAAACCTATCAAAATAATAATATAAAAAAAGGGAGATTTAGCTTCAGTCGACCCTATCAGAAATGAAATTTCTTGTATTATGTGTAGTGGTTTCAATACGTGACGTGCCCTTTTGACACGTTACTAAGGTCTGTTGCGGCGACCCCAGAGATTCGTACAAATTCGAAACTGGATCTCTTTTGAAATTAACCTACCCCTTGTCCGTTGTTTCCTTCCATCATTCACTCCCTCGCGGTATTGCCAATCAGCCCTGAAATATATTCAATTCGACTACATATGGCTGATTCTGTTATTGATATTTTCGACTTCAGATGTGTGGTAGTTATACTATTTTGATTAATTCATGTAGGTAGGTACGCCAGTGGAATTTGAACGGACATTAACCGGATTTAAAAATAATCAAAATGTTTATTACTTCCAGGCAAATAAACATACAAAAAAGCATTAAGCTCAGTCAAATAACTAGATTAAATGGGAATGTATACGTCGAATTGATTTTATTTAATTGATAAAACGACACAAAATTTGCTGCATTTACAAAAACTAATTTGGCGTAGATGAGTTATAGTGTGTCGATAAATAGAATAACACCATTTACATTTTGGTTCGGAACGTTCGAAACTTCCATTTTTGAGTTAGATGAAGTAAAAAGAATGGATGGATGAATACTCTATTTATTTAAATTTTTACGGTACATTCAGTGGCATACATTTAAAGCTTGAAATTTTTTTTTTAAACCTCAAACTATATGGTTTTATATACAGAATATTTTAGGCTTTGCACTTATATTCACAATAGTTTTACGGATTTTATGATTAATTGGCAACACTGTTTTTGATTTTTATTTTTTCCAAAAAAATGCTGCAAATCAATAATTTGAAGTTCACTTATTTTCACAATGTTTTTACTGATTTTATGATTAATTGGCAACACTGTTTTTGGTTTATATTTCTTCCCAAAAATTCAACAAACAAAACCAAACTTATTTTTACAGTATTTTTACTGATTTTGTGATTAATTGGCAACACTGCTTTTGATTTATATTTTTTCCCAAAAACTCAATAAATAAAACCAATGCTACAAGTCAATAATTATAGTTTCACCCTATTTTTATGGTTTGCATGATTAATTGGCAACACTGTTATTGATTTGTATTTTTCCCAAAAAAATCAACATTTTAAACCAAATCTGCAAGTTAATAATTTGAAGTTCACTTATTTTTACAATATTTTTACTGATTTTATGATTAATTGGCAACACTGTTTTTGGTTTATATTTATTCCCAAAAATTCAACAAACAAAACCAAACTTATTTTTACAGTATTTTTACTGATTTTGTGGTTAATTGGCAACACTGCTTTTGATTTATATTTTTTCCCAAAAATTCAACAAATAAAACCCTACAAGTCAATAATTATAGTTTCACCCTAGGTTTATGGTTTGCATGAGTAATTGGCAACACTGTTATTGTTTTGTATTTGTTCCCAAAAAATCAATATTTTAAACCTAATTTGCTAGTTAATAATTTGAAGTTCACTTATTTTTACAATGTTTTTACTCATTTTATGATTAATTGGCAACACTGTTTTTGGTTTATATTTTTTCCCAAAAATTCAACAAATAAAACCAATGCTACAAGTCAATAATTAGTTTCACCATAGTTTTATGGATTTTATGATTAATTGGCAACACTGTTTTTGATTTGCATATTTTTTCCCAAAATTTCAACAAATAAAACCAATTTCGAAAGTTTACCTCTTTTGTTTTAGATTTTTACCAAATCTAGAGAAAAACAGGATTAGATTCTGATTTTTCTCCAAAAATGCTACAAACTAAAAACAGTGTTGCTAAATAATAAAAATGTTTAAATTTCAGCATTAGATTAAGTTCAATTTTGAACATTTTGAACAAATCTTAACCTATAAGTGAATATTTTTCCTAAAATTGATATAAAACAAATACATTGTTGTTGATTGGGACGATTTTTTAGAATTTCCCTAAATCTGAGAAAAAATATCATTAATTTATATTTTTTCCCCAAAAATGCTAAAAACTAAAAACAGTGTTGCTGAATAACAAAAATGTTTAAATTTCTCCATTAGACTAAGTTCATTTTTGAACATTTTGAACAAATCATAATCTCCAGATCTGGGTAAATTACCAAGTGAATATTTTTTTTAAAATTGATATAAAACAAATGCATTGTTGCTGAATGGGACAATTTTTAAAATTTCCCTAAATCTGAGGAAAAATATCATTAATTTCTATTTTTTCTCCAAAAATTCTAAAATCTAAAAAGAGTGTTGCTGAATAATAAAAAATGTTTAAATTTCTCCATTAGACTAAGTTCAATTTTGAACATTTTGAACAAATCATAATCTCCAGATCTGGGTAAATTACCAAGTGAATATTTTTTTTAAAATTGATATAAAACAAATGCATTGTTGCTGAATGGGACAATTTTTAAAATTTCCCTAAATCTGAGGAAAAATATCATTAATTTCTATTTTTTCTCCAAAAATTCTAAAATCTAAAAAGAGTGTTGCTGAATAATAAAAAATGTTTAAATTTCTCCATTAGACTAAGTTCAATTTTGAACATTTTGAACAAATCATAATCTCTAGATCTGGGTAAATTACCAAGTGAATATTTTTCCTAAAATTAACATAAAACAAATGCATTGTTGCTGAATGGGGCAATTTTTTAAAATTTCCCCAAATCTGAGAAAAATTTGATAAACTTCAATTTTTTTCTCAAAAATGATACAAACTAAATACAGTGTTGCTGAATCATTATTAAATTGTAGATATTTTGAACTAAACAATGTTCTAATATCTAAATAGAAAATAATTTCTAAAAATTGCTAAATGAGAAAAAATAGATTTTCCCCAAATCTTCAAATAAATAAATAAATGTTTCTCAAAAAATACTACAAACTAAATATAGAGTTACAAAATAATTTGGTTTTACAGATATTTTATTTTCGTTTTTTTATATTATCTCGATATTTTATCCCTTCAGCAATATTGCATTTATAGCATTTTTAGGGAAAACTTAGCTTTTCTTTATAGCTATCGAAATTAGCTCCTCATTTTTTGCAAATAATTATAAAAGAAAATAAGATTTAAATACACATATATTAATTTTTAATGCATAACATATGTGAGGATAAGTATATACAGGGTGTTTCGGAGGTAAAGATACATATGCTAACTGTGGATAAAGGACACTTAGATTAATCCAAAAAAACTATATATGATGGGTCTATTTCATTACTAAATTACAGGGTGTTTTGTAAATTTTGCTGATTCATTTCAACCCTCTTATATGTGGAATCACCCCGTATATTTTTCTTATATTCGTCAAGCTTGTTCTACTTAATTAGGACAATTAACAGACATGGTGACCAAATTTTAAATCCAGGTCCGGCTTCAAAAAAACATTATCGAAATTATTTCGTTCTATAACAACACTCTTGGTCTAGTCAACAAGTGCTTTTTGGGTCAAAATTTTTCTCCGCCTCCGAAAAATATGAAGGAGGGTTTGGTTTTTTGCAAATATCTCAAAAACTATTTGACATTTTCCAAATTTAAAAAAAGATTCAAAAATAGGAACAAATTTACCAAAAAAAACTATATCTCTCGAAACTGTAGGATCAATATTTATAATTTTCCCAGAGTGTTGAAAATACTGCCGAAAACGGGGACTCCGGCTTATGTAAGCAATAATTTGCGGTCAAAAAATTTTTATCGCAATTTTTCTATTAATTATGCATTAGTAAATTAATAATTTTTTCCTACTTGAACATTAATATTGTAAGTGCGATAATTGTTAAATAACAAATTTGATTTTTTTTTCCTTTTTTAGATCTATTTTTGAAAGGTTTCAGAAGAGATTCAATTTGGAAAAATTAAAAAGTTGTTATTTTTCACTTTGTTATTAACAATTTACTTGGGTTAAAAATTAAAAAGCTTGATTAATCATTGATTTTTTTTTTCATATTACTATTGATTCGTTTTTTTATGATCAGAAGTCACATGAAAATTATTTTTTAAATTTTTTATTTTCCATTGTTCACAAAATTGTTATAAACAAATGCGTTGTTTATAAGATAATTTAAAATTTTTTTTTGAAAACAAAATCTTTGATGCAAATTATATTTAAAAAAAATGGTTCCTTTCGATTCCGTTAATTTTTTCTCGTTTTTTTTTGATTTTTATGAATTTTGGATTATTTTTTATTTTTTTCAATTTTTTCTAATCCTTCCTCATTTATCTGTTTTTGTTTTCTAATTTTTTCTCAATTTTTTATTTCACTGATTGTTGGTGATAATTTGTCATTTTTTTGTGATTTTGTTGCGTTTTTTTGCGATTTTTTGTGATATTTTTCAATTTCTTGCGTTTTTTCCATATGTTACAATTTTATTTTTCATTTTAACCCAATATTTTCTAATTTCTCTCTCAATTTTTTTCTTTTTTTCAAAGTGTTTCTAAGATACACTTTTAATCAGTATTGTACAATTTTTCACGTAAAAATATTTGGTCAATTTAAATTAAAAGCAAAAAAATGTTTTAATTATTTTCACTTTGACACCCTCTAATTTTTTTTTGTTCCTATGTTTTTATTACACCCTGTACAAGCATGGATTTCTATGCTACAAATTGATTAAAAAAACGTATCATATTTTTTTATTTATTTATTTATTTATATATTTAAATATGAAAAATCTATATATTACATATAAGTACCGTACGAAAAATTCTACTCCACTTTACCCTAGTATAGATTTAATATATCCAAGGGTGGCAACATTTGTCGTAATGTTCTGAAAATCATCTCGGCGTACATTTCATCTTTTTATACGACAGGGCGTAAATAATCTCTTTATATGAAAAGATGTTATTGCCCATTGATTTCTTGCGTCAATGAGATCAAAATTTACGAGGGGAAATCAAAAAGTTAATAAAACTTTTTTTAAATTAAGAAAAAATTTACACTTTTCATATCATTCGACTAACATAAATATCGATTTATCAATATTTCACCACAGTTTTTAACTAAAACTAATTTTGAAAAAAAATCATTTTTGATCTGCGCATGCTCTAATACAAACATTTTCGGTACTAGTTCCTAACATTTCCTGCTAGAACGTGGCTGTAGCGCACTTATTAGATGCTTAATTTCTTTAATGTCTAAGACCACAACAGAAAGAAGATATTATTTTATTTTGTTATTCACAGAACACATACCCTTAATATTATTACAATTTTATTACTTTGGGTTCGTTTTGAGCTTCATCGAATTATTATGGATATTTTATCAGTACATGTTCCATAACACTTAGTTTCCATTTCTTGGTTATCTTCTATGAAATTTTCTTTTTTAGGCATTGTCGGTCTAATATAAGTTCCTCAAAGTTATCATCCGAGTGTGAAAAATGATCACCAAGAATAATTCCATTTTGGTTGGTAGAAAAATTTGAATATTTCCAATCAAAAGTAGAATACAAATATTTAAAAGTGAGGTTAAACATAAGAAACCGAACTGTCAGACAGTTTCAATACGCAAGCGCTAAATAAATTGTATCAGGAACACAGAACTTTTCAAGGAATAACGAAACGTCAATTTTACACTGCGCATGATCATTCAGTTCAGAACAAGGTGCTGGAACGAACCTTTTATTAACTTACTTTCAGAGAAACAGAGAAGTAAGTTATCCAGATCATTCTGTCAGTTTATTAGTGTGTCTGTCTGTGAGAGTTCTCACATATTGTGGTTACTCTGAAGTAAGTTGCCCTTCAGAGGTTTACACCTCCCTATATAATTATCTTTTAAATAGCATTATATTATTATTAATTCGTCAGATGTCTGTTTAATTAGTAAAATATTATTATTTTAAGTACAAATATAATTTCAAAATTATTCAATTAATTATTAATAATTGAAGAAACTCGTGTGATTTTTTTAACGAAAATATATACCTATATCATTGTCAAAAATAATAAATATTAAATATAGCGATAAGCATCTTCCATTTTAGTAGGTGTATATGAAAATGTAACTCACTGATAAAAAGCTCTTTAAATATGCAAGACGAAAAAGAAATAAGATTTTCACATGGAGCGAGATTTTCCGTTTGATATTAAAATTCGTAAGAAATAACATAAAAAATTATTATCAGTCTGATATTTTTTTACAGATATTTTCTAAAAATCCATATAAAGAATTTTTCAGTTAAATTATCACAAAAAAATTATTTTGTAGTAATTTCGCCATCTTGAATTTATTAATTTTGACAAAAAATTCATAATCTCAGACCCCAAAAACCCCCGCATACCAATTTTAAATAGAATCGGTAAATAATCATAAATATCGTCCGCCATCTTTTAGTTGTCATATTGATTTTATAAATTCTGACCAAAAATTTTTAATCTCTGACCTCAAAAACCCCCACATACCAATTTTAAACGGAATCGGTCCATAATAGTAAATCTACAAGAGTCTCAAAAGAGGAATGATTTGGCTGACAATGTTGCCAAATGGATTGATTTGGCTGACAGCTGACAAGCCTAGCGCATCACGGCAGGCGGTAAATTGAATTTAAACGTCATTTTCTAGATTCACATTTCTCATTATCTTGGGCAAAAGTACTAAAAGTGATGATTTAATACTGTTTTAAATATTTCGCAAGTAACTGTCAGGAGTTGAATTGATGATGTTCTACTTTTAGCTCATTATTTAAAAAAGCATGGCAACTTTCATGTTTAGTAAAGGCTTTACGTCATGATTTTTATGTAAGTGCACAAACAAGTTTTTCTTGTGATTAGATGTGTTACTGCAGCGAGGGCAACTTATTTGAGAAGACATGGACTGTTAACTCATTGCTGAAATCAACTGATGAATTGAATCCGATCTGAAAAAAATTGACACTTATCAGTTATGATTATGACAGCAGAACACTGACACTTGACACTTGTACATAATTTGGTAACATTGTCAGCCAAATCATTCCTCTCCGGAGACTGTTGTATATATCTCGTCCCCCATCTCTTGGAGTCCCCATCTTTTATTTAAAATTCACAATTGGTTTACTGCACATCTAGACAACATAATAAACAAACTTTTCAAATTTTTAAATTTTTTCAACATCAATATAAAGCTCTACAACCGTAACAATCAAACAAACATACAAAAAACAAAATCAATGATCAATGACAAGAAGTAAATGATTAATTAATAAAAACTAGAATCAACTAATTATAAATAACCCCTTACAATGAAATCAACAAATTAAGTAACTATAGCCGAACAAAAAATAGAAAACGAACTGAACAAATAATTATTTGTATTCTATATTAAGTATGGTTTATATCAACTCAAATATAGTACAGTTGTTAGTTTTCCGATAGGTTAAAGACCACAAAAACGTACTTAATGAAAAATTAACAAAAATCCAAAACATTTCTATAATTGAAAAAATCGAATAAATCAAATATTGTAATATTATGTTAAATTAACAACAGAATATTTCATTAATGAAAATAATAATATAAACCATCTTGTAGGCTATATTAAGTACAGTTTAAAATCACCTAGTTTATTTGTTATTGTTTATTCCATAAAAAAGAGGCCACTATATACTTGTCCAAATGGTCCAAAAAAAACCTAATTTTAAAATTTTATAACATATGAGTAGTAATTTAAATTAAAAAGGAATGAGCTAAAAATTATAAAAACTAACTAAATAACTATTTATGCAATAAGTGCAAAAAATGTAGAAGGGTATTTTCATATCGTGTGCAATAAACTAAGTGGACTAAAAATGGCCTTTATTTGAATATTTGTGTTTGCCACAGAGATTATATCTATGGTTTGCCATGATGACAGCACCATCGACATACCATTAGACGTGCCTTATCGTTGTCATTTTTTGGCTCGAAAAGAATGAGGAAGATGGAATACAGTTTCAGACTAGAGCTATTTCTTTCATTACAGGCAATAACTATTTTGAGAGAGATAGAGATTGTCAGAAACATCATTTTATCTCTTTGAGCATGTCCATTATTAGTATATGTCGATGGACAGAGACTGCTGTAGTAAAATGACAGATGAATGCAACAAAGTTGTTGTTGCACTAGAGCAAGAAAAAACACTTTTTCCATTAAATATAGTTCAGTTTTGTTTTTTGCATGAACATAGACAAATTAATAAATGAAGCTAAAAATAAATACAAATCAATATTAATGGGTAAAAAAATACATACAAACTGGATTAAAAATCGTAAGAGAATAATTAATTAAAAAATGATTAATTAATAGTTAATAATCACTTTATATACTTTAAAAATCACTTACAACTTAAAAAATAGTAGTCAAATTAGCTCGAAATAATTAGAAATGTTAAAAATTCCTGAAATGCTAAAAATACTTGGGATCTCTAAAAATAAAAAGTTATTTGTTATAACATTGAGAGTATAATAACCTCGTTATTAGGGTAGGCAACACTTATAACACGTGTGTACTGAGGGTTGCTATAAAAGAGATATAGTTTTTGGTTCTTAAATACCACTAGGACAACGGCCATTGAAAAAAGAATAAAATTTCAACAGTTTGTAATAATTATTATTAAACGGTACAAGTACTGTAACGAAGTTATTTTTCACCCTGTATAATTAGTATAATTTTTATTTTTTTTTACCGTAGACACCCTCTCTTATTTTATTTGTTTTAAATCAGTTAAATTACTTTATTCGATTTAGTTAATCGCTACTCCTTTGGAAATACTGTATTTAATTTATTCTTACTCCTGTTAGTTGCTACTCCTTTGTAGTTCTGTAAATTAATTTTTAACACAAATCAGTTTCGTTTTCTGCCGCGCATATTTTTATTTTAGTGGGGTTTTGCTAAGTGGGGTTTGAAAAATTTGATAAAAGGCAGGAGCCACGAAAATTCTGGGCTTTTTCTCTCTCTTTCCGCGTAGATCTTTTTAAAATACCGAAACCGACTCCGAACCTGTGATACCGTGAACCGGCATTAACTATTGATAAGACCAACGAAACTGATTAGTGTGTGTGTCTACACTAGGTAAGAAATTCTATTGTATACATTTGAGGAATAATATTGGATATTGAAGTTTATTTTAGTTCATTTTTTTTATTATTATTTACATAAATAAATATCACTTGGCTACGATGTTTTAATTAGTAATCAGTCTCCTGCGTATTTTGGTCAGATAAAATATTTCATGCTTGCTTAAATAAATGAGGGTTGGCCCCAAATTATAAAAAAAAATCTAAAGAAAGTTTAATTTATTTAATTCAAAGTTTTTGAATTAGCGACCCTTGCGTTCGCTGCAACCAAGCAGGAGCACAAACGGCCGTTCTTTCAACGAACTTTGAGTTCTGTTTGGGAAATTTAATTTATTTAATTCAAAGTTTTTGAATTAGCGACCCTTGCGTTCGCTGCAACCAAGCAGGAGCACAAACGGCCGTTCTTTCAACGAACTTTGAGTTCTGTTTGGGAAATTTAATTTATTTAATTCAAAGTTTTTGAATTAGCGACCCTTGCGTTCGCTGCAACCAAGCAGGAGCGCAAACGGCCGTTCTTTCAACGAACTTTGAGTTCTGTTTGGGGAATTTTAATATATCTAGTTCAAAAATTGCGTTAGACAGTCAGACACCTTTATTAAAAGATCAGTTTTATTCGCAAGAATCTAGTTCAGTTAACCTTTTGAGATATTTATTTTATACAAGTTCTAATACCGGTTAGTTTCTCCTTTTTTTTTAAATTTTATTTCGACATAAATACAAAGGAACACCCCTGAGAATCATTAGTGCCTAGTATCGCTTTTCCTGAGCAGATATCATTTTCACCGCTAGTTATGCATTTTACCTTCACCTGTTTTTTTGTAGAGTTACACGCTATCTTATACTGATTTTATTTATCCTATCATATACCGATGAATTTTGCTTGCATATTTTAAAAAAAATAAATAAATTTAGTTTGCAAATAATCTGGGGCTTTTGGTTATTAATTGCTTAAGAACACGTTTTAATATAGCTTTCCGTAGTTAGTGGCAAGAGTTAATAATTCTAGAAATCAGTAGTCACTTGTAGTTATTATTATTTTAACAAAGGCAACCGGTAAATTCAGGTTCGGCACGGTGAAACAATTAAAGCCTGTTTTACACCGTGCATCGCTAAGCTGTCTACGACAACAGACCCCTGGAATTACTGTAACCTCCATCTGTTGCTACCCTGGTACTCTTGAGACAGTAGATCGAGAGTCAGTGGAGTAAACCATCCCAAAAATCTGGCGCCCGAGGCAATCTAGTAAAATACCGAAGCCGTGGGTGTCATAGTGACGTCAAGTATCTTTTGTGGAAAGAAAGCACGTCACAAAATGGCGCCCGAGCAGGGACCGTTGTTTTAAAAAATACCGCTGTTTGAATAATAACCTATTTGCCTGTAAAAGTGTATATAAGAAGCTAGACCGTGTACTGACCGCTGTGAAGAAGGAAAAAATAATATTGTAAAAAAAAACTGCGAGAAAAGAACCGTAAACGGGTCTAAGAGACCATAGAAAATTGTACCTAAGACCGCCGCAATAGATAAGCCAGTGAAATATAAGAAAAATATAAGAAAAATTATCAAAGTCCGTGGGAAAATACAAAAGTTACGTGAAAAGAGCACAGAACCGAGAGAAAAAGCGTACTGACCGTTATTAAAAAAAAATTAAGGAAAACCGTTGATGAAAAACCCAAACCGCTGTTTGATTAAATTAAAAAAGGAAAACGACACAACAAGTTACCGCTGTAAAATAGGAAAACGTGCAAAAGAGCACCGATTATATCTTTTAAATAAAATTACTGCCAGAAGAAAATTGTCTGTTCACGATTTAAGAGATAAAATCCGCAAAATCCGATAGATCTAAACCGAGAACACTCAGTATATGTTTTATTTAAAATAAAATAGTGATTTTACGTGTATTACAAATCTATTTCATTTAAAGCCGTTTTTCAATTTCTGAACTCCTGCTAAAAGATAAGAAAACCAGTTTTTTCTGATAACGATATTTGTTACTTTTTTTTAAATAGCAGATTTTACCGGTGATTTTAAATAGCTTTATTTCAGATCGAAATAGACAATAAAATTTTACATGTGATTGGAAATAAATATTTTAATATTTATTATACCGGCTGTCCCTTGAATATTTTATTCACATTGTGGTTTTGAACTTTAAAATTTTTTTTTTATTCTTCTGGATATTTGACTTGAATTTACGAAACGGAATACTTGTGATACCGAATAAACAATTTTTTTTTAGTTGTTTAAATCTGGAATAATACTGTGAAAACCTTTCGTTAATTTGTTTGATAAATAAAATTTTGATTTCAATCTGAACCGACAGTGCATTAATTATTTTATTTGACCGTACTTGTTTTTTGAAATACTTCATTTGCAAAGCGTTTGATTTTTTTTTTGAAATTGAGTTTCAAGTCTGAATCTTTTTTTTTTGGAATTTATTTGAAAGGGTTTTACATTGACTGGTATCGGTTGCCCCATTGGAGGTAAATTATTGCCGAGGGAATATAACATCTGAAATTGATTAACGTACCGACTTTGGATTTACAAAGATTTTTTTTTTTGTTTTGTTGGTTCTTCTGAATATAACAAGTCAAACAAATAATATCATTAAAAATTTCTTGAAAAGATTTTATACTGATTGGTACCGATTGTCCCAGTGAACTAAGTTATTGTCTGGAAAAGTGGTGTTCGTTATTGAAGAAAGGAAACAGTTCATTGTTAATAATAAATTATTGATTAAGAGTTATTGAGAAATTTATTCAAAATTTTTAGGGCTAGACCGAGGGTACTTTAAAATTATTTTAGGAAAATTTGTTCCCCTCCAAAGTTGATTTTTTTTTTTTGTCTTGATTCAAAATTTTTTTTTTTTTGTGATTCAGTACCGTTCCATTTTTTTTTTTTCTCACTTTTTATAATAAGACTTTAAATATTCTGTAACTACTTGCTTTTGTTTTCAAGCTTCCGTACTGAATAATGTTTTTTTAATTTGAATCCACAGTGAAAGAATAAAAATTTTTCTTTCTGTTTAACCGGACTTGATTTTTTTTTTAATTTAGTTTTTTTTTCTCTTCGTTTAAATAAGTTGTATTTATTGTTGCCTTTTTAAAATTTTAATTTACTGATTGGACATTTAAAATTTTGGTTTTGAAATAAACTTTTAATTAATCACACCGAATCGTACCGCTACGCCTCCGGCTAGTACTGATAATAGCACGATAATAATGGCAACTCCACATCCGATAAATGTTCATGACTGGAAAATATCTTTTGAAAATCGTGATGACCCTGTAAGCTTTCTAGAAAGACTAGACGAAATATGTACTGCTAGGAATGTACAAAAGGATCAATTACTTCCGGTATTACCTGAATTACTGACTGGCGAACCAGCATTGTGGTTCCGCAATAACCGCAGTCGATTTGCAAACTGGGACGACTTTGAAAGAGACTTCCGTATTTTCTTTTATCCGGTAAACTACGAAGTAGACTTAGAGGCTGAAATTGGAAGACGATTACAACGCCGTAATGAGCCTGTATCTTCCTATATTACCGATTTACAAACATTAATGCGACGTCATGGGAAACTAACGTCCGGACAACAGCTAGCCTGGTTATACCGTAATCTGTTACCCGAATACCGGCAGCAGATCAGGAAAAATGACTTCAAAGATTTTACTTCTTTCTGTCAAGAGGTGAAGGAATTTGAGTTACTTCGAAAGGAACTCCAAAATGTTCCAAGCACCGGTGGATGGCAAAGGGGTACAAATCAACGTTTTCCGTCTGCAAATATATCCAGGAATGTACCGAGTATGAATACAACTCCACTTCCGACTGCTGTACCGGTAGCCAGTACTACTTCTCCTCGAACAAGCACCCAAGTTCATCGACCGCCTGTAACCGGTAATTCTAGTACACTTTGTTGGCGTTGTGGTCAAACGGGCCATCTCCGATCACAATGTAGAAATCAACCGAAACTGTTCTGTTCCCGCTGTCGTAAGGAAGGAGTCCTTACAAGAGACTGTTCCTGTTCGATTCAGGAAAACTTAATCCGAAGCTGTCAGGCAGAGAGGCCGCCGCAGCTACCCCAACTCTTAGTTTCTCAAGAGCATCCGTCACACGAACCGTCAGATCCACGACCGCAAATTGATGTCCATATTGAAAACTTCAAGTTTAAAGCCTTGTTGGATACCGGAGCTGTCCGATCATATATTGGAGATCAAATAGTGAAACACTTTTCCCATAGAAAGCGGACTGCAGTCTGTGAGACTTCGAAAGCACGTCTCGCTAACGGAAATTTGGTTTCTATCACCGACACATATGATCTAAAGTTAATGGTAAATGACATCATAATGGAGGAACCTCTGGAATATTTTCCAGATCTGATCGCTGATTTGGTTTTGGGACTGGATATACTCAAGAAGTATAAATTTTGCTTGGAACTAGGAACAGGGAAGATCTATCAAGATGGCAAGCCCGTAAAGTGTCAACTGCCAGACGCACTGTATACTATAGGAATTCTAGAAGTAGTAAGATCACCGCCGGTAGAGCACGACCCCGGACAGTCTTACGAGCTTAATGTAACTGATACCGCTAGACGAAATCCGACTGTTAATACTGCAAAAGAGAATTTGGCTATTACTGATTCCGCTAGGACGATTTGTGAAAAGGTTAAAACTAATAGGATATTTACCGATAACTCCCAGTCAGGCTTGGAAGGAGTCCAAGATGATGTAAAGGGGTCTAGTACAAAATATCCTCTAGTAACTGCCGCTAGAACAATTTGTGAAAAGGTTAAAACTGATAGGATATTTACCGATAACTCCCAGTCAGGCTTGGAAGAAGTCCAAGATGATGTAAAGGGGTCTAGTACAAAATATCCTCTAGTAACTGCCGCTAGGACAACCTTAGAACATTTTGAAATGGCCAAAATTACTGACCGCTGCGAATTTAATACTGTTATCGGAATTTCACGCTCTGATCTAGAATATTACGAGGACGATGAAGGACTATCTGGTTTAGGATGTCCTGTAGAAACTATCGTGCCGTTACAAGACCGAAATCTAACCGAAATACAGGAAGAAACTCTGAAGAGTTTCCTAGACAAGGAATTACCGAAGTTTGAGAAAATTCTGGGACCGACAGACGTAGTACAACACGAGATCCGTCTTCTAGACTCCACGCCGATTAAGCAAAGATATCGTCCACAGAATTCTAAGATGCAGGAGATCTGCAATGCAGAGGTGGATAAAATGTTACAGGAAAAGAATCTTAAACACCGACCTCCGAGAATCATGTCGTCTAGTTCGTCCTTCGGAGTATTAGATATCCACGATATGAGCGACTTGGATGAAGTTGAATTGCCGTCCGATCCCGAACCCTCGGTTACGGGATCCCCTCCAAGATCTGTCCAGAGCGACCCTGACCGGACCATACCCGAAGATGCACCGTCTGTACCTAGTACCGAACCGCGAATACAGCCGTTAGTCGACCGATCACTCGGTGGGAATGAGGCAACCGTCCCACAAGAAGACGACGTCATAAAATGGGGCCCGGAAGAATTGACAGCACCGCTGGAGTTCCAGTCGGCGACCGCCGTTACTAGCCGACCGGCTATTGCTAGACTGTCAGATTCATGTCTGCGACCACTAACGACAGAGGGGATGGAAGACCGCCGTGACCCCGATATCTTCCTCCCAGTGAGTCGCGATCTATGTTGGAGGTGTGGATACCCCGGACACCGTCGTGACACTTGTACCCGAGGAAGGGCTATCCTGTTTTGCTCTCACTGCGGCCGTTATGGTCAGATGTCCAGAACCTGTACTTGCCGCCGTCCGTCACGCGGTACATACAACGTCCCGACTACGCCACCACCTGCACCGAGACTGGGGAACCGTTCCATAGCCAGTCAAGCATGCTTTGTATCTAGCTCCCGTCAAGACAAAGGCGTGCAATGCGATCTCTGCCTGTGTTCCAGCATTCCGGACGCCGATGCCGACGCTCGCGTTCCGTATTCCAGAGGCCGCACCTTCACCGGACGAAGAAGCCAAGGATCCCGTTCCCGGCTCCCGTACTCGAGCGTACGGACCCGGATTCCAAGATTCCAGGAGTAGGGAATAGGGGAACGTTGGCCACGAAGAGATTCTGTCCCGAAGTTCTCTCCGGAATGAAGAGGGTGAATATCTATAATCGTTTTTTTTATCCCGAAGATAACCGGTTTTATTTAATTTTTTTAATTATTTGTATTAAGGTGTACCTACCCCAAATATAGGGTTAGACCAATACCGGGGTAGGCGCCTGACAGGGTCTGTTTATTTTGGTTAGTTTTAGTACGTTTTGTCTGGTTTTAAAAAAAAATGTAAGCTGCGCTTCCATTTTTTTTTTACCGAAGTAAGAGGGGGATGTAACGAAGTTATTTTTCACCCTGTATAATTAGTATAATTTTTATTTTTTTTTACCGTAGACACCCTCTCTTATTTTATTTGTTTTAAATCAGTTAAATTACTTTATTCGATTTAGTTAATCGCTACTCCTTTGGAAATACTGTATTTAATTTATTCTTACTCCTGTTAGTTGCTACTCCTTTGTAGTTCTGTAAATTAATTTTTAACACAAATCAGTTTCGTTTTCTGCCGCGCATATTTTTATTTTAGTGGGGTTTTGCTAAGTGGGGTTTGAAAAATTTGATAAAAGGCAGGAGCCACGAAAATTCTGGGCTTTTTCTCTCTCTTTCCGCGTAGATCTTTTTAAAATACCGAAACCGACTCCGAACCTGTGATACCGTGAACCGGCATTAACTATTGATAAGACCAACGAAACTGATTAGTGTGTGTGTCTACACTAGGTAAGAAATTCTATTGTATACATTTGAGGAATAATATTGGATATTGAAGTTTATTTTAGTTCATTTTTTTTATTATTATTTACATAAATAAATATCACTTGGCTACGATGTTTTAATTAGTAATCAGTCTCCTGCGTATTTTGGTCAGATAAAATATTTCATGCTTGCTTAAATAAATGAGGGTTGGCCCCAAATTATAAAAAAAAATCTAAAGAAAGTTTAATTTATTTAATTCAAAGTTTTTGAATTAGCGACCCTTGCGTTCGCTGCAACCAAGCAGGAGCACAAACGGCCGTTCTTTCAACGAACTTTGAGTTCTGTTTGGGAAATTTAATTTATTTAATTCAAAGTTTTTGAATTAGCGACCCTTGCGTTCGCTGCAACCAAGCAGGAGCACAAACGGCCGTTCTTTCAACGAACTTTGAGTTCTGTTTGGGAAATTTAATTTATTTAATTCAAAGTTTTTGAATTAGCGACCCTTGCGTTCGCTGCAACCAAGCAGGAGCACAAACGGCCGTTCTTTCAACGAACTTTGAGTTCTGTTTGGGGAATTTTAATATATCTAGTTCAAAAATTGCGTTAGACAGTCAGACACCTTTATTAAAAGATCAGTTTTATTCGCAAGAATCTAGTTCAGTTAACCTTTTGAGATATTTATTTTATACAAGTTCTAATACCGGTTAGTTTCTCCTTTTTTTTTAAATTTTATTTCGACATAAATACAAAGGAACACCCCTGAGAATCATTAGTGCCTAGTATCGCTTTTCCTGAGCAGATATCATTTTCACCGCTAGTTATGCATTTTACCTTCACCTGTTTTTTTGTAGAGTTACACGCTATCTTATACTGATTTTATTTATCCTATCATATACCGATGAATTTTGCTTGCATATTTTAAAAAAAATAAATAAATTTAGTTTGCAAATAATCTGGGGCTTTTGGTTATTAATTGCTTAAGAACACGTTTTAATATAGCTTTCCGTAGTTAGTGGCAAGAGTTAATAATTCTAGAAATCAGTAGTCACTTGTAGTTATTATTATTTTAACAAAGGCAACCGGTAAATTCAGGTTCGGCACGGTGAAACAATTAAAGCCTGTTTTACACCGTGCATCGCTAAGCTGTCTACGACAACAGACCCCTGGAATTACTGTAACCTCCATCTGTTGCTACCCTGGTACTCTTGAGACAGTAGATCGAGAGTCAGTGGAGTAAACCATCCCAAAAATCTGGCGCCCGAGGCAATCTAGTAAAATACCGAAGCCGTGGGTGTCATAGTGACGTCAAGTATCTTTTGTGGAAAGAAAGCACGTCACAGTACCTTATAATTCTTACAGAGAACATCCATTTTAATATTATTTTAATCGGAAACAACACATATAATTAAAAACAAAATTATTTCAATATATACCTTATATCCTATATTAAGTACAGTTTAAGTTATTGGCTAGTCATGCTATACTGATCAGACCTCTTGAAATTATTAATTAAAGCGAAAGAAGAATTTAGACACTTTTAAAAACTGTCAATAAACGTCAAACTTAATATAGCAAAAGAAGTAAGCCGGATAAATCTTACAAAAAACCCAATTTAAACGTTTTTAAAACTATAACAGCATTTCCAGTCAACAATATATTATTTTCTTGTTCTACTGGCAGTGTTTTATTCATCAAAATATGGAAAACATATCCGTACCGTCGCGATTTTCTTGTTTAAAAATTGAAGACGAAGAATTCCATCCAGTTACGAATAGATCCAGCAAGAAAAAACCCGAACCTAAACCAGTAGCGAAGAAAGTAAACCCGAATAATGGTGCCAAAAAACCAGTAAGTAAACTTAATATTATAGGTTATGTGAGAAAAATAGTTGGTAATAATTATATATTTGTTCAGAAGTACAAAAATATGGCAGTCAATGAAATAATTATTAATTGATAATAGTTTGTTGATACTTTAGATTCTTTTTTTTGGATCGATTAATTTTTAGGAACCTTCAAAAAGGTCCAAAACAAGAACTAAAGGGGACGGCAAACAATGGGAGGAATGGCAAAGAAAAGATAACGAATATATAGATGAAAATTTCGAACAGGACTTACAAAGTGCAATATTACAGTCGAAATTAGACTTTGAACACCAGAAAAAAAATCCCGTCATAATAACAACTAAAGACGGTAATTCTTCGAAGAAGAAAAAACCGAAAACCATGTCTCTGGATCAGTTTTTAGAGGGCGATACTCAGAAAAAAGAAAACGAGGTTAAAATTAAAAAAGTCGATGAAAATTTTTTCGAATCTGTTGCGCATTCTGCTAAAGAAGAAATTAAAAAAGAAAAAGTTGAAGAAAAAAGAAGAGAAAGATCTAGTAATATTGAAGAAGTTATTTCATTGGCTCAATGTCAGGTAATAACAATTATAATTAGAAAATGCGTAAAATAATTATTTATTTACTAGGAAAAGTTACAAAAAGAGAAAGAAATAAATATTCAGTTAAAAAAAGAATTAGAAGAAGCCAAATTGGAGATTACTAGTGTGAAAAAACGTAACAAAACTTTATGCAGCATGTTAAGTCAAGGAGAAAGTGAGTTTTTGCAATTTATTAATCTTTTTATACAGATTTTTTGATGCTTTAATCCATTTTTTTTAAGTATTATTTTTCTAATTCTACAATTTTTATCCTTTGATTTTGAATTTATTGTTTGTGTTCATATTTATACAGGTTTTTACTAGTTTATTAACTTTGATGGTGAAGCAGACATTTATTAATATCGCAGTTCTGTCTGTCTGTGTGTGTGTGTGTCTGTCAACACGATATCTTTCGTTCTAGACATCAGATTGACTTTATATTTGGTACAGAGATACCTTAGGTCAAGACAATCTATGGGATTGACTTTTAGCCCGAGTGGTCACCCCCGATTAAAGATATATGGGTTATTAAGATCACATACATTTTAAATGGGATAACCATAAAATAAAAATATAATGTAATGAATTTATATCTCAATTTGGGGTCATTTCTATAAAAAAAATGAACCTTACAAAAATTATCAAAATATAAAATATATTATATTATTCTTCACTCCTAATTTTCTTTAATATCAAATAACCATTTCTTAAGTTCTTCTATTTATTGCTTTTTAGGGTTCCGTACCCCAAAGGGTCAAAACGGAACCCTATTGCTCTCACTCGCTTGTCCGTGCGTCCGTCCGTCTGTCACACTGGTCGTCTAGCAGCTAAACCGTTGGAGCTAGAGTCTTCAAATTTTCACAGTATGTGCGTCTTGTTGACCCAAAGCCATATAAATTATAAAAAATATTTTTAAATATTTGCAAGGGGGCGCTGAAAAAAAATTTTGGCCTACCCCATCAAGTGAGGTATCGTTGAATAGAGCTCATTGAGTAGATAAAAGCCATATTTTTTTGTTTTAAAAAAAATATTGCAAAATGTAGGCATGAGAAGCCGCCAAAGTCAGCATTTTTTACAAAATTTTGTTCCGAAGTATTTTTTAACTTTCCATTGACCTATGAACTTGAAATTTGGTGATAATGTTTATTGTTACGTATATTTTACCAACAAATACCAATATATTAATAAATATGATTTTTTCATTACCATTTCCTCATTTTTGTATATATGCCGAATGTCATATTCATAATTTTTTTTTCTTCGCCGAACGCACATGCGCCAGATTATTTTTCTTTTCACTTCTTTAAATCTTTTTACCAAGTATTTTTGACTTATTAGTTCGATTAATAATTTTAAGAATCCTGCCTCTGCACAGCTGGCTTATATTCTACATTTGGTACGGAACCCTAAATGTGCGAAGTCCGACACGCACTTGACCAATTTTTTTATATATTCCAATTTTGCCCAGTATTAACCCATTTCTACTTTAAATTTCTTCTTTAGTGACTTAATTTTTTTTTTTTTTTTAATTTGAATTTATATAGAGTTTTTTATATTTTCTCGTTTTTGTCATTTTTCTGATTTATGTTTTTTTTTTTGGTTTCTTTTTCTAATTTTTCCAAATGTTTTCCTATTTTTTTCTTTTGTATTCTCACTTTTTCTTATTCCTCTGACTTTTTGTGATTATTTGCGATTTTTCTGCCGTTTTCTTCGATTTTTGTTGCGATTTTTTTTTAATTCATTCGGTTTTTTTAATTTTTTTTCGTTGTTCTTTGTGTTTTTTTTCCGTTGTTTAAATCATTTTTTTGCAATTTTTAGAGCGCTTGGTCTCCGTTTTTTCCATTTACAATTTTATTTTTCATTTTTTTTAATATCTTAGTTTAAATTTGTTTTCTGTTTTTCTTATTACTGAGATTTTTTTCTGATTTTTTGGGTTAAATTTTTTTCTCGTCTTTTTCACATTTTTCTGATTTTTTTTCGACTTTTTCTCATCTTTCCTCATTTTTTCATAATTGTTTTTTTTTCTAATTTTTTCTTATTCCTTTAATTTTTGCGATAATTTGCGATTTTCTTCTCTTTTTTTTTTTGGAAGGGAAAAAGTTTTTTTATAGTTTTTCGTTTTATTTTTCATTTTTATGATTTTTTGTTTTTTTTTGGTTTTTTTTCGAATTTTTCCTCATTTTTTGCCATTGTTCTGTTTTTTTTTCTATTTCTTTCTTTTGTTTTCTCATCTTTTCTTATTCCTCTGTTTATTTGCAGTTTTCCTGAATTTTGTTGCGATTTTTTTCATTCTTATTTTCAATTTTTTGATAGTTACAATTTCTCATCTTTCCTCATTTTTTTCATCATTGTTGTTTTTTTTCTAATTTTTTCTTATTCCTTTAATTTTTGCGATAATTTGCGATTTTCTTCCCTTTTTTTTTGGAAGAGAGAAAAAGTTTTTTTATAGTTTTTCGTTTTATTTTTCATTTTTATGATTTTTTTTTTTTGGTTTTTTTTCGAATTTTACCTCATTTTTTGCCATTGTTTTTTCTATTTCTTTCTTTTCTTTTATCATCTTTTCTTATTCCTCTCTTTATTTGTATTTTTCCTGAATTTTGTTGCGATTTTTTTTTAATTCATTCGATTTGTTTCTATTTTTTGATCGTTACAATTTTTCTGGTTTTTGGTTGTTCTTTTTTTTCTTTGTTTTTTCTGCTTTTTTCTGCGTTTTTTTACATCGTTTTTTTTGCCATTTTTAGCACTTGGTCTTTCCATTTTACAATTTTCTTTTTTCCTTTTTGCCAATATTTTGTTTTCTGTTTTTCTTATTACACCAAACTTTTTTGATATTTTTGGGTTGTTAAAATTTTTTCTCGTCTTTTTCTTATTTTTCTGATATTTCGTTTTTTTCTTTTGTGGATTTTTCACATTTTTTGATCATTGTTGTTTTTTTTCAATCTTATTTTCCATTTTTTCTCATTTTTTGTTTTTTTTTTCAATTTTTTGTGTTTTCTTTTGCTATATTTTTCGATTTCTTACGTTTTTCTGCATCGTTTTTGTTATTGCGATTTTAAGCGTTTGATTTTTTCATTTTTTTCCAAATTTTCTAATTTTTCTTTAAATTTTTTCCCATGTTTTCTATTATTTTTCTCCAAAATTAGTGTTAGATGGTTTATTTTATTTTCCGATGTACGATATAAACAAATAGATCCGATGTACTGCTAGTCACGGTGAAAATAAAAACAATACAATTTTCTTCTTTACTCATGTTTACATCTGGCCTCTATTTAATAAGGAATTCAGTTCGTATATACTGCCATCTCTGAACAATATTATCAATTAATGTAGATATTTCTAATTTATTTATTTTTTTACTAAAAACAACAAAAATTTATCAACGTCTTGGTATATTATCGTTGAATAAATATTGCCATAATGTTTAGTTTTTGAAGTTTTTTTTTGTTGATACATAAAAATTTTCAAATTGTAGTGAAAGACAAAGCTACTGTCTTGTTAGAGCTAGAAAAATTAACGTTAGTTAAAGAGGAACTTACCGACGAGGTAGCGAGATTATACAAGCTTCTGGAACAAGAAAGATCGAAGATTAACACCACCTCTAATTCAACAAACGAATCTCATTCGAAACAAAAGGTGAATTTTTTATTTGTTGTTGTTTTTGAAGCTTTTATTTTTTATTTATTTTAATTTTTTTATATTTTTATTTCCAGACTAAAAAAAAGAAGACCTAACAGTACCTCTTTGTTGTTTCTTTTTATTTAAGACTGCATGATTTGTTTTTAGAATTAGTTTTCGAATTGGTTGACCGAAAATGTCTTTTTTTTTCTTTGTCTCTTTCAGAGTAAGAAGTAACAAACAATAAACAGTTTCCAGCTAGTACATATAACTCGGTGATATTATTTATAATGATTTGTATTTTCATATTAACTTGAATATAAGTACATTGTCTAATAAATATTTAAAAATTTTTACGTATTTTTTTTCATATCCCATCCTAAATAATTTGTCAACTGTCGTTTGTCAATTTTTTAATGTCACTTGTCAGATTTTTAACTGCCATCTTTAAGTTTTTTAATGCATGGAAAAAATAGGAAAACAAGGAATAATGGGACAAATAGGAAAAACGAGAACATATAAAAAGAAATAGAAAAAATAGAAACATGTAGGAAAACAGGAGAAATAGCGATAGTAGTGAAAATAGGGGAAAATATGGAAAAAAAATAGTGAAAAATGGGAAAAACATGGAAAAAAAATTGGGAAAATATGAACAAATGAGATAAAACAGTGAAAAACAGAAAATTTGGAAATAGTAAAAAATAGGGGAAGTGGCGAAAAAATAGAGAAAATAGGGAAATTTTGGACAAATGGAAAAAAATAGGGAAAAATACCGAAATTTGGGAAAAATAATAATAATCTTTATTAATCCGTTTAGACATACAAGAATGTATTGGACAGGTCAGTCATGAGAGATGAATTTGAAAATTAAAATAAAATAAATACCTACTTTTGAAACAAGTACAAAAATAAAATAAAATAAAAACAGGGCAATTTGGGAAAAATATGAAAAAACAGTAAAAAGTTGGAAAAATGGGAAAAAATTATGGAAAAATTGGGTACATAAGAAAAACAGGAAAAAATATTGAAATATAGGAAAATTAGAGAATAAATAGGGCAAAGTGATTAAAAATAGGGAAAATAAAAGATACCCGTTCCTAACGCAGACGTTAAGAATCGGGAACAACGCATGCGTAGCTGTCAGTACTCATGTTCAAGTTTATGTACTTCAACTACGAGGCGGTCAATACAGGACTCCATGCGAAACACTATTTATTGTAAATCTAACCTGTGTATTAAAAAAAAGAAAATACAACTTTCATTTGTTTCGTAAAAAAAAATATATATCAGGATTCGAACCTGGAACTTTAATTTGTAACGTCTACACTCTAAAGTGATAAATAATCAAAGTTTGAAGTTAACGTACAGGCTATATTTAGATAGTCAAGACTTCTTTTAATAAAATAAATATAAATAGTGTGTCGCGTGCCGTCCTGGACTGACCGCCTCATCATCAACTGCCTAATATTTGTCAATTTTTTAATGTCATTTGTCAGATTTTATCTATCGTGCTTTAATTGTCATCTGTCAGTTTATTAATGTCATCTGTCAATTTTTTAACATCATTTTTTTTGTAAAAGTTTCTGTACAATTGTTTTTGTGTTTAAAACATTTGACATTTTTTACTGCCATCTGTCAGATGTCTTAAATAACTTCTGATATTTTTTTGTCATCTATTTGTTTTTTAAAACAATGTCAATTTTTTAACTCGCCCTGCATTTTCTTTAACTGTCATTTATCACATTTTTAACTCATCAGTTTTCTTAACCATCTGTTCTCACTTAGATGTTTTGTTAATTACGATCTGTTAGTTTTTGACGGTCATTTTTCAATTTTTTTGCAGCTATCTGTAATTTTTTTAACTGTCATCTGTCAATTTTTTATCGTCAGTTTTTTTTGTAACATTTCTGCCAATAAATTATCAATTTTTTTGGACCGATTTTTTAGTACATTGACATTTTGTTACTACCATCTGTCAGATTTCTTAAATAACTCATCTGTTTATTTTTTTTGTCATTTATTTGTTTTTTAAACTTATTTGTCAACTCGTCTGTTAGTTTTTTCAACTGTCGTCTGTCAATTTTTTAATGTCATTTGTCAGTTTCTTATTTATCGTATTTTTTCTATCATCTGTCGGTTTTTTAATGTCATCTGTCAATATTTTAACTTCAGTTTGTTGTAAAGTTTCTGCCAATTGTTTTTTAATACATTTGACATTTTTTTTACTACCATCTGTCAGATTTCTTAAATAACTCATCTGTTTATTTTTTTTGTCATTTGTTTTTTAAACTTATTTGTCAACTCGTCTGTTAGTTTTTTCAACTGTCGTCTGTCAATTTTTTAATGTCATTTGTCAGTTTTTTATTTATCGTATTTTTTCTATCATCTGTCGGTTTTTTAATGTCATCTGTCAATTTTTTAACTTCAGTTTGTTGTAAAGTTTCTGCCAATTGTTTTTTAATACATTTGACATTTTTTTTACTACCATCTGTCAGATTTCTTAAATAACTCTTCTGTTTATTTTTTTTGTCATCTGTTTTTTTAAACATTGTCAACTTTTTAACACGCCTTCCAGTTTATTTAACTGTCATTTGTCACATTTTTTAACTCTCATTTATTAGGCTTCTTAACCACATTTGTTTTCTGTTAGATTTTTAAAGTAAATCTACCGTTTTCTTAATTACGTTTTTGACCGTCAATGTTTTTGCGGTTATCTGTAATTTTTTTAATTGTCATCTGTCAATTTTTTACCATCAGTTTTTTGTAACTGTTCTGATAATTGTTTTAATTAATATTTTTTTTAATACATTGACATATTTTGTACTACCATCTGTCAGATTTCTGAAATAACTCGTCTGTTTTTTTGTCATCTATTTGTTTTTTTTTAAACTATGAACTGATCTGTCAGTATTTTTAACTGTCACATTTTTTTAACTTTCATTTGTCATTTTTTTCTCAAAATTAATAAATCGAAGATGTCGCCTCATTCTATTCAAAATTGGTGGAAGAGATTTATGATTATGGACAAAATTTATGATTATGAACTGATTCCATTCAATATTGATATATAGATATTTTTGGTATTGAAGAATTAATAAAATCAAGATGGCCGACGAAATATATAATTATGACACGATTCTATTCAGAATTGGTATTTGGGGGTTTTTGGGTTTGGAGATTATGAATTTTTTGTCTAAATTAATAAATTCAAGATGGCGACTCCAAGATGACGGGCAATATTTATCATTATGGAGCGAATCCATTCAAAATTGGTAGATATTATGAACTTTTTGTTATATGCGAACAGGGGGCTGCCGTTTGAGCTAGTTATAATATGTCAGTTGGATGTATTACCAGCTAAATATTATTATCTGTCATTCGTCATTTTACTGCTCATAAAATTATTAACTCAATTAAAAAAAATTGTTAGTTGCCATATTTAAGCTGTTAGATATCGTTTTACTGTTACTGTCAGATTTTCTGTCATCTGTTAGTTTTTTCGTTTGTCTTGTCTTAGTGTTTTGACTGTAATATGTCAATTAATTACTGTCATCTGTCAGTTTTTACTGCTTAATTTAAGCAGTTACTTTTTTTTAAATGGGTTGTCACCATTACCATCATACTACTTTTTTTTTGAAGTTTTATCATAATAAAATCGGCTCCGTGGGACTTGCAAACGTGGGCTTTGGGTTTTGCGAACACGCATACCTGGAATTAATCTAAGCGCTGATCATCGGTGGGATTTGCGAACACGCTTAAAATTAGAACTATAAAACTATTAATATATGATGTTATTATTAAAAATGTTAAAGTCCAGAAGATAAATATTATTAATATTCAATGATTAAATCGCTGAACCGGCAATTTTTTGATTTACCTAAATGATTAATAAACTTTACGTGTTATTGAAAAAAAATTTTATAATCCTAACAGCTTTTTTTTCCAACGGACAGTTCATCATCAAATTCAAAGAAAGATATAAGAAATTTGGTATTAAAAGTTATTTTTGTTAAATTGACGCAAAAAATATTAAATAATAATGCAAAAAATCTAAGTGTGCAGGATTTTTCTAAAATATAAAAATCTAGGTAATTATACAAAAGTTCTGTGTGAAAAAATAACTGAAATAAAACATTTACTGAATTATTTTTATAATTTTACCACTCTCTACCACTAATAAATCATCAATATGTTTAACTTAATAAAAAAAAATGCCTGCAGTGTTCGCAAACCCCACGGTCCCCAGGTATATATTCGTAAATCCCACGGTTAGCAAAGCACACGCCACCAATTAAATCAAGACTATTACTTATTGCAATTTTTTTATATCCCTGAAGATGATAATAGTATATTATATACCAAGGGGACTAAAGTAGTAGTTTCACTCCCCGCTATGTAAAAAATAAATTGTAACAATATTAAGATTAATTTTTTTTATGATTACTTTATGAAATACCCTGTGTGTCTTAGACGTGCTTAATGTAAAATCAATAAATTTGATACAATATAAAACTTTCCTCGATGTAACATATTTATCTAATTATCTAATTTAGCAAATAAGAAATGACACATGTGTCAGCATCCCCCTATTCTAACCCACATAAATAGTTTTTCTTGAGCTGAATGGAATTCAAAAATATAAATTACATATCCCTGCCTGTCAACTGGGGGAGAAAACACTATCGCGCAAGCCGGGATCGTTCCCGGGTCAATAATGTATTTGCAGTCGTCCCTTTTGGCTGGTATTCGACCTTTCAGTTTAACAAAAATGACGTAAATAATTATTAAACGCGTGTGATAATATTTCCTATTATATAATATATATAATGTTTAAGTAAATTTAGCTTCCAAACGTGTTAAAAATAGTATAAATACGCAGTCGTTTAAAATGTGAGATACTATCAAGAAAAAAATTTAAAGCATGTTGATTACAATTTATTCTTACTATTCTGCTTGGATTTTTTTATTTATTGCTGGTAAGTAAATTTAAAAAAAAAATCCATTCAATTTGGTTATATGATCCATTTCGTTATAACAATTAAACCATCTTTAAATATATTTTTATAGCTAGTCAAGAATTGAATGAGTGATAATCGCTCATATAATTTTGCTCACCATTAGGATTATTATTTAAACATATACTAAAAATATAATGAACTTAAAAATACTTTTATAGCTCGTCAAGTGATAAATGACTAAGTGGAGATTAACAATTTTTTTTTAACTCGCTCCGGTTAGGTTAATAATATTTAATAAATCTACTAAGTTTACTAGAAATTATAATCTATTTAAATATTATTATTATTATTATTAATATAGTTCGTCAAAAGTTAAATGACTGGTAATAAGTTAGTATTGAAGTTTTTATACAATAAAAACAATGCAATACAAATAAATTACAACATAAATACAATATATAAATTAAAAGATATTTCAGTATTTCATTTAATATTATTTTTGTATTTTATTATTAAAATATGTAATGAAGCAAATGGACTACCTGTTCTCGCCTAGGTATCTCGTCTGCCATCTTGGAGTCTTGATTTTATCAATTTTGACAAAAAATTCATAATCTCCGATCCAAAAAACCCCCACATACCAATTTTGAATGGAATCGGTTCATAATTATAAATCTCTTTGGCCATCTTGAAGTCGCCATCTTGATTTTAATAATTTTAATAAAAAATCCGTAATCTTCAACCCCAAATATCCCCACGTACCAATTTTGAATAGATTCGATAAATGATCTTAAATATAGTAGACCACCTTGGAGTAGCCATTTTGATTTTACTAATTTTGATAAAAAAATTCACAATCTCCGACCACAAAAACCCCCACGTACCGATTTTGAATGGAATCAGTTCATAATTATAAATCTCCTTCGCCATCTTGGAGTCGCCATCTTGATTTTAATAATTTTGACAAAAAATTCGTGATCTTCAACCCCAAATATCCCCACATGCCAATTTTGAATAGATTGGGTAAGTAATTTTAAATATAGTAGACCACCTTGGAGACCCCATTTTGATTTTACGAATTTTGACAAAAAATTCACAATCTCCGACCCCAAAAATCCCCACGTACCGATTTTGAATGGAATCAGTTCATAATTATAAATCTCTTTCACCATCTTGGAGTCGCCATCTTGATTTTAATAATTTTGACAAAAAATTCGTAATCTCCAACCCCAAAAACCCCCACGTACCAATTTTGAACAGAATCGGTAAACAATCATAAATATCGTCCACCATCTTGAAGTTGCCATTTTGATTTTATGAATTTTGACAAAAAATTCACAATCTCCGACACAAAAAAACCCCCACATACCAATTTTGAATGGAATCGGTTCATAATTATAAATCCCTTTTGCCATCTTGGAGTCACCATCTTGTTTTTATTAGTTTTGACAAAATATTAGTAATCTCCAACCCAAAATTTCCAACCTACCAATTTTGAAGAGATTCATTAAATAATCTTAAATATATTACACCATCTTAGAGTCGCCATCTTGATTGTATGAATTTTGACAAGAAATTCACAATCTCCGGCCCCAAAAACCCCCACGAACCGATTTTGACTAGAATCTGTAAACAATCATAAATATCGTCCGCCAGCCATCTTGAAGTCGCCATCTTGATTTTATGAATTTTGACAAAAAATCATAATCTCCGTCCCAAAAACCCCCACATACCAATTTTTGAAGATTGTGAATTTTTTGTCAAACTTAATAAATTCAAAATGGTGACTTCAAGATGGCGGACGAGATTTATAATGATAGACCGATTCCATTCAAAATTTTTATGTGGGGTTTTTTGTGGTCGGATATTATGAATTTTTTGTCAAAATTAATGAAATCAAGATGGCAACTTCGAGATGGCGGACGACATTTATAATAATGGACCGATTCCATTCAAAATTGTTACATGGGGTTTTTTGGGATTGGAGATTATGAATTTTTTTGTCAAAATTAATAAATTCAAGATGGCGACTTCAAGATGGCGCACAAGATTTATGATTATTTACTGATTTTATTCAAAATCGGTATGTGGTAGTTTTTGGGGTCATAGATTATGAAATGTTTGTCAAAATTAATAAAATCAAGATGGCGACTTAAAGATGACGGCGTCAAGGTGGCGAACGAGTTTGTGATTATTTACTGATTTTGTTGAAAATCGGTATGTGGTGATTTTTAGGGTCGTAGATTAATAATTTTTTGTCAAAATTAATAAAATCAAGATGGCGACTTCAAGATGGCTGCCGATATTTATGATTATTTACCTATTCTCTTCAAAATTGGTATGTGGGGGTTTTTAAGCTCGTAGAATATGAATTTTATTTCAAAATTATTAAATTCAAAATGGCGACTCGAAGATGGCGGACGAAATTTATAATTATGAATTGATTTCATTTAAAATTGGTATGGGGTAGGAGATTACAAATTTTTTATCAAAATTAATAAATTTAAGATGTCGAACGAGATTTATGATTATAGACCTGTTTTTTTTTGTGAGTTGGTTTGTTTGTTACGATTGTAGCGATTGTTGAAAAAATGTGAAAACTTGAAAGGTTTGTTCATTAGGATATCTAGATGTGCAGGAAAGCATTTTTGAATTTTTTTAACCATACATAGACGAGAACAGGCGGCCCATCGAGCCCATGTTCAAAATAATTGTATTTTATTATGATAATTTGATATTCTTCAAGTTTAGTTGTATTTTACTTTAAAAATTTGTATATTTTTTAGTTTAAAGTAGTTTACTTTTATGATTTTGAATTCTTATATCCTATTCCTGTTTTATTATTAAAATTTCCTATATTCGGAAAATTTATTGTATTTTCTTACAAAAAATTTGTATTCTAAAATTTTAATAAATAACGATCTTTTTAACACTTTCTTCTAGGCTTATCAGTATGTGTGAATGTGCATTTCGAGAACAAAGATGGCGGCTTCTTTATAAAGCAGCAAATCCGTCAAAGCGTATTGTCATCCACGAACGTGGAAACGTCCACGGCTTCAGGCATAAACAGTGGACTACCTATTTCTGTGGACAAATTTACTGTGTTCCAACGATCGCAACCAATATCGGTGCGAGCCACATATGGACCCTTCAGTACGAAACAAACTGTACCAGCGAAGTATATTGTACCTGATCCAGTTCCGGTTAATAGTACAGGTATTAGTATAAGGTTATGATTGTTAAATGTTTGTCTAATGATTGTTATAGGACCGACTATTGATTTCCAAGATCAAGCAAGCCATCATTTAGACATGTCAGCGCATATCGTTAGAAATGAAATTCCTAGAGATTCACCAATACTAAGAGTACTTTTCCATACTGGTACAGATCCAGGTGGAAGACGACAAGTATTACTAGCCCGTCATCATCAAAAAATTTGTATTGTTCTTCAAGTCAGTATGATTAACCAAACACCTTTACATGCTGCTTGTAGTCCTGATGGAGAAGACGGAGTATGTTTAGCGCAAGTAACAATACCTTCATTCTGGTGGAGTCCTCTACCATCTTTAGACAAAAATGGTAAACCTGGGAAGCTAACTAAAACTCCTCCTAAGTTAGTACAAGTCGCTTATTCAGTCTTGGAACCTTGGCCAGATGAAGGTGAAGGTTGCCATCCGAAAGTACAAGTCCAACCGTCTATGATCCTTGGACATATTCCTTTAACTCCTGCTAAAGGTGCTTATAAGGAATTGAAATTAACTGATGCTATTACCATGTTGGTACCACATCCTCCTCTTTATCCTAAGAGTATGATATATTTACCAGTATTTGTTAATACAGATAGGGCTAAAGCGATGACCGCCATTGTTATAAAGTAAGTATACGATACAGTAGTTAGAGCGGAAAAGCCACGTTTAATCCATGGGTAAAATTTTCTGTAATATTTTTCATTTATTATTTTCTCTAGAACCCACCAAAAATGAGATTTTGGTAATTTTGAGATATAAAATCAATACAAATGACGCCCAACGTGGGGCGCCATGTTTGTTTATTATTTTCTCTAGAACCTACCCCAAAATAAAATCTTGGTAATTTTGAGATATAAAATCAATACAAATGACGCCCAACGTGGGGCGCCATGTTTGTTTATTATTTTCTCTAGAACCTACCCCAAAATGAGATCTTGGTAATTTTGAGATATAAAATCAATACAAATGACGCCCAACGTGGGGCGCCATGTTTGTTTATTATTTTCTCTAGAACCTACCCCAAAATGAGATCTTGGTAATTTTGAGATATAAAATCATTACAATAGATATACACCAATATATTTATTTCTGTTTAGGATGCTGCCAAAATATATGATGGCGTTATTAAGGCATTAGCGAAGCTTTATAATGATTACATTTAATACTGACTTAAAATAGACATTAATAATTTTTCTATCATAAGCAAATGAATATGGCGATAGTAGGGTAGTAATATCGCTTCTTGACGGGAGGAGTGACTGACCTTAATCTCGAAATTGACCTTGACCATGAATTTGACCGTGTCAAGGTCATATCAAGGTCAATGTCAAGTTCATATTCAAGGTCACGTCAATGTCAAGAAAACGGCCAATTTCGCGGTTATGGTCAAGGTCAATCTCATCCTCTCCTCCCTTCCAGAACCGGTATTACTACCCTACTGGTGATATATTAGCATAGTGGCATATAAGGGTTCTCATAGAAAAAATAAATTTAATTTTTACCTAAATATTATTAACAGTTACTTTATCTAGCAATAATGCGTTTCCTAAAATTGAAAAACATATTTTAGTCTCTTTTTATAGTTTTTTGCAACCTAACATTATTGAAAGTTATATTTTATTTTTCAATTTTTTTATAAAACAAAACATATTTAATTTTTAGAAATTTCATATATTTTTAGATTGACGAATTCTCTTCTTAAAACATTTTTATCATAAGTTTTGCTGCTTCTTATTTTAATATATGTACTAATTTGGAACTCTAAAAGTACTGTTAAAATTGGTGTATGTTTGGATGAGACTTATTTTATATGCATTTGTTTAAGCTAGGGCGGAATAATGTTCTGCCCAAAATTTGTCAATCTTTTCGTTTTCTAATTTAATTTCACCAAAATCAATGGTATACATCTTCCGGATGTAAAAATGGTAGTTAAACCAAAAACAGATTTCAGAAATACAGTATTTTCTGTTTCTGAATCATTTTTTAATTGGTACTTAGGTGACAGTCTTAACTCTTGAAATTTTTCTGTACCGGGATTGGTTTAAATGAAAACGAAATTATTTTATCTAACATTCGGGAAAACAATTCCTTTATGAATTGCATGTTCAAAATCTGCGGTGATGGTTTTAGGTAAAAAACCTAAATTGCATTTTAGACATTCTTCTTTTATATATTCAATAACTTATACATAGTGTGGCATTTATCGGGCAGTAAACAACATTATTTTTCAAAAATTTCATGTTTATTTCTATAGTATAATTAACAAAAAAATTATGAAAATCGTTAATATTCTCGGGCAATTTAAAATAAACTAAAGTTCTAGCTTGCTAAATATTTTTTCTTACTCTCTCTTGATTTTTCAATTCCTTATGAATCAGCTTTAGGAGTTTTTCACTGCTATTATTTAAAGATTCCTTTTTCATGCAGTTTTTCTGGAAGTACCATGACCATCTTTTCACATTTTTTGAAAATAAAACTTTTCAACTTTCACTAATAAAAGTTGTTTCCCATTTTTCCTTAACATCAATTTTATTTCTACTGGGGCAGTCGACGTGTTAACATCGACAAATTATCGAAGGACCAAATCAGTTAATAAACTGATTAATTATTATTTTAAATAATTTTACCAGCTTTTTAATCATTTATATGAACTTGAATAAAACAAGCAAAATTTCTCTCACATGTTTATTATTAAAACAAAATCCTTACTTTTATATTTTTTACAATTAATTATTTTAATAGAACAACTACTATCACTCACTATCACTGTACAAATAATATTAAATTAAAAACAGATTGATTAAAACTGTTTTTGATTTTATGACAAGGTGCCAGCTCCCCCCTAAGGCATTATGATGGTGGATGGGTCCACCACCTAACTGCGCTAAGTTGTACTTGATTAGACACGTTTACATGTTTTTATCCTATTAAACAGCTTGCCAGGTTGGTACTCATCAACCTTACAATAGATGTCGTGACTATCTATCATTTTGATAGTACATGAAAATAATATTTACAATATTAAAAACCTCAGAAAATATACTTTTATAATTTTAGAATTCAGTTACTCGCCTTTTTTATAATGCCGAAACATTTTATTTTAACTGAACTCTGTGAGAAATGGTAAGATGTGATCTGAAGCTATTTCTAGCACAAATTGTAAGTGTGGGTTGTAACGGTTTTATTTTCTTTCTAGTATGAAAATCGACTCGTCCGATGATCAGAATTACATCTGCACTTGTCGCTCTTATTAATATTATAGCGCTTAGAGAGAAACAGATATCCATGACAACAATATGCATTTAGTACAATATTTTGAAAGAGATATATTTTTCACACGTCTCTGAAGCAAATTCTGAATAACGAGAAATTATATAGATTTAAGTTTAAATCAATTTTTAGGTTATGTAATATTAACAAATATTGTACTGGCCAAAAGTATAAACCGAAAGATAAATCTTATTAAATTGAAAAGAATTATAAATTTGTTTTGTAAATTCTGGATAATTCTCCTGTGAAATTTATCCAAAATACTTCTAAAACTGACACAGCAAATACCAAATATCAATAAAAAATGTTCTGATATTCGTTTATGTACTTTCATGTTATAAGTTTATTATCCAATTAAGTAACCGTAATGATAGTTTAAAAGAAATTAAAACAAAATGGTTTCCTTGCAGGTAAAATCAGGTAGTTCAAATGAGATTTACTCTCAATCAGTTATTTATATGTTTACATGTATGGCAACAATGGTAGTAATTTATTAATTCGACTCCACCGCTGTAGGGAATGCAATGTGTCAGAGAGAGAGGATGCAGATATTAATGTGCCAGAGCGAGAGAGAGAGTGCTATATCGATAACGTAGCAGATATCTGAAGTCTTCAGGTGTGTCAGATCCTTCTGCCCTGTCAGCATCATCTGGTATCTACTACGTTATCGATATAGCATTCTTTCTCTCTGATACATTGAATTACCTATAGCTGTGCTAGAGCTGGTGTAGAGTATCTATATTATTCAAATGATTTTATTATATTTATTTTAGAGCAAGATTAAGAAGTGCCGTACGGTTTTTAGAAGTAATTCCATCGGAAGATATTCCTTGGAATACAACAGTTGACATTAATTCCAGACATACGAGCGCCACTGTAACTTTGGTTAGAAAAGAACCGCCGAATTATGAACCATCTATAAATAAAGAAGAGTAAGTAAATTTAATTCATAAAAATTATTTCACGGTGGTACCGTGGTTCCGGGTTATTTTGGCCCGCTTTTTGCCAATTTTAAAATCACCTCGCAATAAAACTATGGGTATTGCTAGTAACCAGCTCTAGTTTTTTTTTACAGAGCTACATTATCACAAATTTGATTTATGAAGAGATTTTTACATTTTTTAACCATCAGTTATTAAAAAAAAAAAATTCAATTTGGGCTAATTTTAGTGTAACTTTGGCCCAATTTATTTTTACGTACTTCAAAGCATTGTACAACGAGCTGGGGCCAAAGAACTTGGGTTTAAACAAAAATTTATTTCTGAAAAAAATAAACGTAACATTTCATTGAGGAAAAAGTAAATATAGTAAAATAATAAAAGTTAATATTGAAAGTTACAAACTGTTGACAGTAAAAAGGCCTCTTTTGACAAGTTTTGGAGGTGCAATATGTCTTTCCATTTGTAAAAGAGCGAGTCTTTCTCTTTAGGCCACTTCCAAAACTTCTTCGTGCGCTCCATGCATTCGATAATTGCACCTTCCTCTGTCACATTAGTAGCTATCCCAGGAAACTGTAGATCATGCCAACGAACGATAACAAAACTTCCTTCTTGTAGATGTTTCTTTAAATGTTCCTCTGGACTTTCTAAAGAATTAATCTTGCTTGAAGTGGGTTGAACCGCAATATTATTGTTGTGAACTATATCCAGTTCGTCATGGCTTGAAAAAATCATGTCGCTATGGCCTGATGACACGAAACTATAGTTGTCACTATCCTCATCTGGTGATGAGAGTTCCGTAGTTATCTTACTTTTTTTCTTTTTTGTGGAATTCTTTTTATCATTAAGTGCTTTCTCCAAAACCTTCTGTTGGTTTTTTTGTTGTTTTTCCTTTTCTTTCGCTTCTTTTTTTTATTTTTTCAATTTCTTTCTCTCTTTTCTGCTGATCTTTCTCATTTTTTTTATTTTCTTGATATTAAAGGATATCATTTGCTGTTATACTTTGACCAGAAGGGACCGCCAGCTTTTGTCGTTTTGTACTTCGGAGCTTGACAACTTCTTCTCTTTTTTGTTCTAAATGGCGGATGAATATTTCTCCTACTAGTGCCAAGTTAACCGATACATCCTTAGAAGGCAAGCGATTGGTAATTTCCTCTTTATTGATTGGATATATACCGGCCTTCTTAAAACCAGCTTTTATATTATCCCTCACATTAGGCTCTAAGTCATCCAAAGCCTTTTTTAACAATCTTGGAAATACGTCTTTTGACAAAGTGGTCACAGTTTTGCCACTTTCAGATTGTTTCCACTGGGTTAGGACCTGCCTCCACTTAGTTTTAAGAGGCCTAAAATAGGCCACATCAAGGGGTTGTGTTAGGTGTGTAGAGTTAGGTGGTAAGCATACTAATTGGATATTGTTCTCCTCGCAAAGCCTTACAACGTTCAAACAAACATGTGAGCTAAGGTTATCCCCAATAACAACTTTTTTACCTTCTTGTTTTTGTAAGACTGGTAACAGATGTGTTACGAACCAATCTTCAAAAGTACCTCCGTCAAACCAACCTTGCTTAGTTCTGTTGTATCGCGCCCCTATAGGACCATTTTCCATCCATGTGGTCCACAAGTGATCTGCTTTATATATAATCTAGGGAGGCACTGAGTCGCCATTAGCGTTAGCACAAAACATGACACTTATATTTGATTTTGTAGAATTCATGATACGTTCTGGATATTTACACCCCCTTCGACAGATGACTTTTTTCTGCCTGGATCATCAGACATGCATGTTTCATCGTAATTGTAAATTTTTTCAGGCGAGACATTTTCAAGTACCTCTTTCAAATTATCAATGTATTCTGAGACTGTCTCATGATTAATCTGAGCACGATTTCTTTTTATGTTTGATGAAAATCTAACTGTCAGCTGAGGGTGTCTCTTCAAAAAATATTTTGTCCAGTCACGGCCAGGCATATTGTTATAAAAACTTTTAATAGTCTTCCCTTGCCTTGTAATATAACCTTTCACAATATATCTCAAATCCAGCTCATCAATAGGGAATCCAAATTCGCACATTTTGTCGATGAGACTAGCAAACGCTAGTTCTTCTTTCTTATTAAAAACGTTAGGATGACCCGGCGAACCTGGAAACGCATTTTTCAGTTTCTTTTTAATTGTGCTTCGGCTTATTTTGAATTGAGCTGCAGCATCCCGTTGCGTCAAATTACCAGATCTAATTGCCTCTAAACAGTTTTGAAGATGATCATTGCTGTAGTCAGCATAAGTTCGGCTTCCAGGTGACCGTTTGTATTTATACGGCATTTTCTATAATCTGGAAACAAAAGTATCCAATAGAAAAGCATTCGCTTGTTTTTAAGTAAGTTTTATACATAACAAAACCAAAAGTTACTGAAGTATAACCAAAGGTTACAAAAGTGCAACCTACTTTGGCCCAATAATAGCTGGGCCAAAGAGGGTCATGTATTTGAAGTTACCACAACATTTTTTTAAATTATTTTTTTAAAAAAACCATTTATGTTAAATAAAATTTCAACCATACTACAATATAAAGCATTAAAATGTGTTTTTAAATAAGTACTTACCAATCTTGCAGCAGATGTATTACAATTTCCTCAGTTGGAAGTTTGAGAGGTTAAAAAAACACGTGTTTGCACAAAGAACAAAACAACAGGTGCCCCTTGGTAGTAGTCAACTAGTGAACCGTTTCATACAACACGTTACCTGTCTGCTGCTGCTACCTACCTCAGACTATCGCAACTAATGTAAAAAGTTATTTCGGAACGTAATTACAGAATACTTTATCATTTTATTATTTTGGGTCAAAGAAGGACAATAGGGCCAAAGTAATCCGGAACCACGTTAATTAAACTTTTAGACAAATATGTTTGTCCGTTTCTACATTTCATATATTATTTCTTCTTTTCGTTCAATTTTTTTGGTATCCTGTGGGGGATAATTACCCCCTTTATCCTCCCCATACCTACACCCTTAATGGTAATGAGGCCATCTACATGATTCATAAGTACCAACTATGGAATCTATGCAATAGAATAAATTTTAGTATACAGATAACAATATTTGTTATAAAACAGAAAAATATTTTACAGATTACCTCAAGGAACTACTCTTAGACCACTTGTTTTTACCATATTTTCTTTAATGATAAATTTTTAACTGTAACGAATTTATCAGTATTTATTTTAAACAGTCAATGATCTGTTCCTATACAATGTTTATTTCAATTAGTGATATTTTTTTATAGCATTATGGAATTGTTTACGTGGCTCATTGAAATATCTGAAGATGCTATTGAAAACTATGATAATAGTAAGATAGTTTGGTCTGCTAAATATGAACCAAATCGCGAACAAGAATCTGATATTGAAGTTCGTAAAGACAACAGAAAATTAATTTCCAGATTTGAGATACAAAAAGATGATATTCAAGCTGTTGTACCAATAAGCAAGGTAGGATAAATTACATAACCTAGATTATTTTTTTTATATTTATATTAACTTATTACTAAGTTTTTTTACTGATTTAGCAATGCTGTATTGATTTGTAGTGGTTAGGAAAAATATGATACAATTTGTATAAAAAACTTTTCTTCTTTAGAAGCTGTGTTGCTAATTATTCAGAAAATATGGAATCCGGGTAAAAATAAAACATTACAGTCAAGTTGAAAATCAAAATTAAGAAAATCTAATTATTTTTTTTAAACAATACTGTATCATAACGAAAATCAAATTATATTATATGAAAGAAAAAACACTTTAATCGACGATTATATTTAATGATGGTTTTCAGAATTGGGAAGTTCTAAATACAGCAGTACTTACTGGTACTCAAGTATCACAAGCTATGAAAGTTTTTATCGTTTCACAAGCCGGTAAAGCAGCCGATGTTACATTTCAATCATCATGCTATTCTGAAGACGAAAACGTACTAAAGGTATTTATTTTTGAAAAAATCACTGGTCTAGATCATCTACCACGGTATCCCGATTTGGGTCCACTTGAAAAAATAAAAATAGTGAATATCTCATCCGTTAGTTGTTAGATTTGACGTGTAAGGTGTCAAACGATTCGTAATGACGTAAAGATATATGGGGTATCTCCAAAAGTTGAGTCAGGCTGTTGCCAAAGAGATACAGAGTGTATTTAAAAGTTGAGTCATGTTATTGCTAAAAGGACATTAGTGAATATCTTCATTACTATTGGTCCAAATTAAACATGGAAAATTGCATTGTGATTTAGAACAAATAGATACAAACAAATCATGCGCAGAATCAACGACAAAGTGCATTAGCTTATATCTTCGTTAATAATGATTATATTTTTATGAAAAAAGAAACAATATAGGCGGGTTGGCTATGCGGTTAAGCCCTCAAAGTTGTCGCTACTACATAGCTTATAAATTTTGGAGAATACTCACGTAAATTGGAAGAATTTAGTGACAAAGTGTTTATAAGTTCTACGTCTAGTCGCGTCATTATACGCAAGAAAAAGGAAAATTTTTCGGGCAGCATGGATCGGAACACCCCCCAGACACCTGGTGCGCCCCAATCTGGACGTAGACGTCCTCTCCGAGAATTTTCCTGACAAGAGTGTCAAAAACAACCCAAAAATCATTGTGGGAGCGTTTTATGGGTCGCTAAAGCAGAATTTGACGTCGAAAACGATCCCCCGAGCACCTGGTGCACCGCAACCTGGACCTGAACGTCTTCTCCGAGGCTTTTCCAGACACATCCTAAAAAGACGAACCGAAAATCATTAAGGGGGGTTTTTTGGGTCGCTAAAGCAGAATTTGACGTCGAAAATGACCCCTCTAAATTTTTATTTCGACACCGATGTCATTCCCATGAATGTCAACCAACTCGACGTCAATACTGCAATAAGTGGGTGAAATTGTTGATTCAAGTTAAATTATGTATCCTGGAAAGAAATAGAATGAATAGAAAGTCGATGTTTATGTAATTGGCTTTCAAAAAATTTTTGTAATAGATATATCTCGTGGCTCAAAAAATATCAAAAAATCAAACACGTGTTTCTTCTGACTATAGAACTTTGGAAATGTATTTCGGTCCCGGTTTTTTACTGCCGCCAGCTGCTCGTTCCATGCGTTGGTGGGCGGGGCCTGGACTTAGGAGAAAGTATCTGTGTAGACTTACACAAAAGCGTTTTGAGCGTTGGGAGAAAAGTGAAAGGCCGCTCGGCAAAGTTTGGAGATCTAGCCGGAGATATTCTCGTCATTCATACAGGACTTAATGAACTTCTTCGAGGGCCCCAGGGGAAGTTACGCATGGATGAATGTATGAAGTTTTTTGCGATTGTAAATGTAAAACCATTCGAGAAGACGTTTAGGTCCAGGTTGCGGTGCACCAGGTGCTCGGGGGATAGTTTTCGACGTCAAATTCTGCTTTAGCGACCCAAAAAACCCCCCTTAACGATTTTCGGTTCGTCTTTTTCGAATGTGTCTGGAAAAGCCTCGGAGAAGACGTTCAGGTCCAGGTTCCGGTGCACCAGGTGCTCAGGGGATCATTTTCGATGTCAAATTCTGCTTTAGCGACCCATAAAACGCCCCCACAATGATTTTTGGGTTGTTTTTGACACTCTTGTCAGGAAAATTCTCGGAGAGGACGTCTACGTCCAGGTTATGGCACACCAGGTGTCTGGGGGGTGTTCGCCGATGCCATATTTGAATTCAGCAAAACAAAAAACTCCCGGGCGCCAAGTGTTTTTCCTTCCCCGCTTGAATTCTGGGATAGTTCCACGGAGATGACGTTCGTCGGCGTTCCTGAGCCCCAGGTGGTCAGGGTGTCAATTCGAACATCATAATCATGATCAGCGACCTCAAAAACCCCAGGGCACCCATTCTGGGCCAGGTCTGACTCTTTTTTACAAAGTTATTAAGTTGTCCGAAGGGCGTCCCAAGAAATGCATTTTTCGAATGCATTTTTGGCAACAGAAATGCAATTTCCGATTTTAGCTAAATGAAAATTAGGTAACTTTTTTACAAATAATTTTTGGAAGCGAATGCAAAAAACCTCATTCCGATCCATGCTGCCCGAAAAATTTTCCTTTTTATGACGTTCTTTCGCGTATATTGCCTCGCTACGGAGGTGGGATAGTTTAGCTAGATTCTTTTCGATGCCCAGAAGATGGATTATTAAAACAATAAAAAATTCTATTAACCGAAGTTATCTCTGTATATTAATAAATATTCTAAAAATATATTTAGTTTTTTTCCCATAAAAAACGAATCATTATTAACGAAGATATATGCTAATGCCCTTTGTCGTTGGTTCTGCTCATGATTTGTTCTATACTTATTTATTCTATGTCACAATACCGTTTTCCACGATCAATTTGGACGGATAATAACAAAGTTTGACACTAATGCTCTTTTGACGTTGGTTCTACTCATAATTTTTCTGTACTTATTTATTCAAATACAATGCCCTTTTTCATGTTCAATTTGGACCAATAGTAATCTCCTTTTGGTAATATCGTGCCTCAACTTTTCGGTCCCAACGAATCGGTAGATGACACCTCACATGTTAAAATACGACATCTAACGGCTAAGATATTCGGTATTTTTATTTTTTTAACTAGACCCAAATCGGGATACTGTGATGGATGATCTAGATTCCGTGATGATGATTCTTAAAACGTGGAACAATTAATATAGTAATTTAAAAATTTTTCTAGGTTTCGTCTTCTTGTGGATCGGTATATGTGGATGGAAGTGAAGCGCGTGGGTCTGTTAATGGTACTGTAATTGTCAAATATGGAACTTTTACTGGAATTGCTAAATTCACGGTATGGATGCCGGAATTTCCTTTGGAATTAGTCGTTGCTGATACTAGATTATCGCAACTTAAATCGTGGCGGGTACCGGATTATTTACCGAGGTAAGAAATTATTTTAAACTATCAATTTACTTTTTTTTATTGAATTTAAAAAATATAAATCAGTTTATTTCCATTGGATAAAAAATAATATAAAAATCAAAAAAAATATAAATCAATGGTATTTTTACCTAAATCTGCAAAAATTTGTTGTCCATTTTTATATCTACTTTTAAAATATATTTAAAAATCAAAATTGTTATAGAAATTACTCACAATAATTTTTTAAACCAAAAACAGTGTTGCCATTTTGCAGAGATCTCTATAAAAGAAAATTAACCTTCTGTAGAAAATTTTTAATTTGTTTATATTTAGCAACACCGTATTTTTTGTAATATTTGTAGGGAAAAATTATAAAATTAATTTTAATTACTCATAATTTTAGAATATATATATATAGAAAACTTCAGATCCCTTTTTCAGCGTATTTCGCGAACGGAGGACTGTGAGATTTTGTATAGTTATAGTTTATATACAGGAGGAGTACAAAAAGCCAAAATTAATATCAAATATATGTTACAAATAAATTTAAATAAGATTAAATTAAATATTATGTAACATTCATTATTTATCTCAACTATTTTTAATTATCGGTACGAAGGCGTAGGTTCGATTCCTAACAATGTCAATTTTTTTTAGAAATATGTTTTTACTTTTCTTTATTGTAATTTTATTTTTGAAGTGATTACTTCTCCAGGCCCGTTGGACGATTTTTTGATAGGTAAAAATTAGAAAAAAATTGGGATAAAAAAAGGAAAAAATACAAAAAATAATGAAAAATGGTAAAAAATGGAGAACACAGAAAAAAAGAGAAAAAAACAACAGGAAAAATTGGAAAAAAAGAATAGGAAAAATGGGAAAAAACAGGAAAAATGGGGGAAAAATGGGACAATATAGAAAAAAATAGGAAAAATGTTAAAAAGTAGGAATAAGTAAAGAAAAATAAAAAAAATAGAGAAAAATATAGAGAAGTAGAAAAAAGCAAGGAACAATACAAAAAAATATAAAATAGGAAATCTGAAAAAAAATATAGGAAAAATAAGAAAAAATAGGAAAAATACAAAAAATAGAGAAAAATAAAAATAACAGAGAAAAATAGAAACACTGAGGACAAATAAGCGAAAAATAAAAAAATTGAGAAAATATAGGCAAAAATAGGAAAAATGGGGAAAATAGAAAAATAGGGAAATAAGAAAATTTGGTAATAAATTGTAAACAATAGTTAAAAACAGTTAAAAATAGTAAAAAACAGTAAAAAATTAGTAAAAACCGGTAAAAAAAAATAGTAAAAATTATTAAAAAAGAATAAAAAATAGTAAAATATAATAAAAAATAGTACAAAATAGTGAAAAATGGTAAAAAACAGTAAAAAATAGTAAAAAACAGTAAAAAATTGTAAAAAACAGTAAAAAATAGTAAAAAACAGTAAAAAACAGTAAAAAACAGTAAAAAACAGTAAAAAACAGTAAAAAACAGTAAAAAACAGTAATAAATACTAAAAAACAGTAAAAAATAGTACAAATTAGTAAAAAATAGTAAAAAACAGTAAAAAACATTAAAAACAGTACTAAATCCTAAAAAATGGTAAAAAACAGTAAAAGACAGTAAAAAATAGTAAAAAACAGGAAAAAATAGTAAAAAACAGTAAAAAATAGTAAAAAACAGTAAAAGATAATAAAAAATAGTAAAAAATAGCAAAAAGAATAAAAAACAGTAAAGAATGCTAAAAAATGGTAAAAAAATAATAAAAAACAGTAAAAAACCGTAAAAAAGAGTAAAAATAGTAAAAAAAAGTAAAAAAATAAAATATTGTTAAAAACAGTAACAAATAGGAAAAAAAGAAAAAAACTGGAAGAAACAGAAAAAAAAGAGAAAATAGGAAAAAACTGAAAAAACTGGGAAAAAAATAAAAAAATAGGAAAAATTGGGAAAAAAAGGAAAATAGCGAAATATAGGCGAAATTTTGAAAAATCGGGAAAACAGAAAAACAGGAAAAAATAGTAATTGAAAAAAAAAGAAAAAATAGGGAACAATAGGGAAATGCAGGCAAAAATAGGAAAACTGGGAAAAAATAAAAGTAGTAAAACATGGAAAATAAACAGTAAAAAATAGAAAAAAAACAAAAAATAAAGAAAAATAGAAAAAATAGATATAAACAGAAATTTTAATGAATGGTTAAATTTCGATCACTAATACATATAAAATTTCAAATACATTGTTGCCATTAAACCATAAATATGCCTTAAATGAGACGTGAAATAACAAGTTGATGTCTTTAGATCAAATTTATGCAGAAAAGCTGAAATTTTTCATTTAATATTTAGTTTGTAGTAGTTTTGGAGAAAAATTGTTACTTAATGCTATTTTTCAGTAGATTTATGGATAATCCAACTGTTTTCTATTTTAGCAACACTGTATAAATTTTGGCCAATATTTATTTGCTATTAAGTTATTAGAACATGAATTTCTTTAAAAATGCTTCTACTTCAAAATTGTACTAATTTATAATCCATACTTTAATTTTGATTTAGCAACACTGTATATATTTAATTTGTAGTATTTTTGGAGAAAAATTGTTAATCAATTCTGCAGATTTGGGGAAAATGTAACTATTTTCTCTCATTTAGCAACACTGTATAGATTTTGTAGCATTTTTAGGAAAATATTTTACTTGGTACTTTACGCCTCTAGTTTAAAAATTTACAAACTTTTTTTGATTTCGAAACACTGTATTTGGTTTGAAGCATTTTTGGGGAAAAAATTAGAAATTAATGATATTTTTTAACATATCTTCCCAAATACTAAAAAATTGTTATATTCAGTAAGGTAAAGATTTGGTAAAAACCTAAAAAAACAATTTTGATTTAGCAACACTGTATTGTATTTGTAGCATATTTTCCAGTTATTTTATAAATAAATATTTACTCTAGTGCAAAAATTAGCAACACTGTAATCATTGATACTTGATTATAAATTCCTTATAATAAAAATTATTTGTAGCCTATCGAAATCCAAAAACAGAAAAAAACGTTCATTCGACAGCAACTGGAGCTTACCTTCAATCGACGATAATAATAATAATAATAATAACGAAAGACCAGTTTGTAAATTACGTTACCAACAAACTTCAGTCGAAGTTTACGCCCATTTTTTGGCTTCCGATCACACTTCAGGTCGTACAACTTATTTAATAAATAGAAGAACTCTTCTAAGAATCACAGATCTCGTACTACCTTGGCTACGAGTCAGCGATCCCAGAATTGCTAGTTTACAAGGCAGGATTTTACAAGGAAGAAGTGTTGGTCGAACGGAAGTACAGGTTAGTTATTTTTTCACAGAATATTTCTATTATATTTCTATTAATTGATTTTCCTGTACCGTTGTCAAGCCAATGATATTAGTGACATCTGTGTTAAAAGGGTCTACTATCCAATTTTTATTTTTGTCCGGTGCTGGAAAATAATCCCGAAACGAAGATTTCAAAGCGCGGAGGTGTTTAATCATTTCGTCTTGTACTTGTGTTGGCAACATTGTTTCACCAGAGGATTTCAAAAACGCTGCCAGTATAGGAAAGTGATTATAGTTTTTTTTAATAGTACGGTTACTCCAGAGATCAAGCTTATTTAGCATCGTTTCTATTTTATCTTCAACTTGGAAAATGTTGTTATCTCTCCCTTGTAGACCCAAGTTCAGCTCGTTAAGGGCACTAAAGATATCAGCTAAATATGCTGCCATTGTGAGCCATTCAAAGTCATTGAAGTGATCAGCATATGTTTTGACGCTGCGTACAGAATTCTTCAAAAAGAACATTCTGATCTCATCTCTCAGCTCAAAAACACGCGACACAACTTTGCCACGAGACAACCAACGTACTTCGGCATGCAATAACAACTGCTTGTGAAAGCTGTCCATTTCTTCACAAATTATTCCGAATATACGGGAATTTAAAGGTCTAGCTTTAATCAAATTCACTACCGGCACGATGTCGCCCAACACTATTTTTAATTTTTCTGGCATATTTTTAGCAGCTAATGCCTCTCTGTGAATGCAGCAATGATGCCAGATAATAGATGGATTCATCTTCTTCACGTTCGCCTGAAGTCCTATTCGTATACCGGTCATAGCCCGAGCACCGTCGGTGCTAACTGCCACACATTTATCCCACGCTATTTCATGTGTGGACATAAATTTGTTCAATACTTCAAATATTGCTTCACCTTGTAGTACGCGAAGGCAGAGCCGTACAGAATAAAAAATCCTCACTTATACTGTCGTTGTGTTCGTAACGAACACATGCAAGCAAGTTTGCGTCATTGCTAATATCTGTACTCTCATCTAACCCAGGTAGCAGAGTGACGTGTTAAAGACGTTGAAAATTGGTGTATTCTCGTCAACTGACGTAATTTGGGCCAAAACATGACGTGAAAAAAACGTTGTTAGGTGGACGTTTTTAAGACGTCATAAAAAAACGTAATATATTCGTCGAATTTTGGTATTAGTTTTCGAATAAATATATAAAATCGTATTTTTTAGAAATTTGTTTATACCTAGTCAGTGCACACCGACATTCCCAATAAAATTAAAACAGAAAGTTATTTTTACTCGGAAAGATTTCGCGCGAAATCGTAGCCTTAACCATGTATTGAATAATATATTAGAAAATAAACTAAAATATAACCAACAATTATTATTACATAGACAATAACGAAAACAGAACTTTATAAATTCCTAAGGAAATTTATTAGAAATCACTGTCTTTGCGGTGGCCCAGTGTTGCCAGTAGCCTGATAATTATCGATATCTAACATAATTTTTCTTAATCTTGCTTACGAACTGATAAATCGATAATGATAACCTATAATGTAGCTAATTAGATAGAGATAAAAATTTGGAATCTACTAATTTTGTGGTCATATTCCAATAATTTTAGACTAGACGTTTGACGTCTGGCAACCCTGCGTCCGCCTTTGCTGTATCGAAGCTTTGGCGTAATACAAGCCATTTTGTTGTGTGTTGTGTTTTTGTGGTTACAGTTATTATTTAATTCAATTACGATTTTCATTTAAATAAAAAAATAATCAAACTACTTTTTAACCACGGCTGCTGGAGTTAGAAAATATTGTTCTTTCAAATTCATATGATGAAAAATTTTAAAATGGGATGCACGTGTGCGAGTGAAATATTTATTACAAATATGCTTTGCTAATTCGTACTAATCGTTCACAGGTAAATTTATTATTACTATTTAATATAATATACAAATTAATTAAGTTATAAATCGTTCTCAGAATCCTAACCCTACTTTTAGGTTAAACAGGAGTCTCGTGCTCTTGTTTTACAATAATTTATTTGATACCAAGTTACGATCTATAATGAATATGAGCTGTTTATCAAATATACTAAACACTATCGACAATTTAAAGTTAAAAACCAGGTAAGCCCTAAGACTAATGTCATTCATATAATTTAGCTTCTTTTATTTTCAGTACTTGAAGACAGTTCAGTAAATGAAAAGATCTTTCTTGTTAGTTAGTAGACTCTAGAACTAGTATGATGTCCTCTACGCCCCTATCACTGATCAATAGTTTACCGGATCAAAAATGGAAGGAAGGCGGCTTTGAATGGATTATATCCTGTCTTAAGTTAGCCAAAAAGCAGTGGTAAAGCAGAAAACCATAGAACGAGCAAACATAAAACCGATGAGACAGCAAGATGGTAGCGCTTGGGAACGCTCAAATCATTAAGTTCTTGTTGTGCCCCCTTCTTGATGTAAGGGTAACAAAAGATATATACAACGTTGGAGAGAAGAGTTACAGAAAGCGCGCATACGTTAGACAAAAACTTACCCAGGATGTTGAATGACCTTACAAGTGATTTCCTACAGGTTAGTGTTTCATATATCCGCCTTAAAAGATATGCAGTATTCTACCATACAATTTAAGAAACACTTTAACCATTTATTTCTTTTTTAGGCATTTAAATCCGTTACCGGTTGATTTTATTAGCACATGCTACAATCAGGTTAGCACCAAAAAAGGAAGAGAAAAGAAAGGAAGGAATTCAATCCATGAAATGTCACATTCAAGAAAAATTAATTAAAAGAAGAATTAATGATTTAACTGTGAAAGGAAATGTCAATAAAATATAAAGTAAACAATAGTGAGATTATTATTAAAACAAGGTTTGTAGTATCCTTTTTATAAATAAATTGGGAATACATTACTCTATTAGGAGACTTAAAATTTGGCCTAAGATTTTAATGCCTAAAAAATTTTAGCCCGTAACACGATCTCTTAACAGGACTAATACTAATGTAAAAAGTGATAGACTTTGTCGAAGAAGATGGAGGAGGACTAGTGGTGGTTCATTCTTAGTGGCTACCCCCCCCTGTAGCTTCTCAGTAATGCTCAACATGTTATTATATTTTCAGTTTATTTTTTATGTTTCTATCAATTAAGATTTATATAAGAATGCGTTTTCATTTTGCTAATAAATTATACAGGTGTCTTGCAATATTGTGAAGATTTTTGAACTGAAATACCTTCGAAAGAGTGCCATTTTGACTACCTAATCGTCTTTAATAATCTAAAAATGAATTTAAGTAACTTGTCCTTACAGTTAAACAGCGGAAATCACTGCGAATTTTTATTTTTAAATGGGATACTCCGTGTGCATGTGTTTAATCAAAAATATAGTGGGAATGGGAAAAAATGCATTCAGACAAAACCTCTCTTTTATCGTATCTCATTCGAAGTTATTTTAGTTTAAAAATCGTCAAACTACTGTTGGATATCCAGTATTTGAATATAATTTGTGTAATTATTTCTTTTATGAATTCCGAGGATATTATGTTTTTTACAGTAAAAAAATACAATTATTAAATCTAAAATAACCTCAAAATGGATGTTTAATTATACGTCAAAAAAAACGTAATTTTTACGTAAAAAAAGATGTCATTGGTCTGTGACTTATGACCCTGTTTATCACGTGTTTTTCACGTCATTCATATACGTAAATAATGACCACTATTCAACGTCTTTAACACGTCACTCTGCTACCTGGGAATTGCAGAGCATAAAATCTGCTCGCTTTAACCTTCATAATCAACTGCTCTTTAACATTTCCTGACATTTCATCAATTCTAGTCTTCACTGTACTGTTGGATAGCGATATAATGTCCAATTCTTTTGAACCTTTGTCTCCCAACATAGCAGAAACCATAATTTTAGCGCAAAGTAATATTAATTCTTCAGCGATCGTGTGTGGCTTACCACTTTTTGCAACTAACAAGGACACTTGGTAAGACGCTAATACAGCACTTTCGTTATTGGCCCCAGTAGCAGTCTTAATGATTGTTTTTTTGCATCGTTCTAATTCCGAGGCTTTAATTTTGAAAAAAGATTTAGATTTCTCACGAAGTTCTTTGTGTTTTGTTTCTAAATGACGTCGGAGTTTGGCTGGTTTCATCGACTCATTCGACAAAACTTCGTAGCATATGACGCACTGAGGTCTTTCTTCACCGTTTAAATTGCTATTTGTGAAACCAAAAGCTAAGTATTCGTCGCAAAACTTACGACGTTTGACCTTTGAAGTCGAAGATTTTTCCTTAGCTTCGTCTGAAGCGGAATCATTTGGTTTTAACCAGCGTTTCATTGTCCCAATCACTTTAAAAACGCGTAATTTGGTTAAACACCTATTTCCAACGCAAGCACACGAATAATAAAATTACTTAAGGCTGGGCTTTAGGCGGGAAATGTACATATGTAAACTATAGTGTAAAACATGTTCACCGTACTACGCACAGGTCAAACAAACAAAAGCAAATATATTGAAAGTTAAATTAAAAATGTGTTTATAAAGGTTAATTCTTTGCCATAGGCTGGTTTTTAATAAAATTCTTTTACGAATAAGATCACAAATAAATCTTAAAAATCGTGTAAATTATCGTACTATTTTGTATCTTAATTTTTATTAAAATTAACTAAAAAATTTAAATTCTGATATAGCCATTGCATAGAATATCAATTTTTCTTTAGTTTGGCTTATGAAACTTGTCGATTAATAAAGTAATATGAAAGTTCTGTGCGAAGTTAACTATAAATTAACAAATGAATCTTAATAAAACATGGCTGCTTGAGAAGGCGGAAACTACTGATATTAGTTTGGATATTCACTAACATACAACATGTATACAGAATATATATACAGAAAGGTATATATATATTTTTTATTTGAAAATCTGAGTGATGGTTTTCCCGCCTAAACCCCCGCCTTAAGTGAGGCCAGTGTCGGTCGGGCGATGCGGTGGGGGGAATAGTCATGGAGCGGGCGATGCGGTGCATTTCACTCAAGCACAGTAAAATGCACTCCGGTGTCGGCACTTTGATTTCCGTGGTGCTCAATTCGTTCGTTTTTACAACCTACTAGAAAAGCATAGTGGCCAAATGTAGGATAATTATCTGAGTTACGGATAATTTCAGGAGAGTTGTGATTCTTTTCTAATGTTGTTAGCAGGCGTATATTTAGGATAATTTCGGAATAATTGCATAAAATTTAATAATATATATTTACGCTTTCCTCATACCTATTAGTATTAAATTGTATTTTTTTTCCTCAAATCAAAGAACCTGCATTAAAATTTAGTTGACAATGGCAACACTGCAAATATCACGACAACAAAGCTTTAAATGCTTTTCGGTTTCTGCGCACACATATCAAACGTCGACGAGTCAATTAAAAATTAGAACCGGGGAAAGTCGCTTAGTGCAAATACTGTATATAATCATTTTACTGTGATTCAAGACTCCAGTACCACCACTCCACTCTTCAGTCACTCAGTCTCGGACCACAGTGAATGTATTATGTCTCGGACACCGCTTGCTTGCGCACGGTCGCCGTGTTAAGTAAATTACGAGATTTGGTGGTATTTATTTATTATTGTTAAATTGTTTGCGGACCCCCATACATATGTTCGCGGACCCCCAGGGGTCCGCGGACCACAGGTTAAGAAACACTGTGTTAGAGAATGTCCAAACTGATATCAGTTCTGAACAAATTTTATTTAAATTTATTTGTTTTAGCACAGAACTTGGATATTACTTAATAATCGACAAGTTATTATATGCCTTGGCTATATCTAAATTTAAATTTCTTTAATTTATTTTTATAAAAATTAAGATACAAAATAGTACTATAATTTATACGATTTTAAAGATTTATTTGTGATTTTATTTGTAGAAAAACAATCAAAAAATTAACATTTATAAACACAATTATAATTTAACTTTCAATATATTAACTTTTGTAAGTAAGTTGAACATGTTTAACACTATAGTTTGTTTATATTCTGTTATTTCCCGCCTAAAACCCCACCTTAAGGAATCTATTGATTTCCTTATTTGCGTTAATGCCGGTTTAATTATTTATATATAATATTTTATAGGTATTATCTCCAATTACGAGCAGAGTGTATGGATCTAAAGAAATTCGAGTTGGTAACGATAAAGTAGGACTAACAAAACTTTACGTACAAGTAATTTCTGGTCTTCAATTAAATATTTCTCCGGATAGTTCGTTGGAAAATGTTTATGTCGCTGAAACTGGAATTACAAGAAAATTAACAGCACAATATCAGGTATGTTTTAAAAAAATCGGCTGTGTCACCCCAGAACTTTCCCGGCTCGACCGTAGGGAATATGTTATTTATTATTATTATTTTAATTACAAAATACTAAGCTTTACAATAATTTTTACCGAATTGATATTTCAATGTTGATAATGACATAAGCTGCGCATGCGCACGTTGTATATCACACTGCTACATTTATGATCTCCTAAAATCAAGTGTGAAAACTATTGGAAATTCAGGAAAAAATTTCATACAATAGTTGTAGGGAATTGTATGCTTTACAACTTTGCACTGAAACATTTTGCACTAAAGAGTATAATTTACCTCCAATTTTAAAAAAATGGAAAATTATAAATGTGTATTTTTCTCGCCATCTAGCGGCGAAACTATGAGGAATTCGATAAAAAGTTAAACATAAAAGTTAAAGAAAATTTGATGCTTTACAACTTTGAACCAGAAAATTTCGCAGTAAAATGCATTGTTTGTCCTCAAAATCAAGAAAAACTAGAGAAAACATACATGAACATTTTTTACGCGCCCTCTAGTGGCGCAACTATTGGAAATTCTAGAAAAAGTTTCAGACAAGAGTTGTAGGTGTTTATTATTAAAGCATAATTTTAAAACATTAAAAATAAGAAACATCACTTTTTAACAATTTATAATGGTAAAAATGACTTGTGTTGAATTTTAAAATACGCCACTCAAAATTCGGTCTCGTGGTTTTTCCACATCAGTTTTTCTCGTAAAATTACTGATTTTTCATTACAAAGAGAAATTTATCCGATAAGAAAAAGCTCTTATGTTTTTACTGTTGAAAAAATTACAACTTATTTAAAACACAAAAAAACATCTTTAACAAATTTCATAAAAAAGAAGATAAAAAAAACTCTTTTAGATTTTTAAGTTGTCTACAACTTTTTTCGATAGGAAGCATATTTCAACCACAAATCGTAAAACCAGCATCCCACCCTTAAAATTTGTATTTACCTACCCCCCCTTTTTTTTCTAACTTTTATGCCTTGATTTTCCTTAATTTACTTATAATTTACCTTAATTTTTACGAACATCCACTTACTGCTAAGAATTTTCCATTTGGATATTTAATATCGGTATTACAAAATCTACAAAAACGCTTTCGCCATTTTTTTAAAAAAAGTTCATAGACAATTTACATTGACAATTTACAAATTGTAAATATTATTTCAGGAAGGGCTTTTGGATATTGAACTAGAATTTTCCGACGGTCAAAAAACACCTCTCAGAGACATTACAGAAAGTGACTACCATCTTGTAGTTGAAAGTCTAGATCCAGATGTCGTAGCTTTCGCTCCAATGGTCGCATCTCATCATCCCAGAGTTATTGCTATTGGTGAAGGAAGTGGAGATCTTTTACAAGTAAGCTACAGCTACATATATATTAAAATAATTACTGTTTGTTACTATTTTTTTCTTTAGGTAACTCTTCTGTTAGCAGAAGAATGTAGAAATGGTGGAAGATCGAAAATGAAACCTTTTGGACCTTTAGCTACAGCTGCAGCTAATATAAAAGTAGATTTTAATACGTTTGATTTACAACGTCCGGATATTTTACAAAATGATGGTGGGAATTTTGGTAATTCAAAAGGACGAGATTTTTCCGATCATCTATATATCCTTAAGGGTAATAATTTATATTTTTAATATGTTTTCATATTCTTAGTTGGAAAAATCACTTTTTGAAAAAAGGTAAAAGTAAAATTACAAAATATTTTTGTAAATAAAAGTTTAAATTTTTTTTCCAACATTTATAGTACATGTAGCGGGAAAGTAAAAGTTTTAAAATAAATCCAAGTTGGTCAATCAAAAATATTTATTAAATAGCAAAATTGTTTTAATAAATGCAATACTCTCGTGTCTGTTTAAAATTTAAAAATCTGGATACTTAATGGAGTCCACCTGGTAAAAAGGTACCGCAATTTATGAGAAGTTTTTATGAACAAAGCCCCTTCCATTGGTTTTTTACTTTTAATGAAAATAAACACATAATATATGTTTTTTTTATTTATAAGTAACTCTACTCTATTTAAAAAATCTATTCACTCAATCTAATAGTCCCTAAGTGAAAATACCCCAATTTTATTTTTTTTTTACAAAATATTTGTGTTTTTCTGTTTAAAAACGCTAATTTTGTGGTTTGTATGTCATTTAAAAATCTGGGAACTTAATCGAGTAGTTTTTCAATACAGGGTACCGCAATTTTTAAAAAACTTTTGTTTTTTTTTGTATTCTTTCAGGAATGTTACCCTAATTTCTAAGATATTTTAATTATAATGTGTAATTTAATGTTTTCACAAAAATATGTTTGTCTGGGCTATAAAAACTCGACTCATGTACGGAATTTTAAAATATAGGCACTTAACATAAGGTAAAGCAATCTCTAAAAAAATTGTGATGAAAACGGCGTTTTAAATTTTTTTGTGTTTGTTGTTTTATTTAAGCGTTACTTGAGTGCTGGTAAATAATTTAAAAAAAATTGTGGTTGGAGGACCCCTTCAGAAATTTTTTTAATTTTAAAATGAAAAAACAATCCAAAACTCGCAAAATCCGAAAAATTGGAAAGAAACGAACAATTTGGAAAAAACGAAAGAATTGAAAAAAAAACGAAAATTCGAACAAACCGAAAGAAATCAAAAGAAATCGAAAGAAATGAAAAAAATCGAACGAAATAGAAAAAATCCAAAGAAATCGACAAAAAACGAGACAATTCAGCAAAGAAATAATAGGAAAAAGTTAGAAAAAATTTGAAAGAATTTGAAAAATTAAAAAACAACAGAAAAAATCAAAAATCAACAGAAAAAACCGAAAAATCGACAAGAAATGAAAAGAAGGAAAAAATCATGAGAAAAAGACAAAAATAGAACACAAAAAAAAGAATTTGAAAAAAAAGAACACTAAGAAAAAAATGAGAAAATAGAAAAAATCGAAAAAAAAAGAAAAAGAACTTAAAAAACCAAATAACAGAAAAATGAGAAAAAACGAAAAAAATTATAAAAAACGCAACAAACACAAAAATTGCAAAAAACGAAAAAAAATTGCATAAAAGTGCAAAAAAAGAAAAATCAAACAAACAAAACCGGAAACAATTGTAACCATCAAAAAAATTAACAAACCCGAAGGAGTTGAAATAAATCGAAAAGAATCAGAGGAAAATGAAAAAAAAAAACAAAAAACAGTAGAATGATAAAAAACGAGGAAAGATCTTAAATATCTTAAAACAAATCAGAAAAAAAAACTGAAAAAACAGAAAAATAATGAAAAAACTAAAAAATGAAATAAAAACGGCAAAATATTAAAAGAAAAGCAGAAAAAATAAGAAATAAACAGAAAACATTGGAAATGTTGAAAAAAAAAGAAAAATAAAATTATAAAATACGGAAAAAATGAAAAATCAAAATAATTAAAAAAAAAACCAAAAAACCGCAAAAATCGCTAAACATCACAAAAAAAACACGAAAAAACAACATAAATTGGCAAAAAAAATATCAAAAATGGCAAAAAGTCGGAAAAAAATAAAAAAAAAAATAGAAAAAAATAAAAAATGTGAAAGAATTGAGAGGCCGAAAAAATTAGAGGAATAAGAAAAAATGAGAAAAAATTAGAAAACAAAAAAAAAAGAATTAGAGAAAAAAACAGAACGATGACAAAAAAATAAGGAGAGGTTAGAAGAAACAGAAAAAAATCAGAAAAAAATAGCAAAAAACAGAAAATGAAGAAAAAAACGATAAAAAATTCGAAAAATCGAAAAAACCAGAAAAAATTGAAAAATTAAGAACAATCAGAAAAAATTTAAAAATATTGAAAAAAAATAAATAAAAAAGTAACGAAAAAGAAAATTGTAAAATGGGGTAAAAATAAAAAAAAGATATTAAAAAAAAACCGGAAAAACACAAAACACTCTAAAAATTGCAAAAATCGGAGAAAAAATAACAAAAATTGCAAAAAAATAGCAAAAAATGGCAAAAATTCGGAAAAACCTGCAAAAAAATAATAACAAAACCGGAAACAATTTTAACCAAAAAATATTCGAAAGAAAGGAAATAAATAAAATAAAATAGAAACAATCAACAAAAAAAACCGGAAAACCAAGAAATCTTAAAAATGAGAAAAAAAAATCGAAAAGAACGAAAAAATCAGAGGAAAAAGAAAAAAATGAGCAAAAACCATAAATCAAAAGAAATGAATAAAAAAAAACAGAACAATGAGAAAAAATTATAAAATTTTGACAAAAATCTGAAAAAAAAATCGAAATAAATCAATCTGTCTCTCTCTCTTCATTTATTAAACATTAAAAAGAGAGGGAAGGCTAGAGAGAGCATAACGCTTTTTCGTTACTTTACGCTTTCTGCCTGTTAATTCCTACCATACCCAAAATATGGACACTTAATTAAATTTTCTTTAACGAAATTTTAAAGATAATGTCTAATTTGATTTTTTCACAATATGTTTGTTTGGGTATAGAAACTCTACTCACATATCTTTACGGAATTTTAAAATATAGGCACTTAATCGAGTAGTATTTTAATAAAAGGTAACACAATCTCTAAAAAAATTTGATGATTAAGGCAAATTTAATTTTTTCATAAAAATCTCTTTTCTTTCATATTTTAAACCAATAATATCGATTTTTAGATAATAAATACCAGCACGGATAGTTTATATTATACTTATTAACCAATATTATTGTATTATTTAATAATTTTAATTATTATTGTGTTAGGTCCTCCTATACAAGATGATTCTGATGAACCAAGTGTACAAGCCAGGCAATACCAAAATAATAATAATAATAATAATAAAGGAATAACTAAACCGTTCTCTATGCATTCTCCTCGTTTAGAAATTAGCATGTATGTGTTGCTTACTGCTTTTTGTTGCGCCATATTGGTAAGTAAACATTTAATAATAATAATAAATTTTTTGTTAGTTAAAAAATATTTAAATCTTTAGTACCAATTTTTTTTTATAAAAATAATAGTGGCCCTTACTTATAAATAATAATCTGGCAATGTTAGTGCCTATTTTTTTTATAAAAATGGTGCATTATAAACTATTTTATTTTTTTTTAGGTATTCGTAGTATCTTGCATAGTATACGCATCAAAGTACAAACCAATAGTAAATTCAAACTCAAATGAAAAACCCAACGCCTCGCACTCCGTTACTTTCCGCATATCGGATCAAAAACCACGAGAATATGCTACAAATGTCCATGATTGGGTGTGGTTAGGTAGAGCCACAATAGAACCACCAATGGAATCGACTTCATCGCACATGCGCGTCATATCAAACCCATTAAATATTAATTACAGTGAACCTGATGATTCATTAGCTATTAATGTTACAAATCAGATGGTACCTGTACCAGGTAGTAGTAAAAGTAATGGGGTTAAAGGTAATGCTGTTGGTACTGAGTCCGCTTGGAGTGAAAGTAATGGGAATATTAGTGATGAAGATTTAACAGTTTGGTATGTTTAATACAAATTATATAAAAAATATAGAATTAAAAAATATTTTTTTTAGGAATAAACCAAACCCACCACCACCATTGTCTTCGCATTCTGATACGATTTCGCCAAATAAGTTCCAGAAGAAAGAGGATGATGATTATAGACCTCCCGTGCCGCCTCATCGAAATTTGGCAACGTCGGATACTCCATTTCATGAAAAAAGTCAAGATTATTGTAATAACAAAACGCCTGATAATTTCAGACAACACAGGTATAATGTTTTACTGAAAGTTTGTTAATAGTAAAAAAAAATCGGCTGTGTCACCCCAAAACTTTCCCGGTTCGACCGTAGAGAATATGTTATTTATTATTATTATTTTAATTACAAAATACTAAGCATTACAATAATTTATGGAACACATTAAAAACAGCGAGCCGATGGTGAATATGTCTACCGAATTGATATTTCAATGTTGATAATGACTTAAGCTGCGCATGCGCACGTTGTATATCACATTGCTACAATTATGATCTCCTAAAATCATGTGTGAAAACTATTGGGAATTCGGGAAAAATTTTCATACAATAGTTGTAGGGAATTTTATGCTTTACAACTTTGCACTGATACATTTTGCACTAAAGAGCATAATTTACCTCCAATTTTAAGAAAATGGAAAATTTTAAATGTGTATTTTTCTCGCCATCTAGCGGCGAAACTATGAGGAATTCTATAAAAATTTAAACATAAAAGTTAAAGAAAATTTGATGCTTTACAACTTTGAACAAGAAAATTTTGCACTAAAAGGCTTTGTTTATCCTAAAAATCAAGAAAAACTAGAGAAAACCTACATGCACATTTTTTACGCGTCCTCTAGTGGCGCAACTATTGGAAACTCTAGAAAAAGTTTCAGACAAAAGTTGTAGGGAATTTTATGCTATAAAACTTTGTACTACAACATTTTGCACTTAAGTGTATTATTTATCCTCAAAATCAAGAAAAACTGGAGAAAACCTACATGCACATTTTTTACGCGCCCTCTAGTGGCGGAACTATTTCAAATTCTGGAAAAAGTTTGAAATAAAAGTTGTAGGGAATTTTATGCTCTAAAACTTTATACTACAACATTTTGCACTAAAGTGTATTGTTTGTCCTTAAAATTTAAAAAAAGTAAAAAATTGTTACATGTGCATTTTGTCAATATCGGTCTTGAGGACCTTCTACCTACTGTACCAATTTAAACCAAAATCTAATGGTCGCATTCTAGGCACACACCGACCCTTCATACCAAATTTCAGCTTGATTGGTTAAACGGTTCGGCAGTTATCGTGGAAGATTACACACAGACACACAGACACACAGACAGACCATGCACTGGAAATGGTTTCAATGTTCTTGGGAGATCTCAAAATGGATATTTCCATCGAAATCTCGATTTTTTTTTAGATTAAAAATTTTCTAAAAATTGTTAAAAAAAAACAATGCAAAAAAAATTTAAAAAATGCTACAAATAATTATTCATAAAATAATAAAAGTTACTAATTAATAACTAAAATAGCCATTGTTTATAAAATAATAAAATTTGTTTATTTATCACTACAATTTGTTAAAAAATGCTTAATACGATAAAAATTTCTAAATACTTGACAAAAACAAAAAATGTCGCAGAAAATACAAAATTGGGTCGAAAAATGAGAAGAACTAAAAAATAATTGTTGATAAAAAATTTAATGAGTTAAATATTACCAAGAGTTGCTTATAAATTAATAAAATTTGTTTATTAATAAATAAAATGTACTTAAAAATAACAACAAAATTAATAAACACAAGAAAAATTACTAAATACAACAAAAATTACTAAATACAACAAAAATCAATTAATTAATTCAACAAAAATTACAAAGTACAACGAAAATTACTAAATACAACAAAAATTTATAACTACAACACAAATTACTAAATACAACAAAAATTTATAAATACAACAAAAAATACGAAATTCAACAAATATTACTAAATACAACAAAAATTAATTAATAAATTTAACAAAAATTACAAAGTACAACGAAAATTACTAAATACAACAAAAATTTAAAACTACAACAGAAATTACTAAATACAACAAAAATTTGCTTATAAACTAATACAATTAACAATTAAAATTTGATCAAAATGCTAAAGACTTGCGGAAAACTGAGAAAATAGGAAATAATTCATGATGAAAATTAAATTAAACAAAAAATACTAAACACAATAAAAATTTCTAAATACTTGACAAAAACAAAAAATGTCTCAGAAAATACAAAATTGGGTCAAAAAATGAGAAGACTAAAAAATAATTGTTGATAAAAAATTAAATTAGTTAAATATCGCCAATAGTTGCTTATAAACTAATAAAATTTGTTTATTAATACATAAAATTTGTTTATTATTACATAAAATTGTAAACAAAAAAATTAGCAACAAAAATAAATGAGTAAAAACATAAAAATTAATAAACACAACGGGACATTGATAATTACAACAAAAATTACAAATTACAACAAAAATTACTAAATATAACAAATATTTTCTTATATATACAATTTGTTCATTATCAATTAAAATTTTATCAAATTTGTTAAAGACAATAAAAAACTTGCTGAAAACTGAGAAAATAAGAAATAATTCGTGATAAAAAGTGAAATTAAATAAAACAAAAAATGTCAAACAATAAAAATTTCCAAAAATTAATCATGAAAAATTGCTTAAAAACACAAAAAATACTAAATACAAATAAAATTGCTCATAAACTAAAAAAAATACTACTTTACTAGTAAAATTTGGTAAAAAATAGCTAAAATCAATAAAACTGAAAACTAAATAAAAAACATGAAAATTATAAAATCCAAAATTTTTTTAATAAACCACTAAAATTTCTCTAAAAATGATAAGCACAAATTGCTGAAAACCAGTTACTTTTGTTTTCTATCCCACTTTTTCCCTTATTTGTTTTTTGCCCCATACTCCCCCTTTTGTTGTCACATTTTTTGCCCAATTTTTTTACTACACTTTTCCCCCATTTTCCACACTTTTGTTTTTTGTCCCACTTTTTTTCCCGCCTTTGTTTTTTGCCACATTTTTTCCAGTTTTATATGCCACTTTTGTGTTTTGTTCTATTTTTTTCTCCTATTTTGCCTTTTTTTTGCTCTTTTGAAGTGAAAGACAGTTAAAGGGAATAAAAAAACATTAGATTGGCGAGATTGATTGATTGGTGGGGAAAATAAATTATTTTTGCTGCCTTTTTCCCCCTCTTTTGTTTTTTACCATTTTTTCGACTATTGTGTTTTGCCTCACTTTTTATGCCCCTTTTTTTCCCACTTTTATTTTTTGCCAGTTTTGTTTTTTGTTCCACTTTTTTTGCTTTTTTCAAAGTGAAAGATAGTGGATGGGCAGTCATAAAAAAACATTAGATTGGCAAGCTTGATTAATTATTGGGGGAAATAACTTATTTTTTGTTGCATTTTGCCTCACTTTTTCTCTTTTTTTGCCCTTTTTTCAAAAATTTTTTTCTATACTTCTCGCTCCTTTTTTCCCACTTTTGTTTTCTGTCCCAATTTTCCTCCCCTTTTTCCTACTTTTGTTTTTTTGCCCCACTTTTTTTCCGCTTTTGTTTTTACCCTATTTTTTCAGTTTTGTTTCTCACTTTTGTTTTTTGTTGCACTTTTTTCCCTTTTTCCCACTTTCTCTTGCCTCACTTTTTTTTTGTTCTTTTTGAACTGAAGATAGAGAAGGAAGTCATAAAAAAATGCTGAAATCGGAGTATAATAGTGAATATTTGCTGATAAAATGTAAAAATTAAATAAAATTCTTAAAACACACTATTAAAAAAATCTAAAAACAATAAAAATGTCTAAAAAACTGATCTAAATAACAAAAATTATCCATAAAACAGAAAATTTACTAAATGCAACAAAAAATTGCTTATAAACCTATTTATGCTCATAAATTACTAAAACTTGCTTAAAAAAAAACAAAGAAAAAAATATTAAAAACTGATAAAATAAAATAAATAATTGTAACATAAAAATTTTATAAACTACTCAGAATTTGTTCATAAAAAATGCTTACTTAAAAATTAAAAAAAGGACGAAAAAGTTACTGTGAAAATTACTAAATAAAACAAAAAACTGTTTATAAATTAATAACCATTAAAATCTTGGGAAAATCGCTAAATATAAAAAATTATAAAATTTGCTTTTGTTACAAAAAAATTCGTCTAAAAAAATACTGAACTAAGAAAAATAACAAGTAATTGCTCATAATAATTTTAATTCGACAAAAAGTGCTATAAATTAATAAAAATTGCTAATAAAATGCAAAAATCTTTAAACACAATCCACAATTTAAAATAAAATTGCTCGTAATTTTATTAGAAAAAAATAACTAATAATTGCTCTTAAAATGCTGAAGTTGATCAATTGAACAAAAAGTGCTTATAAGTTAATAAAATTTGTTCCCAAGTCACAAAAATTTGCTCAAAAAATTTAAATTCAATCAAAAATTGGAAAAAACTGAGAAATCACTAAATACAACCAATAATTGATCCCAAAATCAACAAATTTGCTTTTAAATGACTGAACTTTGAAACAATAAAAAATAATAAAATATTTCTTAACAAAAAAAACAAAGTGCTAAATACTGCAAAAAATTTCTATTAAAACTGATAAAAGTTCATAAACCACTTAAATAGGTTCAAAATTTAAAAAAAAATGCTCATAATTGATAAAATTAACAAAAAATACTTGTAAACTTAAAACTAAAGTTAATTAAATTTAAAATAAAAGTAAAGAAAAAAATTGCTTGAAAACCATTAAAATAAAAAATGATTGCTCATAAAATACAAAAATTGCTCAATAACAAACACAATAAAAAGTTTCTGAAAACTTAGAAAAATTATTCTCCATAACAATTTTTGCTCATAAAATAATTTCTTGAAAACAACAAAAAATAATGACAACGGAATCTTAACAAAAAGAAAAATATTTAATATTAAATATGCTTAAAACAATTAAATAGTTGCTCAAAAGTTGTTTTTTTTTTTAAGGTTGTCCAACGAAGTCTTATCAAGAACATACGAAGTTACTAAACCGCTAGTACCAACTGAAATATTTTCAAAAAATTATATACCTGAATACGACGATCAGTTAGAAAATAAGTCCAAAATAGATGACCAAATAGAGTTTGTACAATATTTAAATAGCCCTAGCAATAATGGTAAAATGATAAAAGAAATAATGTTTTGATTTTTACAATGCCATATTTTTTAGGTTATCAAGGACGGGCAGAAGTAAAAATGGCTACTATAGTTGGCAATCCGATGTTCAGTGTTAATTCTGAAAAAATTAATACTGCTGAATTGCCAGCACTAGACCAATTACCTTTAGATATGGATTATCACCAAATTATGCAATATTTTGAGAACTTAAAGGTAAATGAGATTTTTTTAACCATTATCTTAACCTTAAAATTCTAAATAAACCGTTAAAATAATTTTTTTTTTGAAGGAATCAAATGCCTGAGTGGAAGAGATCATTGCAGTGATTCACGACATCCTGTCTTCATTCGACGAGCAGTACAGGGCTGCACCATTGAATGGCAACTTACCTCTTGTGGATCCGTCTTGCAATTACATTTCTTCCGGTTAAAATAACGCGCGCGCATTGATTAAATTTCCGATGAGTCCGGTATAATATTTTCGTCAATATTGAATTACCACCAAGGCTGCCTTTAGTATTTTAATTTGACTTTGCATTATTACGCTAAATGTGACCGTAAGTTTACCAAAAAAAAATATAATTACTGATAAAATGTACATTTTGTAATATCTTGTTAAGTGTTCCGCAAAATTATTCCTACAGTAACGTGGAAATAATTAAATTTCGTTTATTACGGAATTATATATATATATGCTATCTCCATCACAAGACTTCTAAATATTTGTAAAAAGACTAAACTGTCAATAAACTTGTATAGTAACTGATTTTGTTTTTATTTTCTTAAAAAATGTTGGTTTTTTTATACAAACATAAATAACAGTTAAACGGTAATCTAGTCACGCCTTTTCTAGATTATAACTGTCAGGTGTCAACTGTCAATTCTTCCTTTTTATTATTCCTTTTATAGGGATCTAAGAAGCTAGACGCATTAAAAGTATTAAGGATTTTAGGAACTATTTAAAACAATTATCAGAATAAAAATTATAAGTTTGTCAATAATGTTATATAATATATTATCTTTTAGTATATTTACAAAAAAAATAAAAATTTCAGTTACTTTTTTGTAGTAAAAATGCTTAAATATACTTTACCGGTGATATAGTCACGATTTTTTTGTGTTTCAACTGTCAAATATTTGTCAGCTGTCAATTCTCGTTTTTAATATATCTGTTATAGAAATTTTAACTAGCCGGAGGCAATAAAGCTATGGGGAGTTTAATTTTAGAAAATTTAAAAAAAAATAATAAAATAAAAATAATAAATAAATTATTTTTTATTAAATTTAAGTCAATTAACGACATTAAACGGTAACATAGTCACGGGTTTTTGTCAGAAATGACTTTTTCAAGAAAAACGATTAAATACCGGTTGAACGGTATATAGTCACGCTTTTTCTCTTTTTCTTCTTTTAAGGCCTCAGCTGTCTGGGCTATTCGGCCTGGGGTAATTTATTTAAATTGAAGTGTTTACTGAATAAGTAAACGGTAACATAGTCACGGGTTTTTGTCAGCAATGACTTTTTTCAAGAAAAACGATTAAATACCGGGTGAAAGGTATATAGTCACGCTTTTACTCTTCTTCTTCTTTTAAGGCCTCAGCTGTCTGCGCTATTCTGCCGGAGGTTATGTATGTAAATTGAAGTGTTTCCTGAATCAGTAAACGGTAACATAGTCACAGGTTTTTGTCGGCAATGACTTTTTTCAAGAAAAACGATTAAAAACCGGTTGAACGGTATATAGTCACGCTTTTCTCTTCTTCTTCTTTTAAGGCCTCAGCTGTCTTGGCTATTCGGTCTGGGATAATGTATTGAAATTGAAGTGTTTACTGAATAAGTAAACGGTAACATAGTCACGGGTTTTTGTCAGCAATAAATTTTTTCAAGAAAAACGCGTAAATACCGGGTGAAAGGTATATAGTCACGCTTTTACGCTTCTTTTTCTTCTTTTAAGGCCTCAGCTGTCTGCGCTATTCGGCCTCAGGTTATGTATGTAAATTGAAGTGTTTCCTGAATCAGTAAACGGTAACATAGTTAAGGGTTTTGGTCAGTAATGACTTTTTTCAAGAAAAACGTTTAAATACCGGTTGAACGGTATATAGTCACACTTTTTCTCTTCTTCTTCTTTTAAGGCCTCAGCTGTCTTGGCTATTCGGCCTGGGTTTATGTATTTAAATTGAATTGTTTACTGAATAATAAAAAGAAGACGCTTTTTCTCTATTCTAACTGTCAAAAATATGTTACCTGTCAATTCTTCTTTTTTAACGGCCCTGTTATAAATACCGAACAGGGATGGAGATTTTCATTTTTAATAGCATTTTACATTACATGTCCGGTAGGTGACTTATTATAGTTCACATTTTTTTAAAGACAATGCAATAACGGTTAAACAAAAAAAACATGCAAAATTGATATTAGAGGAATGCTCTATACAATATAAAGGTGCATGGACAAATCGGAATAGAAGTCATGGAATTCTCCATGAGAAACTACCGCTGTTTTTAGCACAGAGAAGACAAAATATGACAGAAAAAGCAAAAACCAACATACATATTAACGATACTACGACGAGTGACTGAACATTAAACGTTTATCACCGACTGTGGCTAAAACCGGCCGGAGTAGACTGATCGCTAGGCCGCAGTAGATATTAGTAGATAGTCTAGTCCAGTCCAACTACCAGTATACGGAATTCAATGTGTAGAGAGAGGATGCAGAGATACAATGTGACAGAGAAAGATAGAGAGTGCTATATCAAGGTCATGTGTCACCGCTCTTATCAAATTAGAGAAAACGTCAGTTCTGGTCTTTAAGTACTTTAGCTCCGTGTGGTCCCATAGTGAGACGTACCTGACAGAGCTGGAGGCTAGACCAGACGTTGCTAAGGTATCGGATAGGAGCGGTGACCTCTCTCTCTCTCTCTGAGCCTTTGAATCTCTGCATCATCTCTATAGCACATTGAATTCCCTATATCTGTACTCGGAATGGTCGTTGGCTGAGGTCTCACTACATCCCACAGACTAACCCCATCCATAACGCTACTTACACACGAACAATGATTCCCCACGACAACTCTGTTTTTTGTCAAAGTTTTTCAAGGAAAACCAGCCAAAAGTATACAACACTCAACCAGAGCAACTACTGTACGCATCGAATCAACCATAAGCCAAGGGGGTTAGGAGTGTATCCAAGTAGGCCATTCCGTAATAAGAATAACGGTAAAAAGGTAACGTAGAGTTTGTTTAACCATCCTCTGCCGTTGCGTCATAATCGGTGACGTATTTTGCTGTTTCACGTTTGTTATATATTATTTGAATCTGATTTTACACTTAACCTCAAAATTAAAATATAACTAATGACATATGTTCTGGATTGTTTCAATTACGCATGTTAAAGTGTGATTGTATGAATAAATTGGTAATGTCAAAAATTTTATTTTGCTTTATACGTTGCATACCTTTTTACATAATTTAGTAATTTTTTTTTAACTTGAAACCTCCGTTTTTTTTAACTGATTTGATTCAAATTTCTAGGTTGGGGATGTTTAACGTGCTTGAGCGAATTATATAATATATATTAAAAATTATATTTTTGGGGTGAACCCAAACGTTGTAAACTTAAAATTAAACTTTGCTTTTTCTCATTGTACCGGGAAGGCATTTTGATAATGAAAAATTAATTGAACTGTCAGAAATAACATTTACGTCCACACTAGTTAAGAAATACGTAAATGACGTCATAATTCCGTCTCATCCATTTTATAATTGAGAGATAAAGTTGGACAATGTATGACGTAACGGCATAGGATAGTTAAACAAACTCTAGTCACGTTTTAACTGTTAATTATAGGTCAAGTTAATTCTTCTTTTTTTAATGACTCTGTTATAGAGGTCAAAGGCCAGGAGGACTAAAAGGGGAATAAAAATTAAAGAAATGTTGACAGCGGTTTTAATTCAAAATGAAAGACTAAAACATAGTAAATTGCTAAACATTTTTGATATTTAAAGTTTTTATTGATTTCCAATTATAACTTGATTTTAATTATTTTTTTAAATAAGAAAAAATAACAATCAAATAAGGATTCTTTTCTGTGTTCAAATTGTTAATTTTATGCCAAGTGTTAATTTTTATTTTTTGATGTTTCTGTTATAGAAAAAAACTAATGAAAATAACAAATTTGTGCCTAATTTTTTTTAATTTCTGTTTGTAATTATTACCTTATGTCGTCAGATATTTTCTGTATATTGTCAATTCCGTGTCAGCTGTCAATTCTGTGACAGCTGTCAGTTCTTCTTTTTTCACGTGCATATCTTTCATAGATTATAAACCAGCAGTGTTGAAATTAGCACCATAATAAATACATTAAAAATACTAAATTTTTAATACAGTATATATCTTTTTTACATTTATTATTCAAAATATGTAAAAAAAAAGTACAATGTAAAATAACATTTTTTCTATATTCTAAATTTTTCGTAAAATGATAAAATTTCATCTATTTATACGTTTCAGTCCAAACCAAAATCCATCTTCAGCAGTCATATTAAACACCTTCCTTGAAATCTTTAAAGGAATTTGACTTTTAGCTGTCGGTACTATTTCGAAGTTATTCAATAAATGGAAAAATAGCATTTTAATTTCCAATAAAGCAAATCTTGATCCAATACAATTTCTAGGCCCTAACCCAAACGGTAAATAAGCGTACGGATTAATTTTCCCCTTATTTTCATCATTAAATCTTTCCGGATCGAATTTTTCTGGATCCGGATAATATTTTGAATCACGATGGATTGCAAAAACTGGTATCCATATTGTTAAATTTTTTTTTATCTTTAATGGAGATTCAGATGGTAATTTAGGTTGTATTGTGTATGATTTACCACATTGTCGATCTGTCATTATAGCCGGAGGCCATTTTCTTAAAGCTTCTAAAAAATAATAAAAATTATAATATTTCTTCTTTTAAGCAATCATTATTAGTTAAATATTTTACCTGATATACACATATCTAAGTATTTCATTTTTAATAAAGCTTCGTATGTTAAATTTCCATTACATTTTTCTAAAGTGTCTTCGATTTCTTCTCGTAGTCTTTTTTGATAGTCTTGATTGGCAGCTAATTCGTATGCCAAAAAGCACATTGATGTTGATACCGTTTCAAAACCCGCTAAGAAAAATATCACAGCTTGGGCTACTATGTCCATGGTGGTCATTACTTTTGGGATTTGCTTTTCTAAAAAGACAAAATCAATTGTTATTTTTGTAATTACTTTTAAAATAAACATACATATATAAAAAGTCAACTTGCATGCTAGTAATATAATATGCATGCCATTTTGTTATCAATAATTGCTTTTCAAGAATTTCCGTTTTATGAGGACTTATTGTAGCGGATCTGTTGATTAGTCATTTGACTGAGGAAAATAACAAGATAAAAAAACATCAAAAATCGGTAAGGGATTGGATAGTAAAAAGAAACTGTTGAGGTACCTCAGCTACTTTTTTATAAGGAAGTTGTAGTTAAAGATACAGAAATTATTTATAACTAACTGTATCTCAATTTGAAGAATTAAGAGTTTTCTTATTCAGCGCCATTTTAAAAGTAGGAGCCATCCCCAGTCAACTGAGTGTATTCAAACCAGGATTGCCAACTAGTTTTTGTCCATTTACTTACTGTGTTTAGACCAGGATTGCCAACTAGTTTTTGTCGATTTACTCTCAAAACGTTTCTGGATTACTCACAAATTACTCATAACTTAAAAATATCAATAACAAGGATTTTTTTTTGAAAACGTATCATTAAATTATGTATTTATTATACATTTTTTTGTTGGATTTTAAATCTGTGACTGTGCAATGTTGCCAAGCATCAAAGGCTGGTCCTGTTTTGCTTGGTTAAGTTTTGCGGTGTTGCCATAGATAAATAATCCTTAAAAAATCATGTAATCATATAGGCAACTATTTACCTAGATTATATGATGTTTTAAGGATTATTTAAGATTTTTTACAACTGTTTTGCGGATTTATCAAGGAGTGATCAAGGATTTTGTAAGATATTTTTCAGTGATGTTTCAAAAAATTTTTTTATAATTTTTAAAGAATGATATTTCATGTATTTTTTTAAGGATTTTTTAAAACGTTTTCAAGTACTTTCGAAGGCATTTTTTAAGAATTTTAAAAGTATGTTTTAAGAATTTTGTTGTGAATGTTTTAATTATTTTTGATGGATTTCCCAAAATTTTTTAAGGATATTTTATGGATTTTTTGAATGATTTCAAGATTCTTTAAGGATTTTATAATAATTTTTGAAGTATTTTTTACGGATATTTCAGGATTTAGAATGATTTTTTATGAATATTTTAAGACAGTTTTTGAGGGATTTCTTAAAAAAATTTTAAGGATGTTTTATGGAATTTTTAATTATTTTTTGATTTATTTCAAGATTCTTTAAGGATTTTATAATAATTTTTGAAGTATTTTTTACGGATATTTCAGGATTTAGAATGATTTTTTATGAATATTTTAAGACAGTTTTTGAGGGATTTCTTAAAAAAATTTTAAGGATGTTTTATGGAATTTTTAATTATTTTTTGATTTATTTCAAGATTCTTTAAGGATTTTATAATAATTTTTGAAGTATTTTTTACGGATATTTCAGGATTTAGAATGATTTTTTATGAATATTTTAAGACAGTTTTTGAGGGATTTCTTAAAAAAATTTTAAGGATGTTTTATGGAATTTTTAATTATTTTTTGATTGATTTCAAGATTCTTTAAGGATTTTATAATAATTTTTGAAGTATTTTTTACGGATATTTCAGGATTTAGAATGATTTTTTATGAATATTTTAAGACAGTTTTTGAGGGATTTCTTAAAAAAATTTTAAGGATGTTTTATGGAATTTTTAATTATTTTTTGATTTATTTCAAGATTCTTTAAGGATTTTATAATAATTTTTGAAGTATTTTTTACGGATATTTCAGGATTTAGAATGATTTTTTATGAATATTTTAAGACAGTTTTTGAGGGATTTCTTAAAAAAATTTTAAGGATGTTTTATGGAATTTTTAATTATTTTTTGATTGATTTCAAGATTCTTTAAGGATTTTATAATAATTTTTGAAGTATTTTTTACGGATATTTCAGGATTTAGAATGATTTTTTATGAATATTTTAAGACAGTTTTTGAGGGATTTCTTAAAAAAATTTTAAGGATGTTTTATGGAATTTTTAATTATTTTTTGATTTATTTCAAGATTCTTTAAGGATTTTATAATAATTTTTGAAGTATTTTTTACGGATATTTCAGGATTTAGAATGATTTTTTATGAATATTTTAAGACAGTTTTTGAGGGATTTCTTAAAAAAATTTTAAGGATGTTTTATGGAATTTTTAATTATTTTTTGATTTATTTCAAGATTCTTTAAGGATTTTATAATAATTTTTGAAGTATTTTTTACGGATATTTCAGGATTTAGAATGATTTTTTATGAATATTTTAAGACAGTTTTTGAGGGATTTCTTAAAAAAATTTTAAGGATGTTTTATGGAATTTTTAATTATTTTTTGATTTATTTCAAGATTCTTTAAGGATTTTATAATAATTTTTGAAGTATTTTTTACGGATATTTCAGGATTTAGAATGATTTTTTATGAATATTTTAAGACAGTTTTTGAGGGATTTCTTAAAAAAATTTTAAGGATGTTTTATGGAATTTTTAATTATTTTTTCAATGATTTCAATATTCTTTAAGGATTTTATAAGTATTCAAGGATTTCTTAGGATTTTTTGTTTCAAATCCTCAAATAATCTTGGAACTTTTTTTTGAATAATTTTTGAAGTATTTTTTACGGATATTTCAGTAAACTTTCAAGGATTTAGAATGTTTTTTTTATGAATTTTTTAAGACAGTTTTTGAGGGATTTCTTAAAAAAATTTTAAGGATGTTTTATGGAATTTTTAATTATTTTTTGAATGATTTCAACATTCTTTAAGGATTTTATAAGTATTCAAGGATTTCTTAGCATTTTTTGTTTCAAATCCTCAAATAATCTTGGAACTTTTTTTTGAATAATTTTTGAAGTATTTTTTACGGATATTTCAGTAAACTTTCAAGTATTTAGAATGATTTTTTATGAATTTTTTAAGACAGTTTTTGAGAGATTTCTTAAAAAAATTTTAAGGATGTTTTAAGGAATTTTTAATTATTTTTTGAATGATTTCAATATTCTTTAAGGATTTTATAAGTATTCAAGGATTTCTTAGGATTTTTTGTTTCAAATCCTCAAATAATCTTGGAACTTTTTTTTGAATAATTTTTGAAGTATTTTTTACGGATATTTCAGTAAACTTTCAAGTATTTAGAATGATTTTTTATGAATTTTTTAAGACAGTTTTTGAGGAATTTCTTACAAAAATTTTAAGGATGTTTTAAGGAATTTTTAATTATTTTTTGAATGATTTCAATATTCTTTAAGGATTTTATAAGTATTCAAGGATTTCTTAGGATTTTTTGTTTCAAATCCTCAAATAATCTTGGAACTTTTTTTTGAATAATTTTTGAAGTATTTTTTACGGATATTTCAGTAAACTTTCAAGGATTTAGAATGATTTTTTATGAATTTTTTAAGACAGTTTTTGAGGGACTTCTTAAAAAAATTTTAAGGATGTTTTATGGAATTTTTAATTATTTTTTGAATGATTTCAATATTCTTTAAGGATTTTATAAGTATTCAAGGATTTCTTAGGATTTTTTGTTTCAAATCCTCAAATAATCTTGGAACTTTTTTTTGAATAATTTTTGAAGTATTTTTTACGGATATTTCAGTAAACTTTCAAGTATTTAGAATGATTTTTTATGAATTTTTTAAGAGAGTTTTTGAGAGATTTCTTAAAAAAATTTTAAGGATGTTTTATGGAATTTTTAATTATTTTTTGAATGATTTCAACATTCTTTAAGGATTTTATAAGTATTCAAGGATTTCTTATAATTTTTTGTTTCAAATTCTCAAATAATCTTGGAATTTTTTTTTGAATAATTTTTGAAGTATTTTTTACGGATATTTCAGTAAACTTTCAAGGATTTAGAATGTTTTTTTATGAATTTTTTAAGACAGTTTTTGAGGGATTTCTTAAAAAAAAATTAAGGATGTTTTATGGAATTTTTAATCATTTTTTGAACGATTTCAAGATTGTTTAAGGATTTTGTAAGTATTCAATGATTTCTTAGGTTTTTTTTGCTTAAGTTTTTTTCGTCCATAGTTTTTTAAGGATTTGTTAAGGACTGTTACATTTTTCTTTCTGTGCCACCCTGTATTTTAATTATTCCTCTGCTCAGTATATGTTAATTATAGACTCGCTTGATATCCCTTCTTATTTTTTCTCCCTCTTTTCTTGGTATTAATATAAAATGTCTTTCTCATGTTAACAATACTCTCTCTTTGCCTCTTCAGTCAGAATAATTGACTTTTATATCGCTTATGTCGTTTATTGAAGTTCTATTGTCTTCCTCTCGTTATATAGGGTAAGTTTTTATTATATTATATTATATTATATATTCACTTATGTCCCCTGTTATCATTTTTAATTATTTCGACGCTTTAACTTATATTTACTGTTGTTTTTAATTATTTTTAGACTTATATTTTTTGTTATATTTATTTAAAAGTTCATATTTTATATTTTATAACAATATAAATTATCTAATATTTGTGTTTTTTAAAGTATTTTTCATGTATTTTTTAAAAATATTTGCATTCTTGCTTTTTTTTCAAATTTAGCTGTTTAAAAATTCATTATTGCTCTTTTTTTTTCAAATTTAACGGTGGAAAAATGTATTCTTGCTCCTTTTGATTCAAATTGAACTGTGGAAAAATGTATTCATTGTTTTTTACCCAATTCATGTGTGATTTTTCTATACCTTTTTCGTGAAAAATTTTATTTTTGTAAAAATTTGCACTTCTTATGTGTTTTTTCCTCACTTTCGTTTTCATTGGAAGAATTTTAGGAAAAAATTTCCCCATAGGAAACTGTGTGCATTTCTATATCATTTTTTCTTGATTGTCTGCTTAAAATACTTTTTGGTGTATATTTCTTTGATTTTCTGGAGTTTTCCGTGAATTTTTCTTCACTTTTTTCCGGATCTGTTCTAGCAGCAATTCTATAATTGTATCTAAACTTTCATTTACGAGAGTGATTATCTGATTCATTATTTTCTCCTAAACCTTGCGATGAAACCCTCTTTTTTTTGGGAAGGGGGTAAATTTTGCTGGGGGCGGGTGTAATCAAACTTTTAGACAAATATGTTTGTCCGTTTCTACTTTTCATACATTTTATTTCTTCTTTTCGTGCTATTTTTTGGGATCCCTTTACCATCCCCATATCTACGCCTTTGGGCAACGCGAGAAGCTGCGTAATAATTTTTAAAAATTTCGTGTACCAAAAAAATTTCTGATAATAATTCAAGCACTAAATAGTAAGTATTATACAAAATTAAATTGAGTAAGTGATAAAAAAAATTTACCTAAACCAGCATCAAATTCGTTGGTTGCAGCAAAACCTTCACCAATTGTAATATTTTCTTCCTTAATTTGACTCCCTTTTTTAGCTTCCATTAATAAATGGATCATATCAGGTCGTACAATATCTTTTTCTTCCCTTATTTTAATACTATTTTCAACCAAATCATAAAAAAAATCGCTGGTGCGTTTATCCAAAATAGACAATTTAAAAACCTAAAATTGTATTAATAATAATTATACTATATTTTACAGTAATTTATACTTACTGAAGCTATTCTAGGTAACATCATAATAAAAAAAAATTTCAATAACCTAAAAAACCCACTAAAACTCATCAATTCTTTTCCCATCATATAAAATTCATTAGTTTGATCGTTAAGCGAATCGACTTTGATTCCAAAAGCGGTAGTTGCGATTACGTCATTGGTGAATCTCGTGAAAATGTCTTTCATTTCAACTTCCGTAATTTTTTCTTCGTTTTTTAAAAAAAACTTCGAGAAATCTTCAGCGCATTCCGATATTAGAGCAAACATCGTTCTCATTTTGCTGCTGGTGAAAGTGGGACTTAGTATTGATCGCATTTCTTTCCATTTTTGACCTAACAGAAGATTAATTTTAATATATAATAAATAATACAATTTAACATTTATCCCAATTTTGATAAAAAAAGAATACGAATCACAACATAAAAAAAATAATCAAATTTAAAATTTAAACAAAAACTGGCATCTTTATTTGTATCCAGTTTAAAAATAAATTGTCCAAAAAATGGAACAAATTAAATATTCTTAATTTTTACAAAAAAATGCAGCATAATTCGGAAAATTTAGAAAAAAAAAAAACTGATTAAAAATCAAAATTTTACACTTTAAATATCTTTATCCAGCATTGGACTTAAAAATAATTTTTTGTTATTGCTGATTTTGAGAACAAAAAAAAAACTAATCGTAACATAAAAAAAACTAATAAAATTTCAAATTGAAATTTTAATTCATATCCAAAATAATATGAAATCAAATTAAGTTTGTTAATTTTGACAGAACAGAAAATTCAGCATAATTCGGAAAATTGAGAAAAAAAAAATTAAAATCAAAAAGTGATAAAAAATCGAAATTTTACACTTAAAATTTTTTTATCCGATGTTGGAATAAAAAATAATTTAATCAATTTTTTGCTGATTTTGAGAAAAAAAAACAAAACGAATCGTAATAAAAAGAAACTAATAAAATTTGAAATTGAAATTTTCATTTATATCCAAAAAATGGAATGAAATTAAATTTTGTAATTTTGAAAAAAAAAAAACAGAAAAATGCAGCATATTAGGAAACTTGAGAAAAAAATTAAAATCAAAAACTGATAAAAAATCAAACTTTTACACTTTTAATTTTTTTTATCTAGTCTTGGATTAAAAATAATTTTAATCAATTTTTTTTGCTAATTTTGAGAAAAAGAAAAACAAAAAGAATCATAACATAAAAAAACTAATAAAATTTGAAATTGAAATTTTTATTTATATTCAAAAAATGGAAAAAAATTAGATTTTCTAATTTTGACCAAAAAAAAACAAAAAAAATGCAGCATAATTCGGAAACTTAAGAAAAAAATTGATAAAAATCAAAATTTGATACAGTTAATTTTTTTTTCATTGTTGGATTAACAAATGTTAAAAAAATTATTTTAATCAATTTTTTGGCTTATTTTGACCAAAAGAAAAAAGAAAACGAGTCACAGCATAACAAAAACTACCAAAATTTAAAATTAAAATTTTGATTTATATCCAGTGGCGGCGTTTAAGATAATAAATTATCCAAAAAATGAAATCAAAATAAATTTTCTAATTTTGAACAAAAAAAAACACAGAAAATGCAGCATAATTCGGAAACTTAAAAAAATTAACATCAAAAATTGAAAAAAAATCAAAAGACACTTTTAATTTTTTTATCCAGTGTTGGATTAAAACATGTTAAAAAATTAATTTAATCAATTTTTTGCTGAGTTTTGAGCAAAAAAACGAATCAAAACATAAAAAAAAGTAATTAACTTTACAATTGAAATATTTAATTACATCCAGTGGCGGCGGTTAAGAGAATGAATTTTCCAAAAAATGGAATAAAATTAAATAACAAAAAAATACAGCATAATTCGGAAACTTTAGAACAAAATAAATTAAAATCAACTGATAAAAATTAAAAATTTCACACTTTTAATTTTTTTTCCAGTGTTGGATTAAAAAATGTTAAGAAAATTAGTTTAATCAATTTTTTGCTAATTTTGAGCAAAAAATGAATCAGAACGTAAAAAAAAAACTTTAAAATTGAAATATTTATTTATATCCAGTGGCGGCGATAAATTGTCCAAAAAATGGATTCAAATTAAATTTTTTAATTTTAACCCAAAAAAAACTAGTAAATTGCAGCATAATTCAGAAAATTTAAAAAAAAATTAAAATCAAAAATCGGTAAAAAATCAAAATTTGACCCTTTTAATTTTTTTATCCAGTATTGGATTAAAATTTTGATTTGTGGGGTAAAAAATAGAAAACAAATTTTAACACTATCTGAAGATAAAATAACACTATATATTTTTTAAACCAGTGGTGGGGCATTTTTTATTTATTACATAAAAACCATTTTATCTGGAATTTTAGACTCATTGAAAGGTAATTTAACTCTCAAAGACATCTTTTTATTTTTTATTATAAGATCTTTTGATTTAAAAAATATAAATATTTTTGAATGACACTGTATTTTTTTATTAATCAGATTTTAGTCTTTTAAAATTAAATTGAACGCAATAAATATGTCCCAGTAAATTTTTAGAAGTTCCAGTAATTTTTTGGATGTGTCAGTAATTTTTCAGAAATCCCAGTAATTTTTGGAAGTCTATACATCATTTTTTAAAAGTCCCAGTAAATTTTTAGAAGTCCCGGTAAATTTTTTAAAGTCCCAGATATTTTTTGGAAGTCTATACAATATTTTTCTGAAGTCCCAGTAAATTTTTGGATGTGTCAGTACTTTTTTAGAAGTCCCAGTATTTTTTTAAAAGTCCCAGTTATTTTTTAGAAGTCTATTCATCATTTTTCAGAAGTCCCAGTAAATTTTTAGAAGTCCCAGTAATTTTTTCAATGTGTCAGTATAATTTTTAAAAGTCCCAGTTTTTTTTTCAAAGTCCCAGTAATTTTTTGAATGTGTCAGTAATTTTTTAGAAGTCCCAGTATGTTTTTTAATGCTAGTTATTTTTGGACGTCCATATATCATTTTTCAGAAGTCCGAGAAAATTTTTAGAAGTCCCGGTAATTTTTTGAATGTCCCAGTTATTTTTCAGAAGTCTGTATATAATTTTTCAGAAGTCCCAGTATATTTTTTAAAAGTCCAAGTAAATTTCAAGAAGACCCAGTAATTTTTTGAATGTGTCAGTAATTTTTAGAAGTCCCAGTATTTTTTTTAAAGTCCCCGTAATTTTTTGGAAGTCGATACATAATTTTTTAAAAGTCCCAGTAAATTTTTAGAAGTTCCAGTACTTTTTTTAATGTGTAAGTAATTTTTAGAAGTTCCAGTATTTTTTTTAAGTCCCAGTTATTTTTTGGACGTCTATATATCATTTTTCAGAAGTCCTAGAAAATTTTTAAAGTCCCGGTAATTTTTTGAATGTCCCAGTTATTTTTCAGAAGTCTGTATATAATTTTTCAGAAGTCCCAGTACATTTTTTAAAAGTCCCAATGAATTTTAAGAAGACCCAGTAATTTTTTGATTGTGTCAGTAATTTTTAGAAGTCCCAGTATTTTTTTTAAAGTCCCAGTAATTTTTTGGAAGTCGATACATAATTTTTTAAAAGTCCCAGTAAATTTTTAGAAGTTCCAGTAATTATTTTAATGTGTCAGTAATTTTTAGAAGTCCCAGTATTTTTTTTGAAAGTCCCAGTAATTTTTTGGAAGTAGATACATCATTTTTTAAAAGTCCCAGTAAATTTTTAGAAGTCCCAGTAATTTTTTGGATGTGCCAGTAATTTTTAGAAGTCCCAGTATTTTTTTAAAAGTCCCAGTAATTTTTTGGAAGTTTATAAATCATTTTTTAGAAGTCCCAGTAAATTTTAAGAAGACCCAGTAAATTTTTGGATGTGTCAGTAATTTTTTAGAAGTCCCAGAAATATTTTTAAAGTCACAGTTATTTTTTGGAAGTTTATAAATCATTTTTTAGAAGTCCCAGTAAATTTTTAGAAGTCCCATTAATTTTTTCGATCGATCAGTAATTTTTTAGAAGTCTCAGTAATTTTTTTTATGTCCCAGTTATTTTTCAGAAATCTGTATATAATTTTTCGGAAGTCACAGTACATTTTTAGAAGTCCCAGTAATTTTTTGGATGTGTCAGTAACTTTTTAGAAGACTCAGTAATTTTTTAAAAGTGCCAGATATTTTTTGGAACTCTATACATCATTTTCCGAGTAAATCTTTAGAAGTCCCAGTAATTTTTGGATGTTTGAGTACTTGTTTAGAAGTCCCAGTATTTTTTTAAAAATCCCATTAATTTTTTGGAAGTCTATTCATCATTTTTTAGAAGTCCCAGTAAATTTTAAGAAGTACCAGTAATTTTTTGAATGTTTCAGTAATTTTAGAAGTCCCAGTATTTTTTTAAAGTCCCATATATTTTTTGGAAGTCAATACATCATTTTTCAAGAAGTCCCAGTAAATTTTTAGAAGTACCAGAAATGTTTTTAAAGTCCCAGATTTTGAAGTACTTACCTCTCAGTGAAACCAAATTTCTTACCCAAAGAGGATCAACATTTTCTGATATCGTCTTAGTATGATCCATAAACGAATCAAAACTTTTCACTGTAATTTCCTTTATCAATTCAGGATCTCGTAAGAGTAATATCGGCTTTAAAAACTGATATACCCCAATATATCTACAAAAAATATTAATTTTTGATATGGACCAAGTCTGGTAATCTTGTAGTCCATTCAAAAAAATTAAATCTAGATGAATACAAATAAATTTAATAGGTGTAAAATCTGGTAAGTTTGGAGGTTATGTAAAAATTAATAATTTTTTTACCTTGCATTGGGAAATGCTTTATAACTGATAGTACTGCCTTCTGCAAGACTATATTTTTTTGAAAATGTTCTGTAAGTATGTTTGAGTATAAATGGAACATTAAATTGATCTACATCATACTTTCTCCAATAATTTAATGGTGTTACTACATAATTGTAGATAAAAAGAACCAATACAATTAGAATTAATATTAACGGCAACATTGTTGATAACTAAAAATAAAATAAATAGTGGTTAAATTTTTATTATTATATTATATATTAAACTTAACCTCAAAAATAATCATCTGTTTCTGTTTTTACATTTTACTAAACTAGTTTACTAGTATTTTATTCTTTAATTAGAAATGATATAAAGTAATGTTTATTACTTAACCTACCTTATAGAAACAATTATAATTGTTTTATATATACTTTATTTATTTTTAAAACTGTATAATAGTGTATAAATAATCAATTTTTTGTAGAATTAACCTTGGATTCTGATAGGAAGCACAACTGGTTTTGATGACCTCAGGATTTAATAACACACGAATTGTAATATTGTAAATAATCGATTTTTAGATAACAAAAATGTTTTGTAATTAAATATTTAATTATATATTTTATTAATAAAAAATAAAGATTATTAGGTACTTACCTCTACTTTATTATTTATATTAATTAGTTTAAAAATTTAATCAAATCAATTGTTTTCTAATTTTGAAAAAAAAAACATTAAAAAAACGGATCACAATGGAAAAAAATGCTAATAAAATTCAAAATTTAAAGAAAAATTGATATATTTAATGTTTTTTTTTGACTAATTTTGACCAAAAGACAAAAAAAATTGATTACCAATATGAAAAAAAATAATGAAATTCAAAATAAAAACAACAAAATTTAGGGAAAAGTTGACATGATTTTTATCCAGTGGCGGCGTTTAAAATAAATTATTAAAAAAAATTGCCTAAATCAGTTTTTTTGCCAATTTTACCAAAATACAAGAAAAAAGTTGCTCATAATATGAAAAAAATAATATAATTCAAATTTTAAAAAATAATTCAAGAATTGACATCTTGTTTTATCCATAAATTGTTCAAAAAAATTAATTAAATCAGTTTTTTTTTGAATGATTTTGAACAAAAAATAAAAAAGCTTATCACAATATTAAAAAAAAAACAAATAATAAAACTCAAAATTTAAAGAAAAATTTAAAATTTGAAGAAAAATTTACATCTCTTTTATCCATGGCCGGAATTTAAAAAAATTGTTAAAAAAATTTAATTAACCCGGTTTTTTTTACTAATTTTGACCAAAAGACAAAAAACCTGATCACAATATAAAAAAAATTCAAAATTTAAAGACAAATTTAAAATTTGAAGAAAAATTTACTAGTTTTTTATCCAGTGGCGGCCATTAAATAATTCTTAAAAAAAATTAATTAAATCAGTTTTTTTTCTTAATTTTGACCAAAAAACAAGAAAAAAAGCTGGTCAGTCTATAAAAAAAAACTAATAAAATTCAAAATTTAAAAAAATTCGAAATTTAAAGAAAAATTGACATCTTTTTAAATTGACATCTTTTTGATTAAGTGGCGACGTTTAAAATAAATTTAATTAAATCACTTTTTTGCCTAATTTTGACCAAAAGACAAGAGAAAAGCTGATCACAATATGAAAAAAAGTAATAAAATTCAAACTATAAAAACAAATTTAAAATTTAAAGAAAAATTCAAAATTTAAAAAAAAATTAATCTTTTTTTATACAGTGGCGGCTTTTAAAATAAATTGTTTTTTTGCTTGGCCAAATGACAAGAAAAAAGCTGATCATAATATGAAAAAAAAAAAACAAAAAAAAATTCAAAATTTAAAGAAAAATTCAAAATTTAAAGGAAAATTGATCTTCTTTTATCCAGAGGCAGCCTTTAAAATAAATTGTTCAAAAAATTTAATTAAATCATTTTGTAGGGCTAATTTTGACCAAAAAACAAAAAAGCAATATGAAAAAAAAAAAAAAATTAAAATTCCAAGAAAAATTTAAAATTTAAAGAAACATATACTTCTTTTTTATCCAGTGGCGGCATTTAAAAAAGTTGTTAAAAAAATTGAATTAAATCAGACTTTTTGGTTAATTTTGACTAAAACACAAGAAAAAAGCTGATCACACTATAAAAAAAAATTATAAAATTCAAAATTCTAAAACAATTCAAAATTTAAAAACAAATTGATATTTTTTATCCAGTGGCGGAGTTTAAAATAAATTGTTCAAAAAATTTAATTAAATTAGTTTTTTCTTGTCTAATTTTGACCAAAAGACGGATCATATTATGAAAAAATAACTAATAAAATTCAAAATTTAACTAAAAATTCACATGTTTTTTATCCAGTGGCAGAGTTTAAAATAAATTGTTCAAAAAATTTAATGAAATCAATTATTTTGACTGATTTTGACCAAAAGACAAAAAAAAGTTGATCACAACATGAAAGAATGATAAAATGATTTAAAATTAAAAAAATATCAAAAATTGACACCTTTTTTAATCCAGTGGCGGCGTTTATATAAATATATGGTTCAAAAAAATTAATCAAAAGAGTTATTTTGGCTAATTTTTACCAAAAGACATGAAAAAAGTTGATCATAATATAAAAAAAAAACTAATAAAATTCAAAATTTAAAGAAAACTCAAAATTTAAAAAAAGTCAAAATTTAAAGAAAAATTAACATTTTTTTATCTAGTGGCAGCGTTTAAAATAAATTTTTCAAAAAATTTAAAAAATTTGTTTTTTTTGGCTAATTTTTGACCAAAGGACAAGAAAAAAGCTGATCACAATACATATACAAAAAAAAAACAACTAAAAAAATCAGAATTTTAAGAAAAATTCAAAATTTTTAAAAACAATGACATAATTTTTGATCCAGTGGCGGCGATTACAATAAAAAATTAATGGAATAAGGTTTTTTGGCTAATTTTGACCAAAAGACAAGAAAAAAGTTGATCGCAATATGAAAGAATCATAAAAAAAATCAAAATTAAAAAAAACTTTAAAATTTAAAAAATTGACACCTTTTTTTATTCAGTGGTGGCGTTTAAAATAAATTGTTCAAAAAATTTAAATAAATCAGTTATTTTGGCTTATTTTGACCAAAAGACAAAAAAAAGTTTATCGCAATATGAAAAAATCATAAAAAAATATAAAATTAAAAAAAAAAATTTAAATTTAAAGAAAAATTGACACCTTTTTTTTATTCAGTTGCGGCGATTAAAATAAATTGTTCAAAAAATTTAATTCAGTTCTTTTGGCTAATTTTAACCAAAAATCTAATAAAATTCAAAATTTAAAAAAAAATTTAAAATATAAAGAAAAATTCAAAATGTAAACTAAAAATGACATTTTTAATTCACTGGCGGCATTTAAAACAAATTTTTCAAAAAATTTAATTAAACCACTTTTTGGCTAATTATGACCAAAAACGGATCACAATTTGAAAAAAAACTTATAAAATTCAAAATTTAAAGAAAAATTGACATTTTTTATTTAGTGGCGAAGTATAAAATAATTTGTTCAAAAAATTTAATTAAATCAATTATTTTGGCTAATTTGGACCAAAAGACAAAAAAAAAGTTGATCACAACATGAAAGAATGATAAAATAATTCAAAATTAAAAAAAATCAAAATTTAAAGAAAAAATGACACCTTTTTTAATCCAGTAGCGGTGTTTATATAAATATATTTTTCAAAAAAAAATAATTAAAACAGTTATTTTGGCTAATTTTTAGCAAAAGATATGAAAAAAGTTGATCATAATATAAAAAAAAATCTAATGAAATTCAAAGTTTAAAAAAAAACTCAAAATTTAAAGAAAAATTCAAAATTTAAAGAAAAATTGACATTTTCAAAAAATTTAAAAAAATAGTTTTTTTTTGCTAAAGGACAAGAAAAAAGCTGATCACAATACATATACAAAAAAAAACAACTAAAAAAATCAAAATTCAAGAAAAATTCAAAATTTTTAAAAACATTGACATAATTTTTGATCCAGTGGCGGCGATTACAATAAAAAATTAATGGAATAAGGTTTTTTGGCTAATTTTGATCAAAAGACCAGAAAAAAATGATCACAATATAAAAAAAAATAATAATAAAATTTAAAATTTAAAGAAAAATATAGATATTTTTTTACCCAGTGGTGGCGTTCAAAATAAATTGTTTAAAAATTAATTAAATCACTTTTTAGGTGTAATTTTGACCAATATAAAAAAAACTAAAAAAATTCAAAATTTAAAGAAAAATTCAAAATTAAAAGAAAAATTCAAGATTTTAAAAAAATTGACATAATTTTTTATCCAGTGGTGGCGTTTAATATAATTTGTTTAAAAAAATTAATGGAATCAGTTTTTTTGGTAATTTTGATCAAAAGACAAGAAAAAAGCTTATAAAAAAATTTAAAATTTAAAGAAAAATTTACATATTTTTTTAACCAGTGGCAGCATTTAAAATAAATTGTTTAAAAAATTTATTAAATCACAATTTGACCAAAAGGCTAGAAAAAAGCTGATCACAATTTGAAAAAAAAGCTAAAAAAATTCAAAATTTAATGAAAATTTTCATCATTTTTTATCCATTCGCGTCTTTTAAAAGAAATTGATCAAAAAATTAATTAAATTACTTTTTTTGGTTAATTTTGATCAAAAGACAAGAAAACTGCTGATCACAATATGAAAAAAAAAACTAAAAAAATTCAAAATTTAAAGAAAAATTCAACATTTAAAGAAAAATTCAAAATTAAAAAAAAAATGACATAATTTTTGATCCAGTGGTGGCGTTTAAAATAATTTGTTTAAAAAAATTAATGGAATCAGTTTTTTTGGTAATTTTGATCAAAAGACAAGAAAAAAGCTGTTAAAAAAATTTAAAATTCAAAGATAAATTTACATATTTTTTTACCCAGTGGCAGCGTTTAAAATAAATTGATTAAATCACAATTTTGACCAAAAGGCAAAAAAAAGCTGATCACAATATAAAAAAAAAGCTAAAAAAATTCAAAATTTAAAGAAAATTTTCATCATTTTTTATCCATTCGCGTCTTTTAAAACAAATTGATCAAAAAATTAATTAAAATACTTTTTTTGGCTAATTTTGATCAAAAAATAAGAAAAATTCAAAATTCAAAGAAAAATTAATCTTTTTTATACAGTGGCGGCTTTTAAAATAAATTATTTAAAAAATTTGATTAAATCAGTTTTTTTCCGATTTTGACCAAAACATAAAAAAAAACTGATCACAATATGAAAAAGAAACTAAAAAAAATTCAAAATTAAAAGAAAAATTCAAAATTTAAAGGAACATTGATCTACTTTTATCCAGTGGCGGCCTTTAAAATAAATTGTTCAAAAAATTTAATTAAATCATTTTGTAGGACTAATTTTGACCAAAAAACAAGAAAAAAGAAGATCAGAATATGAAAAAAAAAACTAAAAAATTCAAAATTTAAAGAAAAATTTAGAGAAAAATTGTCATCATTTTTTAACCATTGGCAGCTTTTAAAATAAATTGATCAAAAAATTTAATTAAATCACTTTTTACGGCTAATTTTGACCAAAAGACAAAACAAAGCTGATCACACTATGAAAAAAAAATTATAAAATTTACAATAAAGAAAAATTGACATATTGTTTTTGTCCAGTGGCGGGGTTTAAAATATTTTTTTTTAAAAATTTAATTAAATCACTTTTTAAGGATAATTTTGACCAAAAAACAAGAAAAAAGCTGATCACGATATAAAAAAAAACTTAAAAAATTTAAAATTTAAAGAAAATTTCAAAAATTTAGAGAAAAATTATCATCATTTTTTATCGATTGGCGGCTTTTAAAATAAATTGATCAAAAAATTTAATTAAACCACTTTTTACGGCTAATTTTGACAAAAAAAAAGCTGATCACACTATGAAAAAAAAAATATAAAATTTACAATTTAAAGAAAAATTGACATATTGTTTTTGTCCAGTGGCGGGGTTTAAAATAAATTTTCTAAAAATTTAATTAAATCACTTTTAAGGATAATTTTGACCAAAAAACAAGAAAAAAGCTGATCACGATATAAAAAAAAACTTAAAAAATTTAAAATTTAAAGAAAATTTCAAAAATTTAGAGAAAAATTATCATCATTTTTTATCCATTGGCGGCTTTTAAAAAAAATTGATCAAAAAATTTAATTAAATCACTTTTTACGGCTAATTTTGACAAAAAAAAAGCTGATCACACTATGAAAAAAAAAATATAAAATTTACAATTTAAAGAAAAATTGACATATTGTTTTTGTCCAGTGGCGGGGTTTAAAATAAATTTTCTAAAAATTTAATTAAATCACTTTTAAGGATAATTTTGACAAAAAAATAAGAAAAAAGCTGATCACGATATAAAAAAAAAACTTAAAAAATTTAAAATCCAAAGAAAAATTCAAAAATTTAGAGAAAAATTATCATCATTTATTATCCATTGGCAGCTTTTAAAATAAATTGATCAAAAAATTTAATTAAACCACTTTTTACGGCTAATTTTGACAAAAAAAAAGCTGATCACACTATGAAAAAAAAAATATAAAATTTACAATTTAAAGAAAAATTGACATATTGTTTTTGTCCAGTGGCGGAGTTTAAAATAAATTTTCTAAAAATTTAATTAAATCACTTTTAAGGATAATTTTGACCAAAAAACAAGAAAAAAGCTGATCACGATATAAAAAAAAAACTTAAAAATTTAAAATTTAAAGAAAATTTCAAAAATTTAGAGAAAAATTATCATCATTTTTTATCCATTGGCGGCTTTTAAAAAAAATTGATCAAAAAATTTAATTAAACTCTTTTATGGCTAATTTTGACTAAAAGACAAGAAAAAAGATAATCAGAATCTGAAAAAAATATAATAAAATTCAAAATTTAAAGAAAAATTCACATATTTTTTTCCAGTAGCGGCGTTTAAAATAAATTATTCAAAAAATTTAATTTTAAATAATTTTATATATTATTTTTGCTCTTATATTCATTAAGTTTATTTAAAAACAAAACTAACAAACTTATTTATAATTATTTATTTTTGTACATATTTACAATAATATAAAAAAATAAATATTTCTCAGACTTTTTACATTAAAAATTACCTTAAATATCTACCTAAAAACACTAAAATAATTAATATCACAGATGCGCTATTTAAATTTGAATAAGTTCCGTTACTCAAAGCACTCGCATGACAATTCATATCTTCAGGTTGTAGATCAACAATTGGAATTTTAATACCGTTTCTATAGTCTATACAGGTAGCTTCTTTGATAGCTTCGTTCATTCTTAATACTACTTCTACAGGGGAATTGTGAGATTGTAAACTTTCCCTGGTCCATCTTTTTAACCAGTGACTGAGCCACGAGAGGTGACAATCGCATCGAAATGGGTTATTTGAGATGAATAAACCACCTATAACAGAAATAATACAAAATTATAAAATTTGTAATTAGAAATAAAGATATTTATAGAAAAAATAATATTTTATAACTGTTTTATTTTCCGGAACGTTCCGAACATTATTTTATTTTGTCAGTTCCCATCTCTATCAGTTATTTTTTAATCCTTATATTTATATTTGTTTTTTTTTTTTTAATTCTTTATTCTTGTACCTTCTAGGTTAAAATCTTCTTGTTTTATAAGTATTATTTTTAAATCTTACGTTATATTTACCATTATTGTTTCTTGAGATCGAAAAAATCGAACGAGATCGAAAGAAATTGAAAAAACCAGGAAAATAAGATCGAGTTAGGAAAAAACTGAAGGAATTTGAAAAAATCAAAAAACAATAGATTAAATTCAAAAAGAATAGAAAAACATTAGAAAAATGAGAAAAAAAAAACAAAAAAAAAGGAAAAATCAAAAAAATATCGAAGGATAGGAATAATTAGAAAAGAAAGAAATAGAAAAAATAATGGAACAATGAGAAAAAAGATCAAAAAAATTAGAAAATATTAAAAAATCAGAATAAGGCATGAAAAAAAAAATCAAAAAATTAGTGAAAACGAGAAAAAATTAGAAGTATCGAGGAAAATAGAAAAAATCGGAAATCGAAAAACAAACAAAAATTATTGAAAATATTGGAAACAAATTAAGAATAAAATTATTAAAGATGGAAAACAAAATAGGAAAAATCGTAAAGAACAACCGAAAACCGGAACAATTGTGAACAAAACAAAGAAATAAAAAACATTGAAAGTAAATCGCAACCAAATCACAAAAAAATAGCTAAAAAAATCATAAAAATCGAAGGAATAAGAAAAAATGAGAAAACAACTAGAAAACAAAAAATAAATAGAAAAAAAGTTATTAAAAAAAAAGAAATAGAAAAAAAGACAAAATAATGACAAAAAGAGGAATAATTAGAAAACATCGAAAAAATCAGAAAAAAAGAAAAACAAAAAATCAGGACAAGTATTTGAGAAGTTCTTTCTATAAAATAATTACAAAATTATTAAAAATTAGAAAACGAAAGAAAAAGAAATAAAAAAAAAACAGAACAATGAGAAAAAAATAAGAAAAGATTTCCTATTTTTTCCTATTTTTCCCTATTTGTCCGTATTTTGTTTTATTTTCGCCCATTATTCCTCATGTGTACCAGTTTTCCTTATTCTTCCATTTGTCCCTATTTTCCCCTATTTTTTTCCATTTTTCCAGGTTTTTTCCTATGTTTTCCTATACTTCCGTATTTTTTACATTTTTCCCTATTTTTCTCTATTTTTTCTAATTTCTCTATTTCCTATTTTTCCCGTTTTTCATTATTTTTTCTTGTTTGTAACTAATTGTCCGTATTTGTCTCTATTTTTTCGATTTTTGCCTATTTTTACTATTTTTCATTATTTCCCTCTATTTGTTACTATTTTCCTAAATGTTTCGCTATTTTTTCAGATTTTTCTCGATTAATCTCTAATTTCCATATTTTATCTATATTTTTCTGATTTTTTTTTATATTTTTGCAGTTTTTTCCTCTTTTGCCCTATTCTTTCCTACTTTTCCCAATTTTCCTTATTGTTCCCTGTTTTTCCGATTTCAATATATTTTTCCTGGTTTTCTTGATTTTTTCCTGTTTTTCACCATTTATCCCTAGTATTTTCTGTTTTTCCTATTTTCCCTTTTTTCCTATTTTCCCCTATTTTCCATGCTTAGCTTTTTTTCTATAATTTATTCCCTATTTTTTCCTATTTGTCCCCAGTTGTACTCTATTTTGCCCTATTTTTTCTATTTAGTTCATATTTTTTGTATTTCCCCTACTTCTTCCGTATTTTCAACTATTTTCCCCATTTTTCTATGTTTCCCTATTTTCCGAATTTTTTTATAATTTTCCTTATTTTTCGCATTTATTTATATTTTTCCTGTTCATCATTATTTTCTTCTGTTTATTCCTATTGTTTTCCATTTTTCTTTCCACTTTCCTATTTTTGTCTATTTTCCCTATTTCTTTCCTATTTTTCTTTATTCCAATTTTTCCTAATTTTTTCATATTTTTTACTGTTTTTACCAATTTTCCACATTTTTTCCTCTTTTGCACTATTTTTTTCTATGTTTACTATTTGGTCACCCTTATTCTCTAGTTTTTTTATATTTACAGCTGTTTTTCAATGTTTTTCTGTAATCTTCAAATTTTTCACTGTTTTGTTTTATTTTCCCAAATTTCTCTATTTTCCGCTATTTTTTCCATATCTTTCATTGTTTTTCAATATTTTCGCAAAGTTTCCTATTTGTCACTATTTTCCCGATTTTTGTGTATTTTTTCCTGATTTTTCCCTATTATTCAATATTTTTCATATTTTTTCCAGTTGCATTATTATTCACTATTTTAACCCAAATTGTGATCATTAGCATTTGCAATTTTTTGCGTTTTTTTTATTATTTTTTGCTTTTTTTTGCATTTTTTCCGATTTCTTGCGATTATTTTCATTTGTAATTATTTTTGATTTTTTGCTATTTTCTGAGGTTTTTTTGCGATTTTTTTTTGGGATTTTGTATCGATTTTTAGGATTTTTTTTATCGTTTTTGGTTGAGATATTTTTGTAATTATTTTCGTTTTATTTCAAATCCTCAAACTTTTTAAATTTTTTTTTAATCTTTCCGTTTTTGTGATTTTTTTTTTTAATTTTTCATACGATATTTTTTGAACTCTTGCGTTTTTTGACGAATTTCTTTTCGTTTTTTTTTGATTTTTACAATTTTTTTGAATTTCTCTTTTTTTTTCGAATTTTACTATTTTGTTTTTACTCTTCTTTTAAAATATTTTCTTTTGTTTTCGTTTTTTATCTTGTTCTTTTTCTTATTTCTCAATTTTTTTGGCTGTTTTGTTTTGATTCAGTGTTTTTTTTTATCATTTTTTTCTAGTTTATCTTAACTTTTTTTACCGTTTTTGGTTAAGAGTTTTTTGTAATTATTTTCGATTTATTTCAAATCTTTCAAATCTATCAAATTTTTTTTTTAATTCTACGGGCTTTTGCGTTTTTTTAACAAAATTTAACAGGCATGAATTTTATTATGTTCCATTTTATTTTTATACTTAACTTTAAAAATGAAAAAAGAAAAAAACAGCAATAAATAAAATTAAAACGTAGAATAAATTGAGAAAAAAATTAAGTTCGATATAATTTTTTCTGATTTTTTTGAAATTTTCTCTATATTGTTTCACATACTTTTTATTCTTTCTGTTTTGTTTTTCCGAATCTACCGAATTTTAAATACTTTTCTGATTTTCATGTTTTTTTTTTTTTTTTTTTTTTTTTTTTTTTTTTTTTTTTTTTTTTTCTTTTTTTCGGATTCTCATTCTAATATATATGGAAAGAGTCTTCTAAATCTATTATTATTATTACTTACCAGATATTAAAGTAGTACCAACATTTTTCCACCTACTGGAATTTCCATAAAAAATTTCTGGGTGTAAATTCGTAAGACAATTATCCCTCAAATTCAAAGTTAAATGAGCTATTTTAAACATATTAGCGAAAAGCCCAGTGGGTAGTTCCTCAATATTAGTCCCATATATTTTAATCGTTAATTCAGGATTTTTAGTAAACCTAGTAAAAGCATCTTTATTAATAAGTTTTAAATTTTTCCCAGTAATTTCTAAATGTCTGATTTTTCTATTGGTAATACAAAATAATTGATCGGTTAATTCCTTTTCAACAAATCTGATTTTCAGTACTCTTAGTTGATCAGTATGTGAAAGTAAGTAACAAAATTTTTCTGAAAAATTATCAAGTTTATACCAAGTTTGTATTGATAATTTTGATAATACTTTTAATTGTGTTATACCATCACTTTGGAAGTTTATCAGATTGTCTAAATATTGTATATTTAATTCCTGTAAATTTGGTAAATTAAAAAAACTATCAGATAATATTTCTTTTATTAAATTATAAGATAAATCTAATACTTTAAGAGTAGGAAGATATATCCATATTTGTGTAGGTATATTAATTAAATAATTATGACTTAAATCTAATATTTTTAATTTATTTAACTGTTGTACTGAAAATTTATTAATAAAATTAATACTATTATAAGATAAATTTAACGATACTAAATTCGGTAAAGGGAAATAAGGAGTTGAAATTATACCAGCATTACTAAGATCTAAATACTTTAAAGTTTGTGCATAATGGAACAATTCTTTAAAATTTGATCTTAATGGATTATAACCTAAATCTAAATTCTGTAATAAACCTAAACTTGTAAATACATTATCAGGAAGAATAGTTAATTTATTACTTCTTAAATTTAATTGTTGTAATAATGGTATATCAGGGAATGTAGTAATATCAATATGTTCTATATTATTAGATTGCATTGAAAATATTCTAAGTGATATACCGATATCAGATAAACTAGTACTTGGTACTACTGAGAATATATTATAACTTAAATCTAATAATTCTATATGGGTACTTTTAAAAATTTCTTTTGGTAGATAACTCAAATGGTTATTACTTAAATTTAGAATTCTTAATTTTGTCATATTAGCAAATTGTCCGATATGTAATTGATTTATTAAATTCTTAGATAAATCTAATATTTGTAGATTTTGTAAACCAAAAAATGCTTTTTTACTAACAAAATTAATATTATTTTGTTGTATTTTTAATATTTCTAATGATGTTAAATGCATAAAATCATTATTACTTAAAATATTAATAATATTATAATCTAAATATAATTTTTTTAATCCAAAAGTATTTTCAATACAACGAGGAATAATTATTAAGTTATTATAACTCAAATCTAAACATTGTAAATTAAGTATCCTATTATTACTATTACAAGAAGTAATAATATTTCTACTAAGATTTAATTGTAAATTATTAGATATATTAGTAAAATAATTAAAATTTATTTCTTTTAATTGATTCCTATATAAATCAATTTTTTGTATATTTAATAAATTAGTAAAAGTATCAGTACTAATTACTTGTATTTTATTATAAGATAATATTATAGTAGATAGATTAGGAAGTTCGTAAAAACTGTCTTTTTCTAAATATTCTATTCTATTATTCGACAGCAAAATCGTTTCTAAACTATTTAACAAACGAAAACTGCCAGTTTCAATTATACTCAAATCATTATCTGAGAAACGGACATCTTGTAACTTAGAATGGATATTAGATTGTAACAATCTAGAAATCGATAGAATTTTATTAGAATCTAGATTCAAATATTTCAATTCCGGTAACACAAATAAATCAGGATGAATTTTAACAATATTATTATGATCTAGTGATAACCATTTCAAATTTTTAACCGGTCTAAATATAGTATGATCTATATCATTATTAACTAAAGAAAATGATAGTTCTAAACTTTCTAAATCCTTTAAACCATAAAAAACATCTTTATCTATATATTTAATAGGATTAAAACTTAATGTTAACTCTTTTAATTCTTTTAACTCACTAAAAACATTACTAGATAAATATGTAATACGATTTTTAGCTAGTATTAAACTTTTAATACTTGTACCCCAATTTTCGAAATGTTCTTGTTTGATATCGTAAATTTCGTTAAATGCTATATTAAAATGTGAAATTTTTGAACAATTTTGTAAAGATATATAAGGGATTTCTGTAAGTTGATTACCGCTTAAACTTAACGCTTTTAAACTATGTGAAAAATTATCGAACACAGATGTAGATATATATTTTAAATAATTCCAAGATAAATATAAATATTTTAATGAATTTAATCTTGTTAAACCTTCTGGAATGCGTTGTAAGTTATTATGATCTAAATCTAGATATTCTAATGTATTAAGAATGCCGTTAAATACGTTATAATCCATTTTTTCTATGGAATTATAAGAAAAAATAATTCTACCGGTATTTAAACCTGCAAAGGAATTATCAGTTAGCATTCTAAAATCATTAAATGCTAAATTTATATCTCTTATTTTTAGAGAATTATTAAAAAGATATGGTGGTAAAGTACTTATGTAATTTTCAGCTAAATCAATTTTCTCTAAGTAAAAAAATTGCGGGAATGTATATTGAGGAACTAATCTGATATGGTTTCCTCTTACGTAAAACCATTGAAGATGTGACGAAACTGATATTACATCAATAGGAAATTCGGTTATTAAATTATGCGATAAACTAGCTGTTTTTAATGATGTCGGTAATGAGTTCTTTTCGATAGTATGTATTCTATTTCCATCCAGATTTAACCAAATTAACGATTTAAAATGGTATAGGGATTGTTCAATTTTTGTTTCGTTTGGAATGAGTGTTAGATCGTTTTCGCCGAGGAATAAAGTCGATATGGAGTTTTTCATATGTGACCAGATTCCTGTTAGTGATGATATTTCGTTCCTGAAACATAATATTTATAAAAAGTTAAATAGTCGTTTTATTAACATTTGAAATTTAAACTTTTGGCCAGTACTGTATATTTTATCATTCCATAATCTAAAAATAGATTTAATTATTCCTTTCATGCGTCATTGACGTTTGAGCCGTATGCAAAAAGTACAGATTGTAAAAAATAATACACCCCAACTCGCGATTGCTACGGACAACCGTCTCCCTCTAAGCGTTATATTATTAATAAGAGTGACAAGCGCAGATATACCTCTGACCACCAGACGAGTCTATTTTTATAATACAAAGAAGAAAACCGTTAGAACTCCCTCTTACAGATAATCTTTTGGCACTATAAATAGGGAAATAGCTTCAGAACAATTCAGTATCGACGGTAGCTCATAATATTGTAACGAAGTTACTTAACTCCGGTCAATTTTAAAAACTAGAAAAGCGTTAATTATCCTATCTCTGTTAATAATTGTCGTACAACCAAAATATTCTTTTAATATATTCTAAATATCAGTTTAAATTATTCCGACCCTCTTTCACCCTTAAAACTATACCGCTAAATAAGCTACAGAGTCCTTCGTACGTACGATAAACCGGGTGAGCTATTCTAAGTAAAAATAGAAATAAATTTATTTTTAATTAAAATATATCCGTGAAACTACTAAGTCCGCGATTTCCGCAACACGCATGTCCGCCTCCTTCCAGAACGAAAAATAAAAGCAAGAGTGGGAATTTTTAAGCTTGGTTCTGACCAACCAGTGTTGCCAACTGTACCATAATTATAGTATTTGTACGATAATTACAACTTCATGTACTATAAAATTTCAAAGTAAATATACTTTGTACTATAATTTCATATTTTCACAAATCATAATATGATCAATCACCGACAAATTTCTAAAATAGATTCGAATAATTTGGAATAGCACTTACAGCGCCCTCTAATAGTTAATAATAAAATTGATCTGTAAATCATATAATGTATTTATTCATTAATGTAATTGAAAAATACTGCATAATTTATAAAATTTAGTTTAGTAAATTAAATATGATTCTTCGAATACGAAACGTCGAATTAAAACTAACTTATTGAAAACTTAATTTAGAATTAAAAAAATAGTAATATAACAAAAAAACAGCAGTAAAAAATAAGTAGCATCTGTTAGGACAATCTTAAGTCATCCACCCAACTGGAAGAATCTACGATTTTTAAGAATTTTTAAGCATTTTAAGGATTTTAAGGATTTTAAGGATTTTAGAGATTTTAAGGATTTTAAAGGATTTTTATTGTTTTTTAAGGATTTTCAAGAACTTTTAAGGATTTTTAAGAACTTAAAACTATTTTTAATGTTTATTAAGGTAGGTATTTTTAAGGGTTTTTAGGAATTTTTAAGGAATTTTTCAGGATATTTTAAGGATTTTAAAGTATTTTTAGAATTTCCAAGGTTTTCTTAAGGTTTTTATTTTTTTTTTCAGAATTTTAAGGGTTTTTTAGATTTGTACTGATTTTTAAGGATTTTTAAATCATTTTTAAAGATTTTTTTAAAATTTTAAACTATTTTTAGGGATTTTAATGTTTTTTAAGGATTATTTTTATGTATTTTTAAGGGTTTTTAGGGATTTCCAAGGATTTTTTCATAATTTTTAAGGATATTTTAAGGATTTTAAAGTATTTTTAAGATTTTTAATTTTTTTCATAATTTTAAGGGATTTTTAACTTTTTACTGATTTTTAAGGATTTTGAAAGGCTTTTTGTTATTTTTAAGTAATTTAAGTCTTTTTAAGGATTTTTCATGGTTTTTAGAGGGTTTTAAGAATTTTTTCAGGATTTTTTTAGGATAATTTAAGGACTAAAATCCTTAAAAAGTATTTTTAACAATTTCTAAGGTTTTTTTAAAATTTTTAAGGATTTTGAAGGATTTTTAATGATTTTTAATGATTTTTAATGATTTTTAAGGATTTTTGGGATTTATAAGTATTTTCAAAAACTTTTTTAAGAATTTTAAACTGTTTTAGGGATTTTATTGTTTCTTTAAGGATTATTTTAGCATCTTTAAGAATTATTTAATATTTTTAAGTAATTTTAAGTATTTTTAAGGGTATTTAGATATTTTTCATTAAAATCCTTAAAAAGTATTTTTAACAATTTCTGAGATTTTCTTAAGATTTTTAAGGACTCTAAATTTTTTTTTCAGAATTTTAAGGGATTTTACTTAATACTTTTAAGGGTTTTTTAAGGAATTTTTTAGGACATTTTAAGGATTAAAATCCTTAAAAAGTAATTTTAACAATTTCTGATATTTTCTTAAAATTTTTAAGAATTTTAAAATTTATTTTCAGAATTTTAAGGGATTTTTAATGATTTTTGGGGTTTTTGAGGACTTTCAAACACTTTTTTTTTTAAATTTAAACTATTTTTAGGGATTTTAATGTATTTTTAAGGATTAGGATTATTTTAGGATCTTTAAGAATTGCTTAAGATTTTTAAATGGTTTTTTAAGAATTTTTAAGAATTTTTTAACGATTTAAAAGTATTTTTAACAGTTTTTCTCTCGGAGAGAGGACAGTATGTATATTTGTTAACCGGGATAACCGACAGAAAGCGGCATGGGCTGAGTATTTACTTCATAGGGCCAGCTATCTGTCGGCGTACTAATTTTTAAATTATTTTTTAGCGTTGTTCCTGCCGGAGAGAGAGAGCCCTTCATTCTTTTTATATTTTTGATCGGGATAATCGATGGAAAGCGGCCTGAGCTGAGTACTAACTTTACAGGGCTAGCCATCTGTCGACGAACTATAGTTTATTGTTATATGAATTTATAAACCGGACAATAGAATTTTGTTTCATAGACCCATTTTGTACATTTTATCGCTTATCAACTGCACCATTTTGGTTTTGCTTATTTTCATTTATTTTCATTAAATATCATTTATTTTCATTTATTTATTTTCACTTATTTTCATTTATTCTCATTCATTTTCATTTATTTTCGTTTATTTTATTTATTTTCATTTATTATCATTTATTTTCTCTCATTTTCAGTTAATTTCATTTATTTTCTTTTCTTGAATAATATTTTAACAGTAATGATTAAGAAAAACAGAGGTTATTTGTATTTGGAGATTTTCTGATTTCTTTTTCTGCTTCTAAATTTGCTTCTACTGTTTTTTCTTTATTAAGTTGTACCATTCACTATTTGAATTTTCAATTTTTTCTTTAAAATTCTCTATTTTTCTATCCATATTTAAATTCTATTGCAACTCTTACATTTTCTGTATTTTCATTTACCTTTTTTTATATCATTTTTCAATTTATCCGTTTTGCTACTTAACTCTTTTACCTTTTTACGTGAACCTCTTAAACTCATGATTCATTCATTATGATTTCTATTTATATTGTTATCTCTTTCTATTAAAATTTGAATTATCATATCCATATCTTTCTTTACTCATTATTTCTTATCTTCCCATGTATCATCTTGATTTTTTTTTTGTTTCTCCTTTTTAATTTTATGTTAAGGATATATACAAAAGGGGTCCGAAGATGACTACGTCCAGACAAACAAACAACCAAACTACAAAAAGTGACTGATTGAAAAAGAAGAAGAAGACCAATAATAGTATTATTTAAGCTCGATTTCTTACTTTTGGGAGTTCTTGTACCATTAGCCAAAGAAGTATCAGAATAATCATCTATTTTGATGAATATAATATATTCATAGTGGCCTTAGTAAATTATATTTGACATTTTTAAAAGTAACGGAAACAATAAATTTTCAAACACTTTAGAAATCAGACTAATTTGTTAGAATTCAATGCATTGCAAATAACACTATCAAGTATTTAGTTTTAAACTTTCATCAGGAGATATAAATCAAATCATAAAGGAATGCCTATCTGAGAAAGTAGGATGCCAAATGGTAACACATATTAACACAACAATAACGTTAAATTAAATTACTCTTCCAAAATTATAAAATAATGTACCTAGTTAGTTAGATATATTAGTAAGAATAATTGGAAGACAGGAGATGGCTTAGGATGATGGTTTTTTGGCTGGTTTTTCCATCCCTGTAAATTTTACAAGAGGGCAGCACTTACTGTGTCAGAATCGTATTAAAAAAATTGTTACGCCATTCGTAGTTCACTCAGTAAAACACTCTCATTTCCTATTAGCTAGTGTCCAGTAAGATTAAGGGTGGTACCGGGAAGCTTATGGGAGTTGAACAAATCAAGAATCATTTTGCTGTTTGACAATAATTCGGTCCGTAACTATGAAAATTATTTTCCAAATTTAAAGCAGTTGATGTCCAACTTCGCTTGAGATCTATTATTCTTTCCAATAAACAGATAATTCAGATATTAGCATCAATATTCATAATAAGTTTTCTCAATTTAAAATTCGGATTCTACGGTGCTTAGTCTACAAGGTAGATGCATAATCTCTTATACTAGATATTAAAATTCGCTGTGTCCACGATGTGAAATTATCTTTGTCTCACAATCTCACCTTACAGAATTTACGTGTGCCTCGCTCGGCCTATAGTAAATTAGTCGCGTTTTTAACGAAGTCAGTCTGGAATCAATAAAATACTAAACAATAAATAAATAATAAAATAAACCCAATTATAACACGAAGAAGTTATTCTCTACTTCAGGTGACACTTGAGTAGATAAGCCAAGTGCAAACTGGATAATTTACAAAAATGACCGCTAGATGACTCTTCGTTATTAGTAGTCAGATTGAAACGGGTTGTATTATAAATGTGACGTGGAATAAATATGTAAACAAAAATCTTGCGCAGAAGCAAAGACTTAAGGGCCTTAAGGTCAAACTTCGTTATTATTGGTCCAAATTTAACGCGGAAATAGGTGATATGTTTGAAATAAGACGAAAAATACACACGTAAACAAAAAATAATGCGCAGAACTAAAGACTAAAGAGCATTAAGGTAAAACTTCGTTAATATTGGTCCACATTGAAAGTGGAAAATTGGGGTATATTTGTTATATGACGCAGAAAATATAGGTAAATAAAAATCATATGTAGAACATTAGGCAAAAGGGCATTAGGATCTTACTCCGTTACTATTGGTTCAAATTGAATGCGAAAAACGGTATTATATTATAAATGAGATGAAGAATACACAAGTATACAAAAATCATATGTAGAACAAAAGACAAAAGGGCATTACTAAACTTCGTAGGTTGATGGTAAAAGAATTTGATAGAGACATACCATCTAAGAATCCACCTGTAGATCTGCTGATTTATATTTTTTGGCATAATTCTGTTTTTTTAATATTTTTTTTAAGCTTATAGTACATATAAACTAAAAAACAAAAATATGTGGAAAATCTAAGAAAATTAAAAGCTCTAGTATGATTTATTAAAAATAATCGTTCTTACCCATGTAGGTTAATCCATTGTAAATTCCGCACGTCTTTCAGTGTTACGAACGGTATGCTATCAAGTTTATTATAACTCAAATCTAAAGATGTGATACTTTTCGTTAAAGAACTGAAAAAAAAATATTTTATAAAATATTATATAACAATATTTGACTTGTGGCGACCTTTTAATACAATATGCTGAAAAATCTCTAACAATTATTTAATAACTTTGTTATTTTAATGATAACTTGTGACGAACTATAAAGTGCTTTTTAGCATTTTTTACAACTTTTGGACATGTTAAAAAGCAACTTTTCCTATTCTTAACATTTTTTAACTCTCCCTAAAAAAATTATTTTATGGAAAATTCTAATATCATAACTATTTCCATTCTGATCGGACAAATTTATTAACAAACTATAAGTTTTTTTTATTAAAGTCAAAATTTATTTTAAGCACGCTATTTGTATAATAATTTAAATGAGGTCAAGAGTAGAATGGAGAACGGTTATCCTGACTCGTCGAACTCACCTGAAACTTCTTTCAGAGATGTGTTGTATACGGTTATTGGTAAGGATGAGCGCCTGGACTTGGCATCCAGCCAAACTCTCAGACTCCAGGATTGTTATTTTTGTTCCCACCACTTCCAAGTGGCTGATACTTCCTTCGGGTAGAGCTGAAAGAACAAAGAACTCGGTTTTTTATCAACAGGAAGTGTTTATGTGGAGATAAATATTAAAAAAATGAAACTCCCAAGTCATTCGCCTCATTAGAAAAAAATATTTAAATACTTACATTAACTATCAATAAATTTTTACCATCTAATTTTTGATTGCTAGTAATTTTTTAAAATTTATATACAGTATGTTCACAATATATAAATTAATTTTAATGCATTTTAATATACACCGTGAGACATAATATACCATTAAATTCCTTCAGGAATGGCCGGAATTAGATTAAATTTATAAAGGGATTCCCCTTTATGACTAATCGGGTGGAAATTCATTGCCTTCCACTCTCTTTGACCCTCGCTCTAGGTAAGAATTTAAGATGGATGAATTCTGAGGTTGCCACGTCTACTGTTATACAAACAAAAAGAAGAAATATGAAATGGACATAACCTATAAACAAAGTTTATGTTTTTGCTCGATCTCAAATTATCGCGTACTGCGGTGGTCGAAGAGAGTGGAATTCAACGGATTTTTACCTGATTAGTTATAAAGGGGAATCAAATTATAATTTAATCTAATTCTGGCCATTCCTGAAGTAATTTGATGGCTTATTATGTCTCACGGGGACATTTTAAGGGTATATTTTTATATATAATTGATATTTTTTATACTTACTTGGAAATTTGTAAAAAGGTACAGACAAGCAGCTGACGCTATGAATAGTTTTCGTACTGTAGTTCTGTTCGTCTAGGGAACATGTACACATTGAATTGAACCTGCAGTCATTCGGGTTTAAACCAGTACAATATCGAAGTAGAAGAATAGTAGGAAAATACAATACCAAAAGCATTGTACCTGAAAAAAAATATTTCATTGTTTACTTTAATTGTTAATGATTTCATGAATACTTGATTTAAATTATATTTGCTAAGTAGATAATTATTTTATGTGATTACAACAATAAAATTAACGGAATTTGTTATTGATTTTTGGGATGATCCTCTTAATAATCCTGTTTCTGATTTAGCGTGTAATTTAATTGAGCCAAATGTTAAACATGTTCACTTTAAAACAATTATGATGCGTCAATGCGCCACCAAGAAATCGATAAGTCAGCACGAAGTACATTCAGTAATTCCCTTCAATTTATAATAATTAATGATACAAATAATCATGAAATATTTTTAATTTTTTCAAGAATAACAAAAAGTAATTAAAAACTTGGTTTTCACATTTTTTTTTTAATGAAAAAAATACACGTATGCTCCGTTTGGCAATATCTCGTTCTACTTCGCTGTTGACTTGTGACGACCTCTAAAATACTTATTAATACGCTTTTTAGTATTTCTTTGCGATATTTAGCATTTTTGAAACAATTGTGGCGACTTTTAATGCATTATATTTTAAAATTTCAAAAAAAAATTTTTTTGAGCCGTAGCAGAAGTATTACGTTTTAAGATTTTTTTCCCAATTTTTAGCACTTTAAAACGGAATTTATTCCAATCATGCTCATTTGTTTAATTACTTGTGGCGACCTATAAAATTGTGCTCTCTAGAATTTGTTTAACAAGTTTTATCGTTTTAAAAAGCAATTTGTACCTTTTCGTACATTTTGGTAACTTTGTTTTAAGCATACCTGTGGCGACCTTATACAGCATATTATAAATTTCAGCATTTTTTTAACAGTTTTTAAAATTTTAAAACTAAAGTTTTCCGAGTTGCAGCATTAAAAAATGTTAACTTATGGCGACTTCAGAAATATTGAATTTCAAATATTTTTTTGCCAGGTTTTATCACTTTAAAAAGCAATTTTTTCTAATCATACTCATTTTTATCTTTGTAGCGACCTCTAAAATTGTATTTTATAAGCTATTTAGACTTTGTTTAACAATTTTTACCGATTTAAAAAGCAATTTTGTTACAATTTACCAAATATTGACTTATGGCAACTTTGTTTTAAGCATCCTTGTGGCTGCCTTATCATAATGTTGACTTATGACGACTTCAGAAGTATTGCGTTTCAAGTATTTTTTATCCAATTTTTAGTGCTTTAAATAGATATTCATTTTATTTTTATTTCACTTGTGGCGACCTCTACAATTGTACTGTATAACTTTTTAGAATTTGTTTCATACATTTTAAATGCAATTTTGTTGCAATTCTTAACATTTTCTACAAATGTTGACTTGTGGCAACCTTAATTTAAAAAACAATTTTTAGCATTTATAAGCTGTTTATCAATTCTTTTAACATATTAGAAAGCAATTTTTTGCAATCCATAACATATGATGAACAGGAAAGTAGTACGTTACAAGTTCTGTAGCGTTTTTTTTTTCAACAAATTTTTGAATTTTAGAAATATTTTAAAAACTTGTGGCGATCTTTAATCAGTGCGTTATAAGCTCTCAGTTGACCTCTAAAACAATAATTTACAAGGTCTCTTGTACTTTTTAACAATTGTTATAAAAATTTGACTTGTGACGACCTATAATATATTACAATATAAATTATCTAGCTTTTTTATAATTATTTTTATCATTTTAATAAGAATTTGTTTTGTTTTTTGCCATACTTAAAATATTTTTTAATATTTATTTGTGGCGACATCTAAAGCACCTTTACATTACTTTATAAACTGTCTAGCACTTGTTTTTCACTACTTCTATCAATCATACTTTTGAAAATATTAAAAAGCTTTTTTTGTGGTACTTAAATTTATTTTAACAAAAGTTGACTTACGGCGACCTCTACCATTTCTTTAAAAATGTTTTAACAAAAGGCATTTATTCAGTTTTTTCCAATACTGATTTTTTAACAGAAGTTGATTTGTGGCGACCTTACGATATAAACGCTTTATATAATATAATATTTATAAAAGCAATTTAAACTTCTTTTTATAATGCTTAACATGTTAAAAAGTAATTTTTGCGATCTATATCATTTTTTAATAAAAGTTGATTTGTGACGACCTTTGATACAGTACAATATAAACACTATAGTATTTATTTATTAATAATTCTTAACATGTTAAAATTTATTTTTTATAATCCTCATCATTTTTTAACAAACTTTTACTTGTGGCGACTTTTAGTACAGTACAATATAATCGCTATAGAATTTATGTTATTGCTTATATTAAATCATATTTATAGAAACAATTTTTTTTGTATCTTTTAATATTGTTTAATAAAAATTGACTTGTGATATTTTAATGTTGATTTGTGGCGACCTCTAAATTTCTCTTTAACAGTTTTTACAATTTTTCACAACTTCTGCTAGTCTTAAAATTTTTTAAACATTGTTTATAGAAAAAAATGTTCAAGGCTTCAAAAATTATTGCTATAAAACTTGACAATAACAATTTTTAATAAAAATCCCTGGCAATTTCTGTCCCCAATTTTTCCCTTCATGGTTCACCAACTTGACTGCCATCATATATCACATTCTAATAATCGCCGATTCATATTCCATTTTTGCTGACAACGCTGATGCTACGAATCCACGACACATTGTCATTTTTAGTATTTATTTCCAATAAAGTTTCAAACACGTTATTATCCTGTTCGTTATTAAAAATTTTCGGTCATTATAATTTTTAATAATGAAAAAAATGAATAATGAATGAAAAATTTCATCCATTCACGTATTGTGAAAATTAATATGAATTCTATTTTTAAAATATTGATAAAATCTTTTATTTTTCTTTGTCTTTGACTTGAACATCAACAGATTCTTTCAAGTGCCGCTATAAAAGCAAATCACGTAATATCAAATTGGCGTGTTGCAAACTTTAATTGAAGTTTTCTGAATGCCAAATCGTTAAAAAACAGAAAAGGATGTTATACTTTAAACTTTACAAACGTTAAGAAACATTTCCAATATTTTGAAGCCTGTCGTAATTGCCATTTTCAAGGAGCTCTTTGAGTAAGTGCTATTAGATAAAATAAAAATTTACGTCACAGAGTTAAAAATATAGCAAAAAATCGACCTACTTGCAGAATAAAATTAACATTCCAAAAGAAAAGTTCTAAAATGCTAAAATTATTTTTTTTTAACTAAGTTCCTTTAGGCGGCTTGCGGTAGTACTTAACTGGGAGAAATTGTCACGTAAGAAAAAAGCGTTATATCCCCTCCATGCGAGTTTCGATAGAAAAAAATAGAGAAAAATAGGAAAAATAGGGAAAAATAGAGAAAAACAGGTAGAAATTGAAAAAGCAAGTAGAAACAAAAAATGGGAAAAAATATGGAAATATGAAAAAATAGACTAAATTGGAAAAATAGAAAAAATAGGAAAAATAAGAAAAATTGGGCAGAGTAGGGAAAATAGGGTAAGTAGGAAAAATTGAACAAATACGGAAAATAGGAAAAAATAGGGAAAAATGCGGCAGAAGAGGAAGAGGAAGTATTGGGAAAAATAGGTAAAAATAAAGTAAAATATGGAAAAATAAAGCAAAATATTGAAAAAAAGGGAAAATAGAGAAAAATAAAAAAAAACTATAGAAGAATAAAGAAAATTAAAGAATAAAGAAAAATAAAGGAAATAACGTAAAAAAAATAGAGAGTAAAGTAGGAAAAAATTTAAAAAATGAGAAAAAGTAGGGAAGAAGTATGAGAAAATAGAGAAAAATAAGAAAAAACAGGAAAAGTAGGTAAAAATATGGAAAAAATGTTAAAAATAGCAAAAAAATAGGAAAAGTAACGAAAAAGTAGGGAACAAATGAAAAATATTAAAAAATAAAATAGATTATCGATAGAGAAAAAATAACGTTTTTAACGAGGGTCTCCCGACCGCACAATTTTTTTTATTTAATTTTCCTCAATTAAAAAATTCTAAATATTTCCTTAAATCGAAAAAATTGTACTTAAACGTTGCCCAATTTCCAAAATAAAATGATTTTCTGCCATAAGTTAACATTTTTTAATGCTGCGGTTCGGAAAACAAAATTTTAAAAATTGTTAAAAAATTCTAGAACTTATATTACCTTGTATAAGTTCGTCACAGGTATGCTTAAAATAAGGTAGTCACAAGTTAACATTTTTAGAAATAGAAAAATTGCACCAACATTAATTTTTGGTAAAAATTGTTAAAGAAAAGCTATGGAGCTTATAACGCATAAACTTATAGGTCGCCACAAGTGATATTAAATGTTTATAATTGGATAAAATTCTTTTTAAAGTGCTAACAATTGGAAAAGAATGCTTGTAACGCAACAATTCGCCACAGGTCAATATATTGCTAAATGCTAAAAATGGTTAAAAACAGGTCGTTACAAGTCAAAAATTTTATAAAAAAATAAAAATTGCAACAAAATTGATTTTCAGAAGGGTAAAAGTTGTTAAAGAAAAGTTAAGGAGCTTATTAAGCACACTTTTAAAAATCGCCACAAGTTTAATGAAAAAAAAATGTGTATAGATCGAAAAAATATTTTTAAAGTACTAAAAATTGGCAAAACATTTTTAAAATGTAAACATTGCTACGGATCGGAAAATAATATTTTTTAAAAATTTAAATTGTTAAAAAATACTGGAAACTTATAATATACTGTATAAAAGGTCGCCACAAGTCAATATGTTGCTAAATGCTAAGAATTGTTTAAAAAAATATTAAAACCAAGGTTGCCACAGGCAGTTGGCTGAATGACAGAAAGAAAGTCCATGCCATTAAAAAAAAAAAAAAAAAAAAAAAAAAAAAAAAAAAAAAAAAAAAAAAAAAAAAAAAAAAAAAAAAAAAACGTCGACATTTGCAGAAAAGTTAAGAATTTAAGAATTGCAACAAAATTGCATTTAAAACGATAAAATTTGTTACACAAATTCTAAAACGTTATAAAGTGCAATTGTACAAGTGAAATAAAAAAATGTATATCTATTTTAAGTGCTAAAAAATAACCGGAAACGCAATACTTCTGAAGTCGTCATAAGTCAACATTTTTTACTGCTTTTTAAATTTTAAAAAAAATTGTAAAAAAATGGTGGAACTTATGATAAGGCCGCCACAAGTATGCTTAAAACAAAGTTGCCATAAGTCAACATTTGGTAAATTGTAACAAAATTGCTTTTTAAAACGGGAAAAGTTGTTAAACAAAGTCTAAAGAGCTTATACAGCACAATTTTAGAGGTCGCCACAAGTAAAGATAAAAAATGCGTATGTTCGGAAAAAATTGCTTTTTAAAGTGATAAAAACTGGCAAAGAAATACTCGATATGCAATATTTCTGAAGTCGTCATAAGTCAACATTTATAACTGCTTTTTAAATTTTAAAAATTGTAAAAAAATGCTGGAACTTATAATAATTCCGCCACAAGGATGCTTAAAACAAAGTTGTCATAAGTCAACATTTGGTAAATTGTAACAAAATCGCTTTTTAAATCGGTAAAAATTGTTAAACAAAGTCTAAATTGCTTATAAAATACAATTTTAGAGGTCGCTACAAGTAAAGATAAAAAATGAGTATGATTAGAAAAAATTGCTTTTTAAAGTGATAAAACCTGGCAAAAAAATACTTGAAATTCAATATTTCTGAAGTCGTCATAAGTCAACATTTTTTACTGCTTTTTAAATTTTAAAAATTGTAAAAAAAATGCTGGAACTTATGATAAGGCCGCCACAAGTATGCTTAAAACAAAGTTGTCATAAGTCAACATGTGGTAAATTATAACAAAATTGCTTTTTAAAACGGTAAAAGTTGTTAAACAAAGTCTAAAGAGCTTATACAGCACAATTTTAGCGGTCGCCACAAGTAAAGATAAAAAATGCGTATGTTCGGAAAAGATTGCTTTTTAAAGTGATAAAAAATTTTAAAAATTATAAAAAAAATGCTGGAACTCGCGATAAGTTAACATTTTTTAATGCTGCGGCTCGGAAAACTTTATTTTTAAATTTTTTAAAATTGCTAAATAAATGCTGAAACTTATAATATGCTGTATAAGGTCGCCACAAGTATGCTTAAAACAACGTTACCATAAGTCAATATGTACGAAAATGTAAAAATTGCTTTTTAAAACGATAAATAAATTGTTAAACAAATTCTAGTGAGCTTTTAACGCACAATTTTAGAGGTCGTCACAAGTAATTAAAAAAATGAACATTATTGGAAAAACATTCGTTTTATCGTGCTAAAAATTGGGAAAAAAATCTTAAAACGTAATACTTCTGCTACGGCTTAAAAAAATATGTTTTTTGGAATTTTATAATATAATGCATCAAAAGTTGCCACAAGTCAACTGCTTAAAAAATTCTAACGAACAATTTGGAGGTCGCCACAAGTGAACAGCGAAGGAGAATGAGATATTGCGAAAAGAAAAATTAATACAAAAATTTTGAAAACAGATAGACAGACAGACGCCCGGACAGGATATTTTTTACTTTGGATGATCGGAAACGTTGAGAAAAGTGATAATAAGTAGGGGTAAGAAATTAATATTCAGGCTTTTTAATAAAAATCAAAAAGATCGAATTGGATGACTTAAGAAATGAATTCTTTTGAGATTAAATCACACCAACACATTTACAGCAATTACAGCAATTAAATTCAACAAATTTTAGTTAATTCGGACGAAAAAATTAATTAGTAAACGCCGAGACAGAAATTAAACAGTTTCGAAATGAAATTTTTAATCGTTTCGACCTAGCAATCAGTTAAAAAAAAAATTCAAATGTTTATAATCACAAAACTCTTTAGTTTCGCCTTCTCAAGAATAATTTAAAAATATAAAAATATACAGCGTGTTTTGTTAAAAAATATATAACTTTGATAAAGATATAGCAAATTACAGTCTCTCCACGTAGCTCAGACACGGACAGACGGACAGATAAGCGGTTGTAGTTAACTTAAATCACTGAAAATAGTAGCTAAGATAACCAGCTATCGATTGCTGAAAACATAGTTTCGAAATTAGAAACCTTTCTCGAGTTATAGCTGTGAGAGACAGACAAACGGACAGACAGACAAGCATTGTAAAATCAATAAGTACCTTCGCTTCGCTACTTAATTATTGTTAATTTTGTTTACTTAATAATAATAATAATAGAATAAAGAAACTCAAAATCATACCACAATAATGTAATTTAAGATCTTATTTTTTTTTCAACAATGGGCGACATGTTTCGGCCATTTGATGGCCATCATCAGGCCTATAATACAAAATTAAAATGTAGAACACAGTAAGACATAGTTTAAAATAGTTGAAATGGTGTTAGTTACAGAATTGCAGTGATGAAAAAAAAAAAAAAAAAAAAAAAAAAAAAAAAAAAAAAAAAAAAAAAAAAAACCTTTTCATTTCAAATGCGTAGCGTAGTTAATTTTCATACCCTTTGTTATAAACATTTATATGATGTGCTTGCAAATTCTGTAAGTAGCCATTTAAACTATGTATTACATGATAATCTCCTGTTTTTTTAATAATAATAATGATATAAGATTTGTCACGAATCTATTAAACACTGTTTAATAGATTTGTCACGAATCTTTTAAACACTGTTTAATTTTTACAAAATATATAACTAGAATATTATCAAAAACTTTATATTTGATTATTTATATTTAGAATATACAGGTCGATCTTCTTATAAGAATAGTTTTTATATTTACAAGCGAAATATTTTAATGAAAAAATTATATACATTAAAATAATATAACTCGTATGGAGCTTAATTATATCTACAATATTTTTTTAAAACTATAAAAATATTCTAATAATTAATTTTTCTTCTATAAATATTATATATACTTACATTTCTCTTAAAAACAATCTACACTTCGATACATTATAACTTCAATTTTAGTAAACGAAACTTTGGCGTTGAATCCGTACGCGAATTTTCCGAGCAGTTAATTGGAGTTTTCCTCACAAAAGCTCCCGCAGTTCTGAGTTGTTCTGAGAGTCGTCAGAGAGCACATGATAGTTTCAGTTTGGCCGTAGGCAGACAGGTGAAATATGCGACGAAGAGCTTGCGCGAGATTTCTAGACAAATTGAGTGAGGTACTTTTTGGTTTTCTCCATTCCTACGCTGTTAACTGGAATGTGAACAGTCAGAAAATGCAAAGCGAATTTTATAAATTTTATAGCGATATATGAAATATACAGGGTCCGGCAAACCTCTGTCGTAGTTCTATAACTCTTCTTGTGTAAAACTTACAGATTTATATGAAAGGTATCTATAAATAGTGGTTAAAAGCAAATATTTTAAAATTATTTTCATGTATACAGGGTGGTCCATTAGTAACCTATGTAAATGATTTAATTTTTTTCAAATGGAATGCCATACTTTTTTTTTACATTTTTAGAACCGACATAGTTAGTACTACACACCCCTAAATTTTTTTGTAAAACTCCCAGCCATCTCGGAGAAAGCCACCTTTTTACCAAAAATATTTGAACTGCACAACCCTTTTTAAAATATCACAACTTTTTCAGATTTAACGGTAAAGATTTAAAATTACCAATGTACAAAGACAATAGAATGAAGGTTTTTTTAGGCTCAGTTTGAAATTTTTATTTTCTACAGGGTGGTGTAATATAAATTTTACATTCCAAAAACTTCCATTATAGTCTTTTCAGTTTTTTCAAATGGGACACCCTATATAATTATTGATCAATAATTGCTAAATTTTATGCCCTTCAACTTTGACATTTACTATTCATACGTATTTTACGTCGCTTAAAAGTTATTAAGAACAAACACATTTTTGGTAAAAATCTAAGTTTAGATTAAAAGTAGATAATCAATCAAGTATTTTTATTGTTTGAATGATACCAAATTTAATTTTTTTTTAATAAAAGAATATTATAATTAACAATTTTAATTTATTTGAAGTTTCAGTTTCATTTTTAATAAGATGTTCAAAATGTCTGCCATTTTTTCTTATACTCGTTTGTTAAATGATGCCGAAACGTTTCTTACCATCTGAGGTGAAATAGATATAAATGCTTGTACTATTCTTACCTTCATATCTTCAGCTGATGTAGCTGGTATTTGATAAACAGAATTCTTAACATAACCCCACTTAAAAAAAATCAGGAATTATCAAGTCGGGTGTTTGAGCTGGCCATTTTTTTTTACCATTTCTGTCAATCCATCTATTAGGAAACTGTTGATGTAACTCATCTGCTACCTCGCGTAAATAATGCGCTCCCGTCCCATCATGTTGGTACCACATTAATTGTTTTATAGCTAGGGGAACATTTTCAAGTAAAAGAGGAAGATAATTTAGCCAAAATATCTAGATACATCAGGCCATTTAAATTGCCTTCGAAAAAATGCGGCCCAATCACATGTTCCAGAATTATACCTCCCCAAACATTTACACTCCATCGATCTTAGTTTTGTGTTTCTCTGATGATGTGGGGACTTTCAGTAGCATAATAATGGAAATTGTGTCTATTAACGAATCCATTCTTATGGAATGAAGCTTCATCAGAAAATAATAATTTTTCAAAAAATGCTGGATCGTCAAATTTTTGATTTTGCCCAATTACAAATCCGCAATCGTTTTTCAAAATCCGTGTCTTTCAGCTCTTGATGCGTTTGTATTTTGTACCGATGGTAATTATGTTGTTTTAATATTTGTCCAACAGACCTTTCACTCATACCCACCAATTCAGAAATATTTTGTTGACTTGTATTTGGATTTTCTGTTACTACCAAAATAACTGATAATTGATTATCATCATGAATAGCACGTTAAGGGATTACTGGTAGCTTATACAACATATTTCCAGTTTCGTTAAATCGGGTAAGCAATTTTTCAAAACTCAAAACAGCAAAATCTGAACTGACACATTGTGACACTTCATTAGGCGAGAACAGCCTACTTAGATTTTTACCAATAATACGTTTTTTTTTTAAATAACTTTTAAACGACGAAAAATAGGTATGGAGAGTACGTGGCAAAGGGCATAAAATTTAGCATCCATTGATCAATAATTATACAGGGTGTCCCATTTGAAAAAACTGAAAAAACTATAATGGAAGTTTCTGGAATGTAAATTTTTTTTAGACCACCCTGTAGAAAATAAAAATTTCAAACTGAGCCTAAAAAAACCTTCATTCTATTGTCTTTGTACATTGGTAATTTTAAAGCTTTACCGTTAAATCTGAAAAAGTTGTGATATTTTAAAAAGGGTTGTGCAATTCAAATATTTTTGGTAAAAAGGTGGCTTTCTCCGAGATGGCTGGGAGTTTTACAAAAAAATTTTGGGGGTGTGTAGTACTAACTAGGTTGGTTCTAAAAATGTAAAAAAAGTATGGCATTCCATTTGAAAAAAATTAATTGACTTGCCTAGGTTACTAAAGGACTACCCTGTATACATGAAAATAATTTTAAAACATTTGCTTTTAACCAGCATTAATAGATACCGTTCTTTTTCGGACAAAATGGATAACCTACTAGATTTAATAATAAAACGGATAAAATTTTAATAATATTCAGATCCCTTTGCTTTCCCTATTTCAGTAACTATACAAATTGTAATGGTATTAATACTACTAACAAATCTCAATTTTGGAGTGGGTTCTATGAAAAAATAAAAAAAAAATAAACAAAAAATTAAACATAATAAATAAATTTTATATATCATATCTACTTTCTCTTTTTAAATTATTACATTTTTTTTTAATTTGTACAATTTCTCCCTCTTCAAAACAACTTCTTTCATTTTTTATTTGACCTTTCTTTCTGAAAATTTCTTCCTAAATTGGTTCTTTAAAAAAAAAATCTTCCTTTAAAATTTTTTTTTAATTTCTTTTATTTTTAGTTTTTGGCAAATTTTCTTCAATTGGTATATAATTCCTTTTATTGATATCTTTTTGTAAATCATCTATAGTGACATTTTTTTTAATGACATCTTCCCTGTTTATTATTTTTCTTCATCTGTCTTTTCCCAAAACAAAAAATTTTCTTACTTGATTATTCTATAAATAAAATTTTCTTTTAATTTTCCAAAATTATATTAGAAACTTAAAAAAAGAAACTCATATAGAGTATTTCATTACAATATATATTAAAAAGATCTTAATTTTTAATATGATACAATTTTTTAACATTTCATTTTTTTCTATTTTAAGTTTTAGTTTTTTTGATGGATAAACCAGTGATAATTAAATCAGTGATATTGAAACAAATAATTGTTAAAAAATTGAAAATCGTGCATACCTAATCAATAAATTGAAAGAAAATTTAGATAAAATCCAAATTTATATATTAATCCATGTTTTTCTGAAAATTCGCATCTCCTCTAAAGACTACGGGCCAAAAGGGAATCCCCCTTTTACCCCCTGTCGGTGGCCCTGATAAGGGACATTAAAGAAACAAATACATTTAATTATTTAATAAAAAAATACGAATTTAGTATCAGTTTGTTACGTTTTTTTGTGCCACTCTGTATTTCCATTATTCCTCTACTCAATATATTTTAATTTCATACTCGCTTGATATCCCCTTCTTAATTCCTCACGTCATGTCCCTCTCTTCTCTTAGTATTCCTATAAAATGTCTTTCCTATGCTAATAATGTTTTTCTCTTTGCCTATTCAGTCAATATAACTGACTTTATATCGTTCGTGTCGCTTACTGAAAATTTCTTCTTCTTTTTTATTATATTATATTATATTTACTAAAATTCTTTAATATCATTATTAATTATTTCGACGCTTTTAACTTTTATTTACTGTTATTTTTAATTCTATTAACGCCGGTATATTTTTTTTAATTACTTAAAAGTTCATATCTTATCATTTATAATATTATAAATTATCTGATGTCTATGTGTCTCATACAAAAAGAGAATCTATGTATTTCATTTTAATATTATCATTGTTTTATTTTTTTTTTCAAAAACAGAGACCACGAAATCTGGTAATTTATAAGATTTCATCTTATATTTACTTTATGTGAACTTTTAGGGGTTTTCCTGGGAAAAGAAGTTTTTTCCTGGGAATTATTTTTTTCCTCTTGATTTCGTTTTTCTTTTAGACCAACTTTTTTTCTCTGGACTACAGATTCTTCAGTTTTTCCTTTGTACCAAGTTTCTTGGACTACAGTTCCCTTTGGAGAAGGAAGACAAGAAAAAAAACCTCAAGAAAAGCCAAGTTTTTTTTTAAACAAATTGTAAAAAAATATCTGGAACCTAATTTTTTATGAAATAAACAAATATAACGTTTAATTTGAGTTTAATTTCCTTAACCCGAAAAAAAAGAAAGGATGGATTTTGAAATATAACATAGTTTTTTGTCAATTGTTTCTATTTACATAAAAAAATCAATTTGACTGTATCGTTTCAAATTAATGATGAAAAAAGAATAAAATGTTCTTATGGTAGATATTTTAAATAAGTTCAATTAAAATTTAAAAATGAATAAAAATTAACTTATCTTGGGTAATAAAGACTTTTGTTTAAGGTAGGGTTGATACTTCTCAGGCTATTTAAATGTGGCCTTTCTGTGGCCTTGCTGTACTGCTTCTCTTTGCCTAGCTCTCAGCTTTACTTTTTGCCTAGCTTTCTGCCTGGCTCTCTACCTGGTTCCCAAACTATAAATACGAAAGTAAAGGAGCAACAAGGGTTCCTTCCATCCCTCATATTAAATTCTCTATGTTCAGAAATTTGGGCAATATTTTGTATGAAGAATTCAATTAAAAATAAAGCACAATTGCAAAAAATATGTTTTTAAATATTCGTGTTTTTTTAATTTATGACGTAGTCACTAATGGACCAATACGAAGTTGCGGCACAATGTTGCCGATTAGACGAAAATTTAATTTTTCCATGTACTTTAATATCCTTTTCCCCTTATCTAATTCATTTTAAATTCAGCATGACGCCCCCCCCCCCCTCCCACCCATAAATGAGTTATTTACTATTTTTAAAACTTTTATATATGGCCTGCTAAAGATGGCTCATTAGCCAAAATTAGTTGATGATTTCGATTAATTACATGATTTTGTGTTTCATTTCATTTATTAATAAAAATAAACTTACAGAAAAATTAACATGTTGCATCAATCTTTTATTTCTTAATTAATAATTAATAATACAGTCCACTGAATCAATAACTTGTCATCAAATCTCTTTTTCTATGAGTTCCGATCTTTTCTAGGGCTTTTAAACGACATATTGCATGTCCAATTCCGTGACATATTGCATCTGTCATTATTTGATAGTGGTACTTCCGTTTGACAGATGTCATACAAAAACTAATGGGTTCTTCCGACGGGTAAGCCAAACCCCTATACCAAATTTCAGCTCAATCGGATTAAATGTGTGGCCTCTATCGTGTAAGAATACACACACACAGACCGACAGACAGACTTCCATCTGAAAATGGTCTTAATCGTCTCAGGGGACCCGAAAATGGTTGAATTAAAAGAAAATAATCTAGTTACCTTGGTTTAAGGCCACCCCCGAAATTTTGAGACGAAATCCATTTCTAATTCATAGAATTTATTTCACAATTAAATAAAACTTATTCTGCTTTTAATTAATTTATAAAAACATGTACCTTGCAGACTAGTGACTTGCAAAAATCTAGAGCAAAATTAAAAAAATATAAAACAAAAATACTCATTTTTTTATGTGACATAGCCAATAACCCCCCCCCCCCCCCGAAAAACTTCTGGCTACGCCCTTGCCTTAATTTATATGTGGGAATAAAACCTGTTGCCTACGCTGATGATTGTTAAAATATTTTTGACGATCGATTTCTTGACGTCTCGCTTAATAAGCATTTCCAGAAACAATTTCGCCATCGGTTGAAAGGCATTTTTCAATCGCAAAAAGAAAGTGATTAAAGAAAAGCAATCATTGTAATATATATAGCGTGAGTCACGAGATGGTATCCCGACGTCGATGTCGACAATCGGCTTAAACATTCCTTTAGCGGTAGTGAAAAGTTAATTAGATATCTACAATCGTGGAACTGTTAAACGTTCAGTCAGAGGTATTTAATGTAAATGAAGCGAATTAAAAGAGAAAAAAAATATTATTAATCTTAAAATATATTAAATTAATAATTCTATCTATAGTTTTCCATTCAATGTGCCTTAATAGGATGTGCTTATTTTTCTACTCACCTATTCTTTGTTATTCTATAAAATTATCCTTATTTCCTTATAAATATTTTTTTGTTTAAATTCGTATACGTTGTCTTTTTTCTCTAAAGAAACATTATGCATACCTCAGGGTTCAATTTTAGAACCTATAAGCTTAAATTTTGGTATAAACGATTCGAAAAATATTATTACAAAATACCTTCTCAAACCAACATCAGGCATGTCTTAGGGATCAAGGAGAGATAATCTTTCCAGAGAAGCCTTGCACACAGATTGTTCAAAGACTACAAGTGATACGAGAGCCAGAGTGTACAGCAGAAAACTGAGAGTTCATATCACAGTAAGCCTTGGTAAGTATGCTACCATCCTCTTGTCAATAAAAGTATTTACATTTTGTCGGACAACCAGGCAGCTTTAACAGCACTGAGCTTCAACCGGCTGGACTCAAAGCTGGTGTGGAACTGTATCAAATCCTTGGATCGCATTGCTACCATTAACTAGGCACCTGGGCACGAGTTCACTGTACTGGAACTATTATTTGGCATAACCAAAAGCAGTCCCATAAATACTATCTGGAAATAGGCAGACAGGAAAACTCTTCAGGACTGAAAAAATATTCCTGGGTTAACTATAATCTAAATTTATTTGAATCATGCTGTGTAAAGCAAACATATTTTTCTTTGTTTAGTGGTGGCAAACATTCTGCCTCTTCGAGCAAGATCTTTAATAATAAAGTGACTAACGTAACCGGAGAGGTTATAAAATACTGGCACAACAAACTTTTTCTTAAAATTTAAATTACAGGCCTGATTTTCTTAACCTCTAAAATCACCAATAAAATGGTGGTGGTCACGAACGATGGCGTCATTTGGGAAAAAAATTTGCTCACAAATTTGTGGCATTTGTGTTGCTTTGATTCTCCAAACCAATCTACTCCCTCATAACTTTTATAATATGAAAGATTATCATCATAACCACATTTTACATAATAGCCTGCACTTTTATCTTTATGTTGTTGATATTTTCGTATGTTCATTTTTAAATTTGGTTCATCGTGAGAAGGTAGCAAAATTTATTCAAAATCAGCATATATTACAAATGGGACTTTTTCTTTGTAAACATAATCTTTAAATTTGACTATCATATTTTTAGGCATTTATAGTCAAATCCTCAGGTAGCACCATATCGCAGATCGTAGAATGGAGTAGAAGTGATCTAGGCATCATCTTAATTGGACTGTCGTCTGCGTTACCATCTGAAGGAGTTAAGTCTGACTCAAACATTGGACTGCGCTTCTGCAGTGTGGAATATCAAATGGCCAAGCATATTCTATGCTCCTGTTCTGCTCTGGATATGAATAGGTTTCGTACGTTTGGTTTCGTTTAGCTGGAGCCTATCGACGCTTTACCTAAATCAAACATACACGTAAGAATGTAAGAATGTGTGGATTTTATGGTGAATTGTAACCTGTAGAGGTGAGCCACAATAGGCCTCTGCTGGTCACAATGGATGGGCGAACTGACTCCCCACTAACATTGAACAACCTAAGCTAGAGATCAATATTGAGACCTGTGGACTTAATTTTGGTAACAATTAACATTTTAGTAAAAAACCATTTTATTTTGTTTTCATTTACCTCGGGGTTCAATATTCGGGCCTGTGAGCTTTATTTTTTATATAAATAATACAAGAAGTCTTTTGAAAAATTGTTGATTAATATATTTTCACAAATGCCTTAGGGCACCATATTGGAACCTAAAATTGTTATCCTCGATATAAATAACATTTAAACTCAAAATGGTTTATTGTATAAATACTGTTCAAACAGTACAAGTAGATATTTTACTTTGCAAAGTAACATTAGGCGTACCTCAGGGTTCAATATATATGCTTAATTATCGTATAAGTTGGATTTTAATACCCAACAATCTTATAAAATAACGTCAAGGGTATCTCAGAGTTTAATAATATTAGGGCCCATTAGATTTATTTTTGTTATAAATGATATAAAAATGCTCAATAATCAATTTTTTATATTTAACGTTAACATTTACACAAAAAGTATAAGTTCTCGGTTAAAAAAACTAATGAGGTGCACCTCATAAATATATAAATAATATTTCAATGCTTAATAAACACTTTCTTAGCTTCAGTTTTTGTTATATTTGTTAAGTAAATGCCACAAGGCTCAATTTTTGGTCCTATGAACCTTATTTTCTATACAAATAATATTTAAATACAATTAATCGTCTATAAAATGGTTTGTTATTTTTGAATGATAATTCATTATTTAAACTAAACATTTTCACTTCGCTAAATAGTATTAGGAGTTCCTCAGAGTACAGTATTGGGGCCGGGAAAATTTTATCTTGAATATAAATGATATTTTATTACCATTGATGATATTTTATTACCATATAAATATTGTCAAAACACTACAGCTAGACGCTTTTACTTTAGAAAGTAATGTCAGACGTGGCTCAGGGCTCAATACTAAGACCTGTATCTTTTATTTTCGTACAAATGATAGTTTAATACCCAACAATTATTGTTGTAGCTTTATTTTTTTATTTTACGAACAGTATAACTAGATGAATTTTTTTAACGACCTCAGGAATTAGTATTAGAGCCCATGAGATTTATTTTCAATTCAAATAATATTTGAATCTTAGTAATCTATTTTTTGGCTCAAAAACTATAACTAGGCACCTCATGGCCCAGTATTAAGGCCCCTTCAGTTAATTTTCTTTATTAATGATATTTTAATGTATAATAATCATTTTAATAATATTAGTAGATAAGCTATGACAGTTCTGGCACACTCATGGAAAATAACATTCAAAATCGCTAAGGTCACTTCTGTTAATTTTTGTCATACTCAAGGACACTGCCTGTTCTGCTCCTCATCGTTTCGAACATCTTTTAAAAGGTCTCGAATACTTTTTATCAGGCATCAAACAGATTTTAACAGCTTTCAAACAGCTTTTAACAGGTCTCGAACAAGGTCTCGTACGCGGAACAAACCTGATCAAAAGCTGTTCAAAACCTGTTAAAAGCTGTTCGATGCCTGATAGAAGCTGTTTGAGACATGTTCGAGACGATGTGGTGCAGAACCGGCAGTGTGCTTGAGTGTGACAAAAATTTACAGAAAGGACCTTAGCGATTTCCCATGTTATTTTCTATAAGGTAGTGTGCCAGAACTGTCATAGTTTATCTACTAATATTAATTTTCTTATATTTATATAGAAATTATAACTATTTCACAAAATAAAATCAAAAATGCCGCATGGCTCAATATTGGGGCGTGTAAGCTTGATTTCTTTAAAGATATCTTTCAATTTATTAGCGAACGATATTGGTGTTTTTTTGACCTATTCCTATCCTATCAGGGTAATGTCTAGAGATACTTTAACCTCGTTCAATACAGTAAAAAAGTGAAAAAATTAAGTTTATATTAAGATTTAACTTGTATATACATTTCTAGGCAAACTTTATTAAGTATTTTTTGGTTCTTTTTTCTCCAGCTGAAGACAAGCAAAATATTTCATTGCTGCAAAACGATCAACTAACTCTGTTTTTTTTTCTTATTCGAGCCACGTTTACGCAGATTTAAATCCTAATGAAGATGTACGAGCGGCTAATAAAATAAAATAAAACCGCTCGAGTTGGAATGAAGGTACGACAGTGACAAACTGATTATATTCCCTTCAGGAAAATTATTTTCAACGGAAAACTAAATTGCCCATTCATATTTTTGTTAATTATTTTTCAAATTTTTGTCACGCGTTTATAAAAAGCATAACGACCGGTGTTAGGTGAGTTGCGTGTTGGAAGTTGGAAGTTGAAAGTTTGGCGCGAAGTGAAGGAAGTAAATGGCGAATGTAAACATGCAAATTATTTACCTCAAACTACTAAATACGGTGTAAATTATTTTCGCAATATTTAACTACCATCGCGTGAGTCAAATTTATTAAGACAATAAATATTCTTCCCACAGCTATATAGTTTATAAGAATTATAGTAAAAGAATATTAAAAGTCGCAATTAACTGTTGATTTTATTTACATGACCAAAGCGCTGTCCTAGATTATTAAAAAACAGTATTTTTAAAAAATGTTTATAATACATATCATATAGTATTTTAATTATGTGGATTATATAATAAATTTTTTTGTTAAAATGTTTGTAATAAAATATTCAACAGGATAAATTGGATAAAAGGAAAATAACCGTCAAATTAGCTGAAAATTGCGATGTCATTACAACTGGGTCTGTTTCACATCCATATGCCATTTTCTCCAAATGTCTTCCCAAATGTAGGAAGCGCCTAAAACGCTCGATAAATTACCACTTAACAGAAACAGCCAGACCAGTTGGCTCTTAGTTGATGATCACACGAATAAATTCTTGCTTATATGAACGTAAATTATATTATATACACAAAAACACAAAAAATATACTAATCAAATTTTTTGACAATAATAATAGTATATTATTTAACGAGCAGTAATGTAGGTCATAATTCACGTAGATAAAGTTTGCAGCATGAGCCCCAGGCGAGTGATGTAATTCATCAAGTTAGTTATGACCATTATAGCAAGTTTAATACTATACTTTATCTACGACTATAATAAATAAATGTGGTAAAATTATTCATCCAATAATTCAACTCTAATTTTAATTTTCATTTGTATTTTCATGTTGATTTTCATTTTCACACCATTTTATAATAATCCAGCATTTGTTGTACTTGAGAATATACTAATTTGTAAGTAATCATATTTAAGAATAATTTTTATAATTTAACTTGTGTTATATATTTGTATTATAGGCCTGATGATGGCCATCGTTTGGCCGAAACATGTTGCCGCCCCCTGTTAATCTTTTACAACTTGGTATGACAAGTTTTATTATTCGTTGAATAAATACTAAGATGCAAGTGAAGAGAAAGAACTTTGTTAACAAGAATCAAGTGACATTAATAGACTTTTCTGCTTTGGAGAATCAGGTTGTACAGAGCCACCTTGGTATTATGTTCGTAAATAGTGTGTAGTAAATTAAAAGAATCTTTTTTGTGATGTAGACCGTGAGACTTTGGCAATTTAATAATTTTAAAATCTTTTAATTATACATTCCTTTCCAGTTGTTATAAAATCTTTCTAACATTTCTACGCCAATGGAACGTATATATCGGCTTTAAAATTTTCAAGAATTTACTACAGACTTTTTACATACAGAAGCAGTTGAATAATTAATATAGAATTTAATATATAAAAATAAATTCCACAGACAATTTTCTAACAAACATTTTCTAAGAAAAAATGAGGAAGGGTTTGAAAAAATAAAAAAAAAAACAGGAAAATCAAAAACAACAGAAAAATTAAAAAACAACAGAAAGAATCAGAAAAATAAGAGAAAAAAACGAAAAAAAAATCAGAAAAAAACAACAAAATCAGAACTGCTATAGAAGTGACTACTCCTTTCCAGGGATACTTTGGCGGATGTTATTCTGGAATGGAAAATTAGTACTAAGATATTTTAATGTAAATAATTGATTTGGATATTTACGAGCCTCCCGAGATGTGAGACTCAGCGCGAGCAGTGAACGTCAGTGGTGAGGACCAGCTCATCTGATACCTAGAGGGGCATCCTCGAAGAGTTCTTGGAGCTCGTCCGTAAGATCCTTCGCTTCGGTCAGAATCCTAAGATTCGGTTGAGGAAATTTCTTCTTAGGTTTCTTGGAGAAGGCTCTTCTATGCTGTTCATCTGTCCATTTTGTTGGTAGGATTGTCTGGGAGTACGTGTTGGAGCTGTCCAGTCTTCCCTTAACGTGCTTTCCCTGCTGCGTTTTTAACCTGGAAACAATTGTTGGAATATTAGTAAGGTTGTAGATTTGGTCTGAGGGGAATCGCCAGGGGAGGTAGGAGAATTTCCGGTTGCCGTGATGGCGTGCAAGAAAGGAGGAGGAAGGGTGGAGAAGTTGAGGGCTCTGTAGTCGATTATGGGACGGATATAGGTCTTTTATGTGCGTATCAACGTTCGAGGATTACATTTGCCAATTTGACTCGTCAGTGCTCCGATAAGAGCGGTTCGCTTCCTTACTCTGTTCAGAGTTCTTTGGACTTCAGTATCCCAATTGAGGGTGCACGTAAAGCACACTCCCAGGTAGGTGACTTTGTCCAAGGGAACGACTCTCTCTTCCCAGAGCCTGAGGTTAATCTCATTGAGGGACTTGTTAGCTTTTTGGGAGTAACTGGGATGTTTGAAGATGACCAGTTGGGTTTTTTGAGGGTTGAGCGTAATCCTCTAGTTGCTACACCATTGGGAAAAATGGTTAAGGGATTGATGGGTTTTGGTGTTCAGGGCTCTCGTAGAAGGAGCAATGACGGATATTTGGGTGTCATCAGCGTAAAGATGGAAGTCTTGGGTAGGAGAGGGAGGGTGTGGGATGTCAGCGTGTAGATGAAGTATGACACGGTGGCCAGCACTAAGCCTTGGGGAATTCCCGCGAGAGGAGTGAAAGGATCTGAAAGGGAGTTTCCGACTTTGACCTGGATGAAGCGGTTTCTGGATGATTTTTATGAGAGGGATGCACAATGACCGAGGTTGAGGGATTTGGTGGCTAGGGTGTGGAGTCTCACAAGTGCATCTTGGGAGGAGTGTTCAGGTCTAAACTCATGTTGGAATTGGGGATCGTTCCCCTTTCATCCAGAGAGTTCTAGATACGAACTTTGAGTAATGTTTCAAAGAGCTTACCTAGAACATGTGGTCAGGGCCTGGAGCTGAGTTTTTGGCCTGCTGACATCCTCGGGGGATCAAAGGATCGAGGATAGGCTCTTGGTTAGGGGGGGTGGGGTGAGAAGAATGTTTTGGAGGAGGATATAAGTATCGTTCTCTAATGGGGGATTGAAGTTGGCATAAATATTTCAATCAATTTCAGGTATTTATATTATTATTTTACTAATTACTACTATTTTCTGAAAAGTCCATTACCATGAAGTAATTGATATATAAAAATGACTTTAACTAATTTTGGTGAATGACACAACTATAAACAAATTCTTTGTTACGTTCTTTGTAACATTTATTTGTTCAACACAAACCAACATTTCACCTTAATACTTTTATATATAGATTTAAGAAAAATACAGTTTTGTAATGTAGTCCAATATGACTCAGTACAAAAACATATTGAAAATATCCTTTTGGTTAAAAGCCACTTTTGTAAACTCCTTCTTGGTAATAAATTTAACTAAGAATTTAATATGCTGAGGTCAATTTATAAATAGGGTGTTATTTAAAGTACAGTCAACTAGAACTAAAAAATTTAATATTATCTATTAACAATGGCCTATTTTTTTTGTAATGATATCTAATTATTTTTATTATAATTATAGCTTACGGATTATAGGTCATTAATAAGACTTTGATGGGCGTTAGCGTATTCCTATAATCATTTAAATTTTAACTTCTATAGTTTATATTTAACTATTACTAACAGTTAATGACGTAAATCAAGGGGGAAACATCGAACTCTGCCACGGATTAAGTAGGGGATTATTTATGGGCGAATTCTGCCACAAATTGCAGGTAGGTAAAAAAATAATTGTTTCAAATACAGGTTCAAATTTAAACACTCCGTTGAATTATAACTAATTTATTTAAAATAATTAGAATTAATAAAAAATGATCCAGAAGATCATCCAAAAATGATCAGAATAATTCTTGAGTGTTAAAAATTAACAAAAATTGATCCCTGAAGCTCAAAAACGATCATGAAATAATTCTTGACTGTTAAAAATAATCAGAATTAACAAAAAATGACCCCGAAGGTTCAAAAAATGATCATAAAATCATTGTTGACTCTAAAAAAAAATCGGCTGTGTCACCCCAGAACTTTCCTGGCTCGGCTGTAGAAAAAGAGTAAAAATAGGCAAAAATCAAAAATGGGAAAGAATCTTAATACAATTTGTAAAAATGATCAAAGAGAGGCAAAGTGGCAAAAAATTGCAAAAAAGACAAGACAAGGAAAAGGTAAAATAAAGCAAAAAAAAAGATAAAGGCTTAATAACGAAAAACAAGGAAAAATATGGGCAGAAAAACAAAAATGTGGTAAAATGACAAAACAAAAAATTTAAAAAAAATACCAAATAACACAATTTAGGGAAAAGAAGCAAAAAAACACCAAAAAAGTAAAGAAAATCAAGAAAATGCAAAATAAAGGCCAAAACGGCAAAAATGGTCAACAAGGTCAAAAAGGCCAAAAAAGTCAAAAAAAAACTGGAATAGCTATAAAAAAAGTAAAAAAAAGGGCAAAACTGGTAAACAATCCAAAAAAGTAGAAAGAAATTAAAAAAAGGCAAAAAGGGGTTAAAAGGCCAAAAAAAAAAGGAAAAAGGTAAAAAAAGCCAAAAAGAAAAACCCAAAAACGGCAAAAAATTCAAAAATGGTAAAAGAAGAAACAAAAAAGGCAATAAGAAAAAAGGCCAAAAAGAGAAAAATGGTAAATCAAAAACAAAAAAAAAGGCCGAAAAGAAGCAAAAAAAAAACCAAAATACAGTTAATTAAGGCAAAGACGCCAAAAAAGTCATAATAATGCTAAAAATGATAAAAACATAAATTCAAAATTCCAAAAAAGCCAAATAACACAAAATAAAGGGAAAAGAAGCAAAAAAATACCAAAAGAATAAAAAAAATCAAGAAAAGGCAAAATAGAGACAAAATAAAGACAAAAAGTTCAAAAATGGTCAAAAAGGCCAAAAACAATAGAAAAAAATTTAAAACAGGCAAAAAAAGGAAAAAAGGTAAAAAAAGTCAAAAAAAAAACCCAAAGAAGGCAAAAACATGGCAAAAAATTCAAAAATGGTAAAAGAAGAAACAAAAAAGGCAAAAAGGGAAAAATGGTAAATCAAAAACAAAAAAAAGCCCAAAAAGAAGCAAAAAAAAAACCAAAATACAGTTAATTAAGGCAAAGACGGCAAAAAAGTCATAATAATGCTAAAAATGATAAAAATATAAATTCAAAATTCCAAAAAAGCCAAATAACACAAAATAAAGGGAAAAGAAGCAAAAAAATACCAAAAGAATAAAAAAAAACTTGAAAAAAATCAAGAAAAGGCAAAATAGAGACAAAATAAAGACAAAAAGTTCAAAAATGGTTAAAAATGCCAAAAAAAGTCCAAAAAATTGGAACAGGGCAAAACGGTAAACACATCAAAAAAAAAGTAGAAAAAAATTTAAAACAGGCAAAAAAAGGAAAAAAGGTAAAAAAAGCCAAAAAAAACCCAAAGAAGGCAAAAACATGGCAAAAAGGCAAAAAGGGAAAAATGGTAAATCAAAAACAAAAAAAGGCCGAAAAGAAGCAAAAAAAAACCAAAATACAGTTAATTAAGGCAAAGACGCCAAAAAAGTCATAATAATGCTAAAAATGATAAAAATATAAATTCAAAATTCCAAAAAGCCAAATAAAAAAGGTTAACAAGGGAAAAAGGGTAAAGGGTAAAAAACAAACAAAAAAGCCCAAAAGAAGCATAAAAACCAAAATAAAGTTAATTAAGGCAGATATATATAAATAAAAAATGTAATGTTTAAAAATAAATTTTTCTTTGAAATTTATCTTATTTTTCTCCTACTACAATATTTCTAATTTTATTATATATAAAAGGTACTACCGTAATTAGGATTATTAAGACAGGCAGTACTAATCCCCAACCCTTGTGTAAATCGGATTACCTCGATTTTGTGGCAGTGTTCATATGGACGGACGATAATTGAGCACTTTATTACCCTCAGGTAAAATTGATACCGTAGCCGGACACGCCAATTGAGTACCAAGGACCAAACAGAGACCGGCCAATTGAGCACTTTATTACTAGTTTGTTCATTAACGAATTATCAGGTACCTACTGAATTAATGCAAACAGTTATTTTCTCGGTTAAATAAAAATCAGAATATGGTAGTTGACATTTATTTATTAAAAAAAAATCATGGGATCAAAACAATATTTAAGAAGTATTTAAAAACTCTCAAAAACCCTTAAAAAATTGTTAAATTGAAAAATTCATGAAAAATCCTTGAAAAATCATTGAAAAAATGCTGAAAAATCCTTGAATAATGCTCATCTTTGATTTTTAGGGATTTTTCAAGGATTATTCAAGGATTTTTTATTGGTTTTTCTACGAATTTTGGAGTATTTTTCAAAGATTTTTCAATGATTCTTGTAGTATTTTTCAAGAACTTTTCATGCATTTTTCAACAATTTTTCAAAGATTATTTAACGGAGTTTCAAGGATTTTTTTAATTCTTTTTTAGTAGGTAGGTACAAGTATTTTTTAAGATTTTTTAAAAACGTTTTTTAATGATTTTTCATGGATTCTTGAAGGATTTTTAAGGATGTTTCATGGATTTTTCAAGGATTGAAAAAACGTTGAAAAATCATTGAAATATCCTCGAAAAATTCTCGAAAAATCCTTGAGAAATCCTGTAAAAATCTTTGAATAATTCTAAAAAATGTCTTAAAAACACTTAAGAAATTGTTAAATTGAAAACAATTTTTTAAGGATTTTTGGAGTATTTTTCAAACATTCTTGTAGAATTTTTAAGGATTTTTCCAAAATTTTTTAATGATTTTTCAAGGATTGATTAAGGATTTTTCAATTTAATGTTGTTTTTTTTTAAGGAATTTGGAGTATTTTTCAAAAATTCTTGTAGGATTTTTCACGTACTTTTCAAGGGCTTTTCGAGAATTTTTAATGATTTTTTAAGGATTGTTCAAGGATTTTTCAACAATTTTTTCATGGATTTTTTAATTTATCGATTTTTGTAGGATTTTTCACGTACTTTTCAAGGGCTTTTCGAGAATTTTTAATGATTTTTTAAGGATTGTTCAAGGATTTTTCAACAATTTTTTCATGGATTTTTTAATTTATCGATTTTTTAAAGAATTTTGGACTATTTTTCAAAGATTTTTGTAGGGTTTTTCAAGTACTTTTGATGGATTTTTCCATGATTTTTTAATGATTTTTCAATGACTTTTCAAGGATTGTTTAAGGATTTTTCAATGATTTTTTAATTTAATATTTTTTTTTAAGGAATTTGGAGTATTTTTCAAAAATTCTTCTAGGATTTTTCACGTACTTTTCAAGGGCTTTTCGAGAATTTTTAATGATTTTTTAAGGATTGTTCAAGGATTTTTCAACAATTTTTCAAGGATTTTTCAATGATTTTTCAATTTATCGATTTTTTAAAGAATTTTGGACTATTAAGGGATTATTATTACAAAGTGGATCCAGGTCAAAGTGCTGAATTGGCCTGTCTCAAAAGGGTCGCTTTGAAAAGGTACCTGCCTGCCTGGTGCTCAGTTGGCCTGTCTACATTTATTATATCTAGAGCTTGGTGCTCAATTGGCTCATACCCGTTCGTATACGTCCAAATCAAGGACTTGTGACAGCTATGAGTATTTTAGCGCGAAATTTGAAAATTAATTCATTTTTTTTTTGTGTTAAATAAGGGTTGTTTTATTCATACAATTAATTTGGCCTCAATATTTTTCTTATCTAGATATTTTATATTTTTGTCATTTTTACTACTACATCTTTTATGTTGAATTTTAGTTATAAAAAAAACTAAATCTTTTTATATTTGCCAATTCTGTGGAACATTTCTTCTTTTACATGTAAATATTATGTCAATATTTTGTACAAAGCAAGTAATATAATGAAATTTGGACAAAACGCACGTACTATTCCGGCGATTTTATAGTAAACAGCGACCAAGAATGAACTGAATAATAAGCCGATTTGTATTCTATAATGTAATGTTGTAGTCATGATCTTTTTACTTCTTCCAGTCACGTTCTCCGGTTATATTCCAAATATTTCTGAAATTGTTTTAATATCCTGAAAAATATTATAGAGATTTTTTTCTTACACTTTTTATATGAGACTTTTTTTTAATATAGAATATTGGAAGTATTTCCAGAAATGTTTTATAAAATAAAAAAAAAACTTATGAAAATGAAAATATATTTTCCTTAAAGTTTCAGTATCCACGAAATTTTGTATGAGAAAAGTAAATTTTAACCTAAATATTCTTTAGTTTTGACTCTCCCTATAAAAAAATTTATATATTTAAGATAATGATGATAAAAATTGCTACATTATATTAAGTAGCATAAGTTAGGAAAAATATCGCTCTATATAATATTACGTTCGTAAGAATTAAGTATTTGATAGATGACGGTCATTTGCTGGGATTCATAAAATATGTTATACTTTCTTTTCCTTGCGTTTGTTTCCTCTTCCGGAAATTTATTGCTTACTTTCAAGATTATATTTTGGGTTTTGTGGTACATAACTCTTGCTATTGTCTGAACATCCAACAAGTTTTTCTTAACTTGATGTCTGTTTTTGAATTATGGTGAAATAATTTTTTATACATAAATATACAAAAATGAAGTAATAAATAATTATGTACAATTAATAAGTAATCCAATTTTTTGAAAATAAAATACTATACAATAAATTTTAGTAGTAGTAAGACAAGAGGCGGTCTGTGACATTTGTTGATATGTAATTACACCTGCATACTGGGTGAGCGAAATATCCCCCAATTCACAAAACACGTATCAACCCCCCCCCCCCCTTCACAAAGTAACAAAACGCGTATCCAAACCCCCAAGTCACGTGGCGCGAAAATAAAAACCAAGGGTTAGGTTAGGCCATTTTTATAGGTCACGCATACCTACATACAAGCCATGTCGATAAACAGGTAGCGCGAAAGTAAAAATCGCGGGTTTGGTAACAGTGTCAAATGTCTTGTTGAGATCAACAAATGTCACAGACCGCCTGTTGACTTACTAATTTTAGTAAATATTGAAACCCTGTACTTTAGAAATTTTATATTATTAATAATTATTGTTTTTTATTTAGATATCTTTATTTACTTTTAAATTCAATTTTTTTTTACATTTATCATTAATTTTTTAATAAATTTATTAATTTTCTTTCAATTAAGAATTTGATCAGATTTTTTTTTTATAATTTTTTGGCTAACTTATTTATAATTTTTAATAAGTTTAAAAAGGTTTTGTATGAAATAGCAAATTGAGTTTGTTTTGTACTGATCAATTTTTTTGTGAGTCTATTGGCTTAAATTCTGACAGACAATTAACGTTAATAGCAAATTAAGTTGGTTTTTATTTAAAAAATTTTTGCTAGAATTTCAGATAGACAATTAACGTAAATATCAACAGGAGTTTGTTTTGTATTAATCAATTTTTTCTTGAGCATTTTGGCTTGAATTCTGATGTTAATAGCAAACAAAGTTGGTTTTTTACTTAAAAATTTTTTCTAAGCCTTTTGGCTTGAATTTCAGACAGACAATTAACGTAAATATCAACAGAAGTTTATTTTATTCTTAAATTTTTTTTCTGAGCATATTGGCTTCAATTTAAAAATTAACGTAAATAGCAAATTGAGTTTATTTTGTACTGATCAATTTTTTTCTGATCCTCTTGGCTTGAATTCCAAACATAGAATTAACGTAAATAGCAAATTGAGTTTGTTTTGTACATAAAAATTTTTTTCTGAGCCTCTTGGCTTGAATTCTAACAAACAATTAACGTTAATAGCAAATTGAGTTTGTTTTGTACTTAACAATTTTTTTCTGAGCCTCTTGTCTTGAATTTTAGACAGACAATTAACGTAAATAGCAAATTGAGTTTGTTTTGTACTTAAGATTTTTTTCTGAGCCTCTTGGCTTGAATTTTAGACAGACAATTAACGTAAATAGCAAATTGAGTTTGTTTTGTACTTAAGATTTTTTTCTGAGCCTTTTGGCTTGAATTTTAGACAGACAATTAACGTAAATGGAAAATTGAGTTTGTTTTGTACTTAACAAATTTTTTCTGAGTCTTTTGGCTTGAATTCTAACAGACAGTTAAGATAAATAGCAAATTGAGTTTGTTTTGTACTTAACAATTTCTTTCTGAGCCTCTTGGCTTGAATTTCATACAGACAGTTAACGTAAATAGCAAATTGAATTTGTTTTGTACTTAACAATTTTTTCTGAGCCTCTTGGCTTAAATTCTGACAGACAATTAACGCTAATAGTAAATATAGTTTGTTTTGTCGTTAACAATTTTTTTCTGAGCCTCTTGGCTTAAATTCTGACAGACGATTAACCTAAATATCAACAGGGGTTTGTTTTGAACTTAATACATTTTTTCTGAGCCTTGTGGCTTGAATTTCAAACACAATTAACGTAAATAGCAAATTGAGTTTGTTTTGTACCTAACAAATTTTTTCTGAGTCTTTTGGCTTGAATTCTAACAGACAGTTAAGATAAATAGCAAATTGAATTTGTTTTGTACTTAACAATTTTTTCTGAGCCTCTTGGCTTAAATTCTGACAGACAATTAACGCTAATAGTAAATATAGTTTGTTTTGTCGTTAACAATTTTTTCTGAGCCTCTTGGCTTAAATTCTGACAGACAGTTAACGTAAATATCAACAGGGGTTTGTTTTGAACTTAATAAATTTTTTCTGAGCCTTGTTGAATTTCAAACAGACAATTAACGTAAATAGCAAATTGAATTTGTTATGTACTTAAAACTTTTTTTCTGTGTCTTTTGGCTTGAATTCTGACAGGCAATTAACGTTAGTAGCAAATAAAGTTTGTTTTGTACTTAACAAATTTTTTCTGAGCCTTTTGGCTTGAATTTTAAACACACAATTAACGTAAATGGCAAATTGAGTTTGTTTTATACTTAACAAATTTTTTCTGAGCCTCTTGGCTTGAATTCTAACAGACAATTAACGTAAATGGCAAATTGAATTTGGTATGTACTTAAAACTTTTTTTCTGAGCTTTTTGACTTGAATTTTAGACAGACAATTAACGTAAATGGCAAATTGAGTTTGTTTTGTACTTAACAATTTTTTTCTGAGCATTTTGGCTTGAATTTCAAACAGACAATTAACGTAAATAGCAAATTGAATTTGTTTTGTACTTAACAATTTTTTCTGAGTCTGTTGGCTTGAAATTAGACAAACAATTAAAGCAAATATCAAAGAGATTTTGTTTTGTACTTTATACATTTTTTCTGAGCCACATAGGATTTAATTTTAATAAATTATTTACTTAGATAGCAACAATAGTTTGTTTTGTACTTATAAAAATTAGGTATTTAACTTTTTTGGTACTATAGATAAAGAAGAAGACAATAGGGATTTTTTAAGTTAAATCCAAGTTATTTTTTATGAATTGAATTGATCTATTACATTTTATTGATTTTTCTACGATCCCGTTTCTCTTATACTGGTAGATGATTCCATCTTATCATTTTCCTTATCAAAAATAACAAGTCAGCAATTTGTTGATCATAGGACAATAAAAAATTATTATTATTAATTTATTCTTTAGGTATTTAACTTCTTTGGTACTATCCATACAGGAGAAGACAAAGGGGATTGTTTTTAACTCGATCCAAATCATTGTTCATCTAATAACTTTTCTATAATCTGGTGGTTCATTCTATGTTATTCTTTTCCTTAAGAATCCTTATTTCTTTTCCTCTTCATCTCCTGCAGTTGCATCCTTGAGTAATCCATAGTCCTCTCTTGGTTATTCTTAGACTAAAGATTTAGCTCGGCAGTTAGTCTCAAGTGTTTCCTTATCATGGGTGTTGGAACTGTTTATTCTTCTCCCGACTTATCTTCCTTGAAGTTCTTTTAAAAGCGCTCTATTGTTTCAAATTAAATCCTAGTCGCATAGCCCATCTAATTTTTGATTGAAGTAATAGGAGACTTAAAATACATTGATGATAAAAACGTAAAGATTTACAGGTGGCAGCACTTACCAAACAAGTAAATGGATTTATCTTAATTTATTCTAAAAACTTAACTTCTGTTAGATTTTCTTTTACCAAATCTCTTAAAAAATTATAGCGAATTGTGGACGGTAATTAAATTTGTAACTCCGTAAAAAAGTTATTAGGAATTTAGTATTTTTAGGTAGATAGAACGCTTTTAATTTGGTAGTAATAGTGTGTTTATAAATTTCATTTGAGGAGAATCACCAGGGGAGGTAGTAGAATTTTAATTGCATGTAAAAGAGGAGTCAGGGAGGAGAAGTTTAGAGATCTGTAGTCCATTACTGAATGAATACAGGTTTTGTAGGTATGTAATAGAATTTGAGGATTGCATCTTCCATATTGTCCACCCAGAGATCCGATGAGAAAAGCTCGTTTCCTAACTCTATCAAGAGTTTTTTGGACATCTGTCCAATATAGGGTACGCATAAAGCATACTCGTTACGGCAACGGAACGAGTCTCTCTCACCAGAGCCTAAGGTTCATTTCATTGAAAATGATGAGTTTAGTTTTTTGGGAGCTTAGAATAACCCCTCTACTTACGGTACCATTGGGAGAAATGATTGAGGTGTAGATGCGTTTTGGATGGGGCTGTTACAGACATAGCAATATCGTCAACATAAAGGTGAATATCTAGGGTAGATCAGGAGGTATGGGTGTATATGATGTACATCACTGGGACTAACATAGAGCCTTGAGGAACTACGGCTTGCAGAGTGAAGGGGTCTGATATGGTTTCCAACTTTGACGTAAATGGATCTATTTTAAGGTAGTAAATGAGACTTATTAGGGGGATAAGTCTGAAATGTTTGGGCTCGCTTTGTGGACATCATAAAGGACGGTCGATGCAGATTAAGGGCTTTGAAGGCTTGGGTTTGGAGTTTTACTAGTGCATATTGGGTGAAATGTTAAGCAATAATTCGCGATATTTGACTTTGTGTATAGTGACTGGTGACAAGTTTTTTTATTAGTTTTGTGTTACAAAATCGTGCTTTAAAAATTGTACTTAGAATAGGGGCTCGGGGAATTCCTAGACCACTTAAGAGGTACGTTTTACAAATAAATCATATTACAATATTCACTAATTATTTTTGTCTTGAATAAACAAAATCTTTATTTTCATTTCGTAGAAGTAAATAGAATACAACCTTATTTTGCGTTTTGTGTTTTGTTCAGACAAATTTAATCATTGGAACTTTAACATTTAAAGTACTTATATTCTATCCAAAATAAAAATAATTAGACAGTATCGTATGATTAATTTGTACACCTTATCTTTAAAGAATTTGCCGAGCCCCCATTCTATGAGAAGTACTTGAAATTCCGATTTTAAGCCAAACTTTTGTAATACAAAACTAATAAAACTTGTCACCAGTCACTATACAACATGCTTAATTACTGTTAATAATGTGTTTAATTGTATTAAGTAATATTTTTAATACTAGCAATAATTTGGATTTCTAAGTTGATTGATTTTGGGTTACTAACGGTTACTTTTTCTATTTGTTATGTGACAACAGTACCGTACTTACAAATGTACAGTTTATTGTCAAAAATTAATAATTTTAGAAGAGAATAAAAATTGCTCTCAGGATTAATTTAATTTATTTTTTTATTGATTATTTTTTGTTATATGACAGATGCATATTTTTAACAAACATAATTCTAAAATTAGATATTTTAAGATTTGTTTTACCGACACAATAATTAAACAAAAATGCTATAACAGCGGTAGGACGTAATTATTTTCATAAAATATTTTTGTTCTTTGAAGAAAATTGAATTTGACTTAAACTAAACTATGAAATGTGTCAGATACACGTTTATGCATGTAATAGGTGTTTTCCAAACTGTCGCAGCGATAAAGAAATCCGTAGTCACGTTCCAAAAAGTTTCGCAGTTTGAATATTTTATAAATGTCCGAGAAAAATATTGAAATCATTTTTCTCTAGTTCTAATAAATATTTTTATTAAACTGTCATCGATGTAATATTTTTTCTCGTTATTGTAATAATCCTATAACTGCTTCACAACAATATAACAAGAATAGTGTGTATCTACTATGCGTTTAATATTGTATGTTAATGTGACGTTGATGTATCCTTCACCACAATTTATTAGTTTGTGTGCGGCGGATTCTCCATTTTCGTTACCATAAATTTTTTATAGATTTAGATATATTACAGAAATGGACAATATCTTATAAAATAGTAAACAGTGAGGATATTATGTTGTAATGGAATGTTCGTGTCATATTACACGAGAGGTATAATAATTTTATAATATTTTGTAATTGGATGGAACATAGAGATTATATATAAGTGATAAATTTTAAATAGTTTCTAAAAATAGAATAAAATACTTAAATATAAGAAATAAATGAAAAAAATAAAATATAAACTTAATATAATTTCAAATTCAATATATACCAATTTGAAAAATTCTCAATTTTTGGGGTGGGGTCTATAAAAAATAATAAACATTACAATAAATATTATAAAATTAAAAGTTTTGATTTGTTCTGCTCATTAACACATCTTCCTTCAATGTTTCTATACAACTTTGAAAAATTACTAATCCAGATGTCTTCCATCTTTCCTATTTCAAGGATTCTTAATTTATTCCAATCCTCCTCCAAATATCTTCATATTGATACAAATTGATATCTTCAAACGATTCAACTTCGTTCGATTTTGTTCGATTTCGTTCGATTTCGTTCGATTTCGTTCGATTTCGTTCGATTTCATTCGACTTCATTCGATTTTATTGGATTTCATTCGATTTCGATCGATTTCGTTCGATTTCGTTTGATTTCGTTCGATTTCGTTGGATTTCGTTCGATTTCGTTCGATTTCGTTCGATTTCGTTCGATTTCGTTCGATTTCGTTCGATTTCGTTCGATTTCGTTCGATTTCGTTCGATTTCGTTCGATTTCGTTCGATTTCGTTCGATTTCGTTCGATTTCGTTCGATTTCGTTCGATTTCGTTCGATTTCGTTCGATTTCGTTCGATTTCGTTCGATTTCGTTCGATTTCGTTCGATTTCGTTCGATTTCGTTCGATTTCGTTCGATTTCGTTCGATTTCGTTCGATTTCGTTCGATTTCGTTCGATTTCGTTCGATTTCGTTCGATTTCGTTCGATTTCGTTCGATTTCGTTCGATTTCGTTCGATTTCGTTCGATTTCGTTCGATTTCGTTCGATTTCGTTCGATTTCGTTCGATTTCGTTCGATTTCGTTCGATTTCGTTCGATTTCGTTCGATTTCGTTCGATTTCGTTCGATTTCGTTCGATTTCGTTCGATTTCGTTCGATTTCGTTCGATTTAGATAAATTAAGATTCCATTTTATATTTTTTATTTAATGAAAACAAATACATTCTTTTATTTAATGGTATGTATTTTTCTTATTTTAACATTCCATAAATTATTTCGTTTCAATAAAACTTTCTCTGATAAAAATTCCTTCGTTGACAATTTTTACAATACTTTGTTTTTTTTTTCGCAAAATAAAAATTTTTCTTACTTGCTTAATAAAAAAAATTTCAAATCGTGACCTTTACGTTATTACTTAAATTTTCTTTTAAAATCATTTCTAAAGTTTTTTTATTTTCATACTAATAATAATAAAAATAATGATGTACCAAAAAATAAAAATAAGATTCTATTCATATTCACAATTTTTGATTTAGAATTCGCCAATTTAAAATGTAATTTGCATTTGAAAAAAAAAAAAATGTGCGATCAGGAACGACATCGAAAAAAAAACGAAAAAAATCGAAAAAATCGAAAAAAAAAAGAAAGAAATCGAAAAAAATCGAAAAAAATCGAAAGAAAGTGAAAGAAATTAAAATAAATCGACAAAAATCGAAAATCAGAAGAATAAGAATACGAAAAAATGAGAAAAATCTCAATGGATTCAAAAAAATCAAAACAGAAAAACCAGAAAAATGGGAAAAAAAAGAAAAACGCGAGAAATCAAAAAAATCTGAGGAATAAGAAAAAGAAATTAGAAAAAAAACACAACAATGAGAAAAAAATGATGAGCAAAGATTAGAAAAAAAAAACAAAAAATCAGAAAAAAAAAAACGAGAAAAATTAGAAGATCGGAAAAAAATCAGAAAAAATAAAAAATCGGAAAAAATAAGAACAAAAAACAGAAAATATTGGAAAAAGTTGAAAGAAAAATCAGAAAATATTAACAAAAAAAAATAAAAAATAAAATACAGATAAAACGACCAAATTAAAAAAATTATAAAGCAATTGAAAGAAAACCAAAAAAAAAAACGGCAAAAAATGATAAAAACTATAAAAAAAACGAAAAACATCGCAAAAAATCGCAAAATAAAACAGAGATCAACCAAAAAACCGGAAACAATTGTAACCTAAAATAAAAAATTCGAAGCAATTGAAATAAATCGCAATAAAATACCAAAAAATTGCAAAAAAATTGTAAATATTCTCAAAAAATTTAGACGAATAAGAAAAAATTAGAAAACAAAAAGAGAAATAGAAAAAAACGTAAGGTTGGGAAAAAATGAGAAAAAACAGAAAACATTGGAAAAAATTGAAAGAAAAATCATAAAATATTGGAGAAGAAATAAAAAATAAAATTGTATAATACGGAAAAAACGAAAAACTTTAAAAAAATCGTAAAGCAAATGAAAGAAAACAGAAAAAAAAACGGCAAAATAAAACAGAGAACAACCAAAAAACCGGAAACAATTGTAAGTAAAAATAAAAAATTCGAAGGAATTGAAATAAATCGCAATAAAATACCAAAAAATGGCAAAAAAATTGTAAATATTGGCAAATAATTTAGAGGAATAAGAAAAAATTAGAAAATAAAAAAGAGTATAAAAAAAACAGAACGTTGGGAAAAAATGAGAAAAAACAGAAAACATTGGAAAAAATTGAAAGAAAAATCAGAAAATATTGGAAAAGAAATAAAAAATACAATTGAAAAATCCGGAAAAAATGAAAAACTTTAAAAAAATCGTGAAGCAATTGAACGAAAACCAAAAAAAAAACTGGAAAAAACGATAAAAACCGTAAAAAAATTATAAAAACCGCAAAAAAACGAAAAACATGTGGCAAAAAACTCAAGAGATCGAAAAATATTGCAAAAAATCTCAAAATAAAACAGGAAACAATCAAAAAACCGGAAACAATTGTAACCAAAACAAATGGGAAAATATTAGAAAAAAAAGAAATAGAAGAAAAAGAACAGAAAAATTAAAAAAAATCGAAAAAAACAAAAAACCCGAAAAATGAGAAAAAAACGTGGAAAAAATAAAACAATATCGCTACTTTTCCTATTTTACTTGGTTTGGTATCCTTCATTGTTACAATAAAGGTATTATTTATTTTATTTTATATTTGCAGAAAATATCCAAGTAATCAACCCAGTAGCGCAACTAAAGCCCGCCATTCTGGCCGCCAGTAATTTGGTCGATACCATAACGACCCCTTGTAGTATCTTTTTCTCCACTGAAGCTGCCCGCGCAAGTGGCCTTCATACTATAAACGGAAGGTGGCGCCAAAGGCAATTCTAAACCTGTACCAAAAGTAGAATAAAAACTGTTGATAATATCACATTGAAAAGTTCATTTTTTATATTTTGTTGTTGTTGTCCCATAGGGTATATCATACCGCCAGATAAATCGTACCAATGGTATTCTTCTACTGGATAATGTAAATGGTGCCATCTTTTGTACTTGTTTAGAAGCATCTGTTTGTTTTGCCTTAACGACTTGGTGAGGCTATTTTTTTACTTATTTCTAATGTTGCTTTTGGTACTGGACTTGAACAGGATTATGCATGACGAGATTTTGATATTTTTACCAGATTCTTGTATGAGAAGCGAGACAAGACGAGACTGGAAACTACGAGACGAGACTCGAGATAAGACTTCCTATTTCATCAGCTAGACGAGATCAGATTTTATAAAAGTCTCGTCTCGTGGGTATCGTACTTTTTTGCTGATCTAGGAAAAAGCTCTTACAACTGATAAATTATTATATAATTATTTTTATAAAATTAAGAATAAGAATATAAGTTTTCAGTCTATATAAAATATCTGATTTAAATATTAACCTTTATGAATCTGGGCAACAAAAGATCCATTATAAAAAATCGCTGACCAAACGTAATTCGAGTAAATAAAATAAGAAATAATAAAATATTCTTGCTACATATTTTAAATATTTGCTTAAAAATCATTTTATTTATATAGAATTAAAAAAGGGCAACTGACATTTTATAAATAGACTGTCGAAATCAGATTTTTATACCTAAAAAAATAAGTAAATTTTATATGAACTCAATATCCTGCAAAAGTCCGTTTGACAAAATGATTTCTATTTTCGTTCAAATAGAAACGTTGTAACATTTGTTTCCCGGCAATTCTCCTTCAGCAAAATGCGATTTCCGGCGTTCGAGTTTTCCAGAAAGTTTGGTCAGGAACAGTGATTCTGTTAGCGCCACGGGGTGTCAATGACTAGCGTCTTTGGTGGGGCTTATTGCAATAACCTCTTTTATTCCCTTTTTCTTTCTTTTACTTTTTTCTTTCTCTCTCTGTCGGTCTTTTGCTGTTTCCTTTGTTCCTTCTGTGGAAGTATATTAGTATGTGGGATCTATCGAAAAATTATAATTAATTTTTTAATTTTTTTGTAGCACTCGGCCCAGTCACCGAACAACCCGAAGAGTAACTCGCGTTAGCGGGAAATAACAAATCGCCATTTTTAAGGCTACATTTCAGCCGTTGTCGCATTTTACTTTGAGCCACAGTTGTTACATTTTTTGTTCTGTGCCACCCTATATTTTCATTCTTCTTATACACAGTATAATTTAGTTTCAGACTCGCTTGATATCCCTTCTTAATTTCCTCGTGCCATATCCCTACTTATCTTGATTTCACTCTACTTTTGATACTGACTTTAAAATGCCTTTTCCATGCTAAAAATTCTTCTTTTACATCATTAGTCATAACAATCAACTTCTAATAGTCTATATCGTTTATTGAAAATTTCTTTTCTTCCTCTCCACATATTTCGTTTTAGTTTTTCTTGTCTCCCGAATCCAGAATCTGCTTTTCGACTGGAAACATTTTTTTTTGCTCCTGGATCCAGAACGTTTTTTTGGTTTATTGATTTTTCTTTTTTACCAGATGCAGAACTGATTTGTGGATCAATATCATTTTTTCCTCCCAGATCCAAGAGGTTGATTGGGAGAATTATCTTCTGATAAGAAACACACAACTGGAAGAAACTGGCTGAAAAAGAAAAACAAGATAAGTTTTTTATGAAATAAACCAAGAAAAATCTCTCCAAAAAAAATATTTCTAGTCCAAAAGTAGGTTCTGGATCCAGGAGAGAAAAAAAACCAAAACGAAAAATCATTATATGTGAAGAGAAAGAAAAGATATGGACTATTTGAAGTTGATTGTTCTAACTGATAAATTAAAAGAAGAATTTTTAACATGGGAATGCATTTTATAGTCAGTATCAAAAGGAGAGGGAAATCAAGGTAAGTTGAGAAGGGACATGACCCGAGGAAATTAAGAAGGTATATCTAGTGATTCTGAAATTAAAATATACTGCCCAAAAGAAGAATGAAAATATAGCCTGGCGCAGGAAAAAAAACGTAACAAAGTTGTATTGCTTAAAGCATTTACGGATTATTTTCTAATAGTATTGTAAAAAAAAATATTTCAATATAGTGCTTTACAAAAATTACTAATTTTGTTAAATCTAAATTTTAAAAATTGCCTAGTGTCAATAATCCACAGATTTGGCGCTAAATAACCTCGTAGGAAAGATAGGCCACTCTTTACATCATAAAGAGATTATTGCGCTGACAGCTTTCCTCGACATTGAAGGAGCGTTCAACAATGCCCTGCCTCAATCCCTTTACGCTGCCCTTCTGCGAACGGGAATAAGCAGACTAATATGCAACTGGATTAAATGCATGCTTGAAAATGGTTTTGTCACATCATCACTGCAGGAGGAGACTGTTAGATTTAGGGCGGCGAAGGGGTGTCCTCAAGGTGGAGTGCTGTCTCCACTTCTTTGGTCACTCTTGGTCGACCCCCTACTGAACAGACTGTCCCAGCTGGGGGTGGATTTTCAATGCTATGCCGATGACCTTTTAATAATGGTTAGAGGCTTATCTGAAGAGATTATTTCCAATATCCTTCAGGAAGCTCTTAACATCGTATACAGATGGTGTGAGGAGGAACAGATGTCTTCGAACCCCCACGAAACGGTAATAGTTCCTTTTACAAAAACAAGGAAGCTTGATAAGCTACGTCATCCAATTTTGGAAGGCGTAACCATTCCGTTTGCGGATGAAGTAAAATATCTGGGGATTATCCTTGATAGAAAACTTACCTGGAACTCCCATCTGGAAAGAACAATCAATAAATCCAGGGCATCCCTCTGGAATATCAGAAGGGTATGCGGCAAGTCGTGAAGAATCAACCCTAAACAGATTTACTGGATTTATCAAACGGTGATAAAACCAATGGTCACAAATGGCGCAATAGCCTGGTGGACGAAAGGGCTCCAGTCTATTGCGGCTGCTAAATTATCTGGACTACAGAGATTAGCATATATGGCTATTACAGGTGCTATGTCATCTACCCCGACAGCGGCAATGGAAAGATTTCTGGGTCTTATTCCTCTCCATATATTACTGGAGCAGGAGGCCAGAATGACCTAATATAGAGCCATGTCGGTGGCTAGTCAAATTGAGGAGGAGAGGCTATGGGACTACTGCGAGAGATGAGTTCACCTCACTCTCGGAATGGTTTCGGATGTGATCTCCCCGAGAACTCACATACAGAAATCCTTCAACGAGAAGGGACGAATGGGAAAAGGGAGAGATTCTCTTTCCAGGGACGGCTTATGTATTGTACACAGATGGTTCAAAGATCCCAAGTGGTGTTGGAGCCGGAGTGTACAGCAGAAAACCGAGAGTTGACATCACAGTAAGCCTAGGCAAGTATGCTACCATATTTCAGGCGGAGGTTTTCGCTATAGAATTGTGTGCAAGAGAGTTGGTAAACCATCATCTTGTCAACAAAAGTATTTACATTGTATCGGACAGCCAGGCAGCTTTAAAAGCACTGAGCTCCAACCAGCTGGACTCGAAGCTGGTGTGGAACCGCATCGAATCCCTGGATCCCATTGCTACCAGTAACAGAGTAATACTACTCTGGGTACCTGGGCATGAAGGGGTGGAGGCTAATGAGAAAGCCGACACCCTTGCAAAAAGAGGTGTAGAATCCGAGTTCATTGGACCGGAACCATTTTTCGGCATAGCCAAAAGCAGTGCCAAAGACACTATCTGGAAATGAATCGAGAGGAAAACTCTCCAGCACTGGAAAGATATTCCTGGGTTAGCTCACTCTAAGGCGTTTATAGTCAAACTCTCAGGTAGCACCGTATCGCAGATCCTAGAATGGAGTAGAAGTGATCTACGCATCCTAATTGGACTGCTTACAGGGCAATGTAGTCTGCGGTACCATCTGAAGAAGCTAGGTATGAGTCAAACATCATACTGTCACTTCTGCAGTGTGGAAGATGAAACGGCGGAGCATATTTTATGCTCCTGCCCTGCCCTGGAAATGAATAGGCTTCGTAAGTTTGGTTTTGTACAGCTGGAGCCTACCGACTTCAAGGAAGCTTCACCTAAATCAACCATAGACTTCGTAAGAAGGTGTGGATTGTATGGTGAATTATAGCCCATAGTCGTGAGCCACAATAGGCCTCTGTTGGCCGCAGTGGAGGGGCGAGCAAACGCTCCACTCACATTGAATCTAATCTAACCTAACCTAGTGTCAAAATCAACAAAATAAAAATAAAAATTATTATTAGCTACGCTGGATCAGACGGAGCTGAAGTACTTGAATACCTTGAATTAACGGAATTTTGTCAGAATGGACCTTAGATTTTCTTATGGAGATTTACATGTAAAATGAGGGTTTTGATTGTAGAACCGGTGCAGCCCCTTTACTCAGCGCGCTAAAGCAGACTCTGGACAGTACATATTGGCAAAGCAAGTCCTGAGAGTGTAGCCAAAAAAATGGCGCAAGGTCACCAAAATTTATTTATAAAGTTTAATGGGATTTTCGTCGAGTTACCCTTCGTGTTGTTCGATGGCCCAGTGGCTAAGTTCACACTTATTAGTCATTAGTTTTCCAACGTTGCAGGTTTCACTAACTGCTGAGCTATTATTTGTTATGACTCATTCTGGTGCCTTAAACATAGACAATTTTGCCAAGTCGCGTCTTTCTTGTAATATTGCTACAAGTTAATTTGTATGAAAATAAAATATTTTTTTAATGGATATAACATTTTCAATTTTTATTGTTTATTTGCTAAATGAACTCATCCAGTGATTTTTTTTATATTTTTATTTTATAATTTTGGCCTACCGTAACACATTGCACCGGATCCAGCCCTTCTAAGACCGATCCTGCGGCTGTAATTAATTCTTAAAATTTGAATATCGGGGCTATAGTGGCTTGTGACGTGGCCCAATTGAAACAGATTATATTTGGCTATGTTGTCATATCGATAAAACTGGCAACTCTCGTTCTCATTTGTTATGATTAAAAGAAGGAAAGAAGTTTAAAAGAATGAAAGAAGCATGTCAATTTTTTCTACAAACGAACAAAGCTAGAATCTTGGCAAGTAAAACGTCAATTATTGGTCAAGAAGCAGCGCCACTTTCAAAATATATTAATTACTTTTTATTGATTTTTATTAATTAATGAATATTATAAGAACAATGAAAATCAATATAAGCAACTAGGTTCTTTCAGCTATTCATTCATTAATATAAAACCAATAAATTCGTTCCTATTGGAAAAGTCCAAGCTTATTTTATTTTGTGATTTTGTATATAAAAACGAGTTAAAGAAAACTTTGTGTCTCGGTTTGATGGATTTTATGTACGTGCTCATGGACTATGTTTTCACACTCTGTGTGTGTTCCAGAGGGTTATGTGGCTCCCATTTCGTACCGCAAAAGTTTTTCGAGGAACCTCGTTACGAGCTACGATTTTCGTCTGATACTTTTCATCTAAACTAATAGGGGAATATTTGTTAAGAGGTTTATTAAATTTTTTTCCTTTTCCCGCGAGATTTATTGCCCAAAAACGCCATAACAATTTTTCCGCAAAAGAGCAAATTGGGTTACGTCTCCGTAGAGAAAGTGAAAAAGGTCTTGTTAGACATTATAATGTAGTAGGTAGTTATTTGTTTAGGGCTTTATAGATAAAATTTATTTTGTATGTTGGGAAATTTGAATGTAATTTTTTGTAAGCAATATTTATTGGAATGTTGCAATAATTTATTTAAATTTTCAACCCAAAAAAAATATTACATTTGATTATAAAAACAAAAATAAAAAATGTAGATTTTTTTTGCTAATGATAAATAAAAATATTATTTTACAAAAGAAATAAGCTGAATTAAAATATTCTTTTATCAGAAGATTTGATTAAACATTAATTACTTTACTAGGAGTATTCGGAAAGTTAAGTAGGATTATCCCCTCTTTATTTATCCTTTGTCTAAGTAACCCATTATGTAAATCAATTTTAATAAAAATTTACAAATAATAGAAAAATCTTTAGTCCTAACCTGTCTCACAATAAACCCAATTAGTCAAATATAACACAGTGAGTTGTATGTAGACAATGCGAAGTCTGGGGATAGTATTATGCTTACGCAAATTGCTACTTTGCCCAAGAACAAACTACAATATAATTAATTAATTCCATACAGAGATTTGCATCTCTTTGAGTACATGAAACGATGCACATTGTATAGGGTTTAATATATGTGGTACACGTTCTTCTTGGATAGTATGCATATGTATGCACTTTACTTTTTCTATAAAACTAGAAAATATTTTATGGTACAATATCCAATACAATGTTGATTACAAATTGAATTAAAAAATGTTCAATTTTCCATTTTAATCGATTGAATCAAAGTCTGGCTTCGAAAAAGCGATTGAAATTTTAACTAAAACTATAAAAATGTTCCTATGTGGATTCCAAAAGCTTGCATAAAATTAATAACAGAAATTAAAACTACAAAGAAAAAATTAACAGGCAATTTTTGCACTTTTAATAAATAAATATTTATAACTTAATTAAAAAAAAATTTTTCTCAGTGAATTTTTATAGATTCAGTTGCCCATACGATATTTTCTATCCATTGAAGGTGGGGATAAACTCTAGTATAAATTCCAGGATTTTTACTAAGCCCACAAGCAGTACCATAAGAAGTGATAGCCACAATATCATATACTCTCCTCCATTCCGGTTGAGTTGGATTTAATTGTTGTAATGGACCACCTGAATCACCCTGTAAAAATTTATATTGAGAGTAAGTAGTAATAATAATATTAAGGAATTTTGAATTATCATTTACCTGACATGTATCTTTAATTTTACCATCTCCAGCACACAATTGAATTTCACCATCAATATACCTATAAGCCTTTTGACATTTATCAATAGAAACCACATCCAATTCAACTTTCAATAAATGACTACTACCATCTCCTGTAAAAGAAGTTCTTCCCCATCCGGTTGCTATTAAACTTCTTTCAAATTTAATTCCAGAAGTATCCAGGCAAGCTGGATTTACAAATCTGGATTTACGAGCGTTGTGGCCATTTATATCCAGGATGGATGAAAATTTTCTTTATTGGAATATCTTGGATTTCTTGTTTGTCTGTTTCTGCAGAAATGTCTAGTTCTCCTAATCGAACTATAAATGGGTTTCCACTGAAATTTTATACAAAAAAATTGTGTTTTTTTTAAAGAATTAATTTTGTAACATTAAAATTTAAATTAGAATTAGCACTGAAAATTTGAGTTCTAGATTCATTGATTTAAAAAAAGAAAAAGGTCATGTGTTATAGTCATATGTCACTCTGTCAATTGTCCCCAGAACTAGCCATCTTCATATTTCTTCTTTTTCTGTTTCTTTTTCTTTTTTGGTACGTCTAGACTTGAACCCAATCTCGAATATTTTCTTAATTTAAAACTTATTTTTTATTTTTACATTGTCTTACTTCAGGTCATATTTAATGTATAATTTTAATAGTTTTAAGACACATTATTGTTAATCATTTCCCAAATCCGCTCCCCTTCTCCCACTCTTGTCCTTTTAACTCAGCCTTGTACAATTGTATTTTGAGTTGAGAATTTCTATGCGTCTAGGCACTTTGTCGCTGATGAGACCTTAAAGGACGAAACAGCTATCCGGTATACGGCCTAGAATCCAATTCTTAAAACTTACAATTTTTTAAAACTTTAATTAATGATATAATTAAGTTTTATAATGATTTAATGAGTCCATTACTGATTTTTCGATTAAGGCAGATCCGGTACTCATTCTAAAATTATTGATTTCAAAAAGGCGAAAGTTCATGTTTTTGTTTCGAATTAATTTTATGGATTTATTACATAAGTACTTTAATTAATTTTTAATTAGTTTGTATCAAAATTTAATGAGTCTAGTACTGATTATTTAACTAGGACAAATCCTGTATTCATTCAAAAATTATTGACTTCAAAAAGACAAAAGCTCATATTTCTTGGTGAATTAATTTTATGAATTTGACACTTGAGTAATTTAATTAATTTTTAATTAGTTTCTAACAAAATTTAATGAGTCTAGTACTGATTTTTATGTTAGGACAAATCCTGTATTCATTCTAAAATTATTGATTTCAAAAAGGCAAAAGCTCATGTTTTTTGGTGAATTAGTTTTATGAATTTGACACTTGAGTAATTTAATTAATTTTTAATTAGTTTATAACAAAATTTAATGACTTAAGTACTGATTTTTATATTAGGACAAATCCTGTATTCATTCTAAAATTATTGAATTCAAAAAGGCAAAAGCTCATGTTTCTTGGTGAATTAATTTTATGAATTTATCACTTAAGTACTTTAATTAATTTTTAATTAGTTTATAACACAATTTAATGAGTCTGGAACTGATTTCTTAATTAGGACAAATCCTGTATTCATTTTAAAATTATTAATTTCAAAAAGGCAAAATCTCATGTTTTTTGGTGAATTAGTTTTATGAATTTATCACTTAAGTACTTTAATTAATTTTTAATTAGTTCATAACAAAATTTATTGAGTCTAGTACTGATTTTTTTGTTAGGACAAATCCTGTATTCATTCTAAAATTATTGATTTCAAAAAAGCGAAAGCTCATGTTTCTTGGTGAATTAATTTTATGAATTTATCACTTAAGTACTTTAATTAATTTTAAATTACTTTATTTCAAGATTTAGTGAGTCTAGCATTGATTTTTTTATTAGGATAAATTCTGTATTCATTCAAAAATTATTGATTTTAAAATGGCGATTTGCTCATGTTTTTTTGGTGAATTAATTTTATGAGTTTTGTCATAGATTCTCGAACATAAATAAGGCAAATAATTGTGCCAGTAATCAATTATAAAGTAGGCATTATTTCATTTTTTAAAGAAAAATTATACTTACTATTCTATCGAAAACGTACAATGTGCTGCGGTCAACACAAAATTGAAACTTATTAACGAACCTCCACATAAATAATGAGTATCGTTTTTATTACCATAACCAAGTAAAGCCTAAAAATTCCCATTTTTAATAATTGGATTTTAAATTTACTTACCCTAAAAATTACCATATGCCTAAATTCTTTTACTTGAGCTTTAACACCTCCACCGCTTCCATTAGAAATAAGTATTGCATGAATCTTTGGATAATAATCCTTGCACTCTATAAATATATTTCATTATTTTACTATTAATTTATATAAATGTATAACGTACTTTTAGTACTTAAATAATCTTCCGATGATGATTTATTAGATTTTAATAGCACCGGTAAAATTCTAGTTCTATTTTGTAGTCCAGTTTCTGTAGGTGATAACATATCATAGGATTGTATTAAAGTCTCATTATCACCCTCATATGTAAAATTAGTACAACACACAATGGCAGTACGTCCATTAAATCCACATAGTTCCGGTTTATATCCAAGTACTAATAATGCATAGGCGTAGTCACAATTATTAATATTAACACAATAACCTGGTATGTTTGATCTTAATTTGCAGATATCATTTTCTGTAAATTTAAACCCAATATTTGATATTATTTAGCTAATTTACTAACCTTCTAATGCTGATGTTCTACTAACTAAAGCAATTTTTAAACACAAAAACAACACTACAATATATGCCATAACAACAATAATAACTTTTCTAGTTGAAACATCGTTTCGAATCTGATTTGTTATTAGTTCCATCATTTCGAGTGTCGTCGGGTAATTACCCGTGTCGAATGATGTGTATAATCTTATTTCTGTGGTCAACCATTAATACATTTGTAATAAACTTCTAATTATCATTAATTAATATTTATTTACAGAGAGTGCCAAATTAAGAATTTTAAAATTGGAATATTTTTTAGTTATATATAATAAAAATTAATTAACTCACGAGGCGTATACAACATTTTACCCAATTTTGACCTTTTTTATTAAAAAAATTATGTTTTTAAATTAAGTAGTCTGTGCAATTCATATTAATACTGGTTGCTAGGGGTTGTTTATACAGGCTGTTTATTTATTAATAATCGTAATTTTTATTTCGATTGTAAAAAATAATCAGCATATAGATTGATTGATTAATTGATTGATTTAATCGATGTTTTGGCTAAGGATTTAGGCCTCAACACTGCCTTGTGTCCGGGAAGCCATTTAAGTGTTACCTTGTTTTGGTTTGCCAGAACCAGTAGGGTTTGTAGACAGTTCCATACCAGTTTCGATCTGATTTTTTTGCATGTTAGAGCTGCCTGACTATCGGCGTGAATGTGGATTGTTTTCCATCTGTAACCCCTTTCAATGTTGTCCCTTAGACATAGCTCTATGGCATTTACTATGCGTAATTCCCCAGTGACGCATAGTTTTTACATCTGGGTTTGTCTCCATATATTCCAGCACCTGTTCCACTGTCGATTTTGGATCCATCAGTATACCATACCTGTGTTCCCTCTCGACATTTTGATGTGTTTCCTCCTTTCCAAGTTAACTGAATGTTGAATGGCTTCTTGAAGTTATTTTTTGGTATCATTTCATCACTTCTCATTTCTAATAACGAGCTTGTGATGACTTTTGTTATACTGGTATATCCTTGTTCGATTAGATACCAGTTTCCGTTGCACTCCAATCTGAATGCTTCCATTCTTGCTTCCGCTTTGATATGAATATTAAGTGACGGGAAGTTTAGTATAGTTTTCATAGCCGTGGTTGGGGTGCTCCTCATGGAACCTGTAATACAGATGTAGGGTAGTCTTTGGAGTTCAGAAAGCTCCAGTATAGTCCTTTTTTGATTTACTTTAAGCCACCACACAAGAGAGTCGTAGGATATCATGGGTCTTACCACAGCAGTGTATAGCCAATGTACCATGCGTGTATTTAGTCCCCATTTGGTGCCCACTGCTCTTTTGGTAGCCATTAATGCCATTTTTCCCTTGTTAATGATTTTTTGCAAGGTTAGTTTTGCATGTAGGGTTATGCCTAAATACTTCACTCTTACCCTGAAAAAATATGATTACCAAAATTATAAAATATAACAATGAAACTCATACAACTTTTTATAACCTGCATTAGGCGCCTTTTAATAAACAAAATTACGGGATAGAAGATATGAAAATATTAATTCTTTTAAATATAAATAATTACAATTTCGATTAAAATATTATAAAAAAAATTACAATTAAATTAGTTTTTATTCATTTTTAAATTTTGTTAAAATCGTTTTGATAAATTTTATATATTTTGTGTTATAGGGGTTAAAAGATATATACAACGAATATTACAATTTTACTTTCCCCGACCCATCAAAGGAAAAGTAAGGTGAACGAACAAAAAAAAAAATCGAGATATCGATGGAAATATCCATTTTGAGATCCCCGAAGAAGATTGAAACCGTTTCCAGCTATGGTCTGTCTGTGTGTCTGTGTGTAATCTTCCATGTAAACTGCCGAACCGTTTGAGCAATCAAGCTGAAATTTGTTATTTAGGGTCGGTGTGTGCCTAGAATGCGACCATTAGATTTTGGTTTAAATTGGTACAGTAGAAGGTTCTCAAGACCGACATTGATTAAATGCACATGTAACAATTTTATATTTTTTTTAAATTTTAGAGACAAACTATACACTTTTGTGCAAAATATTGTAGTACAAAGTTTTATAGCATAAAATTCCCTAAAACTTTTATTTCAAACTTTTCCAGAATTTTTGATAGTTGCGCTACTAGAGGGCGCGAAAAAAATGTGCATGTAGATTGTCTCTAGTTTTTCTTGATTTTGAGGACAAACAATGCATTTTTTCTTGTTGTAAAGCATCAAATTTTCTTGTATTATTGTATGAAAATTTTTCCCGAATTCCCAATAGTTTTCACACATGATTTTAGGAGATCCTAATTGTAGCAGTGTTATATACAACGTGCGCATGCGCAGATTTTTCATTATCAACATTGAAATAAGAATTCGGTAAACGTATTCACCATTGTCTCGCTATTTTTAATGTGTTCCATAATAGTATATTATACACCAAGGTCGAGAAGTAATTTTACTCAGCCGAGCATTATTATTATACCGAGATGCGAAGCATCGAGGGATAATAAGTTACGAGACTGAGAAAAATCTTCTCTATCGTGGTTTATATACTATTTTTCCACTACTAGAACATTTTTACGATAATATTTTTTGTATTTTTTTTGGATATTTGAAAAGAATTTAATGGGAAAGAAGTAGTTTGTGAAAACAATTGAATGAGAATATTCAATCAATTAAATTGACATTTCATTATGTTAATTGCACTATGAATTGAAGAACTTTCAAATAGCGATGAAGACATAAAAAATTCGTTTCATTTGACACTTTAGATTTGAAACACTTTAAAATTGATTTTTAGATTAATTTTAGAATAGGTATTAGTGCATAAATAGCAGAAATCAATATGAAAATATTTATTACATAACCTTAAACTATTTCAAACGAAAATATATCTAATAAAGAATTACTTACCTCTATTTTATCTGATTAGGTCGAAAATTCACTTTAAATGATAGAAATTCAATAGAAAGAGCTTATTTGCTGTCGAATTTTTTATAATAATTTTTAAAAAAACTGCATATTGTATATTATTAACTATTATGCAAATTTATTTTCATATAAAAAAATAAAAATGTCTTTACTAACAAATTCATAACGTTTGCACCTGGCAGGCGAAGATTAGCTAAAAGCTACTCTTTAATTCTTAACCTACTATTAATTAATTAAAGTTAAATTGCAAAATTATCTTTATGTACTACGGTTCTAAAAACCTATTGTTGTGACAAGAAAAAGTTTTTCAAAATATGCCGAAATCTATTTGAGAGCAATTCCATTGCATCTTAAACCTAAAGTTGTTTTTGTAGAATTTTTTGAAGATAAAACATTAAAAATTGTATCGCGTTATCTTAAAATTTAGCTGGATTTCTGAAGCACAAATTTATATAAAACGAAACTGCAACTAAAAAATCAATGAATATTATTAGTTTAATCGCCAATCAACTTTCTTAATTCCTGAATTGGAGTTTGATTTGGTATTAATTCATGCTGCATAAATCCAGCCCAATAATATTCTCATAATGAATGAGTAACGAATTTTATACCCTTATATACCCTCATATAAAAAAATCTAAAGGTGTAAAAAAAATTGGTCCATTATGTCCGATCCATTTCTTGAAAATTTATTTCGAACTTTTCCTGAAAGTTAATTTCTCTCTGTAAATTAATTTGTGACAAATATCTTCTTATTTTGCGTACCCTGTATATTATTTGTATTATTTTTTATTTTTCTGGTAGATTTTAGAGTGTGTCATCAGAAATTCTCATGAATTTCCATTGACCCGACTGATGTGTCATAAGTACACTTATGTCTAGGTAGTATATTTAATAGACTTTAATAAATTTCTCGTTTTATTAAAATCACCAATATTTTAAATTTAAGTTCAAATCAATAATTGTAATAAAAAATAACGTAAATTAAATGATCCCAACATGTATTGATATGTATATTACTACGTCACTGAAAAATTTCTAAAAATATCGATTATCCAATATTTTCTCGATGCTAATACTTTCATCTCTTTTCCTCTAATACGCTGCAATAAATATTATATCGAAAATTGTGCATATAGCGAATCTTAACCTACATCTTATGTAACACCAGTTTTTAGTGGAAGAAAATATCGATTATCGAATATTTTCTCGATGTTAATACTTTTATCTCTTTTCCTCTAATACGCTGCAATAAATATTATATCGAAAATTGTGCATATAACGAATCTTAACCTACATCTTACGTAACACCACTTTTTAGTGGAAGAAAATATCGATTATCGAATATTTTCTCGATGTTAATACTTTCATCTCTTTTCCTCTGATACGCTGCAATAAATATTATATCGAAAATTGTGCATATAACGAATCTTAACCTACATCTTATCTAACACCGCTTTTTAGTGGAAGATCAAATTAAGTTAATATATTGCCTGAAATTCAACAGTTTTTCTAGAAGTAGTGGTTAAAACAAAAAATCGCTAAAAAGTTCATTTCATCATAAATTCCCAAGCTCATGTGAGAAATAAATAAAAAAACCGGTAACAATATGTAAATTTTTCATAAAAATATAAATTGTGCAAAATTTATTATTTTAATTTTATGATTAAAAAGGTGCAGCGATCTCTAAATTAAACACTTCTAGTGCCGGTAAAACAAGAGAGAATGAAAGTGAATTCGAATCATTTCTTTGTTTGTTCATGTAATTGTGATCAATATGAACATGTAAAAGCTCTCCAGAATTAAAATGAGTTGTATCTGCATTTATAAACAAGTTTCACAGTTATTTAAAAATTACGTGGTCCTTCAATTCTTTTTATGTCCATTAACTCAACTTTTGATGACAATATAAACATTAAAATCAGATTTATGCTATTAGAAGATAATTTTTTAGATTTTTGGAATTTAAATTCTTGGTACGAGGCAAAAATAAGTGATAATAACATAAATCCAGTGCGATTTTTTTTTATTAATTGAGTTCTTAAAGAATTATTTATAAACTCTATTTTGAAGTATATTGGAATTAATCTTTTTAACGATTAAAAAAATCATAGACAAAATCACGTCTTTATAAAAGCAAACAATATATAAAAAATCACTCAAAATCCCTACAAAGTGTTGTCGATTGAATTGACAGGCAAATTATGTTAATAAAAGTGACAAATGGTGTATCAGAAAATATGTTCTAAAAGCTTTTTTTCACTGTCTTGAAATAAATATTGTCTGACGGAATGTCGACACTTATTTATTTAAATAGGCGCAAAAGAAAAATAAGTTAAAATAAAATTGAAATACTTTTAGAACTTAACTAAACACACATATTATACAAAATGGTAAACAATTATTTAATAAATTTCTGCAAATACCAAAACAAAATTTATGCCATTCGAAAGAAAATATATTAAAAAGTCCGATTAAGCTGTGGATTCTGTTTTTTAGCTGCAAATAATGTTTTTCGAGCTGTTAACTTTTTTTGAATCCTCCTTTCTGTTTTGAGCTTCAAGTCTTATTTTTGAGCTGTTTTTAAGTTACTGATTCGTTTTTTGAGCTACTAGTTTTATTTTTGAACCTTTTCAGAGCTCTTTCAACAGCAAATCATAATTTTTGAGATGCTGATCATATTTTTTCAGCTGCCGACTGTATTTTTGAGTTGTGGATTATATTTTTAAATTTCTGATCGTTTTTTTAAGCCGTTGATTTTGTTTTTGAATCTTTTTTTTATATCTTTTGAGTTGTGGATTCTATTTTTGAAGCTGTTGACTTTTATTAACACTCCTATTTTAAGCTGCAAATAATTTTTGAGCTACTGGTTTTGTTTTGAATCTTTTCAGTGCTCTTTCAACTGATTTTGAGGCATGGGTTCTATTTTTCGAGCTCTGACCTTTTTATGAATTCTATTTTCTGTTTTAAGCTTCAAATCATATTTTTTGAGCTATTTTTAAGTTACTGATTCGTTTTTTGAGCTACTGTTTTTTTTAACCATTTCAGAGTTCTTTCAACTGCTTTTGAGCTATAGGTTGTATTTTTGAAGCCTTTGACTTTTATTAACTCTCATATTTTAAGCTGCAAATAATTTTTGAGCTACTGGTTTTGTTTTTGAACCTTTTCAGAGCTCTTTCAACTGATTTTGAGCCATAGGTCCTATTTTTCGAGCTGCTAACTTTTTATGAATTCTGTTTTGAGCTTTAAATCATATTTTTTTAGCTTCAAATCATATTTTTTGAGCTGTTTTTAAGTTACTGATTTGGAGCTGCAAATAATTTTTTGAGATACTGGTTTTGTTTTCGAACCTTTTTAGAGCTCTTTTAACTGATTTGAGCCATGTGTTCTATTTTTTGAACTGTTGACTTTATTTTTAAGCTGTGGATTATGTTTTTGAGTTATTGATACCCTTTTTGAGCCGTTCGCCCTATTTGATTTTTTGAACTTTTTATAACATCTCTTTCTACCATTTTTGAGCTACACATCATATTTTTGAGCTGTTGATTTTTTATTAACCCTCTCTCATATTTTGAGTTGCAATTCATCTTTTTAGAGCTGTTGACTGTATATTTGTGCTGTAGATTATTTTTTTACGTTACTGATCCATTTATTGAGCTATTTGTTTTGTTTTTGAACCTTTTCATAGCTCTTTCAACTGATTTTAAGCCATGGGTTCTATTTTTTGAGCTGTGGACTTTATTTTTAATCTGTGGATTATATTTTTGAGTTATTGATATTCTTTTTGAACCGTTCACCCTGTTTTGAACTTTTGAACATTCTATTATTTTTGAGCTTCAAATCATCTTTTTTGAGCTGTTGACTATATTTTTGAGCTGTAGATTATATTTTTAAGTTTTTTGAGCCGGTGGTTTTAGATTTGAACTTTTTCAAGAACTGTTTCTACTATTTTTGAGCTATGTCTTTTATTTTTCGAGCCGTTGACTTTATTTTTAAGTTGTGAATTATGTTTTAGAGTTATTGATCATCTTTTTTAGCCGTTCACCATGTTTTGAACTTTAATGAACTTTCTTTCTACTATTTTGGAGCTGAAAATCATAATTTTTGAGCTGTTGACATTTTATGACCTGTCTCTCCTATTTTGAGCTGAAAATCATATTTTTTTGAGCTGCCGACTCTATTTTTGAGTTGTGGATTATATTTTTAAGTTGCTGATTCGTTTTTTAAGCCTTTGGTTTTGTTTTGAATCTTCTTTACTGCTTTTGGGCTGTGGGTTCTATTTTTGAGCTGTGGATTACGTTTTTGAGCTATCTATCCTCTTTTTGAGCCGTTCATCCTGTTTAGAGCAGTGAGATTATGTTTTTAATTTATTGATCAGTTTTAAGCCGCTAGGCTTTGTTTTTGAATTTTTTTAAGACCTATTTCTATTGCTTTTAAGTCTTGAGTCCTATTTTTGAGCTGCAAATAATATTTTTTGAGCTGTTGGCTGTATTTTGAGCAGTGGATTATATTTATAATTTACTGATCAGTTTTAAAGAAGCTGGTTTTATTTCTGAACCTTTTTAAGAGTTTTTCTATTGATTTTATGCCTTGAGTTCTATTTTTGAGGTTCAAATCATATTTTTTGAGCTGTTGGTTGAAATTTTAAGCAGTCGATTATATTTTTAATTTACTGAACACTTTTTGAGCCGCTGGTATTGTTTTTGAACATTTCTAAGAGCTATTTCTATTGCTTTTAAGCCTTGAGTTCTATTTTTGAGCTGCGAATCATATTTTTTAAGCTGCTGGCTCTATTTTTGAGCAGTGGGATCTATTTTTCGAGCTGTTGACTTTAATTTTAAGCTATGGATTACATTTTTGAGTTATAGATCCTCCTCTTGAGCCGTTCATCCTGTTTTGAACTTTTCAAGTTTATATGAATACTTTCTTTAGTATTTTTAAGGTACAAATCATATTTTTTTAATCGTTGAATATATTTTTCAGCTGTGGATTATTTTTTTGAGTTGTTCATCTGTTTTTGAGCCGATGGTCTTGTTCTTAAACCATTTTATGCGAAAATTTAGATTTGGCAACATTCTTTAGAATTCGTTTGATTTTTTACGGTTTCGTTTTTTTACAGTTCCATCTCTTTCTAGTTCTGACTCTATAAATTCTGTTTCATTAATATCTGACTTGGTTTAATAGCATTTTGAATTTATAATAGTTCTATCTATTGGTATTTTGCTACATTAGTGTTATTGTATTTTACGTTTTTGTTGTATTAATTATTTGAAGTTTTAATGTTCTGGTATTTTAGTTTTTGATATTTTAGTAAATTGAGAAAATATCAATCTGGTTCTTTAACATTTGTTATAATATGATTCGATTTTTTATGGTACCATTTTGCCATAATAAATATTTGATTTTTTAATAATTTGATATAATAACCTTTTGCAAAATTATCTGTTTGTATCTAAATTGTTCCGTCCCGTATTTTTTCATAAACTTTGAAAGTATTTGCAGACGAATGCATATAAATAAACTAACTTAATTATTTAACAATATATTTTATAAATTTCTCCAATTTTTTTTTTTAATAATTTCTACAAATATACGCGGATATATATGCCTATTTTGACGAACGATTAATTCCACATGGCGAAATATCCCTTTCCGTTCGTGTAAGCTTGTGAAACGGAAAATTAGATTAATTAAATTGATAACAATTAATTACAAAACCATAATTACGCATCCATTTGCTAATTTGCATTTAATTTATAAACAAAATATTTTGTAAGAAAGTAACATTAGATTTGTTATTATTATTATTAAATTGTCAAAAAAAATCAACAAGGGAAAAAAATACTGAAATTGTTTTCTTAAAATACAAACTTATTTACCTTAAATGTTATTTATTAAACAAATATTTACCGAAATACGAAAACAACAAAATTAGTTTATAGTCCGTCCATATCTTATGAATACATAATGATAAACTTTCGTTGAAATTGAATTTAAAAGTTGAGTAAGTTTGTTTACCCTTGGTAGAATCAAATCGACTAGTAAACCAATAGCGGATCGAATAATGGAGTCTCCCACATTCGGTGCATCTCTAGATTTGAATTCAAAGCAAATTGGGTGAGCGCTCTGTTTATCCAATCGATTCGCATTCATTTTAAATTCTGACGATTTCCAACAATGTAAATGAATCCAAACGGTTAAGCAAAGTGTGGATGGAACTCGATTACTTCGCTATACTGAGAAAAGTGTCTTTGTGTTTGCAAATACGAATAGAAAAAAGTAAAACAAAATGCAAAACAGTCTGGATATTGAAAAAAAATGAGGAGAAAAATTAAGAAAATAATGAATATCTAAAATAATTAAATTAATTCTCATCGATATAACAAAGTAACCAGAAAATAAAGAAAGGTGTATACCTCATGTGTACTTATGGTGCTTTCTTGCTATTTAAATCCCAATATTATTACTACAAAATATCTCTTATTAAGCCGAGCGAACCTAAACGTGCATGAATTATAATAAAATGATAATTATTGATATAATTAATTACATAAGTCTATGTTATCAAGAATGATTGAAGTTCTATCCCATGCTGAGTGGAATTTATAAAGTTTTACGTACCTTTTCCGTTGATAGGGAAAATAATGCCGGTAACTAAGTAACTTTGTTTCAAGATAGTCAAATCAATATTAACAGGTTAAAACCGGCTTTATTATTAACAGAAAAAATAGTTTTATAAAACCTATCAAGGTTTCTTTTATTTTAAACCCAATTGTATACGGTTAAGTTAGTGATAGTTTTTTTATTACTTTTCGTAACTGCATTGGGATCCATTTTTATATGGTTTGATATCGACACCCATTTTGTATGGTAAACTTAAATTTTGAGTTTCAACTTATATGGGCTCAGCTCTCCCTCGCTCCTGAAAACCTTGGAACGGTCCGTTCAGACATATCGTCAAGGTTTGGTAGCTCTCTTCATCCTTATGTATCAATTAATCCGTTCTCCTTGACAACGTTTGAAATATCCTCTCCTCTTTCGCTTTCTACCGCATGATACTACTAATATATCCGTAGCCTCTAGCTCAGTTCTGAGTGCAGCTCATCATTGTGTTCACGAGTTCTGCTGGCTGGTCCCTATCCAGGTGCCATCATAATTTGCCCCTATCTTCTTCCTATCTGGGAGACTCGAAGCATGTGTGCCTCACCGTATCAGAGGATCCACAGTATCTACACGTATCTAGTGTCTCTTTCTCTATCCCCAGGGTTGTGATAAAGCTTCTGTGGCCACTGAGGAGTTGGGTAAACCAGTAGTCGGTAGTCCTCTTTTTGTAATCTAATCACCTGTCAAGGTCCGGAATTAGCTTTTGGTCTATTGATCCTTTCTATTTTTACCAAATTCACTACAAATTACGCGTATATCTTCATTAACGTGCTATCACAATCATCCTCATTTTCAGTTGATGTATCTTCTGTGATCTTCTCTGTTTTTAAGCAATTTCTTGCTATTCGAGGAGGACTGGTGTTGATGTCATTATTTCTAAATGCTGCTTCCTGCTGCTATTGTGGTTTTATCTCTTATATTTAACTGAGTATCTTCTGAGCATCCTGGTAGTGGAATTATGTCAACAAATGATAATTCAAGCTTTTTATCATGTGCCAAATTTTCTTTATTACTCTTATCCTTATCATTCTTGTATTTATCTAATTCACTTTCCTTCTCTTGATTTAGTTTATTTTCATGGTTTTCTTATATAAATGATTCACATGGAGCAAAGTCTTTATATGTAAAATTTTCAGGTTTGTAACACAATATTCCTGTAGATTCAAAACCTTTAATAGCTTTGGAGATCTTTACTTGCCCTATTACGTTTGAGTATCTGGGTATTAGCTGCTGGGATGTTAAAATAGAACTCAAAACAAATAAAATTCAATAAAAGGTGTGCAACGGTTCTTTTCTCGTATAGTACAAGCACGTTTTCCGGGTTAGCGTAGCGGTCGATGACGGTTCTGGACTCCGGATATAATTGAACTTGGCTTCAGCTTGATCTGTCTCTAAAGGTTGCACGGCCAGTGCTACTCCAATTGGGATGGCTACAGCAAGTCGTACTTCGGGCTGCCAATCCAGCTGCCGAAAACAGAATTACGAACCAAAGGTTCGAGCAGCTGGTAATGGCAAAAATTTTTACAAACAATGTAACAAATGGGTAGCAATTATGCAGCTAAATAAACTCAATTATATGCTTCTAAATACCTTACACTGATACATCAACACCAATGAAATATCACGTTGTCAAAAATTTCTACTTTACCGACACAACATTATCATCGTTTTAGGTGCATTATAAACTACATAGAGGTAGATGGCATAAGAGATATTAAACGCGATATAATAGTAGGCTGTAACTATAACTTTTTAATGGCTACCATTACCCCAGCGACCACCTTCCCCCCCTTTCCCCTACTTGTGTTTCAATCGAAAAAAATACGATGGGTAGAAGATATAAAAATATTATTTAAAACATAAATATATTATGAAAAATTAACAAGTAAATCAATTTTTATTTATTTATAATAAAAAGGGTTTCTACTAAAGTAAATTTAGATAAATATTACATGATCTATCCAATTTTAAAATATACCATGTCATGTAAGTATAAAGCACTTTCAACGTCACGTATATCATTCCAAAACCGCTTCTATCTTCAATTCCCTCGGCTTAGGTGTCTACTATTAATCCCGATATTAAATTGTAATAATAAATAGCGTGGCGTTCTCCGTACGTTGTGTTGTATGCTAATAATTTACCACAAAATCTAGTTAGTAGTAGTTAAACTACAACATTCTATCGATAAAACGAGATTAGATCTTTTAGTTTCAGCACGCACGCATATACAGAACTGTTTTTGCTCCCGCAATCAAATTACCGGATTAAAGATAATCTCGAACCGGATTTTTCAGAATCCGGAAAAAATTGGATATTTTTTTAAGGAAAGATGAAAAACAAAATTATGTTTGTAGCAGATATGAAAATCTTTCGTTTCTAGTGAAATCTAATAAAGAAAAACAATTCGATTCAATTGCAAAAGCACTCCAAAGGCTCTTGAACACTCCAAAAAGCTTGCGAGCACTCCAAAAGTTTGGCCAGCACTCCAAAAGGCTAGCGAGAACTTTAAAAATACCGCGAGGACTCAAAAAGTTTCGCCAGCATTTAGCACTAAGTCCTCACACAACAAAATATTTGCTATTTTAAATATACATACAAAATCCTATAATTTTAGGTAGATTTCCATATATGGAATCTACCTATTGCAATCGATTCAATGACGGGACCCAGAACCAGGAATAGGGGCGCTACGCCGTTTGTGACCTTCTGAATAAGAATCAGTTAAAAAAGAAATATATAGAGGTCACAATTTTTATCCAATCGACACCAAATTTGGTACAAAAATTATTTGTGGTAGTAATTCGTTGCGTATTACAAATGGGCATTCTACCTCTAAGGGGGTGAGAATTGGAGGGGGATGAAATCTCAAAAAAATCAGATCTCCGCCATTTTTGAAAATATTAAAAAAGAACATTGGACTTTTTTTATTCTCTGATTATAATGAAATTAATTTTTTTGAAACTTTTTTTCATCCGACTTACGGGGATGGAACTGAATGGGGTTGAAATTTCAAAAAATTTATATCTCCGCCATTTTCAAAAATATTGAAACAGATCACAAGACTTTTTTTGTGTTCTAATTATTATAAAATTTATTTGTTTGTAACTTTTTTCTATCTGACCATATCGTGGTGTGGGGAAGGATACTCAAATTTAGACAATAGAAATCTACCTCCCCTGTCGACCCTACCAGGATTTTTTTTGTATAAATAAATAAACATCAGGTTCAATAGTCACTTTTAAAATTTTAAATTTTAAAAAGTACTTTTGAATGTAAAGCCATTTTTTAGTTCTAGCGAAAAATTAACTGTAAAAACTGCTTAGTGCTCGTAATTTTGAAGCACTTTTTTGAGTTCATAGTACTTCCAGAGCACTTTTTGTCCCAGCTTTTTTTGATATCAAATAGTTACTTCGACTTAATACAAATTTTTGTACATAAGATTAAAAATGTGACAAGACAGAGGTCTACACCATTTGTGAAATTAGGTAATTAGCAAATAGGTGGCGCAGAGCCTACTAATTTAATTTAAGTTGAATTAATTTTGGTCCATAACAATTGAGATATAGAAAACAAAATGTAACTTAATTAAATTCTCGTTGCATCAAAAAACGAACAAAAAACACTGTAATTAATACGGATTATTTGTGACAAATTCCCATCATTTTCAATAAAAATTATTAATTAAAAGGTAATTCTTTTCGGTTTTTTTCCACGTTTACCACAATATTTCATCCATCTCAATCGTTGCAGCATTTCTGACAGATGGCGACTGAAACAATGAATCCTCAAAGCAAACAAGAAACTAATATAAAAGCTCTCGTGTCTAACCTTGTTTTTTTCTTTAACGAGATTCTATGATTAATGAACGGTTTTGTTTCTAAAAGATTTTCTTTATTCTTTATATTCCATTAAAAGAATTTATAGTCTAACAACACAAATTTATTTTTAATAAACACTTTAACACTAATAATTTACTAATCTACTTTATAGTAGAATTTCTTGATCGCTCACTACTACTAGAATTACACTCTGTAGAAGAACTAACACTTTCTCTTTGTCTTTTTCTCAATTTTATCGATAATTCCTTTAATTCATCTTTCCTAGCTTTTTGTTCTAATTTCTGCAGTTCTGTTTTTACCTTGTCAACTATTTTATCAGCCTTACATTGTTTATTAATTAACACTTGTCGCTTTCTTTTTAATCGTTCGATTATCAGATTCGTGGAAGATTTTTTAATTAAATTATTTTTATTAATACATTCAATTTTATCGCTGGAATCTGATGATGAAGAATTAATTTTTTTCCTACTATAATAACGAGGTAAAACTTTAACAGATTCCCTATTAGGACTAGTACTGGTACTACTAGAATAAGAAGGTGAGTAGCTGCGTCTATATTTTTTATATCTGTTTAAACTACAAGAAGTACTATAGCTTCTATGGCATATTGAGCTATTACTAGCTTTTTTTTTAGATTTACTGGTACTTGGTTCTTCATCGCCACCAAAAGAAGTAATATAAGTAATTTTACCTGATACTCCAGTAGATGGTGATCTAGAACTAGATTTAGATCGTTGTGGAGGTGAAGTTTTCGTACTACCTGCTAATATTTTTTCCCTGTTAGTTTTACATTCCCTTCTAGATTTTCTTCCAGAAAACGCAGCTTTTTGTTTTTCTTCTTCTCTAGCTAATTTTAAAGCTTTCGCTTCTTCAATATCGTTGATAATAAACGAATAAAAATCATTAGAACTCATACCGTAGTTACATCCATGTTTGTTTATATCGCTAGCTTGTATTATATCTAATTTTGTTGTATTAATGATTAAATCAACATCAGGATCTGAATCAGATAAATCGGAATCTTCTTGATTATCTTTTTCATAATTAAACGCTTTTTTAGTAGTACATCCAAATTGTTCTTCTAAATGTAATTGATTCAAAAACTTCTCTTCTGGTATTTTTAAAAATGAATTTTGCGCTAATATCCTATACCGCTCGTAATTAATCTGTCGTTCTTCATACGTAAACGTTTCTTCTACTTGTTCTTGATTATCTTCAGACGGTATAAAATCTAGGTGGGCTCTAACATCGTATCTATCGATTAGATCGTCGATTTGGCTGTTCCATAAAGTCATCATTGCATTTTCTTCTGTGATGTGGATTTTACATTGTTGTCCATAGATTTGTAAAAATTGTATGGGATCTGTTTTGGTTTTTTCGTAATAATCTCTACGACGTTCAGCTCGTTTTCTATAATTTATTAGCATTCCGCGAATTTTTTTACTTTGACGTCGTGCCTCGTGCCACATTTTTGATAAATTTTGTTATTAAATCGAATTTGCGTTTTACTTTGTTATTAATAATTTTAAAAAGAGAAATTACATTAAAACTATTCCATAAATTAGTGCTAAGCATTGACAATGACACAACTTTCTTCTTCTTTTCAAGTTATTTGACAGTTAAGTAGATTTGGCAACGTCGAAATATCTGTCAATCGTACGTCATTTTAATACATAATCTCCATAACTTTTAATGAGGTGTCGTGTATCGACATATACTAATCTATGTGTCCTATCAGTTGATAGTCTACACGAGTCCGACCGCAACTTTGGGGAATTCAATGTGTTAGAGAGAGCGCTATGACGTCACACCCATAATTAAGTCGATGCAGAGATGCGTTACGATGATAACGAACTTCCCAGTCCGAGCGAATCAGTTAGCTCTGGTCTTGAGGTCCTTCAGCTCCGTCTGGTCTAGGTCGGCTCTGGTTTTCAGGTACTTCAGCTCCGTCAGCTCTGGTCATCAGGTACTTCAGATCAATCAGATCTGGTCTTCAGGTACTCCTGCTTGGTCTGGTCTAAATAGGTTCTGGTCTCCAGCTATTTTAGATCCGTCAGCTCTGGTCTTCAGCTACTTCTACTCCGTTTGGTCTAAGTCGGATCTGGTCTTCAGGTACTTTAGCTCCGTCAGCTCTGGTCTTTAGGTATTTCACCTCTGTTTGTGACACGCTGAATTTCCTATACCTCTCTCTCTCTAACACGTTATATTCCCTATAGTTGATGTAGGACTCGCGTAAACAATCTTCTCCTTTCGATGAGAATTGTGATACTTCGAGATAAAACGATGTTTTGAACCATCTCTATCTTTCTTAAAATTGTTCAACTTGATCTCTCAATCACGAAATGGATGATACGAAATTATGACGTCATTAACGTATTTCTTAACTAATATTGACGTCAATGTTATTTATTACTTTTGACAGTTCAATTAATTTTTCATTGTCAAAATGCCTTTCCGGTATAATGAGAATGAGCAAATTTTAATTTTGAAGTTTATTTATTACTTTTTAAGAGAAATAAATACTGGAATACCGCTTTTACCGTTAAATGTAGTCTACAATGTTTGGGTCCACCCCAAAAATATAATCGTATCATACATTTTTAATATATATTATTTAATTTACCATTTAATCATGATTCGATCATAGGGCTCTAACTTGGACAAAACTAACTAGGATTAGTGAAAATCGGAACTCGATCGGAACTTTTGTTCAAAAATTACATCTAGACAGACAGACAGACGTCCGGAGAGGATTTTTTTGTATTTTCGGAAACGTCGTGAAAAGTGATAAAAAGTAGGGGTAAGGAATTTTTTTCACCTCACGAAACTAATACTGAGGGTTTTGAGCCTCAGTAATAGAAAAAATTAAAAACCAACAGAAAGAAATCAGAGGAATAAGAAAAATGAGAAAAAATCAGAAAAAACAAAAAATCGCAAAAATGAGAAAAATGTAGAAGAATGGAAAAATTTAGAAAAAACCGAAAAAAATAAGAAAAAAAACAGAAAAATCAGCAAGTAAAAAAAAATTAAAAACAAAATAAATCAAAAATTTTGTAAATAATTGAGAAAAAAAACGGAAAAAACGAAAACAAGTCCCAAAAAAACGCCAGAAATCGAAAAATATCTCAAAAAATTCCAACCAAAAAAATAAAGTTCATTAAATATAGGTAACACATTATACGTGCATTTTTGACGTTTAAAAAAAATCGTTTTTGGTACTGTTATAGGATAAAGAAAATATCAATATTTGAGAAATAATCTGATCAAATATAAGTCGATCATCGTTTATAGCTAAAAAAATTTTCGATTTTTTGTTTTAGAAAATTGAACTCGTTAAATTTTAAGATTGAAGTTAATTTTTCTTATTTTTCCCCGTTTTGCTTTATTTTTCTATACTTTGTTGTATTTTACACTATTTTACTTTGCTTTTCTCTATTTTTTCCAATTTTTCCCTATTTTCCCCTATTTTCGTTATTTTAACTTTTCCTATTTTTCTCTATTTTTCCCTATTTTCTTTAATCTTACCATGGAGTGATACACACATGTAAAACTTGTTCTTAGACATGGTCAATACGTAAATTTTGCTTATAAGAAATTGTTAAAAAAGCATTAAACTAATTTATTTAACTATATAAAAAGAAAAAAAAATATTTTTTGCTTAACTATATAAGAATAAAAAATAAATTATATTTTTGCTAAATAAAGATGTATTAATATTTTGATATTTTGTACTTTTTAAAAAAATGGCGAAAGTGCCATTCTGGATTTTTTAAAACGTCATAATTAAAATAAATTAATAGAAATTATAACAACTTGTTAAAAAAATATTAAACCAATTTATTTAACTATATAAAAATAGAAAATAAATTATATTTTTGCTAAATAAAGATGTATTAATATTTTGATATTTTGTACTTTTTAAAAAAATGGCGAAAGTGCCATTCTGGATTTTTTAAAACGTCATAATTAAAATAAATTAATAGAAATTATAACAACTTGTTAAAAAAATATTAAACCAATTTATTTAACTATATAAAAATAGAAAATAAATTATATTTTTGCTAAATAAAGATGTATTAATATTTTGATATTTTGTACTTTTTAAAAAAATGGCGAAAGTGCCATTCTGGATTTTTTAAAACGTCATAATTAAAATAAATTAATAGAAATTATAACAACTTGTTAAAAAAATATTAAACCAATTTATTTAACTATATAAAAATAGAAAATAAATTATATTTTTGCTAAATAAAGATGTATTAATATTTTGATATTTTGTACTTTTTAAAAAAATGGCGAAAGTGCCATTCTGGATTTTTTAAAACGTCATAATTAAAATAAATTAATAGAAATTATAACAACTTGTTAAAAAAATATTAAACCAATTTATTTAACTATATAAAAATAGAAAATAAATTATATTTTTGCTAAATAAAGATGTATTAATATTTTGATATTTTGTACTTTTTAAAAAAATGGCGAAAGTGCCATTCTGGATTTTTTAAAACGTCATAATTAAAATAAATTAATAGAAATTATAACAACTTGTTAAAAAATATTAAACCAATTTATTTACCTATATAAAAATAGAAAATAAATTATATTTTTGCTAAATAAAGATGTATTAATATTTTGATATTTTGTACTTTTTAAAAAAATGGCGAAAGTGTCATTCTGGATTTTTTAAAACGTCATAATTAAAATATATTAATAGAAATTATAACAACTTGTTAAAAAAACATTAAACCAATTTATTTAACTATATGAAAATAGAAAATAAATTATATTTTTGCTAAATAAAGATGTATTAATATTTTGATATTTTGTACTTTTTAAAAAAATGACGAAAGTGTCATTCTGGATTTTTTAAAACGTCATAATCAAAATAAATTAATAGAAATTATAACAACTTGTTAAAAAAACATTAAACCAATTTATTTAACTATATGAAAATAGAAAATAAATTATATTTTTGCTAAATAAAGATGTATTAATATTTTGATATTTTGTACTTTTTAAAAAAATGGCGAAAGTGCCATTCTGGATTTTTTAAAACGTCATAATTAAAATAAATTAATAGAAATTATAACAACTTGTTAAAAAAATATTAAACCAATTTATTTAACTATATAAAAATAGAAAATAAATTATATTTTTGCTAAATAAAGATGTATTAATATTTTGATATTTTGTACTTTTTAAAAAAATGGCGAAAGTGCCATTCTGGATTTTTTAAAACGTCATAATTAAAATAAATTAATAGAAATTATAACAACTTGTTAAAAAATATTAAACCAATTTATTTACCTATATAAAAATAGAAAATAAATTATATTTTTGCTAAATAAAGATGTATTAATATTTTGATATTTTGTACTTTTTAAAAAAATGGCGAAAGTGTCATTCTGGATTTTTTAAAACGTCATAATTAAAATATATTAATAGAAATTATAACAACTTGTTAAAAAAACATTAAACCAATTTATTTAACTATATGAAAATAGAAAATAAATTATATTTTTGCTAAATAAAGATGTATTAATATTTTGATATTTTGTACTTTTTAAAAAAATGGCGAAAGTGTCATTCTGGATTTTTTAAAACGTCATAATCAAAATAAATTAATAGAAATTATAACAACTTGTTAAAAAAATATTAAACCAATTTATTTAACTATATAAAAATAGAAAATAAATTATATTTTTGCTAAATAAAGATGTATTAATATTTTGATATTTTGTACTTTTTAAAAAAATGGCGAAAGTGCCATTCTGGATTTTTTAAAACGTCATAATTAAAATAAATTAATAGAAATTATAACAACTTGTTAAAAAATATTAAACCAATTTATTTACCTATATAAAAATAGAAAATAAATTATATTTTTGCTAAATAAAGATGTATTAATATTTTGATATTTTGTACTTTTTAAAAAAATGGCGAAAGTGTCATTCTGGATTTTTTAAAACGTCATAATTAAAATATATTAATAGAAATTATAACAACTTGTTAAAAAAACATTAAACCAATTTATTTAACTATATGAAAATAGAAAATAAATTATATTTTTGCTAAATAAAGATGTATTAATATTTTGATATTTTGTACTTTTTAAAAAAATGGCGAAAGTGTCATTCTGGATTTTTTAAAACGTCATAATCAAAATAAATTAATAGAAATTATAACAACTTGTTAAAAAAATATTAAACCAATTTATTTAACTATATAAAAATAGAAAATAAATTATATTTTTGCTAAATAAAGATGTATTAATATTTTGATATTTTGTACTTTTTAAAAAAATGGCGAAAGTGCCATTCTGATTTTTTAAAACGTCATAATTAAAATAAATTAATAGAAATTATAACAACTTGTTAAAAAATATTAAACCAATTTATTTACCTATATAAAAATAGAAAATAAATTATATTTTTGCTAAATAAAGATGTATTAATATTTTGATATTTTGTACTTTTTAAAAAAATGGCGAAAGTGCCATTCTGGATTTTTTAAAACGTCATAATCAAAATAAATTAATAGAAATTATAACAACTTGTTAAAAAAATATTAAACCAATTTATTTAACTATATAAAAATAGAAAATAAATTATATTTTTGCTAAATAAAGATGTATTAATATTTTGATATTTTGTACTTTTTAAAAAAATGGCGAAAGTGCCATTCTGATTTTTTAAAACGTCATAATTAAAATAAATTAATAGAAATTATAACAACTTGTTAAAAAATATTAAACCAATTTATTTACCTATATAAAAATAGAAAATAAATTATATTTTTGCTAAATAAAGATGTATTAATATTTTGATATTTTGTACTTTTTAAAAAAATGGCGAAAGTGCCATTCTGGATTTTTTAAAACGTCATAATCAAAATAAATTAATAGAAATTATAACAACTTGTTAAAAAAATATTAAACCAATTTATTTAACTATATAAGAATAAAAAATAAATTATATTTTTGCTAAATAAAGATGTATTAATATTTTGATATTTTGTACTTTTTAAAAAAATGGCGAAAGTGCCATTCTGGATTTTTTAAAACGTCATAATCAAAATAAATTAATAGAAATTATAACAACTTGTTAAAAAAATATTAAACCAATTTATTTAACTATATAAAAATAGAAAATAAATTATATTTTTGCTAAATAAAGATGTATTAATATTTTGATATTTTGTGCTTTTTAAAAAAATGGCGAAAGTGCCATTCTGGATTTTTTAAAACGTCATAATCAAAATAAATTAATAGAAATTATAACAACTTGTTAAAAAAATATTAAACCAATTTATTTAACTATATAAAAATAGAAAATAAATTATATTTTTGCTAAATAAAGATGTATTAATATTTTGATATTTTGTACTTTTTAAAAAAATGGCGAAAGTGTCATTCTGGATTTTTTAAAACGTCATAATCAAAATAAATTAATAGAAATTATAATAACTTGTTAAAAAAACATTAAACTAATTTATTCAACTATATAAAAATAAAAAATAAATTATATTTTTGCTAAATAAAGATGTATTAATATTTTGATATTTTGTACTTTTTAAAAAAATGGCGAAAGTGCCATTCTGGATTTTTTAAAACGTCATAATCAAAATAAATTAATAGAAATTATAACAACTTGTTAAAAAAATATTAAACCAATTTATTTAACTATATAAAAATAGAAAATAAATTATATTTTTGCTAAATAAAGATGTATTAATATTTTGATATTTTGTGCTTTTTAAAAAAATGGCGAAAGTGCCATTCTGGATTTTTTAAAACGTCATAATCAAAATAAATTAATAGAAATTATAACAACTTGTTAAAAAAATATTAAACCAATTTATTTAACTATATAAAAATAGAAAATAAATTATATTTTTGCTAAATAAAGATGTATTAATATTTTGATATTTTGTACTTTTTAAAAAAATGGCGAAAGTGTCATTCTGGATTTATTAAAACGTCATAATCAAAATAAATTAATAGAAATTATAACAACTTGTTAAAAAAATATTAAACCAATTTATTTAACTATATAAAAATAGAAAATAAATTATATTTTTGCTAAATAAAGATGTATTAATATTTTGATATTTTGTACTTTTTAAAAAAATGGCGAAAGTGTCATTCTGGATTTTTTAAAACGTCATAATCAAAATAAATTAATAGAAATTATAACAACTTGTTAAAAAAACATTAAACCAATTTATTTAACTATATGAATATAGAAAATAAATTATATTTTTGCTAAATAAAGATGGATTAATATTTTTATATTTTGTACTTTTTAAAAAAATGGCGAAAGTGCCATTCTGGATTTTTTAAAACGTCATAATCAAAATAAATTAATAGAAATTATAATAACTTGTTAAAAAAACATTAAACTAATTTATTCAACTATATAAAAATAAAAAATAAATTATATTTTTGCTAAATAAAGATGTATTAATATTTTGATATTTTGTACTTTTTAAAAAAATGGCGAAAGTGTCATTCTGGATTTTTTAAAACGTCATAATCAAAATAAATTAATAGAAATTATAACAACTTGTTAAAAAAATATTAAACCAATTTATTTAACTATATAAAAATAGAAAATAAATTATATTTTTGCTAAATAAAGATGTATTAATATTTTGATATTTTGTACTTTTTAAAAAAATGGCGAAAGTGTCATTCTGGATTTATTAAAACGTCATAATCAAAATAAATTAATAGAAATTATAACAACTTGTTAAAAAAACATTAAACCAATTTATTTAACTATATGAATATAGAAAATAAATTATATTTTTGCTAAATAAAGATGTATTAATATTTTGATATTTTGTACTTTTTAAAAAAATGGCGAAAGTGTCATTCTGGATTTATTAAAACGTCATAATCAAAATAAATTAATAGAAATTATAACAACTTGTTAAAAAAATATTAAACCAATTTATTTAACTATATAAAAATAGAAAATAAATTATATTTTTGCTAAATAAAGATGTATTAATATTTTGATATTTAGTGCTTTTTAAAAAAATGGCGAAAGTGCCATTCTGGATTTTTTAAAACGTCATAATCAAAATAAATTAATAGAAATTATAACAACTTGTTAAAAAAATATTAAACCAATTTATTTAACTATATAAAAATAGAAAATAAATTATATTTTTGCTAAATAAAGATGTATTAATATTTTGATATTTAGTGCTTTTTAAAAAAATGGCGAAAGTGCCATTCTGGATTTTTTAAAACGTCATAATCAAAATAAATTAATAGAAATTATAACAACTTGTTAAAAACATATTAAACCAATTTATTTAACTATATAAAAATAGAAAATAAATTATATTTTTGCTAAATAAAGATGTATTAATATTTTGATATTTTGTACTTTTTAAAAAAATGGCGAAAGTGTCATTCTGGATTTATTAAAACGTCATAATCAAAATAAATTAATAGAAATTATAACAACTTGTTAAAAAAACATTAAACCAATTTATTTAACTATATGAATATAGAAAATAAATTATATTTTTGCTAAATAAAGATGGATTAATATTTTTATATTTTGTACTTTTTAAAAAAATGGCGAAAGTGCCATTCTGGATTTTTTAAAACGTCATAATTAAAATAAATTAATAGAAATTATAACAACTTGTTAAAAAAATATTAAATCAATTTATTTAACTATATAAAAATAGAAAATAAATTATATTTTTGCTAAATAAAGATGTATTAATATTTTGATATTTTGTACTTTTTACAAAAATGGCGAAAGTGTCATTCTGGATTTTTTAAAACGTCATAATCAAAATAAATTAATAGAAATTATAATAACTTGTTAAAAAAACATTAAACTAATTTATTCAACTATATAAAAATAAAAAATAAATTATATTTTTGCTAAATAAAGATGTATTAATATTTTGATATTTTGTACTTTTTACAAAAATGGCGAAAGTGCCATTCTGGATTTTTTAAAACGTCATAATTAAAATAAATTAATAGAAATTATAACAACTTGTTAAAAAAATATTAAACCAATTTATTTAACTATATAAAAATAGAAAATAAATTATATTTTTGCTAAATAAAGATGTATTAATATTTTGATATTTTGTACTTTTTAAAAAAATGGCGAAAGTGTCATTCTGGATTTATTAAAACGTCATAATCAAAATAAATTAATAGAAATTATAACAACTTGTTAAAAAAACATTAAACCAATTTATTTAACTATATGAACATAGAAAATAAATTATATTTTTGCTAAATAAAGATGGATTAATATTTTTATATTTTGTACTTTTTAAAAAAATGGCGAAAGTGCCATTCTGGATTTTTTAAAACGTCATAATTAAAATAAATTAATAGAAATTATAACAACTTGTTAAAAAAATATTAAATCAATTTATTCAACTATATAAAAATAAAAAATAAATTATATTTTTGCTAAATAAAGATGTATTAATATTTTGATATTTTGTACTTTTTTTAAAAAAATGGCGAAAGTGCCATTCTGGATTATTTAAAACGTAGTAGTCAAAATAAATTAATAGAAAATTATAACAACTTATTAAAGAATCTCTGATAAGTAAAAAATGAGAAAAAACAAAACAGAAAAAAAAGAATGAAAAATGAGAACAAAAACCGACAAAAAAATCGGAAAAATCTAAAAAAAAGAAAACATTGGTAAAATCAGAAAACATTGGAGAAAAAAATGAAAAACAAAATTTTAAAACACAAAAAAAAATGAGAAACTATATATATTTGAGAAATAATCTGATCAACTCGTTAAATTTGAAGATTGAAGTTAATTTTTTTTATTCTTCCCTATTTTGCTTTATTTTTCCATATTTTTTTGTATTTTACGCTATTTTACTTTGCTTTTCTCCATTTTTGCCAATTTTTTCTTATTTTCCCCTATTTTCTTTATTTTTCCTATTTTTAACTTTTCCTATTTTTCTCTATTTTTTCCCTATTTTTTTTAGTCTTGCCATGGAGTGATACACACATGTAAAACTTGCTCTTAGACATGGTCAATACGAAAATTTTGCTTTTTCGTTACATTACAATTTTTGCCAGTTATTTAAGAAACCGTCGAGCTCGAATTCAACTCGTTAATTTTTCAAACAAAACCGTTTACAAGAAAATCGAAAAGATTATTCGCTTTTAAATGAGGTCTCGTTATATTACCCCCAAAAATTCTTGAGTATTACTATGGAAATAAATAAATAAATCTAACTGGTAGAGAATTCAATGAACTGAACATTTTCCATAGTATTTACTCTTTATTTCATGATTAATTCTAATTTTGATAGTTGAAATGTCAAACGATATATTTTTTTAAAAAAACCTTTCAGGTAATATCCACGATGTTCCTATTTGATAGTGATAAAAAAATGTCAGCTGAAGAGGAAAATAAAATTGCAGAACCAAATATTAAAATCGAAACGCCGACTGTTGACAAAGAAAATGTGGTCAAAGTAGAACCTGTTAGAAGAATTTTTGGCGTCTTGTTGAATCAAAATCCCAGTTTTGAAAGTAAATATAAATAATAGAAATTTTATATATGTATTTAATTTTATTTATTTTAGATAATGTTCGTGGAAAATCTTGCGAAATATGCGACAAAATGTGGAGCGCTATTAATAAAATATTTTCTCGATCATAAAATTCGAAATCATTCTTTAATGTTTTTTTTTTTGTATAAATTATTTGTTTATAAAATTTATGAATAAAATACAAAATTGTTAGTACTAATAATGTAGTAGTTTTTTTTTACTTTACAAGATGTTAATAATGAAACAACTTTTATAATCTAATATTTGAACTTACACCTCCGAGGACGCTACTGATAGATAGAATTAGTTTATTGTTTAAAATTAACAATGAATGTTCTTTTATATTTAATTTATTTGCATATACATATTTTTAGCTTTCTGCACTCCTACTGTGTATAAACTTTAACTATGCAAAATCTTATACTCGTCCTTTCGCATATTAAGCTTAAATCTGTAGATGCCGGGCGACTATTCATGGCGTCTCCTCTTTGTGCGGATCTTCGTGTACTTTTGTGGTCTCTCTTACACTATAGTCGAGCAATGGGCAATTAGAAAAAGAGCTTAATAGATTTTGTTAGCTAGATAAGTTTATTCTCTCTCAGAACTAGTGTGAAGTGTCGCATAAAAAGTTTTTTTTTCAATATCCTACTAATAGATTAATCACAAACTATGAGATCTTTTTGAATCACTTTAGTTCTGATTTTAATAATAATTAGCAATTATTTTGTTAAAATTCGAATTGAAAATTTCTATTAAGAAATTAGTCTGCTTAATAACGCGATAATGATATAGAAAATATATGCACAGATCCAGCTGTAAAATGATACTGAAAAAAATAGTGTGGTCGGGGAATTTCGGTCGAGAACGAAGTTCCTTACTTTTAAAAATTTAAAATGAGAAAAAATTGAAAAAACCGGAAAATCGATAAAATAAACCAAACGAAAAAATCAGAAGAATAATGAAAAATGAGAAAAAATCAAAAAAGAGAAAAAAAATAAGAAAACAATGGAAAGAATCAAAAACCAACAGAAAAAAATAAGAGGAATATGAAAAAATGAGAAAAAATTAGAAAAAAAAAAACAAAAAATGAGAATAATGAGAAAAAAGTAGACGAATCGAAAAAATCGGAAACTATAAGCAGAAAAAAACAGAAAACATTGGAAAAAAATTAAAAGAAAAATCAGAAAGTATTGGAAAAAAATAAAATTGTAAAATACGAAAAAAATGAAAAAATAAAAATATTGTAAAAAACCGGAAAAAACGCAAAAATAACTGTAAAAAACGAAAATAAATCGCAAAATACGCCAGATATCGAAAAACATTGCAAAAATTACAACAAATCGCAAAAAATTAAGAACAATCAAAAAACCGGAAAGAAGGAAATAATTTGAAAGAATTGAAATTTAAATAATCGGAAAAAATGTGAAAAAATTAAAAAACAGAACGAATAAATAGATAAAAAACAGAACAATGATAAAAAATGAGAAAGAATTAAAAAATTACGAAAAAACCAAAAAAAAAACTTAAAAAAAAACAAAAAATTAGAAAAATGAGAAAAAAACGAACAAATATGGCAAAAAGTACAATAAATCGCAAAAAAAACACAGAACAACCAAAAAAAAAACCTGAAACGATGAAGAAAATTGAATGAATTGAAATTGCAAATAATCGCAAAAATCAGTGAAATATAAAAAAATGTGAAAAAATTAGAAAACGGAAGAAATAAAAAGAAAAAAATAGAACCATGACAAAAATGAGAAAGAATTAATAAATAACGAAAAAACCAAAAAAAAAAAAAACAAAAAAAAAACAAAAAATGAGAAAAAAACGAAAAAAAACATGGTAAAGAATTACAACAAATCGCAAAAAATCAGTGGAATATAAAAATGAGAAAAAATTGTAAAATACGAAAAAAGTGAAAAAAACATATTTTAAAAAGCCGAAAAAAAAACGCAAAAAGAACTGCGAAAAACAAAAATAAGGAGCAAAATACGCCAGATATCGAAAAATATTGCAAAAAATTACACCAAATCGCAAAAAATTAAGAACAGTCAAAAAACCACAAACAATGAAAAAATTCGAAAGAATTGAAATTTAAAATAATCGCAAAAAATCAATGGAATAGGAGAAAATGTGAAAAATAGAAAACAAAAGGAATAAATAGAAAAAAAAACAGAACAATGAGAAAAAAAATAACGAAAAAACCAAAAAAATTAAAAAAATGAGAAAAAAACGAACAAATATGGCAAAAAGTACAACAAATCGCAAAAAACACAGAACAACCAAAAAAAACCTGAAACAATGAAGAAAATTGAAAGAATTGAAATTGCAAATAATCGCAAAAATCAGTGGAATATAAAAAATGTGAAAAATTAGAAAACAGAAGAAATAAAAAGAAAAAACCAAAAAAAACATAAAAAAACAAAAATGAGGAAAAAAAACGAAAAAAAAATATGGTAAAAAAATTACAACAAATCGCAAAAAATCAGTGGAAGATCAAAATGTGAAAAAATTGTAAAAAAACGCAAAAAGAACTGCAAAAAACAAAAATAAGGCTCAAAATATGCCAGATATCGAAAAATATTGCAAAAAATTACAACAAATCGCAAAAAATTAAGAACAATCAAAAAACCGGAAAGAATGAAATAATTTGAAAGAATTGAAATTTAAATAATCGGAAAAAATGTGAAAAAATTAAAAAACACAACGAATAAATAGAAAAAAAAACAGAACAATGATAAAAAATGAGGAAGAATTAAGAAATTACGAAAATACCAAAAAAAAAACTTAAAAAAAACAAAAAATTAGAAAAATGAGAAAAAAAAGAAAAAAAATATGGCAAAAAGTTACAACATATCGCAAAAAACAAAGAACAATGAAAAAATTCAAAAGAATTGAAATTTAAAATATTCACAAAAAATCAGTGGAGTAGGAGAAAATGTGAAAAAATTAGAAAACAAAAGGAATAAATAGAAAAAAACAGAACAATGATAAAAAATGAGGAAAAATTAAAAAATAACGCAAAAACCAAAAAAAAACATAAAAAGACAAAAAAATGAGAAAAAAAATATGGTAAAAAATTACAACAAATCGCAAAAAAACAGAACAACCAAAAAAAACGGAAACAATGAAAAAGTTTAAAAGAATTGAAATTACAAATAATCGCAAAAAATCAGTGGAATATAAAAAATGTAAAAAAATTAGAAAACAACAAATTAATAGTTAACAAGCAGAACAATGATAAAAAATAAGAAATAATTAAAAAATAAAAAAAGTGGCGAAAAATTACAACATTGATCAATCTTGCCTTAAAAAATTAGTGACAGGTTTACATTGCTCAGTTTAATCCTATTAAAAAAAATACATAAAACAGTGACTGGTTTGCATTGCTTAATCTAGTCACTTGTTTACAAAAAAATAGTAACAGAGTAGCAAAAAAAAATACATAAAACAGTGACTGGTTTACATTGCTCAGTCAAATCCTTTTTTATATGCATTAAAATAGTGACTGGTTGGCATTGATCAATCTAGTCTTTTTTTACAAAAAAATAATGACAGGGCTACAAAAAAATACATAAAACAGTGATTGGTTGTCATTGCTCAGTCTAATCCTTTTTTTAAATGCATTAAAATAGTGACTAGTTGGCATTGATCAATTTAGTCATTTTTTTACAAAAAAATAGTGACATGGCTACAAAAAAATACATAAAACAGTGACTGGTTTGTATGCTCAGTCTAATACTTTTCTTAAACACATAAAAATAGTGACTGGTTTGTATTGCTCAATCTAGTCTTTTTTTACAAAAAAATAGTGACAGGGCTGCAAAAAAATACATAAAACAGTGATTGGTTGTCATTGCTCAGTCTAATCCTTTTTTTAAATGCATTAAAATAGTGACTAGTTGGCATTGATCAATCTAGTCATTTTTTTACAAAAAAATAGTGACATGGCTACAAAAAAATACATAAAACAGTGACTGGTTTGTATGCTCAGTCTAATACTTTTCTTAAACACATAAAAATAGTGACTGGTTTGTATTGCTCAATCTAGTCTTTTTTTACAAAAAAATAGTGACAGGGCTGCAAAAAAATACATAAAACAGTGATTGGTTGTCACTGCTCAGTCTAATCCTTTTTTTAAATGCATTAAAATAGTGACTAGTTGGCATTGATCAATCTAGTCTTTTTTTACAAAAAAATAATGACAGGGATACAAAAAATACATAAAACAGTGACTGGTTTGTATTGCTCAGTCTAATACTTCTCTTAAACACATAAAAATAGTGACTGGTTTGTATTGCTCAATCTAGTCTTTTTTTACAAAAAAATAGTGACAGGGCTGCAAAAAAATACATAAAACAGTGATTGGTTGTCATTGCTCAGTCTAATCCTTTTTTTAAATGCATTAAAATAGTGACTAGTTGGCATTGATCAATCTAGTCATTTTTTTACAAAAAAATAGTGACATGGCTACAAAAAAATACATAAAACAGTGATTGGTTGTCATTGCTCAGTCTAATCCTTTTTTTAAATGCATTAAAATAGTGACTAGTTGGCATTGATCAATCTAGTCATTTTTTTACAAAAAAATAGTGACATGGCTACAAAAAAATACATAAAACAGTGACTGGTTTGTATGCTCAGTCTAATACTTTTCTTAAACACATAAAAATAGAGACTGGTTTGTATTGCTCAATCTAGTCTTTTTTTACAAAAAAATAGTGACAGGGCTGCAAAAAAATACATAAAACAGTGATTGGTTGTCATTGCTCAGTCTAATCCTTTTTTTAAATACATAAAAATAGTGACTGGTATTCATTGATCGATCTAGTTTTTTTTACAAAAAATAGTGACATGTTTACATTGCTCAGTTTAGTCATTTTTTATAAAAAAAAAATAGTGACTGGTTTTCATCGCTCAATTTTAGGCATTTTTTTTAATTCCAATAATTGTGACTAATTTGCATTGCTCAGTCTGGTACTTTTTTTAAATACATAAAAATAGTGACTAGATTTCATTGCACAATCTAGTCTTTTTCATACAAAAAAATAGTGACAGATTAGTCCTATTTAAAAAAAAAATACAAAAAACAGTGACTGGTTTGCATTGCTCAGTTTAGTATTATTTTAAAATATATGAAAATAGTGATTAGTTTGTTATTCCAGAAATATATGTTACAGAGAAGATTTGTCATGGGGAAGGATTGTCATAATAAAGGATTGTCATTGGGTAGAATTATTACTGGGAAGAATTGTCGCTGGGAAGAATTGTCGCTGGAATGAATTATCACTGGGAAGAATTGTCCGAGAAGGATTATCCATCCAGGAAGGACTAAAGGATTCTACAAAAAATATTGTTTGGAAAGGATTGTCCGGAAAGGATTGTCCGGAAAAAAATGTCGGGAAAGAATTTTCAGGGAAGGAATTTCTGGGAAGAATTGTCTGGAAAGGACTATCATGTATTTCCTATTTTTTATGTCCCTAATGTTTATATACCAAACAAACAATTTTTTCTGAAAAAATCAACATTATCGATTTTACGCTTTTATTTCCTTGGGCCACACTATAATTATTTTTTCTTCTCGATTTTTAGGTATATTTTAAAATCCAAGTTTACTTTTATTTCTGGTCTGTTATCAGCAATTACCATTTCTACTGTAAATCTCCTGAAAATAAAGTCTATAAGACGTTCGTCCATTTCGATATCGCTTTCTCTTCTTATCTTAATATCTATTGATTTATAAAAGTATCGAAGTTTATTGTTATCTTTCCCCTCAAAATTTTGGGTTTTTTTCCTGAGAGCAACAACTTGCAATTTGTTTCTTGGAAGCCAAAAATAAAAAAAGTTTTTTTTTCTCTAAAAGCCACAAATATAACAGAATTTTTTATTCTCTGGGAACAACAACCTTTTGCCAGAAGCATCAAATTTTTGTAAAACATTTTTTTTTTTGAAAGTTGTTACCTTCTGATGAACGCATCACAATAAGAAAAAGCTAAGTGAAAAGAAATAAAAAAATAAAAAGCACTCTATTGTGTTCATATAAAAAGAAAATTTTTGTTATAAATAAATTCAGTTTACTTTATTTTTCTTTTAACCAAACAAAAATAAAACAAAACCGATTTTGAAAATATACCAAACTTTTGTTGTCAATTATTTCTAATGCCATCTAAAAAATCGGCTGTGTCACCCCAGAACTTTCCCGGCTCGGCTGTGGAGAATATGATTATTTTAATTAACAAATACAAAATTCCTGAATGAGAAAATGATATAAAAATGAAGTAAATTGCTGGAAAATAAAAATAGGTAAACAGTGCAAAATACTCAAAAATTAATTAAAATGAGAAACGACAAAGTTACTAAAAATGACAAGTTATTATAAATAGCAACAAGGTAACGAATTATTTCAAAAAAAAAGGCAAAAAAATTGCTACAATTATGATCTCCTAAAATCATGTGTGAAAACTATTGGGAATTCGGGAAAATTTTTCATACAATAGTTGTAGGGAATTTTATGCTTTACAACTTTGCACTGAAAGATTTTGCACTAAAGATCATAATTTACCTCCAATTTTAAAAAAATGGAAAATCCTAAATGTGTATTTTTCTCGCCATCTAGCGGCGAAACTATGAGGAATTCGATAAAAAGTTAGACATAAAAGTTAAAGAAAATTTGATGCTTTACAACTTTGCACTAGAAAATTTTGCACTAAAATGCATTGTTTGTCCTCAAAATTAAGAAAAAATAGAGAAAACATACATGCACATTTTTTACGCCCCCTCTAGTGGCGCAACTATTGGAAATTCTAGAAAAAGTTTCAGACAAAAGTGGTAGGGAATTTTATGCTCTAAAACTTTGCACTACAATATTTCGCACTAAAGTGTATTATTTGTCCTCAAAATCAAGAAAAACTAGAGAAAACATACATCACATTGTTTACGCGCCCTCTAGTTGCGCAACTATTGGAAATTCTGGAGAAAGCTTAAAACAAATGTTGTAGGGAATTTTATGCTCTAAAACTTTGTACTACAACATTTTGCACTAAAGTGTATTGTTTGTCCTCAAAATCAAGAGAAACTATATAAAACCTACATGCACATTTTTTACGCGCCCTCTAGTGGCGCAATTATTGGAAATTCTGGAAAAAGTTTAAAACAAAAGTTGTAGGGAATTTTATGCTATAACACTTTGTACTATAATATTTTGCACCAAAGTGTATAGTTTGTCCTTAAAATTTAAAAAAAGTAAAAAATTATTACATGTGCATTTAATCAAATTTCAGCTTGATTGGTCAAACGGTTCGGCAGTTATCGTGGAAGATTACACACAGACACACAGACAGACCATACGCTTTAAATGGTTTCAATCTTCTTGGGGGACCTCAAAATGGATATTTCCATCGATATCTCGATTTTTTTTTGCTCGTTCACCTTACTTTCCCTTTGATGGGTCCGGGAAAGTAAAAATCTAATTGACTGGCGCCAGTATTGTTCATTTTTTTTAATATTGTATAATTTGGTATATTTCAAGATCTATTCGTGGTGACGAACCCAAAAATTAATTGTCTTAAATTACAATAAATTAATTAAAAAATATGTTACATCGACATCGACATAAAAATTTCATAGAAATGACTATATCTACCTTTCGTGAAATATTTAATCCATTTTGATCAAAAAGTTAAAGCCCACCACGCTATAAATTAAATTTAAACCGATCGCCTTAAAGTCGGCGATCTCTACAATTTAATATAAAAAGTTATCCATTCTTAGAAAGACGAGGATCGTTTTTCGGAGACAACGAACCGAATTTCAACAAGGAGGCGGAATAGGGAGACATAATAACTTAACTCCAAGGCAACCGGAACCTATTCAAATATTTAATTAATTTAAATCTCCGTTTCATCCCTCTTGATTAAGTCCCCATTTTACGTATTCAGAGCGAGTCGTCTCGAGGAAGTATCCAACATTAAAATCACAAAACGGATGATTAAATTATGTCATATATTTTTTTAAAAATAATAATTTCATTTTGTTCATATCCAAAAAATATTCGCTGTTTTTGCATCAATTTCAATAAGATCTTTTTTAATACAATTAAATAAATTATTTTGTCCCCACTCCTCTATAATGTTACCCTTATAATAAAATATATCTGGGTAATATTTCTTCAAATTTTTTAAACGGTTTTTAACTTTTTTCATGGTATTTCCTGTATCGTTCGGATTTATGTCTTCTTTAACTTCGGTAATTTTCGATAAAGGTCGTTTTGGAGTTTGAAGGATGAAATTATTTTTGTTGCATAAAGAAATCGAACTTAATTTTTGCATAGCGCTATTTACTAGTACCATTTGCATTTCTTTTTTTAAACAACACACTCGTCGTTCGTTACAAGCTTTTTGACAAAATTCACATTTCATACTTTTACAATTATCTAAAAATAATATATTAAAATTTATTTATAATTATTTATTAAAACTTACAGCATTTTTTTAAGTGTGTATCAGTTTCTAAAATATTAGTTATATCATCTGGTGTGGCAATATTATCTAATAATAGTTTAATAGCTGCTCCTGATATAAAAGAACTATTTTTTCCAACTATAATTCCTTGGTTTTCTAATTCTCTTTTTTTTGGACTGTAAGATCTTTTATTTGATAATTTATCTTCAGCGTAGCTATTGGATTTACGTTTACGGTTAAAAATACGTTCGAAAATCATTGTGTTGTATCGAAAAATTTTGTAGGTCAGAATTTTAGTTCTATACTGTCATTTTTTAATTGAAATAATGACAGAAATAAGGTATTTTTTCGCGTTAAAACGGTAATAAGGGAATATGATAATGATGTCATCAGTGATGTCATAATTTATAAAATGGGAGCTATTTCCATAGATCATATAGGACTAGATGTAGCATTTAGATTAGTTTGTTATTGAATGAAGGGGGAATAAGGGGCAATCTTTTATTGGTTAATTTAAAGCTTTTTCTCAATATTTATAGCTAGAGAGGTTTCATTAGCTCTCCCGAACGTTGAGTGGCTAATATTCCAACGCGCTCAGTAAGATTAAAGCAGGGGCGGATGATCAAAATAGATAAATTTATTTAAAAAAAAAAGAATAACCTCACCAAATTATATAAATATCAAGTATTTGTTATTACAAAAAGCGGAAAATTATTGGCAGACGATTTCGTTAAAGAGAAAGGGCCGGCAGACTGTAACAAAGTGGCCTTAATATATGTGACTTATCCTTCAATATTAAATTGTTATTATGCTAATAAGTGCGGAAAGATACACTTTCCCGCACGCGACTGCCGATAAGCAGTCGAGTACGTGAAAGTGATTTCGGTATGTATTAGGATCAACATTTTTCCGTTAATAAAATTGTATCATTTTTATTTTGAAAATTTTATTGTTTAAGAAAAACAGCGTATTAGAAATGTTGGTATTGTTTTTCATACTTTTAATTTCTCCGGTAGTAACTCCACTCTAGCGGGAGTTTGCAGCATCCAGCATATATTCTGGAAGTTCTTTATCTGACAAAGATATTTTTTTACCGATTTTAAGCACTAGGTCTTGAATAACGGTTAGAAGTCACTTTGACAATAATATTAAAAATAAGGTTATTGTTGACATAGAAACACAACACACAAAAATCATAGGTATGTGTTGACGTTTTTTGAACTAAAATATGAATTAAGTTTAGCTGTCTCTGCCTGATTTCGATAGTTTATTATTTTCCCGCATGGAGTGCAAGAAAATCAGTCTCTCAGTGCGGGAAAAGTTTTCCCGCACACCGTGCGGGTAAGTTGGTCTTTCATAGACTAAAGGAGTGCGGGAAAACCACATCCCCGACGAGTCATTCATAATTTACTGTTTACACGCCAACATTAAACATCGCCAGGTGAGGTGAGAGGAAAGGAGAAAGTTGGAGTGGGGATGTTTGGGAGTGAGTATGACGTCACTTTTAAAAATATATACATAGGCGTAACGGTAAAGGGTAAATTTCTTCGATATGGCGAAAATTAATAATTAAAATTGCAGATAATGAAAAATTAATATCTTGGTAGGTAGAATGAAAAAGGAAATTATTTAAAAAGTAATAATAAAATAGAAAAAATACAAATTTATTAAAAATTCATCAAAATACTAATTATAGCTAACAGTTAAAAGAAAAGAACTTTTATATTATACGGTAAAATTTCCAATATTTGCTTTAACTATTAACAAAATTACCTATACCTAGAGGATATGTAGTATCTTAAAAACAAGAGTTTAAGCCTTTATTTGGACAACAAACAAAACTGGAGAATACAAATACCAATAATTACATTCATACAAAAAAAATAATCTAAGCAGATACAGTAGAGTATAATATGCAACAAAACTCAAAAAAAATTCATTATAACTTAATATCTTCAACACTCTAGACTATCGAGGAGGAACCATAAAATAAGGGAAATATTTCTTAAAAAAAAAAGATTTTATTCATGAATATATTATAAAATTATGTACAGGGTGTTCCAAATTGGTGTGTTTTGCATGGTATCTCGTAAACTAGAAGAGATCGAAAAAAAGCAGTTAAGATGTTATGACTTCTTTTTTTGTTAAAGTAACGATAGCCTAATTAAATCTTTAGTAGCTCCCTGCATTTGGAAGATACAGGGCGATTATTGGAAACTGTCGAAAACTGCAAGGTTCTATAACTTCTTAATTAAGAAAAATATAAAATAACTTTATAAAAACTTTTGATAGATATAATATTGAACAGTTCAGTGGAGCACAAGGATTTTTTTAGGGGTCTCACTAAGGATATATAATGCAAACTTATATTTTTTTTTATGGGACACTCTGTATATTTCGATCAATGTTATCAGGTGAAAGACCCTTAAAAATTGAACACTCGAAACGAAATTTAACATTTTATTATAAGGACAGTAAAAATTAGATCAGCAAGAAAAAGGTGCCAATTATTATTACAACAAAATGGAATGCATTTTTAATATTTAATGTAATTTTCAAATTCTACTAAAATTAGTTAGAGGTAGATTATAGTTATTACAAGGTTTATTGTTATTTCATAAGTTTATTGTTTTAATTTTTTTATTCTGTTTTTTTTTATTAATTATAATTTTGATAAATAAAATTTTCACGCATCAGTATCCTTATAATGAAATGTTAAATTTCGTTATGGAGTGTTCAATTTTTTAAGGGTCTTTCACCTGATAACATTGATATATGGTTTATTTGGACTGTAGCTCCAACCACTGAAAATAAATATGTAATATGTTATATCACGTGAATGAAAAATTAAAAACAAAACAAAAAATGAGGGGGTAATCCCACCCAACTTTCCGAACACTCCTAGTAAAGTAATTGTTTAATCGATTATTTTAGTTTTTCTGCATCAAAATACATTAATTATCGAATGGTATAAATCCCATTTTAATATCTTTAATATTTTTAAAGTTATTCAATTTTTTTTTAACTTATATTAAATTTCAAAACAAAAATTTATGAATTCTACAATTTTTTGAATAAAATTTTGAAAAAAATCACAATTATAGAGTTTTTTACTACAAATTTAAGGGTAACTTTTTTAAAATTTTTAATATTAATTTTAACCTTAAAACAAATCAAACCTATTTTTGAATAATTTTAAAATCAATAAATCATTAATATCTCATTCAATTTTATTCAAAATTGGAAACAGACCTTTTTTTAGGTTTTCTGGATCAAAATGCATTAATAAAGTTAGTTTAAAAAACAAAAAAAAAATCAAATTTTTTTCCAAAAATTCATGGGTAAATCCATTGAATTGTTTAAATTTTTTTCATTTTTTGCTATAACTTTTACAAATACTATATTAAAATTATGAAATAATTTACACACATAGTACTTTTGGATCCTTTTCGGATATGCTATTTACTTTTTTCATTTATTTTATACTTATTGATAAAACAAAATTACAAAAAATTTAAAAAAAATTCTTAATTTTTTCTATTATAATTACAATTCTAAATTTTAAGAAACCAAAATACATTTAAAATTTAGAGTTTTATATTATCTTTCGATTGGTGAAAATCACATTTCAATAACTTTAATATTTTAAAAGTTATTCAATTTAGTTTAAAATCGTAATATAATCTTACATTTCTTAGCCAATTTTTTAAAAATTCCAAAAATTTTGTAAAAAAATTTTGAAAAAAATTATAATTATAAAATTAATTATTACAAATTTAAAGATATTTTTTTTAAATTTTTAATATAAAAATTTAACTAAAAAATTATAATTTAATAAAAATAAAAATTAAAATAAAAACTAGCGGCGAAACTATGTGCAACTTGAAAAAATAGTCATGACAAAATTTATAGAAAATTTTATGTTCTACAATTTTGATACCATGTAATTTTTCATAAAACTCCATAATTTTGTCTCAAAATCTAAAAAAGTCACAAAAATGTCAATATAAATTTTTTTCACGCCCTCTAGCGGCGAAACTATCAGGAATTCAAAAAACCGGTAATGACAAAATGTGTAGAAAATTTTATGTTCTACAACTTTCATATCCTGTAATTTTTCATAAAAATGCATTATTTTGGTTATTTAAGAAAAATATGAAAAAAAAATACTTTTTAATAAATCTGGCAACAATGGCAAAAGTTTTTGAAAATTTTAAATATTCGAAATTAAACTATAACGTATAAAAAATATATGTGTAAAACTTTATTGTCATCTTGTTAAGTAATGACGTCATCACTTATAGCAACTGTCACTTCCGGTTGTTCGATTAACTCCAAAATCTATACAGGTCGTCTCCTTATTACCCTAAATATGTATATAAAATTTCATCTAAATCGGTTCAGCCGTTTAGACGCTATCGTGTTCACACACACACACACAGACACACAGACACACAGACACACACACACACACACAGACACACACACAGACAGACATCATGCTAAAAATGGTATAAATGGATTCAGGTGACCTCAAAACGTAAAGATCTGTTAAAATCTGGGTATGGTCAAAATATCATGATCGCAATACTTTCCTTCTATACAACTCTGTTGTTCGGAAAGTAAAATTGATTTAAATAGTCAATTTTTTTTGCTCACTTGGCCTGTTTAACCATATTTATCTAAATTAAGTATCTAAATCACTAATGAACTCCAAAAACACTAAATATTCAATTATTCCAAATCACATATAATGACATGCAAGAAGGCCTTAATATTTTATCAAAGAATACATATATACCAAGAAGCGAAAGCCGGCGAAATTTCTTTGATGTTGGAAGGGCACAAAATTTTGTGACAGGTGACGGATAACTAATATAACATCTTAGTTCGGCTTCGTTACTCTTTTCACTCGTTTTACCCCGCTCTTGATCTATCTGTTCAAGTACTGACAAAATTTCTTTTAAATTCATTTTATGTATATATTTAGAAAACAAAGTAATATTTACAATAAAATAATATAAAATAAAGCAAATAAACAAACAATCCGCAGTTTATTCAAAAATATAGCACCTTTGGACAGAATTGACATTGACGTATAACTAATACAACTCGCGCATGCGCGTACAAATTTTGGTCCATGCAAATACCGTAGCCTACGCTTCTTTATCGATACGTATTCTTTGATTTTACTATTAAACTTACAAATATGTCATTTTGAATGAAACCCTAGTGCGCGCAGTTGCCAAGCGGCAAATTAAATTATATATGAATTAAGAAACTAAACTATATAAATTTAAAACAATCATTTAAGCGACTTAAAGAGTCTCTCTGATCCTTTATTGAAATGCACTTTAGTAAATACTCAAATTTAAAAATAAGTTTGGCAACAATGAACTATCATTGTGACTTTATACCTCTTGGTGGTTTAGACTGTGAGGTGTTGTTGGCGTCCAGAATTTTGTAAACAATGATATCTCTATTTTTATTTATCTATGGGGAAAACCGTGATTTGCATACGCTTGTAGGAAAAAATAATTTCATAATTAAAATAAAAACACAGTTAATATTTTCCACTACATTTCTCTTTTATCGTTTATATTTTCAATTATTTTGCAAGTTTTAATTTTTTTAATCATCAATGTTAGTTTCGAAAAGTTCAAAGAAGTTTTCAGTAATGAATAGCTAAAGTACTTCATTATTTAATTTAAAAAGCCGTAGCAAACAAGCAAGAGAAGAGAAAAAAAAAACAGCGATGAACTTTTCGCATACTTTAAGTGTACAAGCCACGTCGTAGAAGTTATAAAATATACCGCGCGCTTTTCTGTAATAATTCATGGTTCTTTTAAACAATTAGAAATTCAGTGATAAAACTTTGCTTTTAGTTGATATCAAAACAGTCAATACGGATTGGTGAAAAGAAGGATAGAAGATAAATACAGTAAAAAAATCTTTATTAATTTTGTTTATAGAAGTTTGGTTCCACTGAAAATATATTGATTGTTAAGTCCTCATTTTACTTCCTTATAAAACCATTCATGGAGTACCTTCCTTTATTAAAAAAAATTTAAACATTTTCTTAAGTTTGTCTCCCAATTATGTTCGTATCGTATTAGGACTCAACAAGTATTTAATTATGACAATAAAAAGGGCTTTAATTGTAATAATTAGGGTTAATTAACTTACGGTAATTAAACACTTTAATAACAAATATAAAACAGTAACCGTTAGTAACCAAAAATTAATCACCTTAAAAATTAACAGTAATTAAACAAGTAGTAGAGTGACTGGTGATAAATTTTATTAGTTTTGTGTTACAAAAGCGGAATTTGAAGTACTTCACATATTAAGTTTTACGAATTAATCATATAATATTCTCTAATTATACAAAATAGGTACCTTAACTATTAAAGTCCCAATGATCCAATTTTTCTGAACAAAAGACAAAACGTAAAATAAGGGTGTATTATATAAATCTACGTATTTAAAATTAAAGTTCTGTTTATCCACGACAAAAATCATTAAAAAATATTGTATTATGATTAATTTGTAAATCGTTCTAAGAATTAACCGAGCCCTAATTCTATGAAAAGTACTTGTTACGTTTTTTTGTGCCACCCTGTATTTTCATTATTCCTCTACTCAGTATATTTTATAGTTTCATACTTGCTTGATGTTCCCCTTCTTAATTCCACGCGTCGTGTCCCTCTCTTCTCTTGGTATTCCTATAAAATGCCTTACACATGTTAATTACCTTCTTCTCCTTTATCTATTGACTACAATAGATAAAGTATCTTTATATTGCCTGTATTATCTACTGAAGATTTTTTTCTCTCCCCCTTTATTCTATAGGGTAAGTTTTTATTATATTATATATATTTTCACTAAAATTCTTTGAAATCATTATTAATTATTTCGATGCTTTTAACTTTCATACTGTTATTTTAAATTCAGTTAATGCCGGTATATTTTTTTTATTATTTACTTAAAAGTTCATACCTTATCATTTACTATAAATTATTCTCTAATTCTTAATTTTTTTTTACAGATTGTCTTAAAATTTAATTCTTTTTAAATATTTTTGTATTTCATATTTTGATCTAAAATTCATGTTTTTCATTTTAATTTTATCATTGTTTTACACTCTTTTTTTAATAACAGAGACCACGAAATCTGGTAATTTAGAAGATTTTAATCTTATATTTACACTATGTGAACTTTTAGGGTTTTTGGTTATTTTCTGCTGGTTCTCACTTCAGAGACGGTTGTTTTTCTTCTGGACGGTCAAGTTTGCCGGGTCCAAGAAGTTTTTTTTTCTGTACAACTGAAGACGGGACAGCTTGGGAGGGGATAGTTTACATCTATAACAACAAGACCCTCAACCTCTCTTAAAGAAGAAGTTTTATTTTATTGAAGAAAAAACTCTGATTTATCATTAAATAAACAAATATAACGTTTCATTTGAGTTTAATTTCCTTAACACCAATTAAAAGAAAGGACGGATTTAAAAAATATGTCATAGTTTTTTTTGTCAATTATTTCTAATCACATCAAAAAATCAACTGACTGACAACAATATTTTTTTTTACTTAATATTTTACTTCTCATATATTTCAAATTCTATTCGTGGAACGAACCCATAATATAATTTGAGCTTAATCACATTAATTATTTTTAACAACTTAAAGTATCGTTTCATACTTCAAATTCCATTTTTAAACTACGCTTTTGTAACACAAAACTAATAAAAAAAACTTGTCACCAGTCACTACACACATAACCAAATATCGCGAACTATGGCTCGTAGCTGTCTGTGCAATACACGGTGATTTTATTATTTTGTTGTACCTAACACCGACAAGTCATCATCCCAACCATTAACTTACAAATGTGCACCATGTTGCGACGCTTTTTTTTTATCTGGGACCGTTCTTTGCAACCGGATTCACTGCAGCCTCGTGGGCTTATTGCGTTATCTCCCGTCTTTTGTTTACTGCACCCAGTCCATCAACCTTGTTCCCTGTACTAGTTTGTACAGGTTCTTTAATGGCTGTTTGTAGTAGTCTTCTGGATCCATTTTTGGTTTTCCATAAATTCTTTGCCTTCTGTGATCCAGCGCCTCACAGTTGCATAGTATGTGGAGTGCATTCTCGGTACCTTTATTGCATTGTCTGCATTTAAGGTCGCCATTATATAGCCCCATTTTATTTAGATGCTCTCTGACGGGAAGGTGTCCCGTGAGGAGCCCTGTGGTAATTCGTAGTTGATTCCTACTCATTGAAAGCAGTTCTTCAGTTACGTTCTTTGTCGGTTCTTTTATAAATTTTTTCCCGTGTAGAAGTCCGGGTACATTGTCCCAGTATAATTTGTGTTTTCGCTTGATCCAGTCTTTTATACGGTTCCTAAACGTACGTTTTGGTACTCATATCGCTGGTTCTGGACCAATTAATGGGGTGGACGACCCGTTTCTTGTGAGCTTGTCAGCCTTTTCGTTTCCAGCGATACCTTTGTAACCTGGTACCCACGATAAAGTTACTTTATTGTGGGTCGCCAGTTCCCTAAGTTCTTCGCCACATTCCCATACCAGTCTAGATGTCACGTTTGGGCTTCTTATGGCCTTAAGGGCTGCTTGACTGTCAGTAGATTATGATTCTTTTACCCTCGTGGGCTCTCATAATACTATGTCTCGCACATTAGAGTATTGCATAGACCTCTGCCTGGAATACAGAGGTATATTTTCCTAGAGAGAAACTCTCTTGGTACTTATTCTGTTCGCAGTATATACCAGCTCCAGTTCCCCGTTCGATTTTTGACCCATCTGTATACCAGGTAATTCCGTTAGGGTTTGTCCTGAAATCTGTGCTTGTATTCAACTCATTCCGATTCTTAAGTATTATTCTCAGATCTTTGTTGAAGCTGTATTTAGCAGTTATGTAGTCTGACCTCATGCCAAGCATGTTGCCTCCCACAAGATCTAGCTTAGTGTGTCCCAGTCTATGATTTCCTTCATAGAATGGTAAGTCATCTAGCCATCGTAGAGCCATTCTAGCCTCCCCAATTATAACGTATTGTAATGGTGGGAGGTCAAGAAGAGTTTCCAAAGCAGCTGTGGGTGTTGTTTTTATGTTCCCCGCTATTCCCAAGCAGGCAAGTCTTTGTATCTTGCCCAATTTGGAGATAGCGGTCCGTTGTTTTATCTTTGGCCACCAGACCAGAGATGCATATGTTACCATGGGCAGCACTACCATATTGTACAACCAATGTACCATTTTTGGATTGAGCCCCCATGTTTTTCCATACGTGCGATGATTACAACCGATCTTGTGCGAAATGCAAAATTTCCGTTAGTATTAATTAACCCTATTAATTGTGGTTAATATACTTTGCTTATGTCAGGTACCTGTTATACTTAGAATAATTAAATTAATTTCCCGGTTAGTTTTGCTTAGCTCATCCGTATTTATTGCCCCTCTAGATATTGCTTTGATATTAAAACTTATTGCACGTCCTCCCTCTTCCCCTCCCAGCGTCCTGTTTTATTTGGGTTATATAGAGAAATAAATATTTTACTAATTTGTTTTTTTTTTATTATTCAAATCTCTCTTATTTTTCATAATTCCGAGCACCACCAGCAACGCAGCAAATACACGGGTACTCAAGCCCGCCCTACTGGCCGCCAATGCATTGGTCGAAACCATAAATGACCCATGGAGTATTCCTTCTCCAATGACGCTGTCTGTATAAATGACATTCTGACTATAACCGGAAGGTGGCGCCCGAGGAAATCCGAAACCTAGACGAAGGCGCCAAAATACAGCTTGACGACGAAAGAGTGTTACAAATTTGGCACAGGTCAGCGGTTTTGACGGATTTCAGTGTATTTAGGTCTTACAAAGCGTTCTACATCGGTTTTGGTCCTCTAGAATGGTCGGTTTAAACTTTAGCTTTGGAATCAGCTTTTAGCACAATATCGGCCTTGGTACATCATTAAAACGGTCCGTGCTCGGGCTCTTTGCGTCGTCAAGCGGTTTTTTGGCGACTTAGTCCAGCTTTCGGATTGCCTTGGACTCCACCTTCCATTTATAGTGTGAAGCCCACTTGCTCGGGCAGCTTCAATAGAGAAAGAAATACTCCAGGGGTCGTTATGATATCGACCAAATCACTACTGGGTATTAGCTGCTATGATAAAACAGAAATAAGATTCAATAATTAAAACTTTTATTTATACCAAAATCCGGCAACGGTGAAGATGAAAAGTGTAAAACATGGTTCTTTATCTTACGGTACAAGCACGTATTCCGGGGTGGCGTGATGATCGTATGACGGTTGTGAACTCCGGTACAATTTGAATTGGCTTCGCTCCCTTTAGCTTGATTGGTCTATAAATGTCGAGGGACTGCCACTGGAACTCGGGGTACCACTGCTACTCCAATTGGGAGGACCACAGCAACTACCGACAATGGTTTGAATTATCCTACTCGATAAGAACTTCAGCGTTTAAGAAACAAGGACGAGAGTATCTCCATCTGTCAGGCGGTAGTTTTTCTTAAGAGCTTCTCTGTTGGATCAATTTTCTGTAAGTGTCTTAATTAACCAATTCATTAAGCTTGCTCGTATAGTCCAAAGTGTTTATGATGACTGTTGTATTTCCTTTGTCTGCTATAATATTTTTATCCTTATTGAGACTTCTTATGGATTCTTGCCTCTTGAAATATTACTATTTGGTGTTTTGGCTTTTCTTAAAATTTTTTCAGATTCATTTCGTAAATTTTCCTTGACGTCAGTACGTAGTTTTCCAATTCCGGCTTCTATATTAGCAATGATGAGTTGTTTTGTCTATAAAAAGCTTTACTTAATGAAATGATGAAAAGAAGTAATAAAATTTCCATTTTACAATTTCCATAAGAGTTTTCCTATAAACCCAACTATATTATTAGTTTTATATATATTGTTGACAGTTTAGGTATATCAAATCCATAAATCCAATTAAAACAAACTTTATCCATAACTAGTAAATTGTTTTATAGTTGTGTTGATAAAGTGTGACATTTCGGCAAGCTTGTGGATGTGATAGAAAGTAATTATAGTTGTACTTCCGGTCGAATAATTAAGAAGGGTAGGAGGGTAGCTCTAACTTTCATCAAACTTATTAGTTTCATGAATATCGTTGTAAACATGGCAAACGCAGAAATTGCAAATATTCTGTTGTTGACAAATAACCACAATCTTCAGTTTTATAATAGAATTCTTTATAATTATAATAATATTTAAAATCTATAAATTTAACTATAGTTCATTGAACTGTACAAATAAAAACTATTTAAAAGTGTATTATACAGTATGTCTCAGTAAGTTGAAACCTAACCTAACCTTTTACTTCGGCCCGGTCCGAATTATAAAAAAATTGAAAAACGAATCATAAAAAAACCTAAAACCATGATTAAGTGAAAAAAATAACTCAAGAACCAGTCGTCCAATTTCAAAAATTCATTCGTCAATCGGTTTCTCGTATCTACGAGAGGAACCCGATTGTTTTTGGGCATTATAACTGTAAGGGGGTGGTAACTGGAGGGGGTTGAAATTTCAAAAAAATCATATCCCCAATTTTTGAATATATTGTCAGGTCATTACACTTTCTTCATATCCTAATTATTATTATAAAATTAATTTGTATCAACTTTTTTTTATCCGACCTACGGGGATGAAAACATTTTTAAAAATATCGAAACAGATCATTAGATTTTTTCCATGTTCTAATTTTTATAAAATTATTTCGTTTCTTTTTTCAGTTTTTTATGATTTTTTACGATTTGAGGAAGATAGGAAAAATATGGAAAAAATCATAAAAAAGTACAAAACAGACAAAAAGTCGTGAAATTTCGTAAATAATTTAAAAAATAAAGAAAGAGAAAACAAATGGAAAAATTGTAAAAAAAACGTGAAAACCCGTGAAAAATCGTAAATAAATCGTAAAAAATTGTAAAAAAACGTAAATAAACCGGCTAAAAGTTGTAAAATTTCGTAATTATTTTAAGAAATTGTGAAAGAACTGGATAAAATCGTATAAAATCGTGAGAAATCGTAAAAAATCGTAAAAAATTATAAAAAAGGTAAAAAATAGTAAAAAAAAACCGTAAAAAATCGTAAAAAAAAGAAAAAACCGTAAAAAATCGTAAAAAAAAGAAAAAATTGTAAAAAATCTTAAAAGAATCGTAAAAAACTGGTAAAATGTTGTAAATAATGCCAAATAATCGTAAAACATCATAAAAAATCGTGAAAAAATTGAGAAAGAGAAAAAATCGTTAAAAAACTAAAAAATCGTAAAAAGAAAAAATTGTAAAAAATCATAAATAAATCGTAAAAAACTGGTAAACAGTCGTAAAATTTTGTAAATAATGCTAAATAATCGTAAAACATCATAAAAAAAAATCTTAAAGAATCGTAAAAAATCGTGAAAATCGTCAAAAATCGTAAATAATCGTAAAAAACGTAAAAAAACCATAAAAAACCGTAAAAAACGTACTAAACCCGTAAAAAACAAGCAAAAAGTCTTAAAATTTCGTAAATAATTTAAAAAATTAAGACAGAAAAAAAAATGCAAAAAAACGTAAAAAAACGTAAAAAAACGTAAAAAAACGCAAAACAAAAACAGGCTAAAAGTAGTAAAATTTCGTAATTATTTTAAAAAATTGTGAAAGAAATGGAAAAAATCGTATAAAATCGTGAAAAATCAAAAAAAAACGTAAAGAAATCAAAACTGGCAAAAAGTTGTAAAATTTCGTAAATAATTTAAAAAATTAAGAAAGATAGAAAAAAAGGGAAAAAATCATTAAAACCAGGCAAAAAGTAGTAAAATTTCGTAAAAAAATTGAGACAGAAAAAAAATGAAAAAAATCGTATAAATCGTGAAAAATAGTAAAAAACTCTAAGAAATTGTAAAACATCGTAAAAAACAGGAATGAAGTCCTAAAATTTCGTAAATAATTTAAAAAATTGAGAAAGAGAAAAAAATGGAAAATCTTAAAAATTTGTGAAAAATCGTAAAAAATCGTAAAAAATGGTAAAGAATAGTAAAAAAAACGTAAAAAATCGTAAAAAAAGTAAAAATATAAAAAAACCTAAAACAATCGTAAAAAACTGGTAAAAAGTCGTAAAATGTTGTAAATAATGCCAAATAATCGTAAAACATCATAAAAAATCATAAAAAATTGTGAATAAATTGAGAAAGATAGAAAAAAATGAGAAATCTTAAAAATTTCTGAAAAATCGTAAAGAATCGTAAATAACCGTAAAAACGTAAAAAATCGTTAAAACGGTTAAAAATCGTAAAAAAAAAGTAAAAAAAGAAAAAAACGTAAAAAACCGTAAAAATAAAACATAAACAATCGTTAAAAAATTGAGAAAGATAGAAAAAATAAAAAATCTTAAAAATTTGTGAAAAATTTTTAAAAATCGTAAATAATCGTAAAAACGCAAAAAATTGTAAAAAATGGTAAAAAACCGTAAAAAAAAACCTAAAAAATCGTAAAAACCAGGTAAAAAGTTGTAAAACTTCGTAAATAATTTAAAAAATTAAGTAAGAGAAAAAAATGGAAAAAATTGTAAAAATCAGGTAAAAAGTAGTAAAATTTCGTAAATAATTAAAAAAATTGAGACAGAAAAAAAATTTAAAAAATCGTATAAATCGTGAAAAATAGTAAAAAACTCTAAAAAATTGTAAAACATCGTAAAAAAAAGAAAAAAGCGTAAAAAAAGTAAAAACATAAAAAACCTAAAACAATCGTAAAAAACTAGTAAAAAGTCGTGAAATGTTGTAAATAATGCCAAATAATCATAAAACATCATAAAAAATTGTGAAAAAATTGAGAAAGATAGAAAAAAATGGGAAATCTTAAAAATTTCTGAAAAATCGTAAAGAATCGTAAATAACCGTAACAACGTAAAAAATCGTAAAAAACGGTTAAAAATCGTAAAAAAAACGTAAAAATGAAAAAATTGTAAAAAAATCGTAAAAATAAAACATAAACAATCGTTAAAAAATTGAGAAAGATAGAAAAAATAAAAAATCTTAAAAATTTGTCAAAAATTGGTAAAAATCCTAAATAATCGTAAAAACGCAAAAAATTGTAAAAAATGGTAAAAAACCGTAAAAAAAAACCTAAAAAATCGTAAAAAAATGAAAAAATTGTAAAAAATCGTAAAAAACTGGTAAAAAGTCGTAAAATTTTGTAAATAATGCTACATAATCGTAAAACATCATAAAAAATCTAACCTTGAAAAATCGTAAAAACCCGCAATGAACAGTAAAAAACCGAAAAAAATCTTAAACAAATAGAAGAAAAGGGATAATATCAAAAAACGCGGTTAAATTAGAAAAAAATCGAAAAAAACCGAAAAAGAATAAAATAAAATCGAAAAAAAATCATAAAGAATCAGAAAAAAATCGCAAAACACAAAAAAAAAGACGAAAAAATGGGGAAAGGTAGGAAAAGTTAAAAAACAGAAAGAAAGACCCTAAAAAATTTAATTTCATTAGAAATGTATAATAAAATCAATTTTTTCTTAAAATTTGAATCTCGACATATAGGACTGTTTAAATTATTACGGTTACTTATGTTACTTGAAGGATTCATGCACCACAATTAGATTAGATATAATATATTTTTTATTTTATTTGCAGGTCACTTTTGTTATACTTCACAATACATTTTCAGTAGCTAATGAAAAATGGTATTCTGATTACATCTGTTTAAAATACTAAAATGTCTTCATAGCTTTATGTCCATAAATTTCGTGTTGCGTATAGTTCTTGTGTTTATTGTTAAAGTGAATTTTTCGGGCTGAAGTACTAAAAACATCATCCGTTTTTACCCCGTGTAATATTTTTATTATTAATTTTATAAAAAAAACTTATTTTCTTACAGTAGTATGCGAGGTTTGTCAAAAAAAATGATTGTTACTCAAGAGTGCTTAAAGTACCTTTAAATTTGACAACATCGAAAAATATTTTTTTAAAAAGTTAAAAACTTATTATTTGTTTGTATTATTTTTATTTGCAAAATAAATGCATTACTTTTTTAAATTCCAAAATTGTTAGGAAACATTAAGAAACGAGAAGGTTTTATATTCACAAATGTTCATTCAAAATAGAAACACTATTAAACAAGCACAAAACCCATTTTTTCAATGTACGTGGATGTAACTTTTTTAAAGAACTTTTTATAAAGAATAATTAATAATAAAAAAGTTTCCGATATAGTTCCAACTTACTGAGACATACTGTATATATATTTTTTTTAGTCCAAATCTTTTACTCTATTTTCGTTTTCATTTTAACCAAATGAAAATCTAAATCAATAGATCTATTTTATTGAAATATTCTCGAAGCCGTTTTTAATTGACTTTATTATTAGCTTATTTCTGAAAATATGGCTGAGCGAGAGAAAATAAAGTTAATAAAACTCAGTAGTACCTGCCAAAATTGAACACGGTTCGTTTTATTAATTCAAATTTTAATCCGTTTTCATTGTGACAGTGATCGATGAAGAATATATTATTTGTATTTCGTCTTTGAAACGCCATCCTCAACTATATTCTGTTATCGAAAATATATCAAATTAAATTCAAATAAATTTCTTAAAAGAACTTTTAAAATCTTCTCGTATCCGATCTTTATAATTAAATTTTTAATGGTCGAAAATTGCGAACGCAACGTAATTTTCCGTTGAGTTAGAGTCGCAGCGAGATATTCGCAAAGTAAGAAAATGTGTCGTAGCTCGAGTATGGAGGAATTTTCGTGATTTAGCAGTGAGTGAAATTTTCCACATAACAGATTCCGTCATGCGAAAATAAGCTCGGGAAATATTTTCTCAAATATTTTGCTATGTACTGATAATGAATAAATATTTGAAACAATATGTAAATAAAATTATGATGTGGAACAATTTTTTGTTTTATAAAATACCGATTATAAATTTCAATAAAAAATCAATTTGTATGAGTTATAGAAGTTAATTTATTATTATTATTAGTATAAAGAACATTGTATTATAAAATTATATATCCAAGTTTTTATAGTTGAATATAATGATATAATTTAAAATAATTGGGTATATAAATAAAAAATCGGCTGTGTCACCCCAGAACTTTCCCTGCTCGACTGTAGAGAATATGTTATTTACTATTATTATTTTAATTACAAAATACTAAAAATTACATTAATTTATGGAACACATTAAAAATAGCGAGCCGATGGTGAATACGTCTACCGAATTGATATTTCAATATTGATAATGACATAAGCTGCGCATGCGCACGTTGTATGTCACACTGCTACAATTAGGATCTGCTAAAATCATGTGTGAAAACTATTGAGAATTCTGGAAAAATTTTCATACAATAGTTGTAGGGAATTTTACGCTTTACAACTTTGCACTGAAACATTTTGCACCCAAGAGCAAAATTTACGTCCAGTTTTAAAAAAATGGAATATCCTAAATATGTATTTTTCTCGCCATCTAGCGGCGAAACTATGAGGAATTCGATCAAAAGTTAATGACAAAAGTTAAAGAAAATTTGATGCTTTACAACTTTGCACCAGAAAATTTTGCACTAAAATGCATTGTTTGTCCTCAAAATCAAGAAAAACTATAGAAAACCTACATGCAGATTTTTAAGCGCCCTCTAGTGGCGTAACTTTTGGAAATTCTAGAAAAAGTTTGAGACAAGAGTTGTAGGGAATTTTATGGTCTAAAACTTTGTACAACAATATTTTGCACTAAAGTGTATTATTTGTCCCCAAAATCAAGAAAAACTAGAAAAAACATACATGTGCATTTTTTACGCGCCCTCTAGTGGCGCAACTATTGAAAATTTTGGAAAAAGCTTAAGACAAAAGTTGTTGGGAATTTTTTTCTCTAAAACATTGTACTACAACATCTTGCACTAAAGTGAATTTTTTGTCCTCAAAATCAAGAAAAACTAGATAAAACCTACATGCACATTTTTTACGCGCCCTCTAGTGGCGCAACTATTAGAAATTCTGAAAAAAGTTTAAAACAAAAGTTATAGGTAATTTTATGCTCTAAAACTTTGTATTATAATATTTTGCACTAAAGTGTATTGTTTGTCCTTGAAATTTAAAAAAAGTAAAAAATTGTTACATGTGTATTTAATCAATGTCGGTCTTGCGGACCTTCTACTCTACCAATGTAAACCAAAATCTAATGGTCGCATTCTAGGCACATACCGACCCTCCACACCAAATTTCAGCTTGATTGGTCAAACGGTTCGGCAGTTATCGTGGAAGATTACACACAGACACACAGACACACAGACACACAGACAGACCATACGCTGGAAATGGTTTTAATCTTCTTGGGGGACCTCAAAATGGATATTTCCATCGATATCTCGATTTTTTTTTGCTTGTTCACCTTACTTTCCCTTTGATGGGTCCGGGAAAGTAAAATTATGGTATAATCAACAAATTTTGATATTAAGGGAAGATCTTATGAAATGTTAATAGAAATAAAATTTGTTTTATAATTAGAAAATTATTTAAAATTTAACTTTGAAAATTAAAAATCAGTCTGTATAAAAAAAATTTTTAGAATCAAGTAAGGGTTAAAAAAAAGGTGAGATTGATTAGATACAAAAAGTCATAATAATTTAGATTTTTGAAAAATGAGGGAATTTTGAATGTAAAAAGAAAAAAAAGATTGAATTCATATGAATTTATATAAATTTACATTCCAATGAAAAATAAAACAACCTTAACAAGTTAAAAAAAAAATTATTTAAATTAAATAAAAAAAATACTTATCATATAAGATATAGAAAAGAAATTGGTTAAGAAGAAATATAGTTTGGAAGATAATGGTTTTTTTATTATTAATTCTTTATTTACCAAAGACATTGTACATGTATAGGCGTCGTCTATTACAAAAAAAAGTAAAATTTTAGTACTACTTATTAATTTTAATAATAATAAAAAATAATAATAAAAAGACACATCATTACATCAATAAAACAGATACAATTAAAAACATTATTACGCATAAATATAAAATTATCCTTCCAAATATTCGTCTACACTGTAAAAACATTTGTCTATTAAATAATATTTCAATTTATATTTGAACGTTTGGACCATTTTATACCATTTGATTTCCTCAGGCAATTTGTTAAATAGACGTGGCCCAATATTTTTGGGTGCTCGCGATGTTATTGTAAACTTTGAAAATGGTAAAGCAAGATCATTCAAATGCCTTGTATTATAATTATGAATATCCTTATTTAAATTGAATCCTTTGTTGTTAAACACATATAAGCAAACTTCAAATATATGTAAACAATGTACTGTTAGAATTCTAAATTTTTGAAAATATTCTTTGCAAGATTCGGTTTGGGAAATATTTGCTATAGACCTAATAATTCTTTTTTGGGCTAAGAATACTTTCGCCGAATCTGTACTATTTCCCCATAAACAGATACCATAGCGTAGTCTACTAGATATCAACTAATGCAAAATATACAGGTAACATTTGACTGATCTCCAATACCGTACTCAAGTTTATAAAAAGAAATTTGAGTGAATTGACCTTTGAAATAAGTTTACTACAATGACTCTTCCAACAACAATACTCATCTATATATTGTTATAAAAAATTAAAATATGTCACCCTGTATATGGGAATTTTATAAAAAAAAAAAAAAAATTTTCTGTTCAAGTAGTTATTAGATGTTTATAATTGAGTTAATATATAAGTTAGCAATTAATTTTATATATTATAGTGTTTGAAATGAGTTAAATATCATAAAATTTATATTAATATTGATAAAGATATGTTTAAAATTTAATTTATTAAAAGATTATTCAAAGTTAAATGTTATGTTTATTAAATAAGATAGGAGGGTTGATATGCAAGTAAAGAATAGGAAACGAAAGGTATTATAGATAAATTGGCAATAAATTGAAGAAAAGTGAAAGAATCTTAAAAGTTATTAAAATTATGAAAGATGTTATATTAAAATCGAAATTTTGGAATTGTCATATATGAAATTTTAAGGCAGATAGTAAAAAGGGAATATAGGGTTAATAATCTAAAATAAGGCTGAGGTAGTTAAAAAAAAAAAAAAAAAAAAAAAAAAAAAAAAAAAAAAAAAAAAAAAAAAAAAAAAAAACAACAACAAAGGGTTGTCAATTAAGTCAATTAATGAGATATAAGTTTTTTTATGTCACGGGAATTTATGGAATTTATCCAAAGTTGTTAATTATAAAATGAAGTTGTACCAATTAAAGAGACTGTTAATGTTGAAATAAGGAAAGAAGTGTGAAAAATTATAAAAATTTCAAAAGATTTAAGTGAAGACTTTTTTGTGAAAAGGTAGATAAGGCTGATTGGTATGTTGGATATATTTAACAATGGAGTAGTGTCAGGGGAAGCATTTAAGAATTTTGGAGAAGGAAGATAGAAAAAAAAAGGTTAAGGGAATAAAGCTGGTTTTAAAAAAAAAAGATGAGTATTACAAGATTTGAAGAAGGTGGATTAGTCGGTGGGATCTAAAGAAGAGGAGGTGGAGAGAACTTAAAATTTTAATTTTTTATGTTTAGTTTATTGTAATGTTTATTATTTTTTTTTACTAGGACCCAGCCCAAATTTCTGAGACAAATTATAAATATCATTACAAATGGCGCCCAACGTGGGGCAGCTCAAAGCCAACGTGGGGCAGTTCAAAGTCATCATGGGTCTAAATTAACCTAGCAGAGAGTCTTCGGAGATTTTTTTTTTAAAAAATTTTGAATACATTTGGAATATCACTATAGAAAATCGCATCAGGAATAACTATTGGTAAGATTCTTTTACTTACTCGAAATTTATTGCCAATTGTAAATCTTAAAAGAAAGTAATAGTTTAATTAACTACTAAATTTTGATAGAATAATTAGACATTATCTGACAAATACAAAAAATTTTTTGACATAATAAATTTTGTAATAGTGACATTTGTGACGTAATTAAAAAAATACAGAGTGGACATTTATTATTATACTAAAATTAAGTTATTTGATACAAGTGAAGTGTTAGAGTAAATCAAAATAAAATGGATTTAAGAGGGGGAAAAAAGATCGGACAAATGAAAGAAGAGGAGGTAGAGAGAACTTAAAATTTAAATTTTTTGTGTTTAGTTTATTGTAATGTTTATTATTTTTTTGTACTAGGACCCAGCCAAAATTTCTGAGACAAATTGTAAATATCATTACAATATATTCCTAGAAATCTGACGTCTTTATGTGTGTTAACCAAATTAGCGCCATTAATAGTAATTTGGAAATCATCCATAATTTTTTGTTTATTGTGAAATCTCATTAATTCCGTTTTATTAACGTTAAAAAATAAATCTAGTCCATTAAAATATTTGGAAACTGTTTCGCTTACTTCGGACGTTTTCTTGGTTAAATCATCAAGTTTAGTTGAGGAAACAATTATGGAGATATCATCAGCATATGCTGCGTAATACTTATTCTTTAAAACATATTCTAGATTATTCACATAAAGTAAGAATAATACAGGCCCGAGTACCGATCCCTGCGGGACACCGGTGCATATATTAAGACTATTAGAAACATATCGCTGAAATTTATTTTCATGTAAATAATTTAAAGAAACACACTGTTTTCTATTATCTAAAAAGGATTTAACCCAATCATACGCATTGCCTCTAATTCCGTATTGTTCGATAATACATAGTAAAAGTTTATGATTGACGCAGTCAAATGCCTTGCTTAAATCACAAAATATCGCTACAGGGCATTCACCTGCCTCAATATATCTGATAATTTCGTTATAAAAACTAAACATAGCAGTAAATGTAGACTTATTAGATTGGAAACCGTGTTGCATTTGTGAAATAATTTTGTTTTTGTTTAAAAAATTCAATATTCTGTCAAGAAAACAGTATTCAAAAATTTTCGAAAATCCGAATGGGATGGTCACTGGTCTATAATTCTCTAATAATAATGAATTACCTTTTTTTATACAACGGAATAACTTTACCAAATTTTAATCTATTTGGAAAAACACAATGATCTTTTTATGATGAAACAAGGAATGTCATCTAATCCAGAAGATTTTTTATTTTTAAATTTTTTCCCCAATAAATTTAGTAACTCTTGCTTTGTAAATGGCTCTAAAAAAATACTATTTGCATTAATATTTGAAACCCTTACCTCATACTTTTTATTATTTTCAATTTGATTGATTAATTTCATGGGAGCAAAGAATATATGAAGAAGAGGAACAACAATTAAGAACAAAAAAAAATTAAGAAGTTAGAAGAGGTAGGAATATTGCTATAAATGGTCAACAAAGTTTAGATAAGAGGAAGAAGAGGAAATTAAGAGAACACATAAAATTTATTTTAGTATTTATAATTTTTGTAAAATTTTATGATTTTTTTTATTTAGATCTGAACCCACTCCTAGGGCCGATATTATAAAACAGTTTAATCCTCCATTAAAAGTTAATGCTCCATTATACTTAATTAATAGAGCATTGCGATATTATAAACGTCAATTAAATTAAATCCGACATTAAATCGTCCATTACGTTAATGCCAGGTATCATCCCCATTAACCTTTTAAATCCGGCATTAAAATGACAGTTTAAACAACTGACATTTTGCATTCTGCAAAAGTTTGGTTAGATTAATAGCATCCGTTGAGTGTTGGGCGCAAACAGATTCTTATCAGGTTATTTTTATAATAATTGCATACCAATTGCCTTTACCTATCATGTAATCGGTTTCTTCAATGTCGTCAGTATCTTCAGTGTCGTCAGTATCTTCAGGTTCAGAACCAGATGAAATATCTGATGAAGATCAGAATGTACAGAGAGCTCGACTACCAAGAACGTTTCGGACAAGGACCAATCCATTCGAAATTCTGTCCGAGGAGGAATTTAGATGCAGATTCAGGTTATCTAAGGCGTGCACACAACACGTTTTTAGAATTATTGGAGACGAATTCGCACCCGCAACCAGTTACTTATAACATTGCGTTTCTACGCTACTGGTTCATTTCAACAAGTAATGGGGGATAATTTTAATGTTACCACTGCTACTGCTGGAAGAATCATACATAAGGTAACACATCACTTGGCCCTGTTGAGAAATACATACGTGAAGATGCCAAATATTGGACAAGAAGCACAAAATGTCTGTGCCAAGTTCTATGCGATTGCTGGATTTCCGAATGTATGTGGGGCCATAGATTGCACCCATATTATGATTCAGTCACCAGGTGGTGATAATGGTGAACTCTATAGGAATAGAAAGGGGTATTATTCATTAAACGTCCAAATGGTGTGTGATTCTGATCTCAAAATAATGGATGTGGTGGCTCGCTGGCCAGGAAGCACCCATGATAGCAGGATATTTGACAATTCTGTGCTTCGTGCTAGATTTGAGAATAATGAATTTGCAAATTCATACCTGCTTGGCGATAGTGGATATGCATGCAGAAGGTATATATTGACCCCACTTTTGCAGCCAAATGGTCCTGCTCAGCAAAGATACAATGAAGCACATATCAGAACACGCAACACAGTTGAAAGATCATTTGGTGTGATGAAACGCAAATTTTCCTGCCTTTCAAAGGGCCTTAATGTTCAAGTAGAGAAATCTCTGGCTATCATTTTTGCTGTTATCGTATTACACAACATTTGTATAGATGTTGATAATGAAAACGACAACAATCCTGAGGTCGAAATAGAAAACTTCGGTCAAGATATTGATATGAATATTGCTGAAAATCGAAGAAATGAAAATTATGCAGTCAGAAATGCAGTCATAAATGAAATATTCAATTGGTAGGTTTTTATCTATTCAATATCATCAATATTTACATTGTTTTTTTCGCAAAACAATTTTAGTTCAATTCTTTTTCTTTTGATGTCAAGTGCTTTTTCAATTTTATTTAACTTGAAGATGTCTCTCTCAAGGGCTTCTTTTTCTTTCCAAAATGTCCAAAATGTCCAATTTTATTTGTTCTTTTTGTTTTGTTTCAGATGAGCTTGGCAGCTTTTTACCCCTCTTCGTCACTTTGAAACGTTTTCTCTGGGGCAGAGTATCCTTGGAAGCCTATAAAATAGTACACCAATTATTTAAGTAAATTATTTTATTGTAAAATGGGTCAGTGTTTTATTACGGCTGTTATTGTGCAATATAATTATTATTTGTTAATTTTTGATTTTATTCCCAACCGTTTCCTCAATTATAGTTTCCCCTTCGTCTATCGTTGTCACCAATGTGTTCTCATCAGCCCTCACTGTCTCGTCATTGAGAATTTGTAATTGGTGTGGTATAGGTTCCACTTGAGCTATATACAAACATGTTTGAAATTATAATATTATCACTGTCTTTATGTACTTTACCTTCTAAAATCTCAACGATTACATTGCCCTGAGATGCACCTTGTGATTGTGAGCATGTGAATCTGGTCCAGTCAGAGCAATCATAACGATTGTTGATTTCACATTGGGCTGTTTGACTGAGTTCCAAATATTTTTGGCTCGTACTGTCCGTTTACCCTTTCAGTAGCCTTGTCCTTTTTCGCCTTTTGTATAATATTGTCAAACAAAATTTTAAGCTTGGAAGCTGTCCTTATTCCTGCTGGTTGGAGTTAATTTCACACAAACAGCTTCCCACGCTTTGTTTTTTGCCTTAACATTTGCCTCATCGGTTTTTTTGTTTTCAATTATATGCATATAATTTTTAACAATTTCAAGTAGCATACTTTCAGTAAAATTTTTACCACGTTCTTTTTTATTTTCCATTTTCTGGGAGCGGAAGAAAAAACCTCTTTAAAACGTGTACCTTAAGTTTGTTCAAGTTTTGTTGGTTATTTCAAAAAATGACAATGACGTATCGTATGACATTAATCGGTACATTGGAGCTACAAAGTGGCTGTGACGCCTACTGAGGGAAAGAAAGTATTGTGTAGTAGAAGTTAATTTTCCATTACTTAATTGATGGTACTCTTGCGTTTATAACACGGCGATTCAGATAATTGGGCATTAAAATTAATTCTCTATTAGCTAATGGAAAATTATTTTAATGTTTTTAATATCGGCCCCTAAAGTATCAAAAGTTTTAATTAATGATTATAATGCAGATCATTATAATATATACTTAAATCAACAATCATGATTTACTTGTTATTGTTTTAATTTGTTAATTTTTTAGTTTATTTCATTACCACATGTCATGTACATTTAGTTTATTGTTTTCATTACATTTATCTAAATTCCCTTAACTTTTAATGATATTACTTCTTTCCTCATTGTAATCTTGTTTTTTAAACCTGATGATAGCCCGATGATGCCGAAACGTCACTTAGTTAATTTTTTGTTTTTAATATATAAATTTATTATACATTGTGGTATGACTTTGTATCTTATTCTAATCTAAATACCTATGAGTATGGATAATTTGGTTTACCAAAAATATATAAAGTTTTTTTCATATATTATTAAAAAATTATATAATAAATCATTCTTTATGTAAATTTTTATAAAATTTATATTGATACTTTCTTTTCCATACATTTTTAAAATCTCAACCCTTATAAGAAGACCGTAAAAGATATGAATACGAATCCAAGGTAAATTTTTTCCTATTTCTGCACAAATCCCACTTTTGTATATTTCCATTTAGATTTGAATTTGTTAGTAGTAATAGAAGGCGACGATGTGCCTAATATGGAAGCGTACAAACGCAGCGAGACTCAGAAAAAGATGTTTATCTAAATCGAATGTAACAAAAAATACAAACAACTTCGAATGTTCTTCGTTTTGATGGAAATGGAAACAGAGACGGAACAAGTACAATATAATATTTGTCATTAATTTTTTGATACCATAAAAAATCATCATTTTGTATAACTGTAGCGTTTATGACATGTTTTAAAAAAAAATTGATAAAGTGGAAAATGTACGAGTTTTTTATATATACCAGGTATAAATAACTGGTTCATGAGCCACTCCTATAAATTTTACAATTGCAAATTAAAGGATGTTTTTGAAAGAACATAATATTTATTTTCCACTGCTTTCCAATAATTTAAAATATACAGTGTATCTATTTAGAAATACGGAGTTGGTAGTATATAATAATAATATCACCATGTACATAAGGGATATTACACCTTCAGGCCTGATTTTAGGCTATACAGGGTGTCCTCTAATAGTATAAAAAATTCAAGGGGTGATAAAACTCCTAAAATTAATAGAAAACGTTCCTATAAGCATAGGTCGTTAAATGCATAATAGGGGAGTTAGGGGCTTTAAAAGAGTTAATTTTAAAAATGTTTTTTTTTAATTATAAGTTTAAAAAATTCCTGTCGGTAGGGTCGACAGGGGAGCATACTTCCCCACTCCACGATATGGTTAGATCGAAAAAAGTTTCAGGCAAATTAACTTTATAATAATTAGAACACAAAAAAAGTCTTGTGACTTGTTTCAATATTTTTGAAAATGGCGGAGATATAATTTTTTTGAAATTTCAATCCCCTCCAGGTCCATCCCCTTAGGTCCGATTAAAAAAAGTTTCAGACAAATTAATTTTATAATAATTGGAACATTAAAAAAGTTCTATGAACTGTTTCAATATTTTTGAAAATAGCGGAGATTTAAATTTTTTGAAATTTCAACCCCCTTCAGTTCCATCTTCGTGGGTCGGATGAAAAAAAGTTTCAGACAAATTAGTTTTATAATAATCAGAGCATAAAAAAAGTTCAATGGTTTTTTTTAATATATTCAAAAATGGCGGAGATCTGATTTTTTTGATATTTCAACCCCCTGCAATTCTCACCCCCTGAGAGGTAGAATGCCCTTCCTCGAGATGGCATACATCTACCAATCAGACAATTGCATTAATCAAAAGTCGGACCTAAACAACTTGAGTATGTCTTTTGCATACTTACTGCATATAGACAAACATAAAATAAATGTGCATGACTTATCCAATGTGCCCATTTAATAATAATTCTGTACATATACCCCCCTTTTTTTCTATTACAGATTGGGTATATTTTCTCATAATTTTCGTTTATTTTTTTTTCCTTTTATTGACATGTCGTTTCAGGGTTGAGGTTTGACATCGTGTCTCTTCTTTATCTGTCACAAAACATGGCCTCCTCCCATTAAGGTCATACAGCCCCATTAGCTGTATTCCTTATCCCCTGTCCCAAATAGGGTATACGGTCTCATTAGCTGTTGCCCTATTGTTTTCCTTCCCCGTTTTTTTCCCATGTTTGTCTATGTGGCAGGTACGGAGGAGGCGCTCTGTCAAGCTTCAACCAAAAAAATTTGGCGCTAATGATTAAATTCGAATAAAAAACTTCAGATAAAAAAACTAAAATTAAATGTGCAAAGGTTTTATACTTCCTTGGTTTTGCATTTGTGCAATTTTAACTGTTAACGGTCCAATAATACAAATTTTAGAAAATTTTAACTTTTATTACTAATTTTATTTCAATGTTTTACACTGTGATCATGATTTTAATCTGTATTTTAACTTTTTTAATCTGTAAAACTTGTGAACGACAATCTCAATAAGGGTATGTTTTTTCTTGTAAAATCTCATTAATTGTACTGTATTTGTCACTCATCACTTGCAGCATCCCTGATGATGAGTATAAGCATACTCGAAAGCTAGGAAATAAATCCTTGAAAGAGTACACTTTGTTCTTTTTTTTTCTGCTACCCAATAATCTACGCTACTTCCAATCTACTCAGCAAATACTACAAGTAGAGGACTGATTTATACATAACTTTTTTGGGGTTGTGTATTTTACAATGCGGGTACAGGTTTTAAAATTTACATGCTTTTATCGTTCAGAAAGGTATTCTTTTTGCAAATCGCTTAGAATAACCGTTTTCGAGAAAATTGAAGGTAAACAGTTTGCTGAACCCTTATTTGAGAAAAAAAAGGTAAATTATTTTGGTTTCTCACAGGATAATACAATTTTATGAAAATGTGGGGTGTTAAAATAATCGTGTAAATCGAAATTTTATCTTATAATTAAAAAAAAAAAACATTTTCAAAATGTACAGCCTTTACAGCCTTAAAGCCTCTAACTCCCTTAATAGGCATTTAACGAAATATGCTTATAGGAACTTTTTTTATTAATTTTAGGAGTACTATCACCCTTTGAATTTTTTTACAATATTCGAGGGACACGTATTTCCAGAAATGAATTCTGAAGGAACCAAAAAGTATATCCAGATTAAAATTTTTTTGTTCAATTTTTACTTTATTAAACTTTAAGAATCCAGTTTAAAATTAAAACGTTTTCCACAGGCGTAACCTAGACCTGAGTATCCACTTCACCTGACATAAAAAATACATAAAATTTTTACCTCTCGCCCTTCAGATAAGAGAGGTATAGGAATCATGCTAAAAATTGGGTAGTGAGTTTTCAATTGATAAACACGTTTTAGGGTCCCTAGAATACGATTTTAATATTTTCGCGATGATGTCTGTGTGTGTGTGTTAGTGTGTGTGTGTGTGTGTTAGTGTGTGTGTGTGTGTTAGTGTGTGTGTGTGTGTGTGTGTGTTTGGATGGATGTTGTAGTAACGATAACTCAAAAACTACTGAATAAAAAAATTTGAAATTTTGCATACAGGATTCTGATACCCTAGATTAGATCTGATTAGATTTTGGTGCCAATAGCACAACCGGAAGTGGCAGTTGCTATGGGTGATGACGCCATTATTATACAAAACGGCAATAAAGTTTTACACATATATTTTGTATATCCTATAGTTTATTTTCATCTCATTAAAATTTTCGAAACTTTTGCCATTGTTGCCAGATTTACAAAAATATAATTTTTTTTCATACTTTTTTGTGTCAACCTGTAAATTTTTGATTCAAAAATGGCGAGAGGTCATGTGCTGGCCACATCAGATTTTTAATTATGATCTTGTTAGCTTTAGCTTGACCTTCAGATAAGAGAGGTATAGTAATCATGCTAAAAATTGGTTTGTGAGTTTTCAATGGATAAACACGTTTTAGGGTCCCTAGAATACGATTTTAATATTTTCGCGATGATGTATGTGTGTGTGTGTGTGTGTGTTAGTGTGTTAGGATGGATGTTGTAGTAACGATAACTCAAAAACTACTGAATAAAAAATTTTGAAATTTTGCCTACCAGATTCTGATACCCTAGATTAGATCTGATTCGATTTTAGTGTCAATCGGACAACCGGAAGTGGCAGTTGCTATGAGTGATGACGCAATTAATAACCAAAATGACAATAAGGTTTTACACATATTGTAATGAAATACCCTGTATGAGTTGTTTTTTATAAGTTAATTATTATTCATTTATTAATAGGTATGAATAGCATCAATAATTTTATGTTGTTTTAAATGTTATAAACAAAGTTTATTTTAAAGAATTTATTAAGAGTAATTAAAATCAACAATTGTGGAGTATAAAAAGAAGATAAAGAAGAATGCTTAAGAGAAATGCAAGAAATGGGGAAAGATATAAAAAAGGATATTAAACAAGAAATTAAAGAAAATAAAATTGAAATGATACAGAAAATTGAAGAATTGAGAGAATATACTGATAATAAATTAGAAGAAACAAAAAAGGAAATAAGAATTGAAATGATTGAGAGAATTATAGAAGGAGAAAAGTTACAAGGTGTTTAAATTTGAATTTTACAAGAAAAAGAAAAAGGATTAGAAGAAGAAATAAAAGAAAAAGTTGAAAAAGTAAAATATGACATACAAGATACTACGGAAAGAATGGGAATTTTAGAAAATAAATGGATGGATACTCTTACAGGAATTGATGAAGGAATAGAGAAAAATATCGAAGAATCAGAATAAAAGATAATAGAAAAACAAAAAAATGTAGAGAATAAGATAGAATGAAGAATTGAAAAAGTTAAAAGAGATAAGAAACGGAAAAATCGATAAAACAAGATAACAAAGTAATAATACAAAGAATGAAGAAGAAGAAAATATGAAAATTAAATTAAAAGAAATGGAAAATACTGAAAATACTGAATAAAGAAAATGAAATAAAGTTTAGTAAAGAAATAAATAAAATACAAATACAAGTCAATATGAACAATATTTGTAATAGAGGAAATGAAAGACCAAGGAATATAGAATAAAATATAAAAAAAATAAAGTAGAAGCAAACAAAACCTTAAAAAAAATAAATAATGGTAAAATTATAAATAAAAAGAAAAGTAAGAGAAATGAAGGAGGATATAAACAATAGTAAAAGGAAAGACACTAATATGTTATAAAATAAATAAAAAGAGAACTAATAAAAGATATAAAAGACGTAAGGTCAAATTTAAAATATAGAAGAGAAAAAAATGATGAATTAATTGAAGAAAACTACAGCAATGACAATGAATACGAGGACCACAGGAAGTCAAAATAAATTTAAATTTAAATTATAGAAAGTTTAGTTAAAAAAAATTATTTAAACTTAAATTAATTAATGTTGTGTTAAAAATTAAAGTCTCTTGAGGGAAGAATTTAAAAAAATAAATAGATAATATAAGTATAGAAAAAATTGATAATGGACATAGGTATGGGAATAAATGTATAAATAAGATAAAGTAAGAAAATGTAAGAGTATAATAAAGATGGTGGTAAGAATAATAGTAATAAAGCAGAGAAAATAGGATCTTGAATATAAAATAATAAATAATAGTGTAACGTAGGGTAATATAATAATAATTAAATAATAAATATTAATATAAATAATATATGAGGTATAAGTTTTTTAATAAAATATTATGAAGTATATATTATATTATATAATTGCTATAAGCTAATAAATAATTAAAAAGTAATTGAAGATAATATTAGAGAAGAGAAGTATTTTATATGAAAAGATAGAAGCAAATAAGTTGGAAATATTATAAAAGAATAGAAAGAAGTTAAATAAATGAAGAAAGAAAATTTTAATAAGAATTTAGAAGAAAAACAGAGTGAAAATCAAATATAATTGTGCTAAAGTAAATTTTTTTGTGGGACTTTATATTTTTAATAATCACAATAGTTAAAATATAGAATAGAAAGATAGGAAATTGACATTTAAAATTTTCCATAAATGGAAAATTTCAAATGTAAATTTGGAAATTTGTATGAGTTGTTTTTTATAAGTTAATTATTATTCATTTGTTAAAAGGTTTGAATAGCATAAATAATTGTAGGTTGAAAAAAAATAATAAACAGATCAATTTGAACATTTAAAAAAAAAAATTATTGTCAGATATAAATTACGGTTTTTATAAAATATACTATGGAATAATGGAGAAAAGATAAATAAAAAGTATACACCAATAAAAATAAAATGTTCTTCATTTAAAGCGATAAAAAAAACAAAATTTATGATCAAAATTGGAAGACAACTAAAAGAAGAAAAGCAAGTAAAAACAAGTAAGAAGGGGTATAGAAATATATAAGCTTTGTGCAGGAGACTGGACAGGAAGTGGAGGAAGTCAAATAAAGTTAAGTAAAAGGACATACATAAAATTTTAATAAATTTTTAAATTATGTAATGTTTATTTTTTTTTTATTTATTTAGAACTCGCCCCAAATTGAGATTATAATTTCATTTCAAAATTTTGTATACTTATAGTTTATTTTCGTACCATTAAAATTTTCAAAACTTTTGCCATTGTTGCCAGATTTACAAATTTTTTTCATTCTTTTTTGTGCCACATCAGATTTTTTACCTTTTTTTGTATATAAGCTGTAAAAATTGAACCAAACATTATATACAAAACGCAATTTTTGAAATTATGAATTATTGGAATTATGAATTTTAGCATGATTTATATTCTTGAAAAAAAAGAATAAATCGACTTTTCTCTTATATAAAATATACAGGATGTTTTATTATAATTAACAATTTTTGTCTCATATAAATTTTAATTAATTTTGGTCACTTTTAAACTGATCACCTTATATATTAATTACACGGGCTATATAATAATTTTAAAAAGAAGAAATAATCACCCTTTCATCTATGTAAAAAATATATACAGTATGTTTAATTGGAAATAACTATTATATTTTTGAGCTTTAAAACAAATGAAAATGAGAAATAAATTCCATTTTTTGAAAAAAAAAAAAAAAAAAAAAAAAAAAAAAAAAAAAAAAAAAAAAAAAAAAAAAAAAAAAAAAAAAAAAAAAAAAAAACGGTACGTATCAGTAATTCAAACAACCATTTTTTCTCTATACAAGCAAATCAACAATCTTACTAATAATTTCCATAGTCTACTTAGTAATTTTCTCACAAAAAAAAAAAAAAAAAAAAAAAAAAAAAAAAAAAAAAAAAAAAAAAAAAAAAAAAAAAAAAAAAAAACTGGTACGTATCAGTAATTCAAACAATTATTTTTTATCTATACAGACAAATCAACAATCTTACTAATAATTTCCATAGTCTACTTAGTAATTTTCTCACATCGCATTCATCTGACGGGACCATTTTAAATAAATTAAAAAATTGTTCGTATCTCCATTATTTTTTGGAATTTTTTAAATATGAAAAAAATGTTGTGAATTATAAATTTATGCTTATTGAGAAACCATCAAAAAAATTTAGTCATTCGGTTCCAGAAAAAAAAACAGTTCAACCAGAAGTGATATTTTAGTCTAAAAGTAAAGTATTGTCTAATTAATGTGTACTAAAAACCTATTTTTTAAATTCAAAACCAATCAAAAAATTGGGGGCGTACATTGACTCGTGACCACTCAGTATATTTTTGATTTAATATTAAGAATTTTTATTTAGTAGGTACGCTACTGGTTTTTGCATGATGAAAATAGAGAAATCGATCGTGTAGAATAGAAACAATGGATGATAGTTAGAATAGAGAATTGGGAAAGGGGGAAGACGCTTTTCTATTTCCGAACTTGTGTAATCCTTTCACGTAGTTTTTCGAGTTTTTCGACAATCTTTTATTTATTTTTCTTTAAGGGAATTTGTCACTTTGGCCAATTACCTGTTTATAAAACTAAACCAGCTGCGGTGCGCTAAAAGAAAAATTCAATATAGAAAAAACTAACAATAATTTTTTTTGATTTTCTCATTTTTTTCGTGTTTTAAAATTTTGTTTTTTGATTTTCTCAAATATTTTCTATTTTCTTTTTTTTAGATTTTTTTTTGTTGTTTTTGTTCTCATTTTTCAATCTCTTTTTTCTGTTTGGTTCTAATTTTTTGTTTTTTTCTTATTTTTTCTTATTCTCTGATTTTTTAACAAGTTGTTATAATTTCTATTAATTTATTTTGATTATGACGTTTAAATAATCCAGAATATCGCATTCACCATATTTTTAAAAAGTACAAATTATCAAAAGTACAAAAAATATATATAATTTTTTTTATTTTTATCTAGTTAAATAAATTATTTTAATGCTTTTTTAACAAGTTGTTATAATTTCTATTAATTTATTTTGATTATGACGTTTTAAATAATCCAGAATAAATTTTATTCTTTTTTATTTTTATCTAGTTAAATAAATTATTTTAATGCTTTTTTAACAAGTTGTTATAATTTCTATTAATTTATTTTGATTATGACGTTTTAAATAATCCAGAATTGCGCTTCCGCCATTTTTTAAAAAAACCACAAAGTATCAAAATGTTAATACATTCTTTTTTTATAAAAAAATTCTTTTTTTTTTATTAAGTTAAATAAATTATTTAACAAGCTGTTAAAAGTTCAAAATAATATCATGATGTTAAGGATATTTTAAGGACTTTGCAAGGACGTTTTAAGTCCTTAAGTATTCCTTATAATTTTTTCACGATTTTTTAAAAATTCGTTAAGGAAATATTTTTTAATCGTTTCGTAAGTAATTTTTTTTAAGTACTTTATAAGAATTGTATAAGGATTTTTTTAAGGAATTTTCGAGAACATTTTATGGATTTTTCAAGGACTTTTCATGTCCTTAATAGTTCTTTAAAGTTTTGCAAAAAAAAAAATTACCTTGTGTAATCTTTTCACGTGGTTTTTCGAGTTTTTCGACAATCTTTTATTTATTTTTTTTAAGGGAATTTGTCACTTTGGCCAATTAAAAACTACCAATAATTTTTTTATTACAACAATTTTCTACCTATATGGCACAACTAGAAAGTTTACTTCAAATTCATATTGCAAGCTTTTGTAATCGTTTTTTTGTATTTTTAGATTTTTTATTACTCTGTATAATTTTTCATACTTGTTTACCAAAATATACGTTATAAGAGAATTCTTCAAGGCTGTTAAAAATGTAAAAATGGGGATAAAAAAAGATTTCGGTGACTCGTTAAAGGTTAAATTGGCGTAAATGTCGTCAAGTTTCGGTGGAAATTGTCGCGAACCAGCCCGACAGGCGAATTTTCGTAATGAATAGCTACCGTCTCGTGTTGGCGTCGTCCCAGATGAAAATTAACATTAAACTTGAATCGCTCCAATTTCTAACAATCCTGCCATCCGCTTAATTTGCTACACTCTAATTATTACCTATTATATTCGGATTTGGAAGAGAATTTTCACATTTATGTCAACTGGATATTTATAAACGTGAATCTTAGAGTCAATAATTATAGATATAATGACCTCATTAAAAAAATAAAACTTAGGTATATGTTAGCAGATTTTTTGAATAAAAAAAAATGTATTGAAAATAAGCATGTTAATGAAAATATAAAAATAAAAATTTAAAAAGGAGCTGACAAAATATAGAAGGGACTAAGAACAAAAAAAAACAATAAAAATAAGATTGGAGGTGGAATAACTAAAGATATTATCAAAAAACTACAAGAAAAAGAAATTTAAGATATTATTATATTAAAGATTTAAATTAAATTTCTGATTATCCTTTAATTAGTAATTTTGTAAACCCAGCCCAAATGAGGTAAATTATATATGATCAAGAATGAACATCACCATATACGTGGGATTTTATATTTTAGTATCTATTATTTCATATTTTTCTGTATTTTTTTTCTATTGTTTATTGTTTTTTTTTCTTTCTAATTTTCCCCATTTTCCTATTTTTGCATATATTTCCATATTTCCTCTTTTTCTCTACTTTTTCCTCTTTTTTTATTTTTTTACTATTTCTTTAGTTTTTTTTTGCCCATTTTTTCGATTTTTGTCTATATTTCCTTTTTTTTTGTTTTCTCATTTTTTTTTTACATTCTGTTTTTTCCCTCTATTTTTTTCTGATTTTTTTCTTTTGCGGTTTTCACTTTCGTTTGTGTTTATTTCGTGTTTATTTCTTGCAATATTTTGTAATTTCTTTTCCAATTCATTTGCAATTTTTTCATCTTTTTCTATTTTTTTACTATTTCTTTAGTTTTGTTTTTGCCCATTTTTTCGATTTTTGTCTATATTTCCTTTTTTTTTTGTTTTTCTCATTTTTTTTCACATTCTGTTTTTTCAATCTATTTTTTTCTGATTTTTTTCTTTTGCGATTTTCACTTTCGTTTGTGTTTATTTCTTACAATTTATTTTAATTACTTTTCCAATTCATTTGCAATTTTTTGAAATTTTTTTTTTGCTGCGAATTTTTTTGCGATTTTTTTGGGATTTTGTTTAGATTTTTTACTAATTTTGTTTGAGGTTTATTTGTAATTTATTTTAAGTCTTTCAATTTTTTTTTTATTCTTTCAGGTTTTTGCGATTTTTTGTAATTTTTTAATATTTTTTTGTAATTTTTTTGGGATATTTTGCGGTTTCTTGCGATTTTAGAGTTTTTTGCATTTATTTTGCTTTTTTGCTCTTTTTTCTTCGGTTTTTTATAATTTTTTTAATTTTCTCGTTTTTTTTCGTAATTTACAATTTTGTTTTTCATTTTTCTCTAATATTTTCTGATTTTAGCAATGTTTTCTTTTTTTTTCAATTTTTTCGGATTTTTTTTTGTCAGTTTTTTTTTTCATTTTTCAATCAATTTTTTTTCTGTTTTGTTCTGATTTTTTGTTTTTTCTGCTTTCTCTTAGTTTTTTCTTATTCCTCTGATTTTTTCGATTTATTTCAATTCTTTAGAATTTTTTTATTTTTTTGCGCTTTTTTACGATTTTCTAAATATCAAAATTAGAATTTTTACTAATTTATTTTGATGATTAAAGTTTTAAATAAATCAGAAACGCTTTCGCCATTTTTTTAAAAAGTGCAAAATATCAAAATGTTAATCTTTTTTACAAAAAAAAAAAAAAAAATTATTTTTAAATTAAGTTAAATAAATTATTTTAATGTTTTATTACCAAATTATAATTTCCACTAATTTATTTTGATGATGAAGTTTTAAATTATTCAGAAAACGCTTTCGCCATTTTTTTAAAAAGTACAAAATGTTAATTAATACATTCTGTTTTTACAAAAAAATATTTTTTTTTATTTTTATTAAGTTAAATAAATTATTTTAATGTTATTTTAATGTTATTTTAATGTTTCATGAACAAATTATAATTTCTACTAATTTATTTTGATTATAAAGTTTTAAATAATTCAGAAAACGCTTTCGCCATTTTTTTAAAAAGTACAAAATATCAAAATGTTAATAAATTCTTTTTTACAATAAAAACATTTTTTTTTGTATTTATATTAAGTTAAATAAATTATTTTAATGTTTTATTAACAAATTATAATTTCTACTAATTTATTTTGATTATAAAGTTTTAAATAATTCAGAACGCTTTCGCCATTTTTTAAAAAGTACAAAATATCAAATTGTTAAGGATATTTTAAGGATTTTGCAAAGACTTTTTAAGTCCTTCTTTTCATTATGGTTTTTTTTTCAGGATTTTTCAAGGATTTCTTAAGGAAATTTTTTTTAATCGTTTTGTATTGTAAGTAATTTCTAAGGGTTTTTAATTATTTTGTAAGAATTTTATAGAGATTTTTTTAACGAATTTTCGAGAATATTAATTTAAGGATTTTTCAAGGACTTTTGATGTCCTTAAGTGATCTTTAAATTTTTTTCAAAAAAAAATTTAAGGATTTTAAGAGTTTTTCAAGGCTTTTTGTAGTCTTTTAAAAACAAAACATTTTGAAAAGAGGCTTTTTATACAAAAATTGTAAAAATACTATTAATCTCAATTTTAGCCATGCTCAAAGATTTTTCATCAACATTTATTTATGTTGCTGAAAATTTCCATTTGCTGCTGATAATTACCATATGCTGTTAAAAATTAACATTTGCTGCTGAAAATTACCGTATGCTGGTAAAAATTAACATTTGCTGCTGAAAATTACCAGTTACTGCTGAAAATAACTATATTCTGCTGAAAATTAAATTTTTCTGCTTAAAATTATCAGTTACTGCTGATAATTATCATATTCTGCTAAAAATTTCCATGTGCATCTAAAAATTACCATTTGCTGTTGAAAATTACTATATCCTGCAGAAAATCACCATTTTCTGCTGACTCGTTCTTTAAGACATTTCATGCCCTTAAATATATCTAAAGTTTTTCCAATAAAAAAATTAAGTATTTTTTCAGGATTATTTTAAAGATTTTTTGAAGGATATTTTAAGACTTTTTTAATATTCCCCAGGATTTTTCAAGAACTTTTCAAGTCCTTATGTATTTTTTAAAGTTTTTTCAGGATTTTTTAATTGTTTTTAAAAATTTTGTAAGGATTAAATAAGGATTTTTTAAGGATTTTTTAAGGATTTTTCAAGAACGTTTAAAGGATTTTTCAAGAACGTTTTAAGGATTTTTCAAGATTTTTCATGTCCTTAAATGTATCTAAAGTTTTTCCAATAAAAAAATTAAGGATTTTTTCAGGATTATTTTAAAGATTTTTTCAAGGATATTTTAAAACTTTTTCATGGTTTTATGTAAGGATTTGGTAAAGATTTTTTAAGGAGTTTTCAAGGATACTTTAAGGATTTTTCACAGATTTTTTCAGACCTTCCCCAGGATATTTCAAAAACTTTTCAAGTCCTTATGTATTCTTTAAAGTTCTTTCAGGATTTTTTAAGGTTTTTTTAACGATTTTTAATGGATTTTTAAGGATTTTTCAAGAACGTTTTAATAATTTTTCAAGAATGTTTTAAGGATTTTTGTCAAGAACGTTTTAAGGATTTTTTAAGACTTTTCAAGTCTTTATAATGTATCTAAAGTTTTTCCAATAAAAAAAATTAAGGATTTTTTCAGGATTATTTTAAAGATTTTCTGAAGGATATTTTAAGACTTTTTCAAAGTTTTATTGTGTATAATTAAATTTTGTTTCAATTGTTAAATTATTAATTGTTTTATTTTAAGCACAGCGCGAAGCTTGTCTTGACTATATTCTAATAGAAAAAAATGACGCCGGACTTTTGATGACTTTCGAATAGCCAATTTGCACGAAATTTCGTATATAGCTAGAACTCATCAAAATGCAGGATCAGACAAAACGCCAGATTTAAAATTCGAGCTAAAATTTAAAATACTTAAGCTCAAATGACTAATGGGAAATGCAGAGAGAATGACATATCCACCCGCTGCTGCTCTTTGGTAGGGTATTTATGTACAGTCATTTTATTGTTATATTTTTGACCTATTGTAACGAAGCCTGCTCTGTATGATGGAATGTACACAGAATCTTGGTGACTCATCGAAACAACAGCTGATTAATGCACGAGAAACATATAGACGCAACCTGATATGTCTTGATTGTTCTAGAAATGACGTAAGCGTTCCGCAAAAAATACTCGAACGAGCAAAATGGATATAAATAGGGTGGAAAGGACCGACAAGTAATGAGTTGAATTTTTTATCATTATATTTAGTAAGAGAATTTGAATTTTTTTACTTTTTAAATCGTCTAAAATTACATGTATATTTATAGTTTTTTTCCGGAATAACTACATACAAAACCGTAATAAAACCTCTAGTCCACTCTTGTTGCAAATTAACCCACAACAAGCATTACTCCAATAAAATAAACAAAACGTTAAACGACACAATATTCTTGTTGCAACCATTCGACGGTGGGTGTTTTGCGGTTGGGAACAAAACTCGGAAACTTTTGGCGCAATGGCCTTTTACTGCTCTCGCTACGAGCTACTACAAATCCGGAGTATTCAGCTTTTATTATTTCAGTGTTAATGACTTTTACGGGAAGCTTTTGTCGGTTTATATTGTTTCATTAAATATAGATTCTTACGAGGGAAATTAGTTTTGTCAGAAATTATAATTCATCAAATAATTTTGATGTTGTTGTTTTATTTTTTTTTAAAACCCTTAAACTGCGTCTCTTGTGTATGTGGAGTTTAAAATCGATTACATAAACACTTTATTTTATCGTTTACGTAGAGGACATTGATACATGATACCATTAAATACGACGAGGAAATTGTTTTTTAATACATTCATGACTGTTTATTCTGTATATAAAATAAAATGAACATAGAAGTTGTTTTATTAAACATATTTACAAGTTATTGATTTTTCTATCTTGATATTATTTTAAATGTTACGTTTGTTGTTTAAATCTAGTTTTAATTAATCTCCTAATTTGGAAATTAATTTGGATTCAAAAATAAAGACAATTTTGTATATTTTATTATCATAAGGAAAGCAATAATTCACCGACGAAAAATTAACCAACAACAGCTGGAAAACACCCATCTAAAAGTCCTAGATAATTCATAATAATAAAATTTGTAGGTATAAAATTACCTGACTGGAAAATTCCTTATCAGAAAAATTTCGCAAAAATAAAATTTCCGAACTGAAAAATTCACCGAAGATGAAATTTCCGGAGTGAAAAGTTCCCCGACGATAAAATTCTTCGACAATAAAGTCGGCAAAAAAAATATAATATTTCCTAACACGATGAAAAAATCACCAACTGAAAAATTAAACAACTGAAAAATTATTCGACAGTATAAGTCCTCGAGAATTCCTGAAAATAAAATCCGTTGATATAGAATTCCCTGATTGGAAAATTTGCAGTCAGAAAAATTTTGCAAACATTCAATTTTCCGACTAAAAAATTAAACTCATCAACAATAAATTCTGCTTCTGAAAAATACAAAATTTCGTAACATGGCGATAAAATTTTTTAATGAAAAATTCGCCTACTAAAAAACTAAACGACTGAAAAATTACCCGATATAGATTTCTTCACTGGAAAATTCCCTGTCAGAAAAATTTTGCAAACATTAAATTTTCCGAATGAAAAATTTACCAATAATAAAATTTAGGGAGTGAAAATTTTCTAACACGAGACTAAAATTTTTCGATGAAAAATTCGCCTACTGAAAAATTCGCCTACTGAAAAATTCGCCTACTGAAAAATTAAGCAACTGAAAAATTAGCCGACAGTTCAAGTCTCCGAGTATTCCTGATAATAAAATTCATCGATATAGATTTCTCACACTGAAAAAGTCCCTGTTAGAAAAATTTTCCGACTGAAAAATTTACCAATAATAAAATTCCGGAGTGAAAAGTCCCCCAGCGATAAAATTGATCGATAATAGATTCCAGGACTGAAAAATATAAAAATTTCTAACACGCCGATAAAAAAATTACCTTCTGAAAAATTAAAGAACTGAAAAATTACCCGATAGTATAAGTCCTCGAGAATTCCTGATAATCAAGTTCATCGATATAGAATTCCCTTACAGGAAAATTCACTGTTAAAAAAATTTTGAAAACATTAAATTTTCCGACTGAAAAATTTACCAATAATAAATTTCCCCAAGTAAAAAATTCCCCGACAATAAAATTCCTGGTAATAAATTCTGCGACTGAAAAACACAAAATTTTTTAACACGAAGCTAAAATTTTTCGATGAAAAAAACGCCTGCTGAAAAATTAAAAAACTGAAAAATTACCAGACAATTTAATTCTTCGAAAATTCCTGATAATAAAATTCGTGGATATAGATTTCTCACACTGAAAAAGTCCCTGTTAGAAAAATTTTCCGACTGAAAAATTTATCAATAATAAAATTCCGGAGTGAAAAGTCCCCCAGCGATAAAATTGATCGATAATAGATTCCAGGACTGAAAAATATAAAAATTTCTAACACGCCGATAAAAAAATTACCTTCTGAAAAATTAAAGAACTGAAAAATTACCCGATAGTATAAGTCCTCGAGAATTCCTGATAATCAAGTTCATCGATATAGAATTCCCTTACAGGAAAATTCACTGTTAAAAAAATTTTGAAAACATTAAATTTTCCGACTGAAAAATTTACCAATAATAAATTTCCCCAAGTAAAAAATTCCCCGACAATAAAATTCCTGGTAATAAATTCTGCGACTGAAAAACACAAAATTTTTTAACACGAAGCTAAAATTTTTCGATGAAAAAAACGCCTGCTGAAAAATTAAAAAACTGAAAAATTACCAGACAATTTAAGTTTTCGAAAATTCCTGATAATAAAATTCGTGGATATAGATTTCTCACACTGAAAAAGTCCCTGTCAGAAAAATATTTATCAATAATAAAATTCCGGAGTGAAAAGTCACCCAGCGATAAAATTCCTCGATAATACGACTGAAAAATACCAAATTTTCTTACGCGACGCTAAAAAAATCGCCTTCTGAAAAATTAAAGTACTGAAAAATTACCCGACAGTATAATGTTCTCGAGAATTCCTGATAATAAAGTTCTCGACATAGAATTCCCTCACTGGAAAATTTCCTTTCTAAAAAATTTTGCAAACATTAAATTTTCCGACTGAAAAATTTACCAATAATAAATTTCCCCAAGTAAAAAATTCCCCGACAATAAAATTCCTGGTAATAAATTCTGCGACTGAAAAACACAAAATTTTGTAATACGACGCTAAAATTTTTCGATGAAAAAAACGCCTGCTGAAAAATTAAAAAACTGAAAAATTACCAGACAATTTAATTCTTCGAAAATTCCTGATAATAAAATTCGTGGATATAGATTTCTCACACTGAAAAAGTCCCTGTTAGAAAAATTTTCCGACTGAAAAATTTACCAATAATAAAATTCCGGAGTGAAAAGTCCCCCAGCGATAAAATTCCTGGATAATACGACTGAAAAATACCAAATTTTCTAACGCGACGCTAAAAAAAACGCCTTCTGAAAAATTAAAGGACTGAAAAATTACCCGACAGTATAAGGTTCTCGAGAATTCCTGATAATAAAGTTCTCGATATAGAATTCCCTCACTGGAAAATTTCCTGTCTGATAAATTTTGCAAACATTAAATTTTCCGACTGAAAAATTTACCAATAATAAATTTCCCCCATAAAATTTCTCGACAAAAAATTCTGCGACTGAAAGATACAAAATTTCCTAACACGACGCCAAACTTTTTTGATGAAAAAAGCTCCTACTGAAAAACTAAACGACTGAAAAATTGCCCGACAGTAAAATTCCTAATTGGAAAATTTTCTGAGGAGAAAATTCACTGATGTAAAATTTCTTGACCATAAATTTCCTCGAAAAATTCCTTGACTGTGAAATTCACCAATGAAAAATTCCCTGACTGTAAAGTTCACTAATGAAAAATTCCCTGAATTCAAAATTCCGTGACTGTAAAATTTCCTGATTGTAAAATTCCTAAACAAAAATTCCCCGACAGTAAAATTCAGCAATGAAAAATTCCCTGACTGTAAAATTTCCTGACTTTAAAATTCCTCAACAAAAATTCCCTGAAAGTAAAATTCACCAATGAAAAATTCTGACTGTAAAATTCACTAATGAAAAATTCCCTGACTGTAAAATTCACTGACTGCAAAATTCCCTGACTGTAAAATTTCCTGACTGTAAAATTCCTCAACAAGAATTCCCCGACAGTAAAATTCACCAATTAAAAATTCCGTGACTGTAAAATTCCCCGACAGTAAAATTTCCTGACTGTAAAATTCTTCAACAAAAATCTCAACCAATATTCTCCAACAATAAAATTCACCAATGAAAAATTCCCTGACTGTAAAATTCACTAATGAAAAATTCCCTGATTGTAAAATTTCCTGACTGTAAAATTCACTAATAAAAATTCTCTGACTGTAAAATTCACTAATGAAAAATTCCCTGACTGTAGAATTTCCTGACTGTAAAATTCCTCAACAGAAATTCCCCGACAGTAAAATTTAGCAATGAAAAATTCCCTGACTGTAAAATTCATTAATAAAAAAGTCCCAGACTGTAAAATTCACTAATGAAAAATTCTTCGACAAAAATTCCCCAACAAAAAATTCACTAATGAAAAATTCCTCGACAAAAACTCCCCAACAAAAATTTCTAAATTTCTCGATAGTAAAATTATTTGGCTGCAAAATTGCCCGACAGTAAAATTCACTAATAATAATTCCCTGACTATAAAATTCACTAATTAAAAATTCCCAGGCTGTAAAATTTACTTTTGAAAGATTTCTTGACTGTAAAATTAAAATTCACTCAAGAAAAATTCCCTGACTGTAAAATTCACTAATGAAAAAGTCCCTCACTGTAAAATTCACTAATGAAAAAGTTTCTAATTGTAAAATTCACTAATGAAATATTCCCCAACTGTAAAATTCCATGACTTTAAAATTCCCTAATGAAAAATTTCGTTACTAAAATTCACTAATGAAAAATTCCCTGACTGTAAAATTCCCTGACTGTAAAATTCCTCAACAAAATTCTTCGACAAAAATTCCTAAAATCGACTGTAAAATTCTTTGACTGCAAAACTCCCCGATTGTAAAATTCACTAACGAAAAATTCCCTGACTGTAAAATTTACTAATAGAAAATTCTCAGACTGTAAAATTCACTAATAAGAGATTCCCTGACTGTAAAATTTACTAATGAAAAATTCCTTGACTGTAATTCACTATTGAAAAATTCCCTGATTGTAAAACTCCCTGACTGTAAAACTCCCTGACTGTAAATCTCCCTGACTGTAAAATTGCTCAACAAAAATTCTTCTACAAAAATTCGTCAAATTAATTGTAAAATTCTTTGACCGCAAAACTCCCCGACTGTAAAATTCACTAATAAAAATTTTCTGACTGTAAAATTCACTAAAGAAAAATTTCTTGACTGTAAAATTCACTAATAAAAAATTCCCTGACTGTAAAATTTACTAATGAAAAATTTCCTGACTGTAAAATTCCCGATAGTAAAAATCTTCGGCAAAAATTCGCCGACAATAAAATTCCCTGATTGAAAAAGTCCGTAACTGAAAAATTCCTTTCAGTGAAATTCACTGACGGTAAAATTATCTGACGTTAAAATTCCCTGGGGATGAAATTCTCAGAACGGAATATTGCTGGACAAAAAATTCACCGATTGAAAAATTCCTGACTGTAAAAATTTCGGCACTCCAGCCATAAATTCTTAGAACTTTTGTATATTCTATATATTTTTAGCCGCTTCAATATAGGAGTAAAATTTATAAAAAAGCAGACATACTTTTCTTCATATTATCTACTTGTCAAAAATAAACATTTTTTTATTATTAAATTAAATTTTACTATCTCATAATATATTGTATAAAATATGTTATAATATTTTTAGACTTTAATAGAATTTCTCGCCCACGATTTATTCGAAGAGCCTGAAAGGTCGGATTTTTTCCGGTCAACGTATTCTTCTTCGTAAACATCGAAGCGGGTCACAACTTCCATATTCCATATATCACGAGAGCGTAAAGTAAATGGGGAGAGTTTTTCGGTGGCGCGTATTTTTTGCCGGGTAACCTTAACGCCCTTTTTTTTATTCATAACTCCCTTCACGTTCCGGTCACGGTTTGTCGCTTATTGCTTACGGGACACCGCAACCAAAAATGATGAATGAATCTTTTATCGAGCACTTGATCAAGCACACTTTTAACATTAGTTTTTTTTTTATATTAAAATCCGTTCCGAATCAGAATAATTTATTATTAAAGAGAGTAATTTTATAAAAGTTACAGAGTTGAAGCTTTTTCCAATATCCTTCCATGAATAAAGTCCAATGGATAAATCACCATCAATTCTAGTCGAACGAGAAACGAAACAGGATCCTTCTTAAGGAATTACGTCACGTGTCCTTAAAGTATCCTTTCATATCCTTTCGGCTGTCAACACTACCAACAGGTATTGAATTCCTAAACGGTTTTTCAGACTCGAGACAAGACAACAAGAAGCTGTAGAATAGAATCTCAGCTGGATATTTTTTTTTTTGTATTCAGCTAAAAGACTTTGATATTGAGTTTATGCAGAATACATAAATAAATTTGGAGGTTTTTTTTTTGTATATTTTATACAATTTTGGAATTTAATATTAATTTTTTTTATATTTGTTTATTTTTACTTAAATAAATTCAAAAATTGACTGGCGTCCATATCATGCCTCATATCCCTCATAGAATTGGTGAAAGTTCTTTACTCCCAACTGTAGCGTAATAAAAAATTATGCTTTCAGGAGGCACGCTTGATGGCTACACCGTAGATAACGCATAGTATGGTTGGTTTAGTGTGATGTTTTTAAATTTTAATTTAAGATTTAATTGTTCTTTAAGTAAAATATTTTAATTGATACTTATCTTTTAGTAGGCAGAAGTTCGGTAGAAAATGAAATAAAAAATGAAAAAATATAAAAAAGCTTAGTTGAATTTTGCGAATGGATAATTATGAATAATATTTATCACGAATTACACAATATTTGCATGTATATGCCAATCAGTCCCATGAAGTATTATTAAATGTACATTGTAAAGGCAAATGAAATTACACACGCATTTTTACAATTCTAATTTTACTAAAATAAATTCCTAACACATAATTATACGTTAAACCTCATTGCGAAGGTGAGATCTACAAATCTACTTGATATCCGAACATCTAAATTGTTAAAACAGTCATTTTTTAAATTTTTTTCAATTTTTGAGCATGTTTTTAAATAGAAAACTACACGCGAAAACGAAAAAATAAGCACCTGGAGCACTCTATATGATGAAATTTCTCTATTCAACTTTTTACTTGAAAAAAAGCATTTTTGACCGAAAAAATGAATATCAGACAAACAATCTTATTTTTTAATTCAAAATTTTTTTGGTATTTAACCTTAATAGAGCCACGTGAAATTTGAAAAAAATATCCAAGTTGGGTCCAAGCGAACCCCAATTTATATCACTATTTTATTTTTTTCTTTTTTTTTCTAATAGTTTTTTTTTAACTGTTGGCCAGGTTAAAAAAAGGATGTAGGTAATAGTTATTAAAAAAAATACAGTTTTTACATTTATTTATTAAAAACAAAGATACTCACAAAAGTTAATTATTTTTCACATTTGCTATCCCCAGATATTAAAAATTTACCTATAGGTAGTGAAAATTATCGTCATATGTTTAAATTTGCCCATGGAGAGTAAAAATTATCCCCATATGTTGAAATTTGCCATTGATGATGAAATGTATTATTAGTTGGCGAAATTTGTATATAGATGTTGAGATTTATCCCTAGATGGTAAAAAATTGCCTATAGGTAGTAAAAAGTATCCCCAAATGGTTAAATTTGCGTATAGATGGTCAAAATTATGCCCAGATGATAAAAAATTGCCTACAGTTAGTTAAAATTATCCCTATATGTTGAAATTTGCATATAGATGTTGAAATTTATCCCCAAATAGTAAAAAATTGCCTATAGATAACAAGAATTATGCCCAGATGATTAAATTTGCATATAGATGGTCAAAATTATGCCCAAATGATAAAAACAGTAAGTTAAAATTATCCCCATATGTTAAAATTTGCTATAGATGATGCAATTTATTATTAGTTGATGAAATTTGCATATAGATGTTGAGATTTATCCCCAGATGGTAAAAAATTGCCTATAGTTAGTTAAAACTATCCCCATATGTTGAAATTTGCATATAGATGTTGAAATTTATCCCCAGATTGTTAAAAATTCTTATAGATAGTAAAAATTATCCCCAGATGGTTAAATTTGCGTATAGATGGTCAATCAAAATTATGGCCAGATGATAAATATAGTTAGTTAAAATTATCCCCATATATTGAAATTTATCCTTAGTTGGTGAAATTTGCATATAGATGTTGAAATTTATCCCCAGATGGTAAAAATTTGCCTATAGATAGTAAAAATTATCCCCAGATAGCCAAAATTACGCCCAGATGATAAAAAGTTGCCTGTAGTCAGTTGAAATTCTTCATAGATGATAAAATTTACCCATAGCTAGTGAAAGTTACCTCCAGATATTGAGATTTGTTATAGTTGGTTAAATTTATTCTTAGTTGATGAAATTTGCTATAGATGTTTAAATTTCTCTTCAGATGACAAAAATTTGCCTATAGATAGGGAACATTATCACCATATGTTGAAATTTGCCTATATATAGTGAAAATTATCTCGAGATGGTGACATTTGAATATTGGTGGTCAACATTATGACCAAATGATAAAAATTTGCCTGTAGTTAGTTAAAATTCTTCACAGATGATAAAATTTGCCCATAGCTAGTGAAAGTTGCCGCCAGATGTTGAAGTTTGTTATAGTTGGTGAAATGTATCTTTAGTTAGTGAAATTTGATATAGATGTTGAATTTTACGCCCAGATGACAAAAATTTGCTTATAGATATTGAAAATTATCCCCAATATGTGAAAATTTGCCTATAGATGGTAAAAAATAATCCCTATAAGTTGAAATTTGCTTATAAATAGTAAAAATTATCTCAATATGGTGAAATTTATTATTCTAGATGTTTAAATTTGTTATAGTTGGTGAAATTCATCCTTAGTTGGTGAAATTTCCTATGGATGTTGAAATTTATCCCCAGATGACAAAAATTTGCCTATAGATAGGGAAAATTATCCCCATATGTTGAAGTTTGCCTATAGATAGTAAAAATTATCTCTAGATGGCCAAATTTTCGTGTAGATACTGAAAATTATGCCTAAATGATAAAAAATTGCCTGTAGTTAGTTAAAATTCTTCACAGATGATAAAATTTGCCCATAGCTAGTGAAAGTTGCCGCCAGATGTTGAAATTTGCTATTGTTGGTGAAATTTTTCCTTAGTTAGTGAAATTTGCTACAGATGTTGAAATTTATCCCTAGATGATCAAAATTTGTCTATAGATAATGAAAATTATCTCCATATGTTGAAATTTGCCTATAGATAGTAAAAATTAGCTCGAGATGATGAAATTTACGTATTGATGGCCAAAATAATGCCAAGATGATTAAAAATTTCCCCGTAGTTAATTAAAATTATTCACAGGTGATAAAATTTGCCTATAGCTGGAAAAAATTATCCCCAGATATTGAAATTTGTTATAGATACTAACAGAAGTTAATTATTTTCCACATTTGACACATACAATTTTGTTTTCGGAATATTTTGATCTCATTGTGCTATCTTTGGCCCTGGGACATAAATAACAGCGACCTTTTGATGAAGTAGGTTGATTTACGGCACCTTTTTCTACCTCTATTCCAACACATATTTTCATCATACTAAGGATTGTTTTTGGAATACGGTTATACACATTTTGATTCTCGAGACGCCTTAAAATAAATAGTTTAGTTAACTGTTGTTCCAATTCAAGCAATAATAAGCGCTTTCTGTCCAACTTTTTTTTATTTCAGCCAAAATTCATTTTGGTACATATTACGAACGCATTGACTCAGGCAATATCTATATTGTCGGAAAATAGCGCCTGCGGCCACCTTTTAGTTTGTCTCATCACCAATATCTGAGGAATAATGTTCACTTGATAACAAAACGACAGACTTGATGAAAATAGAAGTGATGAAAATACTTAAATGTTAAAATTAAAATGTTACTTCCCAGATTTTTAGATCCTGCTTCTCCTTGTTAGCACATGATTTCTTATTCTTTTTGCCCAACGTGATCTTAAAAAAAATTTCCTGGTTTCGCGGCTTCCCTAACATCTGATTTATTATCAACTCTTCTTTGAGATCTTGGAAATTATCTCTTTTTTAAAGATAGGTTAATGTTTTTTGACCTACCGTGGCCCAAATCTTCCAGAGAGCGATGTCTGAAACTCTGCCAGAAGTTTGTAATATCACCTCCAACATGGACATCTATAATCTGGTAATCTCCCTCATCCCCACGCCCTCGAAGTTGCAGTTCCCCTCATTATAATCAACTCTACCCAAAAACCACTCATTCGAAACATTCTCAATAATTCATAAGAAGCCCATTCTAAAAACCAAATGGAACCGTCCAAATGCCTCCTCAGGCTTCAAGTAAATACAGAGACGCTTCTTAATTTTAAAACCAACTAAAAATCTTTACAGGTCAGAGGACCAAGTACCACTCTCACCTAAGTTAACTCCCGAGCAGAAACTACACTCACCAACCCCGAAAATCCTAACTTTAATGGACAATTTAAAAATGAAGCATACGATATACTGACAAACTTAGTCCAATATTAAATCCTAAATTGTTTCAACCCAGATGATGTAGCTCAGGCTTGTCAACTGGGGAAAAACTCTGCTCTAAGTCCCGACCAAATTTAGAGGCAAGCCATCAAAAATCTTCCTGCTATAATCCTTCCTATCCTTACCATACTCATGAATGCTTGCTTACTACTAACACTATCCTTATCCTTAAACTAAACAAAGAACTGATATTCCCAAACACATACAGACCTATAAATGTCATATAGGTTTTATTTCACATTTTATTTTCTTACTTTAGTCGTTATGATTAAATACACCATTAATATTTTATATTACACCAATAACTTATCCCATCCTGTACAGCCAGTGAGTGTTTCGTCAAACGACTTGTTTCGATCATCAAACATATATTTTTTTTCGTTTTCTCGTTAAAGCAAGATGGTTGGGGGCTTTTTGTTAGCGCTATAGAAAGAAAAGAAAAAACAACCGTTCATACATCCGTGTCACTAATGAAATATAAGCTCATCCGAGCACTAAATTTCCTTTTGTTTTTCTTTGCTTGCGGGTCTTATCGGTCTAGTTGTTGTTTTCTTTAAGAATGTACAACGCTAATGCTTCACTTGTAATCTTTAATCATAGACGTACGGATATTGATGAAGTGGGGGATGGAAAATAATAAAATAAAAATTAGAATTCCAGATATATGACATATATCATTCTCTATAGTTATGTCGAGATGATAACAGTAGTATAGCTATGCCGGTTCTGCGCCACGTCCATCCAGTTCCATCATCAATCCAAAGAAGTAGCCACCCCTAAGCTACCCCTACCCTTCGAAGAGAATAGCTTAGCTTAGCCTCGTTTAACCACCCCTAAACGGCCTTTTTAACCATGAACAACCCCTTGAGACCCCAGATAAGGCCTTTTGGCCTAGAGACCGACGACAATGACCAGAAGCGGTAGTTGAACTGGGTACTTTTGAATCCCCCTGTACAGTGCAAAACTCATCGCTTATCGCTTGATCTCTTCTTCTTTCCCGTATGTGACACGTTATCGCAATTGGTTATCCGGGTCAGGCGGTGTTATAATCAATGACGCTTGTTATTTAAAAACACGTTTGATTAAATAAAAAAAAATGCATTTAAGGCATGGGAAAATTTCCTATCTCAATAGCATTGTAAGCCACTCCCCCTTTCCAACATGGCCGTCCGATACATGGACCACCATTTTTAATCCACGTCTTTTGTCAGCCATTTTCTATCCACGTTTTCATCTATCACCCAATAGATGGCGTTGCAAGATGGTTTCAAACAGCTTTTTGACAGGTCTCGAACAGCTTTGAACAGCTTTAAACAGCTTTTCAACAGGTCTCGAACAGCTTTTAACAGGTCTCGAACAGCTTTTAACAGGTCTCGAACAGCTTTTAACAGGTCTCGAACAGCTTTTAACAGGTCTCGAACAACTTTTATCAGGTCTGTTCGTTAAAAACTGTTTAAAGCTGTTCAAAGCTGTTCGAGACCTGTTAAAAAGCTGTTTAAAGCTGTTCAAAGCTGTTCGAGACCTGTTAAAAGCTGTTCGAGACATGTTAAAAGCTGTTCGAGACCTGTTAAAAGCTGTTCGAGACCTGTTAAAAGCTGTTCGAGACCTGTTAAAAATCTGTTTGAAACCTTCTTGCAACGCCATCTATCGGGTGATAGATGAAAACGTGGATAGAAAATGGCTGACAAAAGACGTGGATTAAAAATGGTGGTCCATGCATCGGACGGCCATCTTGGAAAGGGGGCGTGGCTTACAATGCTATTGAGATAGGAAATTTTCCCATGCCTTAAATGCATTTTTTTTTTATTTAATCAAACGTGTTTTTAAATAACAAGCGTCATTGATGATAACACCGCCTGACCCGGATAACCAATTGCGATAACGCGTCACATACGGGAAATAAGAAGAAATCAAGCGATAAGCGATGAGTTTTACATTATACAGGGAGATTCAAAAGTACCCAACGCTTCGGGTCATTGTCGTCGGTCTCTCGGGGGGTTGTTTATGGCCAAAAAGGCCTTATTTACGGGAAATAAGAAGAGATCAAGCGATAAGCGATGAGTTTTGCAATGTAGAGGGGGATTCAAAAGTACCCAGTTCAACTACCGCTTCTGGTCATTGTCGTCGGTCTCTAGGCCAAAAGGCCTTATCTGGGGTCTCAAGGGGTTGTTCATGGTCAAAAAGGCCGTTTAGGGGTGGTTAAACGAGGCTAAGCTAAGCTATTCTCTTCGGAGGGTAGGGGTAGCTTAGGGGTGGCTACTTCTTTGGATTGATGATGGAACTGGATGGACGTGGCGCAGAACCGGCATAGCTATACTACTGATAAGTCATGTAATGGCTATTATGTGCTATTTAATAGTTTATTTATCTTTTTATTTGTGGCCAACCCACAGGGTCACCCAAATACACCACTTCCTGCGTGCAATACTCATAATCCATCCCTAAAGTTATCTACTTTTTCCTGACGTACACCTGTACGTTCAGATTCTTTTACGAAAATGGTTCATTTGATGTTGGATCCACACCAACATGTTATAACTTAACTACTAATCTTTTAATGTTTCTTAACGTCTCCCTTCCTTTCCAGTACCTTTAATTGCAAGTGAGCACATGTAACCATATTGTATGACTTCAATTGTTAACGACCTATGTAGTCTCTTTTATTGATCTCTTTCTGATTTTAATTGATTATAGCGTTTGTAGTATAGGCCTGATGATGGCATATATTTGCCGAAACTAGTTGCCCGTTTCTCTTCCAACTATTTATATTAAATAATTTTGTTGTACTAGACTTTGGTTTTTATTTCTTCATTGGTTGACCACATTTGAGACTATGGATAACCTTTTACAATTAAATATATTTGATAAATGTGGGGATGATTCTTCACCAATAAAATTGCTTTTAACTGCTTTATTTTATAATTTATTCACTTAAACAAATTCGCATGTGGTACCCCCACTTTCTAGATGCGTACTGTCCCGTCTCGTCACCCTTTTTAGCCGCTCGTGCGCCCTGACAAACAAGTATGGCCTCCGAGCATAGCCAGAGGAGCAGGGGTGTACCGTTAACAAATTTACCAAAAAAAAAATAAAGAATAATTTAGAAAAAGTATGTTAAAATTTAAATTGGAGTTCTTATGATTTTTGGTAAGTTTTAAAAGATTGTTAAAAATATATTAATCGAATTAATTCTTATGCGATACCTTTTGGGCCACTCAGAATAACTTTAAATGGTAATATACTGTAGTTCAATAAAATAGTAACAAATAAACAATATAAAGGTTAAGACATGAGGTAACACCAATAGGTTGAACGCCGGTCGTTGCCCATAGGTCAGGAATGGTTTATTGTTAAGTTTGCATGTATGGTTAGTTATTTATCTCTTTGAGATAGTTCAGCCATTCTTGATTCTGTTCCAGTGAATAAATTTGTTGTTGAATTTAGCTACATTTTATCTTCCCAACACTACATTACACTAATTAAACCATTAAGAACTTATTTTAATAATAATAGATTTAAAATCGATTTTATCTATTTTTGCTAGGTTTTAACAAATTTTAAATGATTTTTAATATTCGTAGAAAAAATAGTATGGTACGCTTCTGTGCTAGAGACGAGGCTCAGTTACTGTAAGATAAAATAAAAGGAAAAAATCATCGTGATGTAATCTTTGAGGAAAAAAGAGAAGACGATGACAAAATTGAATTTCCGAGTGAATTGGCAAAGCGCGACATACCATCAGGATCGGCACACTACTAATTTCATTTCGTGAATACGATCTAATATTAATTTCGGTTAGAACAAGCCCTGTTGCATCCAACAGATCGATTTAACGGTTACATAAATTAAATAAAAATAAAAAAACGGATTTCTAGTAGAATTAAGAATGTCGGTTGAAAAAACGGTTAATGTGGCAACTATGCAAAAAGTGTGATTTGTAAGGTTTTTAAAAATTAAAAATTAAATAAAATTTATATTTTATTTTAACAAGCCTAAACCTGATTCAGCAATTTTAATTAATTTTATGTGATATTTAAATATTTTATGGATTTTGTAGCAGTTACATTTTAGATTTTAACAAGTTTTGTACCAACTTTTATTGGGCTTTATCGATTTTGTAGCAGTTATATTATTTATAAAATAATTTATTGAAGGAGATTGTAGCAATTATTCTACCAATACTTATTTATTTTATCGAGGTTTATCGATTTTTTATAGCTAATTAATGACTTTAAAGTGACTGTATGACGGTTTTGTAGCGATTTTTATCGATATGTTTACGTAAACAATCGTTTTATATCGATATTTGAAACTTAATGTTATATTATTTATAAACTAATTTTTGCAGTAGATTGTAGCAATTTTGTACCAATTTTCATTGATTTTATCGATCTTTATTGATTTTGTAGCTATATAATGATCTTGGAAGTTTTGTACCGATTTTTATCGATATTTTTGCAGTAGATTGTAGCAATTTTATACCAATTTTCATTGATTTTATCGATCTTTATTGATTTTGTAGCTATATAATGACCTTGGAAGTTTTGTAGCGATTTTTATCGATATTTTTACGTAAACAATCCTTTTATATCGATATTCGAAACTTAATGTTATATTATTTATAAACTAATTTTTGCAGTAGGTTGTAGAAATTTTATACCAATACTCATTGATTTTATCGATCTTTTTTGATTTTGTAGCTGTATACTGATCTTGGAAGTTTTGTAGCGATTTTTATCGATATTTTTACGTAAACAATCGTTTTATATCGATATTTGAAACTTAATGTTATATTATTTATAAACTAATTTTGCAGTAGATTGTAGCAATTTTATACCAATTTTCATTGATTTTATCGATCTTTATTGATTTTGTAGCTATATAATGACCTTGGAAGTTTTGTAGCGATTTTTATCGATATTTTTACGTAAACAATCGTTTTATATCGATATTTGAAATTTAATGTTATATTATTGATAAACTAATTTTTGCAGTAGATTGTAGCAATTTTGTACCAATTTTCATTGATTTTATCGATCTTTATTGATTTTGTAGCCATATAATGACCTTGGAAGTTTTGTAGCGATTTTTATCGATATTTTTACTTAAACAATCGTTTTATATCGATATTTGAAACTTAATGTTATATTATTTATAAACTAATTTTTGCAGTAGATTGTAGCAATTTTGTACCAATTTTCATTGATTTTATCGATCTTTATTGATTTTGTAGCTATATAATGACCTTGGAAGTTTTGTAGCGATTTTTATCGATATTTTTACTTAAACAATCGTTTTATATCGATATTTGAAACTTAATGTTATATTATTTATAAACTAATTTTTGCTGTAGATTGTAGCAATTTTGTACCAATTTTCATTCATTTTATCGATCTTTATTGATTTTGTAGCTATATAATGACCTTGGAAGTTTTTGTAGCGATTTTTATCGATATTTTTACATAAAAAATAATTTTCTATCGACATTTGAAACTTAAACAACTTTTGAACAACTTTTTTGCAGTAAATTGTAGCAATTTGTATACCAATTTTTATTGATTTGATCGAGCTTTATCAATTTTTTAGCTATTAATTGATCTTAAAGTTAGTGTATGACAGTTTTGTAGCGATTTTTATCGTTATTTTTACTTAAACAATCATTTTTGTTTTGTTTTTCAGTATATTTCCATTTTTTAACTGAAAAATCCGGTGTTAATTTAAATGAATTGTTTAAATACTTTATAATACAATTTAATTTAAATTAAAGCGGACATAGGGTCGCAGGTATCCTAATTGGAAATATGTTCTGGATCCATTTTAACCCTTTGTTTGTTTTATAATTGGTTCTGGTTCGCAAAAAAGTTACTAGATTAGATTTAGGGAAAATTCAAAATTATTAATTATTATTTATTAAATAAAATAAGTATTTTATGAAGCAAAAAACGTAATTTTAAATAATTTTGGTATAAGCCCTGTAATAAAAAAATCCGATGATTTAAATTAAACAAATTTACCATCGTTTACAAGGTAATAAAAATACGACAAGTGTGATTTTTTTCAAAATTTTTGAAAAATTATTGTGGACATGAGAGTTGGAATTAAATCAAATGAAAATTACTAAAATCTCCGCCTTCTATAACATCTAAAATTTCAATTAAATTTTTTTGAAAAAATTCATATTTGCAGTACTTTTTATTTACCATAGTTTACAAGGGAATAAAAATTATACAATTGTGATTTTTTTCAAAATTTTTGAAAAATTATTGTGGACGTGAGAGTTGGAATTAAAACAAATAAAAATTACTAAAATCTCCGCCTTCTATAACAACTAAAATTTCAATTAAATTTTTTTGAAAAAATTCATATTTGCAGTACTTTTTATTTCATTTTTTACAGCAGTAGGCACATTACAATTTAAAAAAAATACGAGGGGTATAATATATGACAATATTATTTAATTAGAATGTTTACAATTTTGTTAACTATATTATGTAAAAATTAAGAATTAAATTAATTTTTATTTAGTTTTAAATTTTTTTTAAAACAATTTAATAAATTTTATGTTAAGGGGGTTAAATAATATGAACAATGAATATTTACAATTTAAAATATGATTTTTTTTTTGTTAAATTATTCTCTCCCAATTGAAATATTTAAGAATTAAATCAATTTTTATACATTTTCAAATTTTCTTCTGTACATTTTAATATATTTTATAAATTTTGTGTTACCAGGTTTAGACGATATGAGTAACGAATATTGCAAATATTTTCAAAATAAGGGGCATTTAAATTTGTTAAAAAAATTGTAGCATTGGATTATATATTATTTACTGATATTGAAATTTATAAAATTATTATATTTTATAAATTTCAGAAAAAGGAGCAATTTTTTCCATATCTTCATTATGATTAGATTTTTTTAATCCCCATAACAAAAAACAGTTAAAACGAAAAAAAAATAATATAAATTGAAAACATAAAAAATATTACAAGTATGATTTTTTCAATTTTATTTTTTTTTTAAATATTATAGACGTAAGAGTCAGAAGAGACTAAAACAAATAAAAATCGATAAAATCTTTTCCTTCTCTAATATTCACAATTGTGATTAAATAAAATTAATATAAAAAAATAATAGGGATAAAAAATAATTTTTTTTAAATAAATAAACATTTTCACAATTTTAATTTAATTTGTTAAGTACGTTTTTATAAATTTTACAGATTAACTGTTCGGGGAGTTAAAATATATGAACAACGGATTGTTTTTTTATTATTTAAATAAATTCATCATATTTTAATATATTTTTTCTATTTTTCCATATTTTCCTGTTTTTCACTATTTGTTTCTATTATTATTTATTTTTTTCTATTTCCCTATTTTTCTGTGTTTTCCTAAATCGAGTGGAAAAATGCATTATTGCTTTTGTTATTTACTCAACTACTTAAATTTTCAGTTTTTTTTTTCGAGTATAAATTTTTTTTAATTCGATTGAGGAAATACGAATTAATATTAAATTCGAGAGTGGATGGAGTTGATTTTTTTTAACAATTTGTTGCTTATTTTCCAAATTGGAAAGTGGAAAAATGCACTAATATCTTGTTTTTCAAATTCGTGGTTAAAAAAATGTATTGTTGGTTTGTTTTTAAATTTGTGTATAGAAAAATATACTCTTGCTTTATTTTTCAAAATCGTGTGTGAAGAACAGCATATTTTCCTTGTTTTCCTAATTCGTGTGAATTAAAATGCATTGTTGGTTTGTTTTTAAATTTCTGTATGGAAAAATACATTGGATTTCAAATTTTTATTTGAAAAAATGCATTGTTGCTTTGTTTTTTAATTTCCTGTGTGGAAAAATGCAGTGTTGCATTATTTTCCTAATTCTGGTGAAGAAAATACATTTGTTGTTTGTTTTTAAATTTGTGTATTTCTTCTAATTTTCCCTCTTTTTCACTTTTTTCCTCATTTTACTTTCCCGACCCATCTCCTAAAAGGGAAAGTATTGTGACCGAGCTAAAAAAAAAATTCGAGATAAAAACAGAAATATCCATTTTCGGGTCCCCTGAGACGATTAAGACCATTTCCAGATGGAAGTCTGTCTGTCGGTCTGTGTGTGTGTGTGTCTGTGTGTATTCTTCCACGATAGAGGCCACATGTTTAATCCGATTGAGCTGAAATTTAGTATAGGGGTTTGGGATACCTGTCGGAAGAACCCATTCACGGAATTGGACATGCTATATGTCATTTGAAAGCCCTAGAAAAACTCTATTCAGAACAGTTAAAATTATTTCTCCAACTGTCACCTGTCAAAAATAAAAAAATGTCAAAATTTGAAATTTCAGCATTAAATATCTGAAGAAGTATTAGTCCCATTGAGCTGAAATTTGGTTTATGGGTTTGGGCTGTCTGTCGGAAGAATCAATTAGTTTTTGTACGAGATCTGTCAAACGGAAGTATCACTATCAAAAAATGACAGATGCAATATGTCACGGAATTGGACATGCAATATGTCGTGTGAAAACCCTTGAAAAACTCTATTCAGAACAATCAAAATTGTTCCTCCAACTGTCACCTGTCAAAAATTAAAAAAATTCAAAAGTTAAAACTTTAACTTTTAATATCTGATAAAGTATTCGTGGATACCCGTCGGGAAAGTTTTTTTTAACTATTTTTCCGTATTTTTCTATATTTTTCCTGTCTTCCAAATTTTTTTTATATTTTTCCCTATTATTCCCAGTTTTTCCTACTGTCTATTTTCCATATCTCTCCATATTTTCTCCTATTTTTCACTATTTTCCCATATGTTTTCCTAATTTTGCCGATTTTTTTCTAATTTCCCTATTTTATATATCTTTTCAAATGGTTCCCTATTTTTCTCTTATACCGGATGTCCCACGTCGTTTTGACAGTCCAAATTCTCGAAAACTGTTCATATGACATGTATGAAATTTGGCAGATATAAATAGTCGAAACTGATGCTTATATTTATTATAAAATGACTTCCGTTTTTCCTGTATTTTCGGGTCACGTGACCCCAACATAATTGCCCCTATTATCATTACTGCACAATACAATGATGACAAGTGTGGTATCGTTGAATTTGTTTTTGAATGATATATCTAAAATTGTAATATTATACCGGTTGTCCTATTTAAAAAAATTAGGTTGGGGTCACGTGACCCGAAACGACAGGAAAAACGGAAGTCATTTTATAATAAATATAAGCATCAGTTTTGACTGTTTATATCTGCCAAATTTCATACATGTCATATGAACAGTTTTCGAGAATTTGGACTGTCAAAACGTCGTGGGACACCCGGTATTATAATTAACTTATTGAATAATAATAATAAATTCTTGAATAATTATATATTTATACTGTCTATAACTCCCAATAAGTCTGTACAGTTATTAGATTTATTGATAGTCCTAAATTACAGTAATTTTTGAAATAATAATAAAGTTAATAAAGCACGTTATTTTTTATCAGGAATACTTAATATTGCATGCTGACAAATCAAGCTTTTGTTTATTTTATTGATTTTTTTTTATTCATTTCTGGTTGCGACTATTAGTTTTAAGGAAATCAATATTTTACAAGTATCAGAGTGGAACTTTTAAAAGTACAGTGACGTAGTTAAAAATAAATAACCAATTTTTAAATTCCATTAGAAATAAGACAGGAAATAATATATTTCTAGTTAGTAAATAAGAACGATGGTGGCTCATTTATATACAAAGCACGTACGAAACAAAGCTCTTAGAGACAGCTTACAAGAACACTATTTGTCACTTCAGAGGGGTTGCTACAACACTTGAAAATGTGTCTCTGACTCCGCGCGGAAATACTCAAAATGGAATATTATGAAATATGAAGTGGGTGTAAGATGATGTGTAGGTAGATGTATGAGAATATTCAAATAATATTTTATGAGAAATAATTAGAATATATTGTCTGCTAGCGCTCGTAAAAAAAAAGATTGACAAAATATGAAATTGATGGAAAATTTTTATACTCAATGGCGTTCGTAGAAATATTAATGCTCGTCATTTATTTTTAAATTAACCTAGTGATTATGTTTTATAAGGTTCGTTCCAACCTCAAATCACATTCCAACAATTTTAAAATAGTTTTAAACGCGCATGTCTGTCAAATAATTCGATTACTGATCATTCTGATCAATGATTGGATCAGATAACTTACAATCCGTATTGTATATGCGCAATAACCGATAATCAGCTGATCGAACTGGCTAATTAAAATCGTTTTAAAGTATTTATATATTAAAAAAGAAAAATGGAACAAAGTGGTAAGTTATTTTTTTATTTTTGAGGTACCGTTGTTATATTTGTAAATATGTTAATTAATGTTTGATATATTAATTAATACAGTGATGATAAATAATTGGTCAAAAAGAATTTTTGTTTATAAAACGTACTATTTTAGGATTACTAGGGGAGTTCTTAACTTTTTCCCCTTCAGCAGAATCTTGTCATATTTTAACAATTAAAGAAGATTCATTACCAATCCTTCAGCATTCAGCAGGAGACAAATCGGAATTTGTGGCCAGTTGGTCAAATAATCAAGTCCTTTTAGATGTTTATAAAAAATATCGTTCAAAACTAGGAACTTTGAAATAAGAAATTTAAAAAAACTTTGAGAAAAAATGGCATCAAAAATAAACGAGACCTTAAATACTAATTATAATGCAAGCCATGTTGAAAACAGATGGAGGGTAGTTGAAAGATCTTATAAAAAATTTGTTGACAAGACAGGAAGTGGTAGAAAACATTTTGAATACCAAGATGAGATGGATGAAATTTATAAGTGAAAAAAAATGTTCTACTTTCAACAAATACGATAGAACATATTGAAGAAGAAACTGAGCCATCAACTTCAACTACAAGTGAAACCAAAGGGAAGAGTGTCTGTTTAAAAAGGAAAAAAACAATTATAACTAAAAATTTCACAATGGAGCAGATTAGAAAAGACAGAAAAGAATACTATACAGAGAGATTAGAAGTTGAAAAAGAAAAGTTAAAAGCTCAAAAGAAGAAAATTAGTCTAATGGAAGAAAGAAATGGACTCTTAAGAGAACTTTTAAAAAACAAAAAATGTTCTACTTGCAATACGGACTTTATATAGCTTTTTTTAAGTATTTTTTTTATTTTTTACTAGAGTTTTGATTTTATTTTTTTTTGCCAAGGAAACGTGGAAAAATAAAAGAGGGGGAAAAAGTATTAAAAGGTTTTTAAAAAAGTGCAAGAAATAAACAAGGGCGAAAAAAAGAAAAAATGAGGAGAAAAATAATGTGGAAAAGAAGGTAAAAAAATGGGAAAAAGCGAAAAATGACAAACAATGGAAAAAAGAGAGGGGAAAAAGCAAAATAAATAGACGAAAATAAAAGGAAAAAAAGGGTAAACAAAAATGGGACAAAAACAATAATTCTTAAAGAAAAACCGGACTTAAACTAACAGTTGGAGGGGGAAAACAAAAACGAGGCAAAAAAGAAATATACGAAAAAACAAAAGCCGGGAAACAAATAATTAGTAAGAGAAGAATCTCGTTTAGCTAAGTTGGTGGAAAAACAAAAATAGGACAAAAAACAAGAGTGGGAAAAAAGAATGAATAATTAATAATACCATGAATAAGCAAAAACATTGAATGAGGAAAATGTGGATAAAAAAAAAGACGAATTGGGAATTTGTAACATTTAGTTTTCAACACTGTTGGAGAATATCGTCAACACTAACCAAAACTATATTTTTATTACTCTACGTACCTACGTTTCGATAATTACGTGAGCATCATCAACTCATGATGATGCTATTTCAGTTAGCGAAACGTAGGTGACGATATTCTTCAACATTATAGATTTTTAGCCTATTTTTTTTCCTTTATTTTTACTTTCCGAACAACAGAGTTGTATATTGAATTCCTCATAGTTTCGCTGCTAGAGGGCGTGAAAGAAATTTATATAAACGTTTGCGACTCTTTTAGATTTTAAGACAAAATTATTGATTTTTATGAAAAATTACAAAAAATCACAATTGTAGCACATAAAATTTTCTACAAATTTTGTCTTTACTTTTTTTTTCGAGTTCCTCATAATTTCGCCGCTAATCTTTATTTTAATTTTTAAGCAATTTTTATCTTTATTAAATTATTATTTTTCAGTTACATTTTAATATTAAAAATTTTAAAAAAAATATCTTTAAATTTGTAATAATTAATTTTTTTCAAAATTTTATTAGAAAAATTGTGGAATTTTTTAAAAAAATGGCTAAGAAACATTTAAAATTATATTACGATTTTATTGAATAACTTCTAAAATATTAAAGTTATTGAGATGGGATTTTCACCATTCGAAAGATAATATAAAACTCTGAATTTAAAATGTATTTTAGTTTCTTAAAATTTAGAATTGTAATTATTATAGCCAAAATAAAGATTTTTTTTAAAATTTTTTGTAATTTCGTTTTATCAATAAGTATAAAATAAATGAAGTTTTAATTTCTTTTTAGGGTTAATATTAATATTAAAAATTTAAAAAAATACCATTAAATTTGTAGTAAAAAATTCTATAATTACGATTTTTTTCAAAATTTTATTCAAAAAATTTTAGAATTCATAATTTTTTTTTAAATTTAATATAATTTTAAAAAAAATTGAAAAACTTTAAAAATATTAAAGATATTAAAATGGGATTTATACCGTTCGATAGGTAATATAAAACTCTGAAACATTGTAATTATTATAACCAAAATAAAACAAAAATTAAATTTTTTTGTCCTTTTGTTTTATCGAAAATGTTAAAACAAATGAAAAAAGTAAATAGTACACCCGAAAGGGATCAAAAAGTACATTATGTGTGAAATATTGTATAATTTTAAAATAATACCTTGTAGAAATTATATAAAATTATAAAAAGTTAAAATTACAAAAAAATATTTTTTTTTTAATTTTTGTAAAGTAATTTTGTTAATATATTTTAAAGCAGAAAAACTAAAATAATCGATAAAACAATTACTTTACTAGGAGTGTTCGGAAAGTTGGGTGGGATTACCCCCTCATTTTTTATTTCTTTGTGTACTTCAATTTCTCTATCTTGTATACAAACTTTCTGTTTATAATTTCTTATTATTTATATTTGTTTTCCTCTAGATGTCAAGATTTTCTTTTATTACTATTATTAAAACATCCTCTAACAAGCACGACTAAAATTGGCGGTGATATTACGGTTAAAGCAAGCACAGTTTGAGCCGATATTGAACTTCGTAATCAAATACCCAAATGTTTACCGTCATTCTCGCAGTGTTATAAGTACAAACCCGTTTCGACCCGATCGCGACTTAATGAACACAACCCATTACAAATACCGATTTAAATATTCATTAATTATATTGGTTGATTTAGTATCTTGTTTAAATGTTCCTTAAACCTGATTTAAAATCATAATCTAGTTTGACCTATATTTTCTTATTAAATTGGTTTCAATTGAGACACTCTTTATATTATTGGTATATTGGTTACTAATGAAAATTATTGAATGTATTTGTTAATTAGCTGCACAAATATTTCAATAATTATTGTTAATTTTATTTATGTCTAAATATAAATAATTAATCATTAAATAATGTAATAGTGGTAGAATTTATAATTGTAATGTTAAATAATTTAATCTATTCTAGCGATTTATTATATTAATATTTTAAAATATTAGTACAAGAATATTTATCCTAGAATAATTATTATTGTTTTTAAAATTTGTTTATTAAGCATTTTAATATTTTTTTCATTCGTAATTTAGTTAAAATGTAAAAAATCTTTATAAACAGTTACAAAATGGAAATTAAATATTTCATAAAATTTACTAATCACTAGTTGAATTGGCAGCCTCTTCTATCCTATGTATCTCATCCGCCATCTTGCTGTCACCATCTTGAATTTATTAATTTTGACAAAAAAAATTCATAATCCCCGATCCCAAACACCCCCACATACCAATTTTCAATAGAATCGGTAAATAATTATAAATATTGTCCGCCGTCTTTGAATCGCCATCTTGATTTTATGAATTCTGGCAAAAAAATATCTCCGATCCCAAAAACACCCACATACCAATTTTGAATAGAATCTGTAAATAATCATAAATATCGTCCGCCATCTTGGAGTCGCCATCTTGATTTTATGAATATTGACAAAAAAATTCATAATCTCCGACCCCAAAAATCCTCACATACTAATTTTGAATAGAATCGGTAAATAATTATAAATATCGTCAGCCATCTTGGAGTCGCCATCTTGGTTTTATGAATATTGACAAAACAATTCATAAGCTCTGACCTAAAAAATTCCCGTATACCAATTTTGAATAGAATCGGTAAATAATTATAAATATCGTCAGCCATCTAGGAGTCGCCATCTTGGTTTTATGAATATTGACAAAAAAATTCATAAGCTCCGACCTAAAAAATTCCCGTTTACCAATTTTGAATAGAATCGGTAAATAATTATAAATATCGTCAGCCATCTTGGAGTCGCCATCTTGGTTTTATGAATATTGACAAAAAAATTCATAAGCTCCGACCTAAAAAATTCCCACATACCAATTTTGAATAGAATCGGTAAATAATTATAAATATCGTCAGCCATCTTGGAGTGGCCATCTTGGTTTTATGAATATTGACAAAAAAATTCAGAATCTCCGACCCCGAAAATCCTCACATACCAATTTTAAATAGAATCGGTAAATAATTATAAATATCGTCAGCCATCTTGGAGTCGCCATCTTGATTTTATGAATATTGACAAAAAAATTCATAATCTCCGACCCCAAAAATCCTCACATACCAATTTTGAATAGAATCGGTAAATAATTATAAATATCGTCAGCCATCTTTGAGTCGCCATCTTGGTTTTATGAATATTGACAAAAAAATTCAGAATCTCCGATTCCGAAAATCCTCACATACCAATTTTAAATAGAATCGGTAAATAATTATAAATATCGTCAGCCATCTTGGAGTCGCCATCTTGATTTTATGAATATTGACAAAAAAATTCATAATCTCCGACCAAAAAAATCCTCACATACCAATTTTGAATAGAATCGGTAAATAATTATAAATATCGTCAGCCATTTTGGAGTCGCCATCTTGATTTTATGAATATTGACAAAAAAATTCATAATCTCCGACCCCAAAAATCCTCACATACTAATTTTGAATAGAATCGGTAAATAATTATAAATATCGTCAGCCATCTTGGAGTCGCCATCTTGATTTTATGAATATTGACAAAAAAATTCATAATCTCCGACCCCAAAAATCCTCACATACCAATTTTGAATAGAATCGGTAAATAATTATAAATATCGTCAGCCATCTTTGAGTCGCCATCTTGGTTTTATGAATATTGACAAAAAAAATTCAGAATCTCCGACCCCGAAAATCCTCACATAAAAATTTTAAATAGAATCGGTAATTAATTATAAATATCGTTCGCCATCTAGGAGTCGCCGCCATCTTGGTTTTATGAATTTTGACAAAAAAATTCATAATCTCCGACCCCAAAAATCCTCACATACTAATTTTGAATAGAATCGGTAAATAATTATAAATATCGTCAGCCATCTTGGAGTCGCCATCTTGATTTTATGAATATTGACAAAAAAATTCATAATCTCCGACCCCAAAAATCCTCACATACCAATTTTGAATAGAATCGGTAAATAATTATAAATATCGTCAGCCATCTTAGAGTCGCCATCTTGATTTTATGAATTTTGACAAAAAATTCATTATCTCCGACCCCAAAAACCCCAACATACCATTTTTGAATGGAATCGGTAAATAATCATAAATATCGTCCGCCATCTTGTAGTCGCCATCTTGGTTTTATGAATTTTGGCAAAAGTGCTACAAAACTATATACAATCATTATAAACCACTTTTTAGTTAATGAAAGCCCTACAAAATTGATGAAATCTGCTACAAACTTAATAAAATTCCAAAACACCAAGTACAAAATTGCTTCAAATCTTGATTAACCATTTTAACGTCGATACAACAGCAACAAAATTGATTAAAATCGCTGAAAAATTAATAAAATTTCTAAACCGTGCTACAAAAGTGCTACAAATCTATACAATCATTATAAACCACTTTGAAAGCCCTACAAAACTGATAAAATCCGCCACCTTAATATAACTCTTAAATAAAATCGATATAAATTTTAAGAAACTTAATAAATTCCAAAACATAGATACAAAACTGCTACAAACCGCTACGCAATCATGATGATCCACGTTAAGGTCAATAAAACCGCTACAAAATTGATAAAACTAATAAAAAAGTGCTCCAAATGTATAAATTTTTAAAATTTTAATAAATTTCCTAAACATTAATATTAATATAAACCGTTGCTATGTCAATAATACCGCTACAAAATTGATAAAAACCGCTACAAGAGTTCTACGATCCTCTATACAATCGTTGTAAACCACTTTTTAGGTAATGAAAAAAAGCTACAAAATTGATGAAATTCGCTACAAACTTAATAAAATGCCAAATCATAGGTACAAAACTGCTACAAACCGCTATAAAGACATGATGAACCATTTTAAGGCCGATACAACCGCTACAAAATATAATAAATTTATTTCCTAAACATAAATATAGAGCGCTCTTATGTCAATAATACCGCTACAAAATTGATAAAACTCGCCACAAAATTTATAAAAATTCTGAACGAAGGTACAAAAGTGCTACAAATTTAATAATATTCCAAAACATACGTAAACATTGCTACAAACCGCTTAAAGGTTATGATAAACCATTTTAAGGTCGATACAAAAGCTACAAAATTGATAAAATCTATTAAAAAAATTATAATATTTCTAAACATTGCTACAAAAGTGCTAAAAAAAACAATGTACAATGTTTAAAAAAAGTGCCATTAAAAAAATATTGATTTCTGTTACGAGGGGTAGAAGATATGAATAGTGGAAAAAGTTAAATTTGGTGTTTTTTAAACATAAAAAATTCCTATAAATGTATTTATTTATCTTAAAAAAATTCAAAAAATCTAATTTACGTTTTCATTTAATTCCATTCCCATGACTCCGGATGAATTATCTCCCGTGGGAAATTTCTAATTAACCTTTTCCGGATAAAAATTGTGCCAATGAAGAATTTCAGTTGCGGCTCAAGTTCACCGTTATCGTGCCATCGAAGATATTTTCCAAATTTTCCGCAATGAATAGGGCTTAAATCAATGTTCAAATGACTAACACAAAGTGGTGCAGTTCGCGAAAACTTCCGGCATGATATATTTCCTCATAAATTGAAAAAGAACATTTACGAGGGTACATGGAAATTCAATTATAAATATTTTTAAACCATTCAAAATATTTTATTCGACCAATTCACTAATTTAATTTAAATATAACTCCGGTGCTACAATTCCTTTATTTTATAGAACTGGTACCTGATTGTAATCAGCTTTTAACAGAAACTTAAATTTATGTAATAACTATTTTGTAGTTATTTTATAATAGTTCAATATCAGTTTTGTTGATCAGAAATCAGTTTATATCAGCAGTGTAGCAATTTTGTTGATCTGAAGTTCGTTTATATCTACATTGTAGTAATTTCGTTGATCTGCAATCAGTTTATATAAACATTGTAGCAGTTTTGTTGATCAGAAATTAGTTTATATCAACATTGTAGCAGTTTTGTTGATCAGATATCAGTTTATATCGACATTGTAGCAGTTTTATTGATCAGAAATCAGTTTATATCAGCACTGTAGCAATTTTGTTGATCTGAAGTTCGTTTATATCTACATTGTAGCCATTTCGTTGATCTGAAATCAGTTTATATCAACATTGTAGGAGTTTTGTTGATCAGAAATCAATTTATATCGACATTGTAGCAGTTTTGTTGATCAGAAATCAGTTTATATCAGCAATGTAGCAATTTTGTTGATCTGAAGTTCGTTTATATCTATATTGTAGCCATTTCGTTGATCTGAAATCAGTTTATATCAACATTGTAGTAGTTTTGTTGATCAGAAATCAGTTTATATAAACATTGTAGCAGTTTTGTTGATCAGAAATCAGTTTATATCAACATTGTAGCAGTTTTGTTGATCAGATATCAGTTTATATCGACATTGTAGCAGTTTTATTGATCAGAAATCAGTTTATATCAGCACTGTAGCAATTTTGTTGATCTGAAGTTCGTTTGTATCTACATTGTAGCAATTTCGTTGATCTGAAATCAGTTTATATAAACATTGTAGCAGTTTTGTTGATCAGAAATCAGTTTATATCAACATTGTAGCAGTTTTGTTGATCAGATATCAGTTTATATCGACATTGTAGCAGTTTTATTGATCATAAATCAGTTTATATCAGCACTGTAGCAATTTTGTTGATCTGAAGTTCGTTTATATCTACATTGTAGCCATTTCGTTGATCTGAAATCAGTTTATATCAACATTGTAGCAGTTTTGTTGATCAGAAATCAGTTTATATCAACATTGTAGCAGTTTTGTTGATCAGAAATCAGTTTATATCAGCAATGTAGCAATTTTGTTGATCAGAAATCAGTTTATATCAGCACTGTAGCAATTTTGTTGATCTGAAGTTCGTTTATATCTACATTGTAGCAATTTCGTTGATCTGAAATCAGTTTATATAAACATTGTAGCAGTTTTGTTGATCAGAAATCAGTTTATATCAACATTGTAGCAGTTTTGTTGATCAGATATCAGTTTATATCGACATTGTAGCAGTTTTATTGATCATAAATCAGTTTATATCAGCACTGTAGCAATTTTGTTGATCTGAAGTTCGTTTATATCTACATTGTAGCCATTTCGTTGATCTGAAATCAGTTTATATCAACATTGTAGCAGTTTTGTTGATCAGAAATCAGTTTATATCAACATTGTAGCAGTTTTGTTGATCAGAAATCAGTTTATATCAGCAATGTAGCAATTTTGTTGATCAGAAATCAGTTTATATCAGCACTGTAGCAATTTTGTTGATCTGAAGTTCGTTTGTATCTACATTGTAGCAATTTCGTTGATCTTAAATAAGTTTATATCAACATTGTAGCAGTTTTGTTGATCAGAAATCAGTTTATATCAATATTGTAGCAGTTCTATTGAACTGAAAACAGTTGATATCGATATTGTAATAGTTTTGTTGAACTGAAATCAATTTATATCGTAATTATAGCAGTTTTGTTGGTCTAAAATCAGTACATACCGACATTGTAGCAGTTTCTTCGTTGATCTGAAATCAGTTTATATCGACATTGTAGCAGTTTTGTTTATCTGAAATCAGTTTATAGCAATATTGTAGCAGTTTTGTTGATCTGGAATCAGTTTATATCGACATTGTAGCAATTTTGTTGAAGCGAAATCAGTTTATAGCAATATTGTAGCAGTTTTGTTGATCTGCAATCAGTTTATATCGACATTGTAGCAGTTTTGTTAATCTGCAATCAGTTTATATAGACATTGTAGCATTTTTGTTGAACTGAAATCAATTTATATCGTAATTATAGCAGTTTTGTTGGTCTAAAATCAGTACATACCGACATTGTAGCAGTTTCTTCGTTGATCTGAAATCAGTTTATATCGACATTGTAGCAGTTTTTTGATCTGGAATCAATTTATATCGACATTGTAGCAGTTTTGTTGAAGCGAAATCAGTTTATAGCAATATTGTAGCAGTTTTGTTGATCTGGAATCAGTTTATATCGACATTGTAGCAGTTTTGTTAATCTGCAATCAGTTTATATAGACATTGTAGCATTTTTGTTAAAGTGAAATCAGTTTATATCGACATTTTAACAGTTTTGTTGATCTTAAAACAGTTTTTATCGACATTGTAGCAGTTTTGTTGATCTGCAATCAGTTTATATCGACATTGTAGCAGTTTTGTTGAAGCGAAATCAGTTTATAGCAATATTGTAGCAGTTTTGTTGAGCTGCAATCAGTTTATATCGACATTGTAGCAGTTTTGTTAATCTGCAATCAGTTTATATAGACATTGTAGTATTTTCGTTAAAGTGAAATCAGTTTATATCGACATTTTAGCAGTTTTGTTGGTCTTAAAACAGTTTTTATCTACAATGTAGCAGTTTTGTTGACCTGAAATCAATTTTTATCGATATTGTAGCAGTTTTGTTGAAGCTAAATCAGTTTTTAGCAATATTGTAGCAGTTTTGTTGATCTGGAATCAGTTTATATAGACATTGTAGCATTTTTGTTAAAGTGAAATCAGTTTATATCGACATTTTAGCAGTTTTGTTGATCTGAGCAGTTTTCTTTTGATCTTAAGCTGCAATTTTTAACGATTTTAATTGATATAGAGCCTGCAGTCGGTTTTATCTATTTTGTAGTAGATTTAGTATTATTTAATTATAATTTGTAACAGTTTGTAGCACTTTGTACTTATTTTTATGTATAAATGTATCCATATGTAACATTTTTATAGTTATTAAATAACAATTTTTACTAATTTTTTAAAGCATTTAACTTTTTTATTGATTTTGATTAAAAAAATTAGCAGTTTGTAGTGATTTTTCAGCAATTTTAATTATTTTTTAACTTTGTAGCTAAATGTATCGATAATGTAGCGGTTTTATTCTTATATTAATTAATTTAATTTATAAGAATTTGGTAATAATTTGTTGTATATCCATTTCTCTTGGATATATTTTTATCGAGTTTGTAGCAATTTATTTTAATTTTGTATCAATTTGTAGCTATTTTATATTTATTTTTAAATGTGTTTTAAAACTTGCAGCTAACTGTAACGATATTGTAGCGGTTTTAGTATTCTTAAATAAATGTTGTAGTAATTTGTAGCAGTTTTATTAATATTTTTATTAATTTTATGGAGCATTAAACTGTTTTATATAGTATGTAGCAGATTTAATTCTATTTCGATTTTTATGCAATTATTAGTCATTCTAATCTATTTTTATTGGAATTGTGGAAGTTGTAGCTATTTTTATTAATGTTTTTGTCACTGTATTTGAGGTACTTTACTATAGCACTATGACAATTTATCGTCGCATTTAAAACTAATTTTGTCGCTGTATTTATCGTTACAATCGAGTTTCTTTAAGTCTGCAAATACTAGATATTTTTTATCGCTGTACTTTAACTCCTTATCGCTACATTTAAGCTTTTTTGTCGCTTTATTTGAGCAATGTTATGGCGACACTAGGATATTTTTTCCTCGCACTCGGAGCTAATTTTGTAGCTGCATTTATTGTTATCAAGTTTCTTTATGTCTACACACACTCGATATTAATTTATCGCTGTACTTTAACTTCTTATCGCTGCATTCGAGAGTTGTTGTCGCTTTATTTGAGAGATTTTATAGCGATACTCTGGTAATTTATCGTCGCACTGGGATCTTATTTTGTCGCTGAACATATCGTTGTAATCGAGTTTATTTATGTCTGCACACACTCGAAACTTCTTATCGCTGCACTTTAACTTCTTATCGCTGCATTCAAGGTTTTTGTAGCTTCATTTGAGCTATTTTATGGTTACACCATGGTAATATATCGTCGTACTAGGAGCTAATTTTGTAGCTGCACTCGAAACTTTTTTATAGCTGTACTTTAACTTCTTATCGCTATATTCGAGCTTTTGTGTCACTTTATTTGAGCTATTTTGTGGCGATGCTATGGTAATTTATCGTCGCACTTGGACTAATTTTGTCGCTGCATTTACCGTTCTAATCGAGTTTCTTTATGTCTACACACACTCGATATTAATTTATCGCTGTACTTTAACTTCTTATCGCTGCATTCGAGAGTTGTTGTCGCTTTATTTAAGAAATTTTATGGCGATACTATGGTAATTTATTGTCGCACTGGGATCTTATTTTGTCGCTGAACATATCGTTGTAATCGAGTTTATTTATGTCTGCACACACTCGAAACTTTTTATCGCTGTACTTTACCTTCTTATCGCTACATTCGAGCTTTTTTGTCGGTTTATTTGATTTATGGCGATACTGTGGTAATTTATCGTCGCACTCTGAACTAATTTTGTCGCTGTATTTATCGTTACAATCGAGTTTCTTTAAGTCTGCAAATACTAGATATTTTTTTATCGCTGTACTTTAACTCCTTATTGCTGCATTTCAGCTTTTTTTCGCTTTATTTGAGCAATGTTATGGCGACACTAGGATATTTTTTCCTCGCACTCGGAGCTAATTTTGTAGCTGCATTTATTGTTATTATCAAGTGTCTTTATGTCTGCACACACTCGAAACTTTTTATCGCTGTACTTTAACTTCTTATCGCTGCATTCTAGCTTTTTGTCGCTTTATTTGATTTATGGCGATACTATGGTAATTTATCGTTGCACTCGAAACTAATTTTGTCGCTGTAATCGAGTTTCTTTATTTCTGCACACACTCGAATTTTATAATCGCTATATTTTAAATTCTTAATCGCTGCATTTGAGCTTCATTGTCGCTACAATAGAGTTTATTTATCGCACGCTTTATTTATTTAAATTTTATATGGGATTTACCAACCTCAACTCAAACTTCATTATCGCTGTACTTTAAGTTTTTATCCCTTCATTGGAGCTTTTTTGTCGCTGTATTTGAGGTACTGAGACAATATAACATTTTATCGGCGCTATCAGGAATTATTTTGTCTAAAAAATATTTTCCGATTTTGTAGCAATTTTTTAATTGAATTAATCGGTTTTTATGTATATTTTAACGATTTTTATCGCTGTTGTAGATTTTTATGGATGTTAACGATATTGTAGCGATATTATAATTTATAAATAAAATTTTGTAGCTATTTTATTATTCTTAAATTAGGATATAAGGAATTTGTAGCAGTTTGTAGTGCACATGTACCCAGTTTAAGTCATTTTATGGAACATGTTGTCGTTTTTATCGATTTTGGTCTTATATCGATTTTGCCCCAGCAACTTCATAATTATTTTTAATATATAGAGAAATATTTGGGCTTGCAAAAACCTGATCTGATGACGAAATTAAATTTATAATAATAAGTATAGTTTTGTTATTCCCCTTGTATCTATAGTAATTGGAATATTTTTCTGTAGCTAACCATTCGAGGGAAGGTATAGGGGGAGGGGTGTTGGAAAATCTGCAGCGGATATTAGGGTTCGCGTGATTGGATTGGGTTATACTCGAGAAAACTTGCTGATCTGTTTCTCTGTTAAAAAATATGTCTAAAGTGTACTTGAACCGAAACTTTTCCCATTTTCGACCTTTATGAACTTACAACTCGGCATTAGTTGACGACGAAACGCCGCAAAATAGCAACGACGACGAATTTTGATCGACTCGAATTAAAATTACCATTTTTACAGACTTGATCTTTATAACGAATATAATTACAAGATTTAAAAAAATGATTCAATTAAAATATTTTAGTAATCATCAGTTTGGCAATTAAAATCCGAATCTAGTGGTAATTTTAATCCCTTTTTGATTTCGGCTAAAAGGAAAGGCGACCGCTACCGAGAAAATGAAAGATGATAATCTAGTCCGGAGCAAACCACATAAATTTCGAATATATCGGGGCAATTGCGAGCCAGAGCCAATTATAAAACGAACAAAGGGTCCAAATGGACCCAGAACATATTTCAAATTAAGATGTATATACCTACGTTTCTGCGTCCGCTTAAATTTAGATCAAAATTTATTTGAAGGTACTTTAAAAAATACATTTAAATTTATACCAGAGATTTTTTTTTTCGTAAATAAAATATAAAATCCATAAAAATTATTAGAAATTTAATAAAATTACTATAAATAAATACAAAATAATATACTATAACAGTCACAAAAAAATACAAATTAATTCACTAATAATATAAGCGCTACAAACATTATAAAAACCACTTTAATCCTGCTACAACTTACTACCAAATCATTATAAACTAAATTAAAATTAGTAATATCGACACAAAATCGATAATCATCGATACCATTTCGATAATCATCGATACCATATCGATAAAAATCGCTACAATATCTATAAACATCGCTACAATATCTATAAACATCGCTATAATATCGATAATCATCGCTACAATATCGTTGAACATCACTGCAATATCGATAAATATCGCTACAAAATCGATGAACTGTTCATATATTTTGTACCGATGTTATAAATGTCGTTCGATGTAAAAAAGAAACCATAACAACCTGCTTGGTAGCGATACAAACGAATTTAAGCTCAATAAACACCACTACAAAATGACTATAAATAGTTAATACAAAATCAATAAAATAATTCCATAAAATTTTGTAAAATCGATAATAAAAATTGCTACAAACAATAGACCAATAAGGTCTATAAATTCCTAAAAAATAGAATCAATAAAACTGTTACAAAATTAATAAAACTGCTTATATGTTAATACCATAAAACTGCTATAATATATTTTAATATCAATAAAATCGCTACACAAAACTTAAAAATCGATAGAGTTTATATAAATGATTTAAAAATAAATACAATACTGCTGCAATAAACTAATTTAAGATCATTAAAATCAATAAACAACACTACAAGTTCTATAAAATGATTAAATGTCACTAAAAACCGCTACAAAATTATTATGGATTTCAGAAAATTAAAATATAAATGAATTTAACTGCTACAGAATTGAATAAGATGCCTGGGTCGCAAAATAGATAAGGATCCTATAACTTTTATAAAATTACTATACATAGTTAATAGCTACTTTAAAATTAATAAAACTGCAACAAAATCGATAAAAAATGCTATAAACCTAATAAAATAAATAAATGTGGTTAATGGATGGTCGATTTAAACCATTTTAAATTAGATAGCATCGCTAGAAAGATGATATGTATTGCTACAAACTGCTATCGTTATACATTATACATTAATTTAAAACGATTAAAACTACTTTAAAATCGATACAAATTAAGAAAATGATTGAAATTATCTCTAAATGAATTAAATATGAATACAAAACTGCTACAATATATTAATTGAAGATCAATAAATCAATAAATAAAGCTAAGAGTTTTAAAAAATTATTAAAAGTTATTAAAAAAAGCCAATGAACATGCTATAAAATCGATTATATCGAATATGGATTGCAAAAAAATATGAATCGTTATAAACTAATTTAGAACGACTTTAACTGCTACAGAATCGATAAATCGGTAGAAATTTTAGAAATACTGCTACAGTTTCGTAGATTAATTTAAAACTATTAAAAGTGCTACAAAATCGATACAAATTTAAGATAATTACTAAAATTATCTACATAATTTATTTTAATACTAATAAAATCACTACAAAAGCAATAATAATCGATATAGGGTATACAAATGAATTAAAAATAAATAAAAACTACTACAAAATATTAATTTAAGATCAGTAAATCAATAAATAATATTACAACTCAAAAAACCTGCTACAAAATCGAATGACATTGAAATAATATCGTTAAAATCCGCTACAAAACCATTATGGATTGCAAAATATTAAAATATAAATGGTTATAATCTAATTTAAGAAGAATTTAACTGCTACAGAATTGATAAAGAGGTCAAAAATGGATAAAATCCACTACAACTTTCATAAAATTATATTTACATTTCTACAAAATCGATGAAAATTGATATAATTCTAATAAAATTACTACATTACAAGTCGATATAAACCATTTTAAATTAGAAAACATCGCTAGGAAGTTGATAAGTACTGCTACAATTTGCTACAGTATCGGCATAATAATAAAAAGTGCTACAAAATCGATACAAATTTAATGAAATTTACTACAATGGCATGAAATCATTGTAAGATAAATAAAGCTGCTACAAAATGATTTATAATTTATTTGTTTTAATTACTGCTACAGATTGCTACAGAATCGGCATAGAAAAATTTGAAACTAATAAATAGTGCTACAAAATCGATACTTTAATAAAATTTACTACAATGGGATAAAATCATTGTAAAATATATAAAGTTGCTACAAAATCATTTATAATTTATTTGTTAAGTACTGCTACAAATTGCTACAGAATCGGCATAGATTAATTTGAAACTAATAAAAAGTGCTACAAAATAAATAAAGTTGTTAAAAAATCATTTATCATTTATTTATTAACTACTGCTACAAATTGCTACAGAATCGGCATAGAAAAATATGAAACTAGTAAAAAGTGCTACAAAATCGATACTTTGATAAAATTTACTTCGATGGCATAAAATCGTTGTAAAATAAATAAAGTTGCTATAAAATCATTTATCATTTATTTGTTAAGTACTGCTACAAATTGCTACAGAATGGACATAGATTAATTTGAAACTAATAAAAAGTGCTACAAAATCGATACTTTAATAAAATTTACTTCAATGGCATAAAATCGTTGTAAAATAAATAAAGCTGCTACAAAATGATTTACAATTTATTTCTTTTAAGTACTGCTGCAAATTGCTACAGAATCGGCATAGATAAATTTTAAACTAATAAAAAGTGCCACAAAATCTATACAAATTTAATAAAATTTACTACAATGGCATAAAATCGTTTTAAAATAAATAAGGTGGCTACTAAATCATTTATAATTTATTTGTTAAGTACTGCTACAGATTTCTACAGAATCGGCATAGAAAAATTTGAAACTAATAAATAGTGCTACAAAATCGATACAAATTTAATAAAATTTACTAGGACGGCATAAAATCGTTGTAAAATAAATAAAGTTGGTACAAGATCATTTATAATTTATTTGTTAAGTACTGCTACAAATTGCTACAGAATCGGCATGGAAAAATATGAAACTAATAAAAAATGCTACAAAATCAATACAAATTTAATAAAATTTACTAGAATGGCATAAAATCGTTGTAAAATAAATAAAGTTGGTACAAAATCATTTATGAGTTATTTGTTAAGTACTGCTACAAATTGCTACAGAATCGGGATAGATTAATTTGAAACTAATAAAAAGTGCTACAAAATCGATACAAATTTAATAAAATTTACTAGAATGGCATAAAATCGGTGTAAAATAAATAAAGTTGGTACAAGATCATTTATAATTTATTTGTTAAGTACTGCTACAGAATCAGCAGATTAATTTGAAACTAATAAAAAGTGCTACAAAATCGATACAAATTTAATAAAATTTACTAGAATGGCATAAAATCGTTGTAAAACAAATAAAGTTGGTACAAGATCATTTATAATTTATTTGTTAAGTACTGCTACAGAATCAGCAGATTAATTTGAAACTAATAAAAAGTGCTACAAAATCGATACAAATTTAATAAAATTTACTAGAATGGCATAAAATCGTTGTAAAACAAATAAAGTTGGTACAAGATCATTTATAATTTATTTGTTAAGTACTGCTACAGATTGCTTCAGAATCGGTAGATTAATTTGTAACTAATAAAAAGTGCTACAATATCGATACAAATCGTTGTAAAATAAATAAAGTTGCTACAAAATCATTTATAATTTATTTGTTAAGTACTGCTACAAATTGCTACAGAATCGGGATAGATTAATTTGAAACTAATAAAAAGTGCTACAAAATCGATACAAATTTAATAAAATTTACTACAATGGCATAAAATCGTTGTAAAATAAATAAAGTTGGTACAAGATCATTTATAATTTATTTGTTAAGTACTGCTACAGATTGCTACAGAATCGGCAGATTAATTTGAAACTAATAAAAAGTGCTACAAAATCATTTATAATTTATTATAAACTTGAAAATCAATACAACTAAAAATAATTTTATTTTTTCCGTTCTTTTACAGTCACAATTTGTTTCCATAAATTTTGAAAACAGATGCCAATTATAGTATTTTTAATTATTTAACTGATGATTTTCACAAAATAAATTATTGTTTGACTAGTGACATTTTTCGTTATACAATTTTAAACCATCAAATTTAGTTTTATTATTGTTTTTGTTACGACAACTAAAATAGTGCGTAAAGTTATACTTTTTTCACGAATGAGTAAAAAAAGGATCTTTACATACTAGTTGTATACAATATTTTTTCTACTACCATAAAATATGTAGGTATTAAGTAAAAAATAAGCAAAGAGCGTAAAATACTTTATTTTACCCACTAGTATTTCATTTTACTCACTAGTATTTCGTTTTACGCACTAGTGTGTAAAGTTGAACTTTACGCATGACAAAGTATGTGTAAAATTAGTAATTTATAAGGTCCATGCTGTTAATTTTCGTTCAAATTCAGGGTCACTCGTGACGTCATCAGACATTACTAGACGAGTCCCGAACAGTTTTTAACAGGTCTATCAGGTTTGATGAAACGTGATAAGCTAATCAAAAGCTGTTCGAAACCTGTTAAAACCTGTTCGAGACGAGTTCGAACAACGCTGTTGGAGACTGTTCAAGATCTGTTCGAGATCTGTTAAAAGCTGTTCGAGACCTAGTAAAAGTTGTTGGAGATCTGTTGAAAGCTGTTTGAGACCTGTTCGAGATCTGTTAAAAGCTGTTCGAGATCTGTTAAAGGCTGTTCGAGATCTGTTCGAGGCCTGTTAAAAGCCGTTCGAGACCTAGTAAAGGCTATTGGAGATCTGTTAAAAGCTGTTCGAGATCCGTTAAAGGCTGTTCGAGATCTGTTCGAGGCCTGTTAAAAGCTGTTCGAGGCATGTTAAAAGCTGTTCGAGACCTAGTAAAGGCTGTTGGAGATATGTTGAGAGCTGTTTGAGACCTGTTCGAGATCTGTTGAAAGCTGTTCGAGATCCGTTATAGGCTTTTCGAGATCTGTTCGAGGCCTGTTAAAAGCTGTTCGAGGCCTGTTAAAAGCTGTTCGAGACCTAGTAAAGGCTATTGGAGATCTGTTGAAAGCTGTCTGAGACCTGTTCGAGATCTGTTAAAAGCTGTTCGAGATCCGTTAAAGGCTGTTAGAGATCTGTTCGAGTCCTGTTAAAAGCTGTTCGAGGCATGTTAAAAGCTGTTCGAGACCTAGTAAAGGCTGTTGGAGATATGTTGAAAGCTGTTTGAGACCTGTTCGATATCTGTTGAAAGCTGTTCGAGATCCGTTAAAGGCTTTTCGAGATCTATTCGAGATCTGTTAAAAGCTGTTCGAGATCCGTTAAAGGCTGTTCGAGATCTGTTCGAGGCCTGTTAAAAGCTGTTCTAGGCTAGTAGGGTCTGATGACGTCCGAGTGACCTTGAATTTGATAGCTATTCTACTACGGTAGTGCAAAAAATATATTGTCTTTTGATTTTTTAGTACTTTTTATACTAATAAAAATACATAATGTTCGAAATAACCCCAACAAATCTATTAGTGTTCCCGTATTATACAAAATTACAGTAATTTAGAAAAGTAATAATAAAGTAAATAATGCACGTTATTTTCTAGCCGGAAAACTTAATGTTGCATGTTGACAAATCAAGCTTTTGTTTATTTTATTGATTTTTTTTTATTCGTTTGTGGTTGCGACTATTAGTTTTAAGGAAATCAATAATTTACAAGTGTCAAAGTTGAAAACGAACTCAACTTTTTATATACATAAAAGTACAGAACAGAGACGTAGTCAGCACTTTTTGGAACTATTTATAAATTCATAAATGGTGAAAAGTTGGTTAAATGAGAAAAAGTTTTGTAAAGAAACATTAGGTGCTAATCGTTAAACGAATATAATTTGAAATATATCAAAAAGTATAATATTAAATAAAAACAATTTTGGACGCCAGTCTAATTGATTTTTTGATGTAATTAGAAACAATTGACAAAAAAAACTATGATATATTTCAAAATCCAACATTTCTTTCTTTTTGGGGGATTTAAGGAAATTAAACTGAAATTAAAAGTTATATTTGTTTTATTTAAAACGAGGAACGAAAAAAAACTTTCAGACACTTTTCTTTTTTTTTGAAAATCCGACTTAACTTGATTCTTGAAATTTCTTCTCAAGTTTCTAGGATCAGTAGAACGTTGGTCCCAAAGGAGGAAAAAAAACTTGCTCGTTCCGAAAACTTGTTCAGTAAAAATGTTGTTCAAAAAAAAAATTGTAGTCCAAACAAAAAACTTGTAGTCAAAAGAAAAATCTTATAAATTACCAAATTTCGTGGTCTCTGTTTTTGAAAATGAAATGAAATCTATAAAAACAAATGAAAGCAAATTAAAAATAGATTCTCTTTTTGTAATCGCGACTGATAGAGCACCACAAACATCAAGATCAAAATTCAAGATGTTCTGCACAATCTTCCCATGGCCATAGAACGTATAGGTATAAAATAAAATTATTAATGATGTTCCACACTTGAATCACTTTAAAGTAATAATTCAAGATTTAGGAGACTTTAATAAATTTCCTATTTCTGTTCAGTTCGTTCTATCCAATCTTTCCAATTTGTGATAAATGTAAAACGAAATAAAATTCCATTTATTGATGTTGTCCAGTGCAAGTGAGTGCTAAAGGATCTCAATCTAATAAATGGACGGACAGAGATGGAAAATATTGAGTCATCTGCATTCGACGGCTTCTGAGTAAGTAGAAATAAGAGAAAATTCATATTGGAAAGAAATCAATACAGAAAATAATAAATTCATATATATATATATATATATATATATATAGTAGTAGCATAGAGTATTGGGAAGCAGCAAAAAAAGAACAAAGTGTACTCTTTCAAGGCTTTATTACCAAGCTTTCGAGCGTGGTTACGCTCATCATCAGGGTAGCTGTAAGTGATGAGTGACAAATATAGTTCAATTAATGAGACTTTTTTTAAAAAACATACCCTTATTGAGATTGTCGTTCACAAGTTTTACAGATTAAAAAAGTTAAAATACAGATAAAAATCATGATCACATTGTAAAACATTTTTTAAAATTGTAACAAAATTTTACAATGTGATCATGATTTTTATCTGTATTTTAACTTTTTTAATCTGTAAAACTTGTGAACGACAATCTCAATAAGGGTATGTTTTTTAAAAAAAGTCTCATTAATTGAACTATATTTGTCACTCATCACTTACAGCTACCCTGATGATGAGCGTAACCACGCTCGAAAGCTTGGTAATAAAGCCTTGAAAGAGTACACTTTGTTCTTTTTTTGCTGCTTCCCAATACTCTATGCTACTTCTGTTCTACTCAGCAAATAATTCCTAATCTATATATATATATATATGGAGAAAACAATTTATTAGTAATAATTTATATTACTTTAAATATAGGAAAAGTATCATTTTTCTCCTTATTGATACGCGTAGATTTTTATTAAATTTACAATGTATTTTGTTACCCTTCGTTATATTCTTTCTAGAATAAAAAAAACGTCCAGATTTTTTAACCACGATTCGGTCAGATGATTAAAAATTTCACTTAAGTCGCTTAATGTTTCACGAAAGTTCATTGAAATGTTGAAGCAGAACACTAATTGCGAGCTTTATATTAAAAAACCTTCGCCGTTTCGTAATCTACTCTCCCATGACCAGAGCGACCTTCTGCTTTTGGCTTGTTCCTTTGTTTCGCTGGAATTTTGATTTTTCAGGTTTTTTTATTATTCACTGCTCACTTCCGTCTCTCGACAGAAATGCGACGTGCTTTTGAACAAAAATACGAGAATTTAAAAATCTGTATCTGAGGAATTTTATTAATTTAAAAAATATTTATAGTAAGACTATTTTAACACGTTGACTGTCAACTACTAGATAGATATATAGATAGAAAAGAAGAAACTGTGGGTACCTTTTCAGATATGAGATAAAGGTACCAGAAGCTGATATGGCACCTTTGCCTAATATTTACAATACTTGAAAATAATAAAAAATTAGTTAAGCTTTCACCTAGTATTTTTAAATATTTTAGGTTGGTAGTTCATCAGTATTATAGTTTTCAGCACTGGTAGGTAATAAAATTACCATTTTTCCATAAATTATGATAAAAATGAGGGGGTGCGGAGAAAAATGGTAATTAAGGGTAAAAAAGAGTAAGTAAAAAAAGTCTTATTTTTTTCTCCTCTTCACAAAAATATAATATTAGCCTAGATTATTTGAAAAAAAACCGATGCTCAGCTCAAAGTTCCAGTTGGAGGTGCTTTACCTGTGGATTATCAAACCGATAGCAAAAAAATCGGTTGTGTCGCCCCAAAACTTTCCCGACGAGTATCCACGAATACTTTTTCAGATATTTAATAATAATATAATAATAATATTTATTTGCTTTCCGTATACATATACAAAAATGAGGGGGTAATCCCACCCAACTTTCCGAACACTCCTAGTAAAGTAATTGTTTAATCGATTATTTTAGTTTTTCTGCATCAAAACACATTAATAAAATAAGTTTATAAAAATTAAAAAAAAAATTAATTTTTTCTAAAAATTTTTTTTAACTTTTTATAATTTTGTATAATTTCTACAAGTATTATTTTAAAATTATGAAATATTTCACACATAATGTACTTTTTGATCCCTTTCGGGTGTACTAGTTACTTTTTGCATTTGTTTTACCATTTTCGATAAAACAAAAGGACAACAAAATTTAATTTTTGTTTTATTTTGGTTATAATAATTACAATGTTAAATTCGAAAAGACTAAATTATTTTTTAAATTTAGAGTTTTATATTACCTATCGAATGGTATAAATCCCATTTTAATATCTTTAATATTTTTAAAGTTATTCAATTTTTTTTTAAACTTATATTAAATTTCAAAAAAAAAATGAGGAATTCTACAATTTTTTGAATAAAATTTTGAAAAAAAAACACAATTATAGAGTTTTTTACTACAAATTTAAGGGTAATTTTTTAAAATTTTTAATATTAATTTTAACCTTAAAACAAATCAAACCTATTTTTGAATAATTTTAAAATCATTAAATAATTAATATCTCATTCAATTTTATTCAAAATGGGAAACAAACCTTTTTTTTAGGTTTATTGGATCAAAATGTATTAATAAAGAAAGTTTAAAAAACTAAAAAAAAAAAAATTTTTTGTTAAAAATTCATGGGCCATTGAATTGTTTTAACTTTTTTCATTTTTTTCTATAACTTTTACAAATACTATGTTAAAATTATGAAATAATTTACACACATAGTACTTTTGGATCTTTTTCGGATATGCTATTTAATTTTTTCATTTATTTTATACTTATTGATAAAACGAAATTACAAAAAATTTTAAAAAATTTCTTAATTTTGTGTATAATAATTACAATTCTAAATTTTAAGAAACTAAAATACATTTTAAATTTAGAGTTTTATTTTATCTTTAGATTAGTGCAAATCCCAGTTCAATAACTTTAATATTGTAGAAGTTATTCAATTTAGTTTAAAATCATAATATAATTTTAAATGTTTCTTAGCCAATTTTTAAAAAAAATCACAATTTTTGTAATAAAATTTTGAAAAAAATTATAATAATAAAATTAATTATTACAAATTTAAAGATATTTTTTTAAAATTTTTAATATTAAAATTTAAGTAAAAAATAATAATTTAATAAGGATAAAAATTGCTTAAAAATTAAAATAAAAACTAGCGGCGAAACTATGCGGAACTCGAAAAAAAATTAAAGACAAAATTTGTAGAAAATTTTATATTCTACAATTTTGATTTTTTGTAAATTTTCATCAAAATCTAAAAAAAGTCGCAAATGTCTATATACATTATTTTTCACGCCCTCTAGCGACGAAACTATGAGGAAATCAAAAAAACGGTAAAAACAAAATGTGTAGAAAATTTTATGTTCTACAACTTTCATATCCTGTAATTTTTCATAAAAATGCATTATTTTGGTTTTTTAAGAAAAATATGAAAAAAAATTACTTTTTGATAAATCTGGCAACAATGGCAAAAGTTTTTGAAAATTTTAATTAGTCGAAATTAAACTATAACGTATAAAAAATATATGTGTAAAACTTTATTGTCATCTTGTTAGGTAATGACGTCATCACTTATAGCAACTGTCACTTCCGGTTGTCCGATTAACTCCAAAATCTATAGAGGTCGTCTCCTTGTTACCCTAAATATGTATATAAAATTTCATCTAAATCGGTTCAGCCGTTTAGACGCTATCGTGTTCACACACACACACACACACACACACACACACACACACACACACACACACACACACACACACACACACACACACACACACACACACACACACACACACACACACACACACACACACACACACACACACACACACACACACACACACACACACACACACACACACACACACACACACACACACACACACACACACACACACACACACACACACACACACACACACACACACACACACACACACACACACACACACACACACACACACACACACACACACACACACACACACACACACACACACACACACACACACACACACACACACACACACACACACACACACACACACACACACACACACACACACACACACACACACACACACACACACACACACACACACACACACACACACACACACACACACACACACACACACACACACACACACACACACACACACACACACACACACACACACACACACACACACACACACACACACACACACACACACACACACACACACACACACACACACACACACACACACACACACACACACACACACACACACACACACACACACACACACACACACACACACACACACACACACACACACACACACACACACACACACACACACACACACACACACACACACACACACACACACACACACACACACACACACACACACACACACACACACACACACACACACACACACACACACACACACACACACACACACACACACACACACACACACACACACACACACACACACACACACACACACACACACACACACACACACACACACACACACACACACACACACACACAGACACACAGACAGACATCATGCTAAAAATGGTATAAATGGATTCAGGTGACCTCAAAACGTAAAGATCCGTTAAAATCTGGGTATGGTCAAAATATCATGATCGCAATACTTTCCTTCTATACAACTCTGTTGTTCGGAAAGTAATAATTTACAATAATAATTTTGTTTTTTTTTTGTCTATATGTAGATCGGTCGCCCATTTATGACCAATTGGTTGCGCATGGGCTGCCAAGTTACTTAATTTAAATATATGTATGATTTGTAGAATACTAAATAATAAGAGACATAGAATACACTTTTCTCCACGACCATTACTGAATGTATATCATTTTTAATAATAGAATGTAAACATTCACCCTCTAGAGTCTAAATATTTATTCTATAATACTTGCCTCTTATGCATTTTGCATGTATTTTCATTCTTTATCAAGGTAAAGAATGGATTTTTTGTAATCGAAATAAACGATATGGGATTGCCCTGGATTTCAAAAGTGTCAGTGTCAGATATAAAATGGCGACGGTAATAATTATTTTCAAACATGTTTTAATCTAAACAAAATAATGAGTGAAAAATCAAGTGAAGTAGATATAGAATTTAATAATATCTGAAATTGCAAATTATGAAAAAACACCAATGCACCAGATTTTAATATCGGTAAATGTACCACAGCACTATAAATATTAATACAATGTAATACAAATATGTCAACAAATAACTTGTGTTCAGATTTAATTTAATTTTGATTTATACTTTTTGATCGTGGAGAAAATATAGTCTGTTACTCGGTCAGAATGAAAAAATTCGACACTCGTGGTTCCTCACACTCGCTTTCGCTCGCGTTCAGAATTTTCCACTCGTGTCGAATTTTTCATTCTAACCTTGTTACAGAATCTACTATTCTCAGTAAAAACTAAAATAAGCAAAATTTTTAAAACAAGTAAATTAATACAAACTATAATTCACACTACATGCATTTGAAATTACAATTATAAAATTTTTACAGAAATTCTTCAGGAATTTTACGATAGTTTTCATTGTATTGTTAATCAATTAGCTCTCTCACAGCTTTTCTGTCACTGTTTATAATAAATTTTTTTTATTATTGATTTAAATAATTTAGGAGAATTTATTGTGTATTGTGAAGAAAATTAAAGATTTTTCCACTTAAATATGAGTAAAATCTTTGTGAAATTGATTTATTGACAAGGTGAGTGTATACAAAATCTTTATTTCTGGTATCGTAAGAATGGGTTTTTTTCTGTAGAGTTTGTTTATTTTTGTATGTATAGCTGCCTAACATCCATAATTTTTACTTCATTAAATAGAAAGTCAGAGGGATATCTTACCTTTTTGTTATGTATTATTTTTAGTATTCTTTTTTGCAATATTTATAATTTGTTTATATGGTTTCTTGTTGCACCACCCCAACAAATAATAGCATACTGAAGCCTGCTTTGAAACAACGCGTAATAAATTATTCTTAGATACGTAGTATGTATTATATTTTTAAGATATCTAAATTTAAATAATAACATTCTTAGAGTATTCGTTAAACTATTTATATGTTTATCCCATCGTAACCCAGCAAACAGAGTCACGTCCACTGACGTCTTTGTCACGTAGTTTTTTGGTTGAAAATTTACGTCCGCCCTGATACCAAATAAAAACGTGAATCATACGTGCCTATTTTGGTTGAAAATTTACGAGAATATAAGTTTGGTTCTACTAAATTTGACGATAATTAAAAATCCCGTCGCATAGATATGCGGCAACAAACATCCCGGCTTCTGAACCACTCCTTCTTCCTTTCTTCCGTGCATTAAAAACAAAAACAAAAATGCAGAAATCCAACCAAAAAAAAAATAAAAATCAAAAACGGAGTTGTGTACTCCATCAAAAAAAATAAAAAAAAAATAAAAAGGAGCTCGCTCCACAAAAAAAATATTTCTTTTTTAGAAACCGTGACAAAAAAGTACAGTTCGTTGTTTAAATTTATAAAAATTATTTCTAATAATGTGTTTTAAGTTTTAGGCGGACTTTACAGAGAAGACAATACATGACAGACAGACAAACTGACAAAGCACACACAAAGCGACAGGACAAACAGACGATATAAAAGGGATCGAGGCTTCGGTCGTCCCTAAGACAAAAAAAAAATTCAGAGGACAAGCCAGGCATCCACCAATGCCCAATAGGGTGGAATACGGCGCAGCCAATGACTAGAGACGATAATGACGACCAGGGGACTTCGGTCCTTAAATGCCGGCCTATACTAACTGCCCCACGTAACTACCTGTACACCTTAATCCCAAGTACTTACTGCCCCATCGGCAAGAAGGTTGGGGATTAAGTTTAAATGACCGGAAATTTAAAAACAAATATTGAAAACTTTTTATTATCTTTGAAAAATAATTCCGCAATTTTTAGTTGTTTCTCAAATCTTCACTTTTTGTGTAATGTAGATTCTTTGTATGTAGATGGAACTTTTCAATACTGTTCTAAATATTTTTGTCAGATGTTCACTATACATGGCTACAAAAATGGATTTTATGTTCCTCTAGTGTTTTGTTTGTTAACAAATAAATCACAGCAATCGTACAAAAGTACTTTTGATACATTAATAACAATATGTACAACTTTTAATTTGAATTTCAAACCGAAGCGAATCATTTCTGATTTTGAAATAGCCATTCAAAATGCAGCCAAGTTAGTGTGGCCCGACATTATTATTTTTTGTTGCAAATTTCATCTAACACAAAATTGGTTTAGGAAAATTCAAAATTTAGGTTTGTACTCGGAATATAAAAATCAAACTGATATTGGAAAATATTTAAAATTGTTTTTCGGCATTCATTCCTTATTTAGATCCAAATGAAGTTGGTGACTTTTTTTCTGATGAACTTTTTGATATTATGCCAGAAGATGACAGAGTTTTGCAATTTTGTGATTATCTAGTCGATAATTATTTAACGGAAGAATCTACATTTCCACCTTACATATGGGCTTCAAATTCATCATCTCTTGTATATACCACAGACGCATGTGAATCATTTTACTCGAAATTTAATGAATGTTTTTATAAATCAAATCCAGACATATTTAAATTTACAGACATTTTGTTAAATTTTCAAGCAGAAATATATGTGAAAATTAACACTGCACATAGATTCGAAAAAAAACTTGATAAAACGGCAAAGAGAAAAGTCAATTTTATTGACAATAGGCTAATTGAATATTACGTTAATCAAAACATTAGTAAATTAAGTGACTGAGGATGGTGTATACACTAGATATCAGGTGAAGAGTTTGCAACTATTATGCAGCTAAGTTTTAATGAACAAAAATATAGTGTATACTGTATTCATACTATTTTAATCACTATAATCATATATTATAGCGTTGTTATTCTTTAGGTAGTTATTGTATTGTAATTATTGTTATTGTATATAAGTTAATGTAGATTTATAAATAAACTTTATTGTTGTAATAAATTGTGATAGTTTCATTATTTAATAATTTCAAATTTTCGCTCTCAGGTAGCGTGGGGCAGTTCGTAGTCGCTCTTAATCCTACTTTAAAACTGATCCCAATAAAATTTAGGTAGCGTGGGGCAGTTCGTAGTTGCCCTTAAATGCAACCCTGCGATATGCTCACAATAGCGGGCATATCCGGGGGAGAACCTGGGGGAGGAGGCAGGGGACTTGGGGATCAAGTGTCGATTAGGTACAATATCCTCTTGGCTCGGAGTCATTAGGTGCATACGTGCCTATTTTTGTTGAAAATTTACGTCCGCCCCGATACCAAATAAAAACGTGAATCATACGTGCCTGTTTTGGTTGAAAATTAACGTACACCTTGATACCAAACAAAAACGTGTATGATACATTTCTTTTTAACGAAATATTTTGAAATCACTGATGGTTTCAAAAAGAAGCGTTGTTATAGTATTTTCATTTCAATTTTATAATTTAGTGAGTCTAATTGAAATTTCTTGCAATTGTACATTCTTAATTTACGTGAATTTTACGTCCCAGATCAACCACCTATAAACGTAGGAATTTTATGAATATTACCGACAAATGGATGTAATAGCGAGCAATTTGTTAGTGTTCCCTTCACCGATGATTGCCTGTTTGAATAAAAAATGACTTTATAAGTTATAGTCTAACTCAAATAATTTACATATAAACTTGAATTTTCGCGCCATATATTAACTGTCTACGCATCCGGTCACGAGTCACGGCATACGAGCATGCTCACAAGTTCACATATCTCTTTGTCTCTTTGGTAATTCATTGGCTCGATTTTATTGATGAAATTGATGGCGTTGGCGTTGGTGGCAAGTGATTATATCTCATTATTTTCTGTGTTAATTGTCTGTTAGATAGTGATACTGTGTGTAAGCGTTGTCTGAGTTGTATCGGGGATATCAGATTAATGTAAATAGGTAATGGAAGTAGAACAGGTATAATAGTTTTGTGTTGATGCAATTTACAGAAGAAGATGGAGGTACTTTATAGCGTTAGTATACATCATAGGTGGATAACTCCTCGAACGAAGGTATATTGGCCGCCATATAAAAACCAAATTCCTTTTTTTTTTTTTTTTTTTGTCCGGGACCGTTCTTTGCAACCGGATTCACTGCAGCCTCGTGGGCTTATTGCGTTATCTCCCGTCTTTTGTCTACTGCACCCAGTCCATCAACCTTGTTCCCTGTACTAGTTTGTACAGGTTCTTTAATGGCTGTTTGTAGTAGTCTTCTGGATCCATTTTTGGTTTTCCATAAATTCTTTGCCTTCTGTGATCCAGCGCCTCGCAGTTGCATAGTATGTGGAGTGCATTCTCGGTCCCTTTATTGCATTGTCTGCATTTAAGGTCGCCGTTATATAGCCCCATTTTGTTTAGATGCTCTCTGGTGGGAAGGTGTCCCGTAAGGAGCCCTGTGGTAATTCGTAGTTGATTCCTACTCATTGAAAGCAGTTCTTCAGTTACGTTCTTTGTCGGTTCTTTTATAAACTTTTTCCCGTGTATAAGTCCGGGTACATTGTCCCAGTATAATTTGTGTTTTCGCTTGATCCAGTCTTTTATATGGTTCCTAAACGTACGTTTTGGTACGCCCATCGCTGGTTCTGGACCAATTAATGGGGTGGACGACCCGCTTCTTGCGAGCTCGTCAGCCTTTTCGTTTCCAGCGATACCTTTGTGACCTGGTACCCACGATAAAGTTACTTTATTGTGGGTCGCCAGTTCCCTAAGTTCTTCGCCACATTCCCATACCAGTCTAGATGTCACCTTTGGACTTCTTATGGCCTTAAGGGCTGCTTGACTGTCTGAGTAGATTATGATTCTTTTACCCTCGTGGGCTCTCATAATACTGTGTCTCGCACATTCGAGTATTGCATAGACCTCTGCCTGGAATACAGAGGTATATTTTCCAAGAGAGAAACTCTCTTGGTACTTGTTCTGTTCGCAGTATATACCAGCTCCAGTTCCCCCTTCGGTTTTTGACCCGTCTGTGTACCAGGTAATTCCGTTAGGGTTTGTCCTGAAATCTGTGCTTGTATTCAACTCATTCCGATTCTTAATTATTATTCTCAGATCTTTGTTGAAGCTATATTTAGCAGTCATGTGGTCTGACCTCATGCCAAGCATGTTGCCTCCCACATGGTCTAGCTTGGTGTGTCCCAGTCTATGATTTCTTTCATAGAATGGTAAGTCCTCTAGCCGTCTTAGAGCCATTCTAGCCTCCCCCATTATAACGTATTGTAATGGTGGGAGGTCAAGAAGAGTTTCCAAAGCAGCTGTGGGTGTTGTTTTTATGTTCCCCGCTATTCCCAAGCAGGCAAGTCTTTGTATCTTGCCCAATTTGGAGACAGCGGTCCGTTGTTTTATCTTTGGCCACCAGACCAGAGATGCATATGTTACCATGGGCAGCACTACCATATTGTACAACCAATGTACCATTTTTGGATTGAGCCCCCATGTTTTTCCATACGTGCGTCTAGCTATCATTAGAGTGGCAACCGCTTTCGTATGTATTTTTTGAATCTGTAGGTTCCAGGTAAGTTTCGGGTCTAGCATTACCCCAAGATATTTTACCCCTCCCTTCAGATTTACTTCTTCACCACGAAGCCATAGTGGGCTAAGGCCCTCTAAATTCCTTCTGTTGGTGAATGCTATTATATTGGACTTGGAGGGGCTGATTTTCAAACCCTCATGCTCTGTCCAGAGTGTAACTGCGTTTAGGGCCATCTGAAGTCGTTCCCTAACCGTAGTGTTGAATTTACCCTGGGATAATATGACAAGGTCATCTGCGTATCCCAGTGTTTTATGACCTTCTTGTTGGAGGATTCTCAGCAGTCCATCCATTACCAGATTCCATAGCAGAGGAGAAAGTACTCCCCCCCCAAATTCCTTTAGTTGGTTTTGAAATTTGTTTAGTACTCTATGTTATTATAAATAAATATTTATTTATCAATTTATTTTTTGAAACCCTATACTGCCATTCTCTAGATAGTGATTATATAAAGACGTCCTGAACCCTTCGAAAACACGTGTAATTTTCGCCACCAAAAGACATCCTAGAAATGTTAACATTCTCACGTGTATAAAACGTCTTTTAATACACGTATAAATCTCGTCACCAAAAGACGTCATAGAAATGTAAAATGCTCACGTGTATAATACGTCTTTTAATAGACGTATAAATCTCGTCACTAAAAGACGTCCTAGAAATGTGACATTTTCACGTTTCTGGCACGTGATATGTACGTTTAATTTTTACGTCATTTGGTTAATATATTACCAAAATTTCACGTGATTAAAACGTGACTCTGTTTGCTGGGAAGTGGCAATCCAATGTAACGCCTAAATATTTTATGTGGTAGATGATTAATGTAACTTGCAAAAGGCAAAAAAAATGATTTCGCGTAATTTATTGTTAATTTTTTGTGCGTACACCAATCTACTATTCCTTTTATATCATTTTCCGACTTCTATTTTAATTCTTCCAATGTGTCCGCTTCATAATAGATGGCTGTATCATCGGCAAAACTCACTATTTGTCCTGTGGTCTGTTGAATATATAAATTGTTAACGTAGATAGAAAATAAAGTGGATCCTAGGATAGTACCTTGGGGGACCCCGGTTTGTATTACTCTCTCACCGCTGAGTTCATTATTAATTTTAACTTTCTGGTACCTATCATCAAGGTAACTTTTGAATAGATTTAAGGCCAGTCCTCGTATTCCTGAGTCCTCCAAGGCCTCTAATAATATTCCGTGATGTACGATATCAAAGGCCTTGGCTAAGTCCAGAAATACAGTTAACGATGGTTTGTTGGTATCTACGGATTGATAAGTTTTTTTCAATTGTTCCATAATTACATCAGTTATAGACAGTCCATCTCGGAACCCAAATTCTAGTGTTTAGTGCTTTTAGTGATTAAAGTTATCGGTCTATAATTTGTGATCATTTTCTTGTTGCCTTTTTTAAATATCGGTATTACTAATGATTTTTTAAGTTCAGTAGGAAATTCTCCATTTATAAATATTTGATTAGTTAAATCTGTTAACAGATGTGTAAATATTTCAATATTTTCTTTGACAATTTCAATAGTGATGTTGTCTATTCCTGGCGATTTTTTATTTGGAAGAGAACTGATTATATTTTTCATTTTTGATTTAGTCATTGGTAATAGGACCATCGAGTTTTTTTATGCATTTCTAATTGGAAGATCCGTATGTGGAATTCCCACTTTATCTGTCAGTGTCACGCCTATTTCAGCAAAAAAGGTATTGAATTCTTCTGCCAGTAACTTTGGTTCTGTTATAGTATGTCCATTTTCAGTAACGATTTCTTTTATTTCGCTATTTTTATCTTTTGTTTCACCTTGTAGTTGTTTAATCACTTTCCACAATCCTTTAGAGTTGTCCTTATTTTGATTTATTTGTTGTGTATAATAGTCCTTTTTGGCATTCTTAATAAGTTTGTCTATTACTGTCCTATAATTTAAATATGTTTCCTTCTTTTCTATATTCTCTAAATCACATTTATGAATTTTATATAATCGGTTTCTTTCTTTAATTGAATTAATGATACCTTTAGTTATCCACTGTTTTCTTTTCTTTATTTGTTCATTAATTAATGTGAGTTTTGTATTTCGGTCTATATATGTATTTGTATTATGATTTTGTATGTTTTGTTTTAAATTTATGTTATTTATTTTCTTAGTATAATGCTTATTTTGTACTGTTTCGGCGGATAATGATATATACGCAATTGTAGCTTTATGATCAGTTATTTGCAGCTACATAATTATCCGTTTTATTAGAACTGTAAAAAATGTGATCTATACAACTTTTATATTTACCTTGTACTCTTGTGTATTTGTTTATTAAAGAAATAAAGTTATATTCACCTAAGGTGTAGATACCAATGAAAATATGTCTACTGATTTTTAACTTATGTTGTTTAATATTAAAGTTTCAACTTTTGACATTTTTTTTATTTTTGACACGTGACAGTTGGAGAAATAATTTTATCTGTTCTGAATAGAGTTTTTCTAGGGCTTTCAAATGACATATCGCATGTCCAATTCCGTTTGACAGATGTCATACAAAAACTAATGGGTTCTTCCGACGGGTAACCCAAACGTCTATACGAAATTTCAGCTCAATCGGATTAAATGTGTGGTCTCTATCACACATAAACACACACAGACCGACAGACAGACTTCCATCTGGAAATGGTCTTAATCATCTCAGGGCAGCTAATTATAATATATACTTAAATATGGCTAACTTTATAGTACTATATTATATTGGAAAAAATTTGTACCTTTATCTTTAAAAACGTGTTAAGCTTGTTTTGATAAATTAAATACTTTTAAGTCGAAATGTGTTAATTTGTTACGAAATTAATTAACTCTATCTTGACGATCAACTATAAAAATGTTTCCACATTTCCAAAGATATATAAAATCTAAATGTAAATCTGTAAAAGTGGGTCATTTTCTAGTGTGAAAATGACGCAATTCGAGTAAAATTTAATACTTGGCAGCCCTGAGCAGGATGTATCTAGCGGACAGCTGCAGGATACGACGAGAAAGGGCTGGCACATAAAACAGGATAATCGTATATATCGAGAGAATAGAGGACTATAGCCCCTACTAAATTACTTTGATGTCTACTGTATTTGATTAAGACACGGTTTCACTCTAAATAGGTCTATATATTCAAAGTGAGGTTAGTTAGGGCTAATTTACAGACTTGATTCTAAAATGATACATAATTAAAACATAAACATAAATTTTCTGTAATTAGCAAAAAGTTCTTCATTGAAGTTGTTATCAAGTTCTGTTCAAACTTAATGTATTAGAAATTCCCGATAAGCATATTGAATATTGACAGAGTTGAAGTTTGTTTACCAAAACGAGCGTTAAGTAAGTTAGTTTGAAGTTGATAACTCCGACAAGAATATCATGTTATGTAAATTGTTAGAATTAATCAATAATAACATTGTTATTACGATTTTTATTAGTTTTCTAATGACTAAACATATCTTTCAGCCCCCGTAACAAGAAAATTCTAAAAAATCTTAATAGAAGCTTAATGAAGTTTAGCGGAGAATTAAAAAAAAATACTACACTGGTGTTTTTTTTAATTTGTTTACTGGAAGAAAATAATAATAAAAAATCTTTGAAAAATCCTTAAAGTTATCCCTTTATAAAAAAATTTAGTCATAAAAAATCCTTGAAAGATTCCAGACAAACTTTTTAAAAAAATCCTTAAAAAATCCTTAAGAAATCCTTGAAAAGTATTTGAAAAACTCTAATAATCTACAGTTATTTCTTTATAAAAAAATTGAAGTCATAAAAAATCCTTGAGATCCCTGAAAACTCTTGAAAAAATCCTTAATAAATTTTTGAAAAATCGTTGATAAATCCTTAAAAACTCATTGAACAGTATTTGAAAAAAATTTACTGGTCTACAATTATTTTCTAAAAAATAAAATGTAGTCATAAAAAATCCTTGAAAGACTCCTGACAAACTTTTGAAAAATTCATTAAAAATCCTTGAGAAATCCTTGATAAATCCTTAAAAATCCTTGATAAATCCTTAAAAATCCTTGATAAATCCTTGATAAATCCTTAAAAAATCCTTGAAAAGTACTTGCAAAAATCTAATGATCTACAGTTATTCCTTTATAAAAAAATTTAAGTCATAAAAAATCCTTGAAAAATTCCTGCACAAATCCTTAAAAAATACTTGATAAATATTTAAAAAATCCTTGAAAAGTACTTGCAAAAATCTAATGATCTACAGTTATTCCTTTATAAAAAAATTTAAGTCATAAAAAATCCTTGAAAAATTCCTGCACAAATCCTTAAAAAATACTTGATAAATATTTAAAAAATCCTTGAAAAGTACTTGAAAAAATCTAATAATCTTCAGTTATTTTCATAAAAAAAATTTCCTATCTCTAAAAAATCATTGAAAGATTCCTGACAAATTTTTGAAAAAAATCCTTGATAAATCCTTAAAAATTCCTTGATAAATCCTTAAAAAATCCTGGAAAAGTACCTGGAAAAGTACTTGAAAAAATCTAATGGTTCCTTTATAAAAAAATTTAAGTCATAAAAAATCCTTGAAAAATTCCTGCACAAACTTTTGAAAAAATCCTTAAGAAATCCTTGATAAATATTTAAAAAATCCTTGAAAAGTACTTGCAAAAATCTAATGATCTACAGTTATTCCTTTGTAAAAAAATTTAAGTCATAAAAAATCCTTGAAAAATTCCTGCACAAACTTTTGAGAAAATCCTTAAAAAATCCTTGATAAATATTTAAAAAATCCTTGAAAAGTACTTGAAAAAATCTAATGATCTGCAGTTATTTTCATAAAAAAAATTTACTGTCATGAAAAATCATTGAAAGATTCCTGACAAATTTTTGAAAAAATCCTTAAAAAATCATCAAAAATTCTTGATAAATCCTTAAAAAATCCTTGATAAATCCTTAAAAAATCCTTGAAAAGTACTTGCAAAAATCTAATGATCTACAGTTATTCCTTTGTAAAAAAATTTAAGTCATAAAAAATCCTTGAAATTCCTGCACAAACTTTTGAGAAAATCCTTAAAAAATCCTTGATAAATATTTAAAAAATCCTTGAAAAGTACTTAAAAAAATCTAATGATCTACAGTTATTTTCATAAAAAAAATTAAAGTCATAAAAAATTATTGAAAACATCCTTAAAAAATCTTTGGAAAGTACTTAAAACAATCTAATGATCTACAATTATTCATTTATAAAAAAATTGAAGTCATAAAAATGATTGAAAAATTCCTGACAAACTTTTTTAAGCATCCTTAAAAAATCCTTAATAAATCCTTAAAAAATCGTTGGAAAGTACTTAAAACAATCTAATGATCTACAGTTATTCATTTATAAAAAAATAGAAGTCATAAAAATCCTTGAAAAATTCCTGACAAACTTTTTTAATCATCCTTAAAAAATCCTTGAAAAATCCTTTATAAATCCTTAAAAAATCCTTGGAAAGTAGTTAAAACAATCTAATGATCTACAGTTATTTATTTATAAAAAAATTGAAGTCATAAAAATCGTTGAAAAATTCCTGACAAACTTTTTTAAGCATCCTTAAAAATCTTTGAAAAATCCTTTATAAATCCTTAAAAAATCCTTGGAAAGTACTTAAAACAATCTAATGATCTACAGTTATTCATTTATTAAAAATTGAAGTCACAAAAATCATTGAAAAATTCCTGACAAACCATTTTAAGCATCCTTAAAAAATCCTTGAAAAATCCTTGATAAATATTTAAAAAATCCTTAAAAAAATCTAACGATCTGCAGTTATTTTCATAAAAATAATTAAAGTCATAAAAAACATTGAAAGATTCCTGACAAACTTCTGAAAAAATCCTTAAAAAATCATTGAAAAATTCTTGATAAATCCTTAAAAATTCCTTGATAAATCCTTAAAAATCCTTAAAAAGTACTTGAAAAAATCTAATGATCAACAGTTATTCCTTTATAAAAAAATTTAATCATAAAAAATCCTTGAAAAATTCCTGCACAAGTTTTTGAAAAAATCCTTAAAAAATCATTGAAAAATTCTTGATAAATCCTTAAAAATTCCTTGATAAATCCTTAAAAAATCCTTGAAAAGTACTTGCAAAAATCTAATGATCTACAGTTATTCCTTTATAAAAAAATTTAAGTCATAAAAAATCCTTGAAAAATTCCTGCACAAACTTTTGAAAAAATCCTTAAGAAATCCTTGATAAATATTTAAAAAATCCTTGAAAAGTACTTGAAAAAATCTAATGATCTGCAGTTATTTTCATAAAAAAAATTAAAGTCATAAAAAATCATTGAAAGATTCCTGACAAATTTTTGAAAAAATCCTTAAAAAATCATTGAAAAATTCTTGATAAATCCTTAAAAATTCCTTGATAAATCCTTAAAAAATCCTTGAAAAGTACTTGCAAAAATCTAATGATCTACAGTTATTCCATTATAAAAAAATTTAAGTAATAAAAAATCCTTGAAAAATTCCTGACAAACTTTTGAAAAAATTCTTAAAAAATCCTTGATAAATCCTTGATAAATCCTTGGAAAATACTTAAAACAATCTAATGATCTACAGTTATTCCTTTATAGAAAATTCAAGTAATAAAAAACAGTTGGAAGATCCCAGAAAACGCTTGAAAAAGTCATTAAAAAATCCTTGAAAAATGATTGATAAATACTTAAAAAATCCTTGAATAATACTTGAAAGAATCTAATGATATACATTTATTTTCTATAAAAAAATTAAAGTCGTAAAAAATCCTTGAAAGATTCCTGACAAACTTTTGAAAAAATTCTTAAAAAATCCTTGAAAAATCCTCGATAAATCATAAAAAAATTTTCTGTAAAACTCTTGAAACAATTCTTAAAAAATCCTGGAAAAATCCTAGATAGATCTTTAAAAAGTACTTGAAAAAATCTAATGATCTACAGTTATTTCTTTATGAAAAAAATTCTAGTCATAAAAAATTCTTAACAGATCCCTGAAAAACTCTTAAAAATATCATTAAAAAATCCTTGATAAATCCTTCAAAATCCTTGAAAAGTACTTGTTCTTTGAAATAAAAACAAAAAATTTATAAAAATATGCAAATTTCCTTAGTTAAATTAGATATTTGGCAAGGAAATCTAATCTTAAAAATTATTAATATGCTTCTTATACAGAATTGCAGCATCTTTCCCTGCTCGAAGTCCTCGTAACCATTTTCCACTTGTATTTGAATTGCAAATGGGGTAATAATGGCTGCATTGCACTCACAATTATACTTAAAATAAAATGCTGGAGACATTTTCTTTCGATAAAACTAGAGAAAATCGCTTTTCGATTTTCCATCTACGATAGCAGCCAAGATACATGGGATAAAAAGAGAAAAAATGGGGTTCTTTTGATTTTTAAAATTTCTAGTTTCATGGAAGATTAAACAAAATATATTTACGATTGCAAAAAGACTCAAAAATTGCAAAAATAATACATTTTAACTATTCATAGATTTTATACCATGAAAACTATAAAATTTATTAAAACTAACTTTACGTATTGTAAAAAAGAATAAAAAAAACTATAAGTGAGATTTTTTTCACAATTAACGAAAAATAATTGTGTACGTGAAAGATGGAAGATATTTTCGTGATTTTCATTTGTTTTAGTCTTCCCCTTTTTTTTTTAAGTCCACAAATGTTTTTAATAATTAAAAAAAAAATCACACTTGTATTATTTTTTATTTTCTTTTAAGTTTAGTGGTGTAGTAATAGGTGGGGTTTTTAGGGATTTAACTCCAAACTACTTTTATATGAAAAAAATTTAACTTGAAAATTATAATATCATTTAAGGACTCGACTTATTATAACCATTTAACACCGCTGAAAATATTTTTTATTACGCCACTTTAAAAAGAATAAAATATATTATAAGTGTTATTTTATTTTAAAATTTTAAAAATACAGTGAATAAAATTTGTGTTATCCCCTGTAATAATAAAATAAATAAAGGTACTAAAAAATATTATAAGGGTAATTTTTTTCAAAGTTTTTGAAAAATAATTGTACACGTGAGAGATGGAAGAGATTTTCACCGTTTTTCAATTATTTTAGTTTATCTTTCTATTAAGTCCACAAAAAAAATTTGAAAAACAATTCTAGTGTTTGAACTTTATTTAATTAATTTCTTTCTATATTTTTTTTGTTGCTGCGCAAATTATATAAAAAAGAAATTTTCCAAATTCCAATAAATAAAAAATCCTAGAAAAAGCCTTGATAAATATTTAAACAATCCTTGAAAAGTACTTGAAAAAATCTAATGATTACAGTTATTTTCAAAAAAAAAATGAAGTCGTAAAAAATCATTGAAAGATTTTTGATAAACTTTTGAAAAAATCATTAAAAAATCATTGAAAAATCCTTAATAAATCCTTAAAAAATCATTGATAAATCCTTAAAAAATCCTTGAAAAGTACTTAAAATAATCTAATGATCTACAGTTATTCCTTTGTAAAAAAATTGAAGTAAAAATCCTTGAAAAATCACTAAAAAACTCATGAAAAAATCCTTAAAAAATCCTTGATAAATACTTAGAAGATCATTAAAAAATATTTGAAAAAATCTAATTATCTACAGTTATTCCTTTGTAAAAAAATTTTAGGCATAAAAAATCATTGAAAGATAACTGAAAAAATTGAAAAATCCTTAATAAATCCTTGATAAATCCTTAAAAAGGCCTTGAACAAATCTAATGATCTACAGTAATTCCTTTGTAAAAACATCGAAATAAAACGTCCTTGAAAGATCCCTGAAAAACTCTTGAAAAAATCCTTAAATAATCCTTGAAAAATCCTTGATCTAATGATCTACAGTCATTCCTTTGTAAAAACATTGAAGTAAAAATCCTTGAAAAATCACTAAAAAACTCCTGAAAAAATCCTTAAAAAATCCTTGATAAATACTTAGAAAATCATTAAAAAATATTTGAAAAAATCTAATTATCTACATTTATTCCTTTGTAAAAAAATTTTAGGCATAAGAAATCATTGAAAGATAACTGAAAAAATTGAAAAATCCTTGATAAATCCTTAAAAAGGCCTTGAAAAAATCTAATGATCTACAGTAATTCCTTTGTAAAAACATTGAAGTAAAACGTCCTTGAAAGATCCCTGAAAAACTCTTGAAAAAATCCTTAAATAATCCTTGAAAAATCCTTGATAAATTGTTAAAAAACCCTTGAAAAGTATTTGAAAAAATCTAATGATCTACAGTAATTCCTTTGTAAAAACATTGAAGCAAAACGTCCTTGAAAGATCCCTGAAAAACTCTTGAAAAAATCCTTAAATAATCCTTGAAAAATCCTTGATAAATTATTAAAAAACCCTTGAAAAGTATTTGAAAAAATCTAATTATCTATAGTTATTCCTTTGTAACAAAATTGGAGGCATAAAAAAACACTGACAGATAACCGAAAAACTTTTGTAATACATCCTTAAAAAATCCTTGATAAATCCTTAAGAAATGCTTGAAAAGTACTTGAAAAAATCTAATGATCTACAGTTATCCCTTTATTAAAAAATTGAAGTCATAAAAAATCCTTGAAAAATTACTGACAAACTTTTTTAAAACATCCTTAAAAAATCCTTGATAAATCCTTAAAAAAATCATTGATAAATCCTTAAAAATCCTTGAAAAGTACTTAAAACAATCTAATGATCTACAGTTATTCCTTTTTAAAAAAATTGAAGTAAAAATCCTTGAAAGATCACTGAAAAACTCTTGAAAAAATCCTTAAAAAATCCTTGATAAATACTTAAAAAATCATTAAAAAGTATTTGAAAAAATCTAATTATCTACAGTTATTCCTTTGTAAAAAAATTGGAGGCATAAAAAATCATTGAAAGGTAACTGAAAAACTTTTTTAATACATCCTTAAAAAGTCTTTGATAAATCCTTAAAAAATCCTTAAAGAGTGCTTAAAACAATCTAATGATCTACAGTTATTCCTTTATTAAAAAATTGAATTAATAAAAAATTCTTGAAAAATTACTGACAAACTTTTTTAAAACATCCTTAAAAAATCCTTGATAAATCCTTAAAAAATCATTGATAAATCCTTAAAAAATCCTTGAAAAGTACTTAAAATAATCTAATGATCTACAGTTATTCCGTTGTAAAAAAATTTTAGGCATAAAAAATCATTGAAAAATAACTGAAAAAATTGAAAAATCCTTAATAAATCCTTAAAAAGGCATTGAAAAATACTTGAAAAAATCTACTGATCTACAGTCATTCCTTTGTAAAAACATTGAAGTAAAACGTCTTTGAAAGATCCCTGAAAAACTCTTGAAAAAATCCTTAAATAATCCTTGAAAAATCCTTGATAAATTGTTAAAAAAACCCTTGAAAAGTATGTGAAAAAATCTAATGATCTACAGTTATTCCTTTGTAAAAAAATTGAAGTAAAAATCCTTGAATGATCACTGAAAAACTCTTGAAAAAATCCTTAAAAAATCCTTGATAAATACTTAAAAAACCCTTGAAAAGTATTTGAAAAAATCTAATTATCTATAGTTATTCCTTTGTAACAAAATTGGAGGCATAAAAAATCACTGAAAGATAACTGAAAAACTTTTTTAATACATCCTTAAAAAGTCTTTGATAAATCCTTAAAAAATCCTTGAAAATTACTTAAAAAATCATTAAAAAGTTTTTGAAAAAATCTAATTATCTACAGTTATTCCTTTGTAAAAAAATTGGAGGCATAAAAAATTATTGAAAGATAACTGAGAAATCCTTAAAAAAACTTTCAAAAATCCTTAATAAATCATTGATAAATCCTTAAAAATCCTTGCAAAGTACTTGAAATAATCTAATGATCTACATTTATTCCTTTATAAAAAAAATGATGTCCTTAAAATATTCCTGACAAATTTTTGAAAAAATCCTTAAAAAATCTTTGAAAAATCCTTGATAAATATTTAAAAAATCCTTGAAAAGTATTTCAAAACATCTAATGATCTGCAGTTATTTAAAAAAAAATAAAGAGTCATAAAAAATCCTTGAAAAATTCCTGACAAACTTTTGAAAAAATCCTTAAAAAATCATTGAAAAATCCTTGATAAATCCTTAAAAAATCATTGAAAAATACTGATTTTATTTTAAAATTGAAAAAAAGATTAATTTAATACAGTGAATAAAATTTGTGTTATCCCTGTAATAATAAAATAAATAAAGGTACTAAAAAATATTATAAGGGTAATTTTTTCAAATTTTTCGAAAAATAATTGTACACGTGAGAGATTTTCACCGATTTTGAAAAACACTTTTTTTAGATAATTTGTTTCTATAATTTTTTTTTCTTGCTGCTCAAATTATACAAAAAAATAAATTTTCCAAATTCCAATAAACTCAGTGAGGCCAAAAGAGAATCTTTACTCTCGTAAAGGCATTCGAATTTATTTTACATCTCGGCATTCCCTAAGAAATGTAGATTGCCAGGTAATTGTGTATAGATTTGTGCTTGCCATGCTCCCTAATAATTCACGCCATCCCCAAAGACTTGTAGATATCCCGAAAATACTCCCAGAGTGATGAAGAAAACGACGTCGGATGTGAACGCGCGCTTACAGGAAATTCCTGGATACCAAAGACGTACCCAAAAAAATTTTGCCAAAGGTTACACATTTTCCAAAAAATTAAAAAATGCATCCTAGATATTCCTGGAATCCACATATGTATAAAAGATTATTTGAAACAATTGTTGTAAGAGTGACGTTTCCACATTTAAAATAACATAAAAATTTTAAAAAAAGTTTCCATCAATCCCATAAAAAAATAAATTTGTTTTAAATTTTCTCAAATAACACATTCCCAGCATTTATGACATTTACTTAGTTCAATTATTATAAAAGTGATTATTTCACATTTTAAAGGTCAGATAATAAATATGTACAAATTTAAACGATAATAAAAGTGTCGTACCCAGTGGTATAGCCAGAATTACCTATTAGGAGGGGATTTTCAAAAAAATAGGAGAAGTATTACGAGAATATATTATACAAAACATTAAAAAATAAATCATATCGGTGGGTGTGGGGGGATTTTAACTCCTAAACCACCCTGGCGGTGCCACTGATCGTACTTACTATTAAAATAATATAAAAGTGAAAGTTCCACATTTAAAATGTCATAAAAATAACTATTTCCCATTTTAAAAATCAGCCAATGAAGATTTACTCATTTAAACCGTAATAAAAGTGTCGTATCCACATTTAAAATGATATAAAGGTGAAAGGTTCCACATTTAAAATTAAATAAAATTGACTATTTCACACTTTACAAGTAAAATAATGAAGATTTGGCAATTTAAATCGTCATAAAAGTGTCATATCCACGTTTTAAATGATACAAAACTGAAGGTTCCACATGTCAAATTAGTTGAAAGTGACTATTTCACTTTTTAAAAGTCAAATAACGAAGATTTGTAAATTTAAATCGTCATAAAAGTGTCATATCCACATTTTAAATGATACAAAACTGAAGGTTCCACATGTCAAATTAGTTAAAAGTGACTATTTCACATTTTAAAAGTCAAATAACGAAGATTTGTCAATTTAAATCATCATAAAAGTGTCAGATCCACATTTTAAATGATATAAAATTGTAGGTTCCACATGTCAAATTAGTTAAAAGTGACTATTTCACATTTTAAAAGTCAAATAACGAAGATTTGTCAATTTAAATCGTCATAAAAGTGTCATATCCACATTTTAAATGATACAAAACTGAAGGTTCCACATGTCAAATTAGTTAAAAGTGACTATTTCACATTTTAAAAGTCAAATAACGAAGATTTGTAAATTTAAATCGTCATAAAAGTGTCATATCCACATTTTAAATGATACAAAACTGAAGGTTCCACATGTCAAATTAGATAAAAGTGACTATTTCACATTTTAAAAGTCAAATAACGAAGATTTGTCAATTTAAATCGTCATAAAAGTGTCATATCCACATTTTAAATGATACAAAACTGAAGGTTCCACATGTCAAATTAGTTAAAAGTGACTATTTCACATTTTAAAGGTCAAATAACGAAGATTTGTCAATTTAAATCGTCATAAAAGTGTCATATCCACATTTTAAATGATACAAAACTGAAGGTTCCACATGTCAAATTAGTTAAAAGTGACTATTTCACATTTTAAAAGTCAAATAACGAAGATTTGTCAATTTAAATCATCATAAAAGTGTCATATCCACATTTTAAATGATACAAAACTGAAGGTTCCACATGTCAAATTAGTTAAAAGTGACTATTTCACATTTTAAAAGTCAAATAACGAAGATTTGTCAATTTAAATCGTCATAAAAGTGTCATATCCACATTATAAATGATACAAAACTGAAGGTTCCACATGTCAAATTAGTTAAAAGTGACTATTTCACATTTTAAAAGTCAAATAACGAAGATTTGTAAATTTAAATCGTCATAAAAGTGTCATATCCACATTTTAAATGATACAAAACTGAAGGTTCCACATGTCAAATTAGTTAAAAGTGACTATTTCACATTTTAAAAGTCAAATAACGAAGATTTGTAAATTTAAATCGTCATAAAAGTGTCATATCCACATTTTAAATGATACAAAACTGAAGGTTCCACATGTCAAATTAGTTAAAAGTGACTGTTTCACATTTTAAAAGTCAAATAACGAAGATTTGTCAATTTAAATCGTCATAAAAGTGTCATATCCACATTTTAAATGATACAAAACTGAAGGTTTCACATGTCAAATTAGTTAAAAGTGACTATTTCACATTTTAAAAGTCAAATAACGAAGATTTGTAAATTTAAATCGTCATAAAAGTGTCATATCCACATTTTAAATGATACAAAACTGAAGGTTCCACATGTCAAATTAGTTAAAAGTGACTATTTCACATTTTAAAAGTCAAATAACGAAGATTTGTAAATTTAAATCGTCATAAAAGTGTCATATCCACATTTTAAATGATACAAAACTGAAGGTTCCACATGTCAAATTAGTTAAAAGTGACTATTTCACATTTTAAATGTCAAATAACGAAGATTTGTCAATTTAAATCGTCATAAAAGTGTCATATCCACATTTTAAATGATACAAAACTGAAGGTTCCACATGTCAAATTAGTTAAAAGTGACTGTTTCACATTTTAAAAGTCAAATAACGAAGATTTGTCAATTTAAATCGTCATAAAAGTGTCATATCCACATTTTAAATGATACAAAACTGAAGGTTCCACATGTCAAATTAGTTAAAAGTGACTATTTCACATTTTAAAAATCAAATAACGAAGATTTTTCAATTTAAATCGTCATAAAAGTGTCATATCCACATTTTAAATGATACAAAACTAAAGGTTCCACATGTCAAATTAGTTAAAAGTGACTATTTCACATTTTAAAAGTCAAATAACGAAGATTTGTCAATTTAAATCGTCATAAAAGTGTCATATCCACATTTTAAATGATACAAAACTGAAGGTTCCACATGTCAAATTAGTTAAAAGTGACTATTTCACATTTTAAAAGTCAAATAACGAAGATTTGTAAATTTAAATCGTCATAAAAGTGTCATATCCACATTTTAAATGATATAAAATTGTAGGTTCCACATGTCAAATTAGTTAAAAGTGACTATTTCACATTTTAAAAGTCAAATAACGAAGATTTGTCAATTTAAATCGTCATAAAAGTGTCATATCCACATTTCAAATGATACAAAACTGAAGGTTCCACATGTCAAATTAATTAAAAGTGACTATTTCACATTTTAAAAGTCAAATAACGAAGATTTGTCAATTTAAATCGTCATAAAAGTGTCATATCCACATTTTAAATGATACAGAACTAATGGTTCCACATGTCAAATTAGTTAAAAGTGACTATTTCACATTTTAAAAGTCAAATAACGAAGATTTGTCAATTTAAATCGTCATAAAAGTGTCATATCCACATTTTAAATGATACAAAACTGAAGGTTTCACATGTCAAATTAGTTAAAAGTGACTATTTCACATTTTAAAAGTCAAAAAACGAAGATTCGTCAATTTGAATCGTCATAAAAGTGTCATATCCACATTTTAAATGATATAAAACTGAAGGTTCCACATGTCAAATTAGTTAAAAGTGACTATTTCACTTTTTATAAGTCAAAAAACGAAGATTTGTCAATTTAAATCGTCATAAAAGTGTCATATCCATATTTTAAATGATACAAAACTGAAGGTTCCACATGTCAAATTAGTTAAAAGTGACTATTTCACTTTTTAAAAGTCAAATAACGAAGATTTGTAAATTTAAATCGTCATAAAAGTGTCATATCCACATTTTAAATGATACAAAACTGAAGGTTCCACATGTCAAATTAGTTAAAAGTGACTATTTCACATTTTAAAAGTCAAATAACGAAGATTTGTCAATTTAAATCGTCATAAAAGTGTCATATCCACATTTTAAATGATACAAAACTGAAGGTTCCACATGTCAAATTAGTTAAAAGTGACTATTTCACATTTTAAATGTCAAATAACGAAGATTTGTCAATTTAAATCATCATAAAAGTGTCATATCCACATTTTAAATGATATAAAATTGTAGGTTCCACAGATTTTGAACGACCTAAAACAGATATTTTCATATTTTAAATATCGGAAAACTTCGGTTCCACATTTTAAAAGTTGCAAAAGTAAAGTTTCTACATTTTAAATTGACATTGATAATTTTTTTATTTGAAAGGAAAAAAATAACGTTAAAGTATCAAAAAAATTAAAACCCTGATAAAACTTTTTTTTTATATAAAATTTGAACCCTCGCGAGCCGCCAATGGTAAAACGGAACAAAACGATTGAAAGTAGGAACCGATTTTATTGTTGTTTAGGGAATTCCAACGAAGCAAAAATGAAATATTTTACCTGTCTTAATGCTACAGATGGAAATTACTTCTAGAGATTTTTCAAGCAGAAGAAAAGCATTTTTCCAAATTAAATTTAAAGCAAAAATCGAAACGTACCAATCTAAAATTTATTACACGTACAAGGTAAAAAAAATCTTGATAACGACAGATATAGAACGTACAAGAGTTTTTAAATTATTATTACAGTATAAGTTGCGCCATCTATAAGAGGCAAGCTAAACCGAAAAAAAATGTCTGCAGATCATTATAATATTGCAAGTGGCCAAATACCCAGACGGTGGAGGCCTTAAATTAAAGTAGAAGAAGAAGGGAAATAATGTAATAACGAACATTTCTGCATTTTAAACATATATGTAATACTCCTATATCGCCAACGTACTACAAATCCCGATGCGCGTCATAGATCATTTATGATGTCAGGATACTGCAGTGTTGCCTGCTCGTCAGAATAGTCGATGAATGTAGGAATTTTCGAAAATGTAAGGTTATGTTGTTTGGCTTTTGTTAATATTTTAAATGTATATATTATATTTAATTATTTTGAAATAAATAAAAAAGAAATATATAAAAAAGGTAGCAAAATGTTTATTTTTATTAAAATAAAACAATGTTTTGTTTAAAAAACACATATTTTTACTTAAAAGAAATCACTTGAATCACTGCCATTGCGGTTAGGATTAATTATAATGCGATTAATTTCCATTCTATCAAAAACTATGTTTTCTAAACATATGTATATATAAAATGAATTTAAATGAATTTTTGTCAGTACCCGAACGGATAGATCGAGAGTGGAAAGAGTAACGAAGCCGAACTCAGCTGTTATATTAGTTATCCGTCACTTGTCACAAAAATTTTTGCCCTTCCAACATAAAAGAAATTTCGCCGGCCTTCGCTTCTTGCTTTATACGTATTCTTTGGCAGGGATATAAAATCCTACGCATAGTACGCATGCTTAAATGTAAATTGTTTTTAAATCTTCTGTAATTGTAACCTATAAATAGGTATATTTTGAAACCAATAATGATTTTTCCTCAAGACTAACTACTCAAACCAGGTTTAGCGAAATAATGACGTCATGCCTCTTTTTATCCTGTTAAGGATTTATCCAATAAGGAATTCATCATCTATAATAAACAATATTGTTTGAATCTAATGCTTTTTTATGAATTGTCTCCTTATCTTCTCTTAATAAATAAACTATTTCTTCTCTGTTAATAATACTAAACAACGTTTTATTTACATAAACTTCGTATTTATAAATTTTTTAATATTTTATAAATAACCGTAGAACCTAATAAAATCAGTAAAACACAGCAATAATGATAGCTGGTTTAAATATAGCGATATACTACTACCTCAGCCAGATGGTTTGAGAAGTTGGTTAAGTATGACGTCATAGTTTGGAATACGCATGGAGGAAATTTGAATGGTTAACTTTTAGGTAAACTGGTTTGATAGGTTAGTCTCGAGGAAAAATTATTAATATAATCCGAAAACAAATAGGAAAAACATGGAAAACATGGAAAATTATTGGTACTTGTTTGCTAATTAATAAGTTGATATTTCCAGACTTTCGAAACCCTCAGTTGCCAAATTTTAAAAAAAATTATGTTTTAAAATAAATAAAATAACCTAACTTTTCGAACACTCCTAGTAAAGTAATTATTTAATCAATTATTCTTCTGATTAAAGAACTTTTTTAATCCACCGTATAAATTTTAATAGTAAATATTGACATTTAAATACCGTTAAATTGTAACAAAGTGACAATTTTCTCTTCTCTTGTATTTTTAATAATGACCTGATGATGTTTTTTTAACGGAAACTAATGGCCTAAAAAAATTTCTATATATACCTATGACTTTGTTTTATTTCTATTGTTGAAAATTTGGACCACATTTAAGATATAAATATTAACTTTTTGACGAAAATTAATAACAAAAATTTTGACATGTATAAATAAATTTTAATAAAATATTTTATAGTTTCCAACCACACCCCGTATATGAAATGTATTTATTTCTTCCATTAAAATGATTCATTTCGTTTATATAAGATTTTAGAACAAAAATGTAAGATTTAGTCATTCATATTTCGTCCACTATATTTTTAAAAAGGAAAAAGTGAAAATGTTTATTTGTAGTATCTGATTTTCTCTGGTAAGTTAAAACTTAATAATTATTATTTTTTATGTTATAAAAAAGTGGATAAAATATTTTTATTTAATAAAATTATTACGAAAAATCCCCATGATAATTTGATTAAATTAAAGCAGTACAGGGGTAGAGGTTAGGGGGCAATTATTGTTATATACTATTATTGTTTAAAAAATTTAAACAAATTGTTAAATTATTAATATTTTCATTTTAAATATCAATAAAATGAATATTTCGCATTCTGCATTTTAAATTTCATAAAATTGCAGATTCTGCATCTTAAACGTCATAAAATTGCAGTTTCTGCATTTTAATTGTCAATAAAATGAATATTTTGCGTTTTAAACTTAATAAAATTGTAGTTTTTCTATTTTAAATGTCAAAATGTTCAGTATCCACATTTTAAATGTCGTCACGGTCAAATTTGAAACGTCATAAAAGGGACATCTCTACATTCTAAATGTCATTAAATTGTAATTTCGTAATTTAAGATTCCAAAAAGCCCGGAATCCACATTTTAAATGTCAAAAAGTTTTAGTTTCCACGTTTTAAACGTCATAAAATTGCAGTTTCTGCATTTTAAATGTCATAAAATTGTAGTTTTTCCATTTTAAATGTCATGAAATTGCAGTTTCTGCATTTTAAATGTCAAACAAACAATATTTTGCGTTTTAAATGTAATAAAATTGTAGTTTTTCTATTTTAAATGTAAAAAAGTTCCAATTTTCACATTTTAAATACCGTCATAGTTAATTTTCGCCATTATAAACGTCATAAATTTGAAATTTCTGCATTTGAAATATTAATAAAATGAATATTTCGCATTTAAAATCAAATAAAATTGTAGTTTTTCTATTTTAAATGTAAAAAAGTTCCAATTTTCACATTTTAAATACCGTCATAGTTAATTTTCGACATTATAAACGTCATAAATTTGCAATTTCTGCATTTGAAATATTAATAAAATGGATATTTCGCGTTTAAAATCAAATAAAATTGCAGTTTTTCTATTTTAAATGTAAAAAAGTTCTAATTTCCACATTTTAAATATAAAGTTAATTTTGGGCATTTTACACGTCATAAAATTTCAGAGTCAGTATTTTAAGTCATAAAATTGCGGTTTCTGCATTTTAAATGTCATAAAATTGCAGTTTTTCCATTTCAAATGTTATAAAATTGCAGTTTCTGCATTTTAAATGTCAAACAAACAATATTTTGCGTTTTAAATGTAATAAAATTGTAGTTTTTCTATTTTAAATGTAAAAAAGTTCCAATTTTCACATTTTAAATATAAAGTTAATTTTGGGCATTTTACATGTCATAAAATTTCAGAGTCTGTATTTTAAGTCATAAAATTGCGGTTTCTGCATTTTAAATGTCATAAAATTGTAGTTTTTCCATTTTAAATGTCATAAAATTGCAGTTTCTGCATTTTAAATGTCAAACAAACAATATTTTGCGTTTAAAGGTAATAAAATTGTAGTTTTTCTATTTTAAATGTAAAAAAAGTTCCAATTTTCACATTTTAAATACCGTCATAGTTAATTTTCGACATTATAAACGTCATAAATTTGCAATTTCTGCATTTTAAATATTAATAAAATGAAAATTTCGCATTTAAAATCAAATAAAATTGTGGTTTTTCTATTTTAAATGTAAAAAAGTTCTAATTTCCACATTTTAAATATAAAGTTAATTTTGGGTATTTTACACGTCATAAAATTCAGAGTCTGTATTTTAAGTCATAAAATTGCGGTTTCTGCATTTTAAATGTCATAAAATTGCAGTTTTTCCATTTTAAATGTCATAAACTTGCAGTTTCTGCATTTTAAATGTCAAACAAAGAATATTTTGCGTTTTAAATGTAATAAAATTGTAGTTTTTCTATTTTAAATGTAAAAATGTTTTAATTTCCACATTTTAAATATAAAGTTAATTTTGGGCATTTTTCACGTCAAAAAATTCCATTTTTGGGGGAAATTTGATTTTTTTCAATTTTCAACGTTTGGTTAGGTTAGATCCTGTAAATAAATAAATTAGATTGTCACCAGATCTGAATCTTTTTTATGCTTTCTGAATTTAGCATCAAGTTTTTGTCTCTTTTTATTACTGACCAAAGTAATTTTCTGTCATTAAATTGTATTTCGTATTTTAAATATCAAAAAAAGTCCAGAATCCACATTTTAAATGTTAAAAAGTTTTAGTTTCCACATTTTAAATGTCATTAAAAGAACTATTCTGCATTTTAAGTGTCATGAAATTGTAGTTTTCTTCATTTAAATGTCATAAAAAGTCCAGTATTCTTTCTTTCCGTCCTAAAAATGTAAATTTGCGTAATTAAGTGTGGCATAAAAGTTGATGACGATGATTTGTTCTTCTGTTCATCCTAGAAAGGTAAAAAATACGAGTGGTTATAGAAAAATAAAAGTCGTGTGTTCACTTTTGTATAAAAACTGAATATAATTTATGAATCAACTATGTGTACATTTTTAAACAATACACTTTGAATCTTACAGTCCGGCTTATAAACAAAATATACAATTGAATTAAATAACACGGATTTTTTGTGCTCGAAATTGTACAGTGGCGGGTAAAAAAAGAAACTTACAAACAAAAAACAGCGTTTTTTTTATTAAATAGAAAAATGTGGTCATTTATTTAAATTTATTTATATATTTAACAAATGGCTTTTGTGGTTTAATACTTCTAGTAAAAAATATACACAACACTCACGAGAAAAGATAAAAAACATTTATAAAAAAATAAAAATTACTATACACATCTATTATACAATATAAAAAGTCAATAAATTCATTTAATCTTTTTAAGTAAATTTTTATACAGAATCTCGTTTTTTTTTCTAAACGCAATCGCGTAAAAAAATTTATTAAATAAATACAATTATTATTCCCAAAAAAAATTATTTAAATTAAGTACAAAATTTACAAAAAATAAATATTGCGATTATTAATTATTTCTTATTTTTTTAAATTAATTTTACTTGGGAAAAAATTAATAAAAACAAATGCTAAAAGAGAGACGGTATAATTTTTTTACACAATTGCGCGTTGATAAGTATTAAAAACTTTAAAAATACAGGGCGATACGAAAATATCGGCGAAAAAATAATTCATTGTAGAAAATAAATTTGTGACAGGGAAGAAAATATTTATACAAGGTGTATAGGATTTTGGAGGGAAATATATTTGTAAATAAATTAAATTTTAATAAAATTGACAGAATATAATAATTAAAATTACATAAAAGTAACGATTCCACATTTTAAAAAATTCCACAGCTTAAGTCAAAAAATTAAAAAAAAAATTGATAAACTTATAATTTTCATAGTCAGAAGAAAAACAGTTTTTCTTCAATTCAAAACAGAGAAAAATCCATATTTTTTAATTGATCAGAAGGAAATCTAAAATCTTATTTAGACAAAAATTAAAAGAAAATGTGATTAAAGCAAATTTTTTATGTTCTAAATGTCAAAATTGGCATGTCAAATGTGAACTTTTCACTACAAAGAAATTTTCATCATTTTAAATATCACAAAATTTGAGATTTTAGCCCTTTAAACTGCAAAAAAAAAATAAATTTTATTTATAAAAAATAAAATCTGTAAATTACATAAAAATGGCATTTTAATAAATAATATTTCAATGTTTTAAGTGTCATAAAATTAAAGATAATATCATAAAATAAATATTTAAAAATTAATATTTTAAACGTCGTAAAAAATTTTAAAAAAAATGTAGGACAACTAGTAAGGAGAAAAAAACAAATGAGAAAAGAATTGTGGAGAAATGGATAAGGAAAAACTGATTAGGATGAAAAAAAGGAAACATGATAATAAATATGGAAAACGAATTAAAAAACTGAAGGATAGGAATCGGGAGGAAAAATAAATATGTAAAACGTAATAAAGGGAACCTTGTAAAAAAAATAAAAATATCGTTGTTTTCTTACCGATAATTTTGTTTCGCTCTGCGTAAAACAAAGTCTCACTAGAAATGAAGACTACAATATAATAATAATAATAATAATGATAATAAAAAAACCAATGGCTCTCATAACAACATATCCATCTCTTAATAAAAATTGCACGCAAGCCATTTGCTCTCTGTACAATATTTGTTTTATTTTTAATAAATAGTTTTCTTTTATTTGCTCTGTGGGGGAGCCTCCCAGTAAAATGGGGATTATTTGGTTCCTCGTGAAAATTAAAAAAATATAATAAATTATACAAACTAGAATTTCTTTAATTTTGGAAAATAACTGCATTTTTACTTCAGCAAAAAAACTGATATTAAGTTGACAAATTGGAAAATTATCCAAAAATATATATATTTGGGAATGTTAAAAGTGTGGAAAATATAAAGAAAATATATCAAAAAGTATGAAATTTATAGTGAATTAAAAAAACGAAAATTACAATGAAATGGTTAAAAATGTTCACAAAATTATTAAAGTCAAAAAAAACTTTTCAATATTAAAAATACGTGATAATTTCTTCATCAACAAGTCAAAAACAAAAATCCAGCAAGTCGATTCTGCTTTTTAAGGAAGAGTTTAAAATGAAAAAAAAATGGAAACTTCAAGAAATCCATGCTTAAATATAAAATTTAAATAAATTAGATAATGAACAGAAAATAACTTTGGTCAGTAATAAAATGAGACAAGAACTTACAAAAATCAAAAAATGTTTCAAAAGTATAAAAAATAGTTCAAATGAAAGAATCTTAATAAATTTTAACCAAACGTTGGAAATTGAAAAACAATTCAAATTTACCCAAAAAAAGTATATTTGCCAAGTTTTGCAATATTATCTAAAAACCAGGAAAACTGAATTCAATAAAAAATGATTAAAAGTGAGAAATTTGTAAGAAAATGTTCCAAAAAGTACTAAAAATGAAGAAAATTAGAATAAATTGTAACGAATGTAAATAGAATTGATGAAAAAATCTAAATTTCCCTAAAATGTAACAAAATTTAAATACATTGGATAAAGAACAGAAAATAAGTTTTGTCAGTAATAAAAGGAGACAAGAACTTGATGGTAAATTCAGAAAGCATAAAAAAGATACTGATCTGGTTATTAAATAAAAAATGCAAAAACCAAAAAATGTTTCAAAAGTATAAAAAATAGTTCAAATGAACGAATCATAATAAATTTTAACCAAACGTTGGAAATTGAAAAACAATTAAAATGTCCTGCAAAAAAGTATATTTGCCAAGTATTGAAATATTTTCGAAAATCCAAGAAAACTGTTTTCAATGAAAAATGATTTAAAATGAGAAATTTATGAAAAAAATGTTCCAAAAAGTACTGAAAATGAAGAAATTTTGAATAAATTGTAACAAATGAAAAGTGGAATTGATGAAAAAATCTAAATTTCCCTAAAATGTAACAAAATTTAAAAACATTGGATAAAGAATAAAAAATAATTTTTGTCAGTAATAAAAGGAGACAAGAACTTGATGCTAAATTCAGAAACCATAAAAAAGATACTGATCTGGTTATTAAATAAAAAATGCAAAAACCAAAAAATGTTTCAAAAGTATAAAAAATAGTTCAAATGAACGAATATTAATAAATTTTAACCAAACGTTTTAAATTGAAAAACGATTAAAATTTCCCTCAAAAAAATGTTTGCCAGTTTTGCAATATTTTGGAAAATCCGGGAAAAATGAATTCAACGAAAAATGATTAAAAATGAGAAATTTCCAAAAAGTACTAAAAACGAAGAAAATATGAATAAATTGTAACAAATGAAAATAGAACTGATGAAAAAATCTAAATTTCGCCAAAATGTAACAAAGTTTGCAATATTTCTGAGAATTTATTAAAACTTAATGAAAAATGTTCAAAAAGTATTAAAACCAAAGAAAATAGGTAACAAATTGAGTACATTAAATAAAATTTAAAAAAAAGTCGAATAATCTAAGAAAAAATGAAAAAATACTTTTTTTACAAGCAATGCCAAGGTGTAAAAATTTCTGAGAATGCAGGAAAACTTAATTTAGGAAAAATTGTTCAAATATGACTAAAAATGAAGAAAAAACCACTTTTTGGCTATCACCCAAATGGACAAATTGATCTTAAAAAAAATTGAGTATTTCAATAAAAACAAAAATTTTCTCAAAAAAAATTCATAACTAATAATATTAATTTAAGTACGAAGAACCATTTTTTTTTACTTTTCGGCCACCCCACGTATATAAGAACCACGAATCGATTTCGCTTAAAACTTTCGCTAAAAAATAATATATAAACCTCCTTTTTTTATCCTAAAAAACCGTTTTTTTTACAATTAAGAAAGTTTCGTCACGAAAAAAGAAAAAAATCATTTTTTAAAAATGAAATAAATTTTTTTCTTCATCAATATATAAATTAGTTTTATCATTAAATTTTTTCTCTCAAATAAGAGCATTTTTGTCTGTGTATTTATTCACAATTTTTAAATAATCAATCAATTACTATAATATATAACTTACAATATGTACAAAAATATGATTACAAGGTCTGTTGGGCCATAATTGACTTTGTACACTGAAAAATATCGCGGTCAGGGGACGTAGACGTCGATTTTCTTTTCCGAAATTCTCACTTTCCCAAATTTTTTTTAACTTTAAAAGGAGAAACGATATGAACCATTAAATAATTGAAAATGTAACAAAATTAATATAAATAAGATTAAAAAAAACATTGGCGTTCAAAAATCCAAAATGAATAGGAAAATTATTGCAAGGGTGAAAATTAAAAATCCAGTTGAGATGAAATATCCTAATCTAAATTGGATTAAAAAAATTATCTCTTCAGTGTTAAAAATCCTGGGAATCCCCTAGGTCCAGGTATAACACAAAAAAAATACTTATTTTCTACAGAATTCGTTTAAAAAAAAACAATTTAAAAATCCAATAAATCCTGCAATTCCGGATAGAATACTAAAAAAAATAGCCCAAATACAAAAAATCCTGGAAATCTCCCAAATCAGGAAGAATACGAAAAGATTAATCCAGGGGAATGCAGTATGGCTAACAAGTTAAATAAAATTAATCTAAATAGAGTTAAAAATTCAGGAAATACTGTAAAATCAGATGGAATCCAAAATAAATAATCTCGGGATTCCCCAAGCCCAAATTGGATAAAACAATAAATTTTAAAAACTTGAACAGGTAATCTTGAAATTCCAAGTACATAAAAACATTAATCCGAGTTATCCCAAAGTTCAAATAAAATAAGACAAAAAAGATGAAGAATAAAAAACATATTTAATTTAATACAGAAGAAAATTTAATTTGTGGGAAACTTCAAAGTCTAAAATGAATCAGTTAAAAGTTGCGAGAATCCAGCAAGTCCAGATTAAATACAGAATTAAACAGAAACAAAGACAATCTAGGGAATTCCCCAAATCTAGGTGGAATTTTTTTGGCCAGAGTTGGAGTTTGGAATGATCAAATATTGAAAAGTGAAACAGAAAATAAAAATGTTGATTAAATAATGAAAATTTTGATCCAATCAAGGAATAAAGAAATTCTAACTCTAAGGACCATTGATGGTGATTAATAAAAAAAAATTAAATTAATCAGTTTTTTTTTTGACCAAAATTTTTGCAAAATCGAAACCTTGCAATTCAGTGACGGTGTTTAAAGCAAAAAAAAAACAAAAAAACCAATTTATTGCTACTTTTGACCAAAAAACAAGAAAAAACGGATCACAATATGGGGAAAATACTGATAAAAATTCAGAAAGATAAATTGACATGTTATGTTTTTTTTTATCCAGTGGAGGCGTTTAATGTAATAAATTGTCCAAAAAAATTTAATTAAATCTGATTTTTTACTAATTTTGACCCAAAAACAACAGAAAAATACAGAATACGGAAAATTTGGAAAAAAAAATTAAAATCAAAAACTGATAAAAAAAACAAGCATTTGACTTTTCTATATTTATCCACTAGCGGTGTATGGATTGAAATTTTATTCAAAACTATAATTTTAATAAAAATGGAGTTTTTTGAGTAAAAAATAGAAAAAAGGGGTAAAAAACAAATTTTAGCCCCATCTGAAGACAAAATAACACTCTACATTTTATAATTAATAACTGGGCTTAAAACCATTTTCTATTCATAAACAAACATCATTGAAGACAAAAAATAGTTAAATTTGATTTTTAGACTTAATAGAAGAAAATTTAACTCTCAAGGTCATATTTTACACAGTTAAAACCATTTTTAACAAATAAACCTACTAGGATGTGTTTTTAACCCACTAAATGAACAAAATAAATAAATGGTTTACTAGAATTTTACATGTTTTTGGAAGCCAATGGTAAACCAATTTTTAATAAATATATCTTTTAACTTGATAGTAAAACATGTGGAACATCCCATTTCTCTTTAAAAAGAGAAAAAATCCAGGGAAGAGCAGTTTCGAAAAAAAGAAACGAAGAATCCGTCCCGTCTTCCTCAGAAACGCCTTTTTACAACATTCACTAAAAAATAAAAACAATCGGTGTACAAAAAAAACCTGTACCGCGCGCCCTCACTGGTCACACACATTCACCTTCTACATATACAATATATTTACACAATTTCGACATAAATTAAATTTACACGATTATCATCTAACGTCGCAGTCTTTTAGTACCGAGGGGGCGGTTTGGGGGACGATTATGAGTAAGGGATCTACTGTAAGAGGTGAAGGAGTATCACTTTCACTCGCGGGTGGAGGGGGCGGAGGTTGTCCCGGTTCCTCTTCGTCTTTTTCGTTCACTTTGCGAACGGGAGGCGGTTTCATCACATACCCGGACCCCTCCTGGCACCGAGAGAGTTTTAATTTGATCGGCGGAGGACACTTATCGTCTGTATCGGCGAGGGGAACCGCCGTTGCCGTCGGCACGGCCGCGGGTTCTTCTTTTTTACCGAACCTGATGATCAGTTTGGTGGGGTTCTCGACGGAATTCGCGATTATTTGTACTTCCGATTTGAGCTTCTTCTTCTTTTTCTTATCGCTCTTGTCCTTTTTCTTGTGCTTGATTTTGAGATCTTTGAGCATCTGTTTACGGAATTTCATGCTCATACGGCGCATTTCTTCGACCTGCAACAAGAGAAGCGGCGGCGAACAAAGATTAGAGACAAAAATTTACGAAAAAAAAATGTCAATTTGACATCATAAATCTTTTAAATCTAACTTTTTAATGGTCGATACAAACCCAATCATGTTGTATATCGAATTTAAGAATTTCATCTATATATTATTAGAAAACAGACATTATATATCATTGTGACATACTAAAAAAATGCTTAGTTATTATACATAAACTTGGATATTATACATAACATCAAGATAAATCCATAACTATTAATTTTTTTCTCATCAGATTTTAATATTTTGCTATTACCGTATTACGAAATTTTAAGTATTTATGTTTATAATGTAATAAAAAGTAGGTAGAAAATATTTGATGGTATATTTAAAACCAGTAAATCAAATCCTTTAATTTGTTAGCAATAAAAATTAGATTTAGATCGTTTATTATCTAATTTTGACATTCTCAAATAGGTAATTATATATTAACATCAAAACAATCCATGAACAATAGTTTATGAGAATTCCGAATTAAATGATAAACTATTTGTAAAATTGGTACTTAAAGTGAGTTTTTTTTTAAACAAAAATCCTAAACAATATTAAACTTTATTGACTAAACAATGTTCAGTTTTTAAATAAAAATAAAAACTTACCGAAGGTTTATTCTGTGTAGCAGCCAATCTCTTCTTGGGCGGCCTTATTCTATCCCTTTTATCATCTACCACGATCTCCGGCTGTCCGATTACTCCTACTCCACCCACGATACTATTCGTATTATTCCCGATTTTGATCTTAAGCTTCGGCGTCACGGGATGTTGTAGCTGCTGCTGTTGTTGGTGCTGTAGCTGCTGCGACGACGGCCTAATCGGTCGTCCTCGCCTTTTATTCGCCAACGAATCGAAACTGGAATTAAGGCCGCCCACCAAACTCCTTCTCCTCTCCAAGTGACCGTCGTTATCATTCGCCAAATCTAATTGGCGTAATTCGCGAGACATCGGACGCGATTTCGACTCTTTACGGTGATGTTTGGCGTCGACGAAATCGTCCGAATCGGTTCTATAATCGCGATAATCTTCTTTTGTCGGTATCGAGGTCATAGAAGCTACGGCTTTCGGAATGGTGATTATCGTACGGCTGATCGGAGGGGCCGTCGGTGCTGTGAAACCTAAGAACACAAAATCGTATGAGTAAATATTAAAATGTCATCAATAGTACGTCACAATTGCCATATTCTTCCTTATGTGAATTATCACAAATCGCGTACATAAATATTACAAATTGTACAAATAAATGTCATAAGAATGTTGTTGCAATAACACTTTATCAAATTGGGTTAAGAATTTTAATACAGGATACGTTATTTGAAATTTATTTTAATAGTCGCCTTTTTCCATTGGCAATAAGTCTCTAGTTATAGGCAAATGCTGTTTTTATGAACATAACTGTAGATACACATATTTTTCAGAAAAAAAAAGTCGCAAATGAATCGAAAAAAAACTCATAAAAAATATCGCCAAAAATTGGAAAAAAACTTCAAAAAATCGTAAAAAATTGCAAATGCAAAAAATCGGAAAACAACTTAAAAAATCTGGAAAAAATCGAAAAAAAAAACGAGAAGAAATTAGAAGAAAAAAATCAGAACAAATAAGATAAAAACAGAAAACATTTGAAAAAGCTGAGAGAAAAATCGGAAAATATTGGAAAACAAAATTGTACACAATACGGAAAAAACGAAAAATCGTAAAAAACCAAGAAAAAAATCGCAAACAATTGCAAAAAATCGCATAAAACAAAGAACAACCAAAAAACCGGAAAGAATGGTAACCATAAAAAAAATAAAAAAAAAATGAAAAATAATGAAATAAATTGTAAATAATCCCAAAAAAATCTCAAAAAAGGATGCAAAAAAATCGCAAAATATTTAAAAAAAACCAGAAAAGAATCAAAAAATCGCGAATGAATCGGAAAAAATCATAGAAAATTGCAAACACAAAAATCGGGAAAAAAGTTAGAAGCGTCTAGATCGCAATTGCAACTCGAGTGCCCACCGCTGTTGCCATCGTTTTGTACGTTAACTTGTAAGTTTGATTATATATTATTGTGATACGAAGTGGTCCAGTGCTAGAGTGTATGCTTTACACATAAAACTTCCTGGTTCGAATCCCGAGGAATTTTTTTTTATTTATTTATTTTTTTAATACACAGGTAGATTTAGATAGTCAAGACTTCTTTTAATAAAATATTTATTTTTCTTTTCGTCAATGAAACACTTAAACCTGGCAACAGCGGTGGGCACTCGAGTTGCAATTGGGATCTAGACGCTAGTAAAAAAGTTCAAAAAATCGCAAAAATTCGGAAAAAATTCACAAAAAATTGCAAACACAAATAATCGTCAAAAATCGAAAAAAAAATGTAAATGCCAATAATCGTAAAATATCGGAAAAATTGCAAAAAATGGAAAAAACCGAAAACAATTTTAACCATCTAAAAAAATGAAGAAGTTCGAAGGAATTGAAAAAAATCGCAAATAACTGAAAAAAAATCGAATAAATAAATTTAAATAAATCGAAAAAAATCGGCTGTGTCTCCCCAAAACTTTCCCGACGAGTACCCGCGACTACTTTTTCAGATATTTAATATTAAAGTTTCAAATTTTGACATTTTTTTATTTTTTACAGGTGACAGTTAGAGAAATAATTTTGTCTGTTCTGAATAGTTTTTCAAGAGCTTGCAAATGACATATTGCAAGTCAAATTTCGTGACATATTACATCTGTTTGACAGATGTCGTACAAAAACTAACGGGTTCGTCCGCCGGGTAACCCAAACCCATATACCAAATTTCAGCTCAACACCACAAATGTCATAAATCGTATGCCAAAAAGCCATAAATCTATAGTTTAAACATAAAATTGCAAATCAAAATCAACGTGAAATTAACAAAAATAGAATTGTCAAAAAACAACAAATTGAATTTTTTTACAAAAAGATAAAATAGAAACCAACTGAAAAAATCATACAATTAGAAATAAACCACAAATTGTAAATCTTACCAGTATTACTAGTAGGATCGTCCATATTCATATCCTGCGTCCAGTACTGCCTCAACAGCTCCTTTTTCCGCATCCGCCTCAAACTAGAAGGCCCGCCTCCGGACGCCACGCCCCCGCCGCTACTCGGCGTCGTATTCAAGATGATGTTATTCGTTACGGAGTTGACGGTAACGGGGACGAAACTGGCATCTAATGTAGGCGGAGGTAAAGGCGGCAGAGGCGCCACCGTCGACGTATAATTCGCTATGGGTCCTTTGATTTTCACCTTCAGTTGATTACGGGAATCCGACAAGGAAACTTTGATGTTGCTGCTGGCGGATGATTCCGATGGTATAGGTGGTTCGGGGGGCGGTTTTTTCGCTGTTAACGCAGATTGTAACTCCTTTTCGAAGTCTTCATCGATTTCTTGTACCTAAATAAATACAAAATGTATATAACATGAATCCTCGTTGAATGATATGTTTGTATTTACTTGTGTTTCTGCAGTTCCGCTAGCGAAAGCGCTGAGCAAGTTCTGCTCATTATAAGTCTGTTGATCAAAGTTAGAGTTGTAAGTACGCATATCGACAGGTCCCGGCAGCGGTGGTGTCACATCGGGGAACGCTTGCTGCGGTTCATTCGAACTAACCATAGATACAACCGACTTAGATCGACTATCTTCTATCGGCGTAGGCGGCCTCAAATCGCGTAAATCAGTGTTATAACTTCGACCTTAAAAAATAAACGAGTATAACCAAAATATTCTAACAACGCTTAGGGACTGCTCTAACCTTTGTGTGACGTTTGAGTAGGACTGGAGAACTTCGGTGAACACTGCGAATCCTTAATAAACGGTTCGAACTTTCTTTCGTGCACGTCTAAAGATTTCCTTCTTTCGCGCATCGACTTCAAATCAGCCATGTTGTCGTTGGATATGTCGTCGTCAAAGTCCAAATCGTACACAGTACCAACCAGCTTATTGTGTATCGTTCCCGACGTCATGAAATCGAAATCGCTACCGTGGTGACTACCCCTAAATGGAAATAAGCAATTAAATCATCAATCGTAAAAAAACATAAATTTTGTTCAGAATATCATAAATCGTTTACATAAATGTCACAATTCGTAAGGATAAAACTCATATATCATAAATTACACGAATATTAATATTATTGTTACTCACCGTCCTCGTCCTCTACCTCGACCCCTTCCTCTAACGGTACCAGATCCTCTGTTAGTGCCTGATTTGACCGCTCCCCTTTTGTTATCCGTACGCCCCCTGCCGGGGCCGCTCTGTTTAAGCGCGACTTCTTGTCGCGGGCTCTTCCCCGGCGACTTGGCCGGCGATTTGTTCATCATTTGGGAGCTGACTCTGGCCGAAGTCCTCGTCGGTTTCGTGGGCGATTTCTTACCAGCCGAGCTGTTTGATTTCAAGGAAGTACTAGGAGAAGGTAGGGCGCTGTTGGCGGTGAGCGCCGGAGACGAGACGATTTGTTCTTCGATTATGGTGGTAGTGGTGGTTGTAGGCGTCACTATAGGCGGCACTAAGAGTTGCTCGTCTAATACAGGCTTCGGCGTGTTCACCATTGCCGCCGTAAACGCCATGTTGTGCTGTGAGGTAGTAAAGGCGGCCGTACACGTCGACGAGTGCAACAGCGAATCGTCGACCGGTTTCGGTATCACTGAATGGGAAGGAGCAGGAAAGGGAGCGCCAAAGGCGGGCGGATAACCTGTTGGGGGAAAAGGATGTTGAGTATTAAGATTGGGCGGAGGGAATAAACTAACGGGATAACAGGAACCGTCCGCGGCCGTATAGCCACCGAAATTGTCCATCGGATTTGGCGGGTACAATTGGGATGTCATGTAGGAGGAGACCGCCGCATCGAGAGAAACATGATTCAGTCGAACGTCGGGCGTTTCCGTTTCGTCTCGTCGGGAACTCGAGCTGGTCGACGAAGCGGAACTCGATGATGACCTAGAAATAGTCTTGTATTAGTCAAATATCATAAATCATATGCGTAAATGTCATAAAGTGTATAAATACTACGTAAGTATTTTATTCATTCTACTTATATGAAAATATAATAATAAGGAAAGTATTTAATTTTTACCATGAAGAAAAGTGCATGCGCAATAACAATTTTAGACATTTTATCTTAATTTATTCCTTCGAGCCATGTACCTCCGGATGTAAAACGCTAAAACGTTCTTTTAAACGCATAAAATCAGTGTAAAGTACCATTTCTTATATCCCCTATGCAATGTAGTTCCAATATACCTTCGGATTTACATTCAATATAGGGGTAAAAGATCCTTAAAATACAGTTTCTTGTACATTAAGTATAACTTATTATTTCGAGAAATGTACTCTCACTTGTAAATTCAATGAGGTAAAACACATACAATTGCAATTTAAAATATCGTTCCTTATACTCCGGTGTATTTCCAGAAGTACATTCAACCTAAAAGTTAAAATATCAAAAAGAGAAACGGAAAATGTCTAAAATCTTATTGAAATCAAATAGAAAAAGTAACTATAAAAGACTTACCTTCTGTTGGGCATAATCTCGCAATCTGCCCACTTGGCTTGCGGATGGATATTCCCGTAAGGCATCGGACTGTTCATGCAATCCATGGAAGACGGATCTATGAGCGGCGTCTGAGAGATTCTTTGCAACGGCGACTGCGATTTGAGCACTTCTTCCTGCAGTCGCGCCTCCAACTGAGCCGGCAACGAATCCAATTGCTTCTTGTGATTCAGGTTTAAATTTATATTCAGATTCAGATTCTCCGTATTGGGAAATTGTTCTAAGTATTGCGGCTCGATGTAGCATCGTGGGTAAACTTCGCTAGGCGGGACCCAGCGTTCGTCGCCTTCGACGGGGGCAGGATGATCGGTTAGAGTTTCAGTCTCGGGTACCAGGATTTCTTTCTGAGGAGGTTCCTTGACTTCGGCGGTTAAATCTTGCGATTCTGGTTCGCTGCTGGTGGTAGGTTCGTCGGTACCAGATTTTTTTGATAATCCCATGCGGAGTTTTTCTACTAGATTTAAAGTTTCTCTGGCGCTCTCTTCTTTTGTATCTTCGCGAATTATATTATTAGCGCTGGCGTTGAAATTCCAAGTTAAAGAGTTCTTGATTAATTCGTCGTCTTTGGTGATTCCCATGTCGTCAAAATTGACTAAATCCAGGAAATCGGCGGCGTCTTTAACGTGCGGTTGCGGGGAAAATATCGAGCGATTTTGCAGGACTTGATTGGTGATTCCTGGCGGTTTTAACGAATTCTTCTTTTCCGCTTCTGAGTCATTAAGCAACGCTTCCTCCGACTGTTTATTGAACAGATCTTTAGCTTTATGTGTCTGTAAGTGATCATCGACGATTTTGTCGGCTAGAGTGATTTCATCGGAAGTTTTATTAGATTTTAGACTTTCTTTATTCTCTTTAGTATCGCTGGATAGTTTATTAGCGAATATATCATCGATGCTGCGATTTTTCGTCACCAGTTTTTTGCTAGATTGTTTTTTATCGATTTGTTCTTTGAGTTCTTTATTAGGGGATTTTATGATTGAGTGCGGTAAATGCAAATCTTCTTTTTCCGGCGAAAATAAAATCTCTGAAGCCACCGACGCAAATTTTGTTACAGTAGTTCTTTTATCTGACAAAAATTCATTGCCCGAAGCAAACTTCGTTTTATCTGACGAATATTCGTTCTGATTAAATTTCGTGGCGGCCGATGAGAATTTGGACGTATTTTCTTTGTCTAAAATAAATTTCGTGGTAGTCGATGAAAATTTGAAAGATTCTTCTTTCTCCGCAGCAAATTTTGTGGTAGTCGATGAAAATTTGAAAGATTCTTCTTTCTCCGGAGCAAATTTTGTGGCAGTCGATGAAAATTTGAAAGATTCTTCTTTATCCGGAGCAAGTTTTGTGGTAGTCGATGAAAATTTGAGAGATTCTTCTTTGTCTGAAGCAAATTTCGTGGGAGTCGATGAGAATTTGAAAGATTCTTCTTTGTCCGGAGAAAATTTCGTAACAGCAGTTCCTTTGTCTGGCATATCTGAAACAAATTTTCGTTTGTGTATCGTATCTTCTTTATCTGAAGCAAATTTGGAAGTATCTTCATTGTCTGGAGCTAATTTTGTACTAGTAGTAGTAGTAGTTCTTTTGTCCAATGAAAAATTGGAAGTTTCTTCTTTGTTCGACGAAAATTGGAAAGCATCTTCTTTGTCTAGAACAGATATTGAAGGACCTCTTTTGCTCGACAAAAATTTGGAAGTTTCTTCCTTATCAGAAGAAAATTTGAAAGTATCTTCTTTATCAGGAACAGATTTCGTGGCAGTAGTTCTTTTGCCTGACAAAAATTTGGATGTTTCTTCCTTGTCTGACGAAAATTTGAAAGTATCGTCTTTGACTGGGACAAATTTAGTAGTAGTAATAGTCCTTTTGGCCGACGAAAATTTGGTAGATTCTTCCTTTTCCGGTGAAAATTTGAAAGTATCTTCTTTATCCAAAACAGATTTCGTCGCAGTAGTTCTTTTGGCCGACGAAAATTTAGAAATATCTTCTTTGTCTGACGAAAATTTGAAAGTATCTACTTTGTCCGTATCAGTAGTTCCTTTGCCCCACGTGAATTTTTCTTCCGGTATAAATTTCGTAGTCGCTGTTTCCGGAGCAAATTTCGCGTCGCCAGTTCTTCCAGGCACAAATTTGGAAGTGTCTTCTTCGTCTGGCGTAAATTTCGTAGTAGTTCCTTTGACCGGAGTGGATTTTGAACCAGTAGTTCTTTTGCTTGATGAAAATTTGGAACTTTCTACTTTCTCCGATGAAAAATTACAAGTATCCTCTTTGTCTGGGACAGATTTCGTAGCTGTAGTTCTTCTTCTTGACGTAAATTTGGAAGTATCGTCTTCGTCTGGCACAGCAAATCTTTCTTCCCGTCCAAATTTTAAAGTATCTTCTTCGTCTGTAATAATTTTCGTAGTAATAGCTCTTTTTTTCGACGTAAGTTTGGCAGTATCTTCTTCTTTTGCTGTAGTTCCCTTGTCCGGAATAAATTTCGTACCAGACCTTTTGCCTGGCATAAATTTAGAAGTATCTAATTCGTCTGGCGCAGGAGTTCCTTTGTCCGACGTAAATTTCGTAGCAGTAGTTCCTTTCCTTGAACCAAATTTTGAAGAATTGCCCGACGTAAATTCTTCTTCGTTTGGCGTATATTTCGTAGCTCCTCTTCTGGATCCAAATTTGGAGATATTGTCGGACGTAAATCTGGAGGAATCTTTGTCGTCCGCTGTAAATTTTGTAGCAGTAGTTCCTTTGTCCGATGTAATTTTTGTAGCTCCTCTTCTCGATCCAAATTTTGAACTATTGTCTGACGGATATTTGGATGTATCTTCTTCGTCAGATGCAGAAGTTCGTTTGTCCGATGCAGAAGTTCGTTTGTCCGGTGTTGAAGTTCGTTTGTCTGGTGCAAATTTCGTAATAGCAGTTCCTTTGTCCTGCGTAATTTTCGTAGCTCCTCTTCTTGATCCAAATTTTGAACTATTGCCTGACGGAAATTTGGATGTATCTTCTTCGTCCGATACAGTAATTTGTTTGTCTGGTGAAAATTTCGTAGTAGCTCCAAATTTTGAAGAATCTCCTTTGTCTGACGCAAATTTTGTAGTCGTATTTCCTCTTCCTGATGAAAATTTCGTAGGGACTTCTTTTTCCATCTTGCTATCAGTATTTTCCGGAGTATCTTTGATGATTTTATTATGTATGGTAAGTTTTTCAGGAGCTATGATGGGACGGTGATTTTCCAACGATTTCGACAAGTCTTTTTTGATTTTTTCAGATCTTTCGGGCTTCACAGTTTCTTTTTCCTTATCCGGAGTACCGAACAGTCGTTCGAACATCGACGACTTGGAGTTTTTTCCTTTCCGTTCATTAATTTCCTTCTCTAAGTCTAATTTTTGATCCGTTTCGTCGTTTTTCTGACTTTTAGCTCGTTCTCCTTCCAAACCATCAGACAAATCTCGATGCCCGACATCAACATCTCGGATCCGATCACTAGATTTGGATAGCTTCGAACTAGATCGTCGTGCCGGTCGTCGTGGTGGTTCCTCTCTTTTAGTAATCTTCTTTTTAATTGGTGTAGCGGCTTTTTTCGGTGTGGATGACGAAGTGGAATCACTGGAGCTCGAGGAAGAGGTTGCCGCAGGCCTGGCTCCCTTGTCAAGAAAGGGCCGTTCCTGTTTAGCTTCCTCCTCACTTTCTGTACTCGAACTACTGGATGAATCGGTGGAACTACTGGATGAGGAAGACGAATTACTGCTTGTGGAAGACTTTCTTTTAGCATCTTTATCGGGTGTAGTAGTAGTAGTATTTGTTGTTGTTGTTGTTGTTGTTATTGTTGGTGTTGTTGTCGTAATTTTAATATCTTTTTTAATTTGTTTGGCCTCCGGATTAGTATCTTCTAGGTTGGTAGGTGCGATTGCGGGTTTCCCCAAACCGCTTTTTATATGTTCTGCCGCCTTTTTCGCAGCTTGTCGTTGCGGTACGTATAATAACTCTTCTGTTACTACTTCCTTTTTCTTCTCTTTTTCTTTTGCTACTATTTCCGCCGGTTTAGTTTTAATAACTTTCGGTTTTTTCTCTGTAGTATCTTTATCTTCCGGTACTACTGGTTGTTCTTTCGTGGTTTTGGTGGTTTTTAAATTCTCTGTAGCCTTTTTAGCCGCTTGTCTTTGTGGTACGATCAAATCTGAAGGTTTTTTCTTTGAAGAAAATTCTTTGACTGCGGCTTTAGTGCGAATTTGCGCCGTTTTTGTAGATTCATCGGAATCGGTGTCAGAGTAGATGAATTTCGCTTTATTCTTATCATCCTGGTCTTCAATCGGCATTAATTCGTCGCTTTCACTCCCAGATTCTCCTAATTCTTTTTCCACTTGGCTTAATCTCGATCGGGTAATTTTTTTATCATCTTCACTACTACTATCAACTTTTTTCTTTATTTTTCGTTCAACTAAATTATTTTTTTTACTATGCAAATTTTCTTTATTATTTTTCGGTTTATCATCGCCGCTCGTCGTATCTTCTGATTCGTACAAACTCTTTGAGTAATTCCCATTGTAAAGCTTTTTGAATGGGTTATTTTTGACGTCTTTAAACAATCCGTTGATTTCATCAATTCCAGAAATCCGAGCTAAAATAGCCTCGAAATCGTTAGTGTGATCTTCAGCTTCATTGTGTGAATATAATCGGTCATAAATGGAAGGTCCATGATTAGCTTCTATTACGGCTTCGATCACTGAAGGTGGGAGAGTGGTGGAGTCCAAAACAGCGGCTTGTTTGTGGAAAGTTTGTTCCCTCATCCGGAAAAACGTCCTTGAAAGCTTCTCCCTTCGACTAACCATGTAACATAGATTTCTCACTCTTTCCAAATCTTGTCGTAATTGCACAAACATTTTCATCTTCTCCAAATCAGCTTGTTCTCTTTTGTGGGACAAAACGTCACAATCTTCGGATTTCGGCGGGAGTAAAGGTTTATTGTATCCCGCTTTCCGTTTAAGCTTCCAATAATTGTAAATGTAGTGTAAGGAATCGTTATCTAAGTTGAAATTAATGGAAATATCTTTAACAGAGACATGTTTGAAAAATTCCGATTCAATTTCTTGTAATCTAATAGCTCTAGCTTGATTTTTTTCCTCCGACGTCATATCTTTACGTTTTTTCCTTTTAACATCATCATCTTCAGATCCGGAACAAATACTTTTCTCTTTTTTACTAGATTTGCTATGTTTTTCGCAGTAGGATCGTAATTTGACTCCGTCGTCGGCGTTTTCATCTTCTATAATAGCGCGCATTTCTAGTCCGTGTTTAAACGCACAAGTCACGTGATACGCCGTCTTACACGTTTTAACCGAACATTGTATACAAGCTCCGACTCGTTCCCGACACAACACACAAATCAGCGCCCATCTAGATTGCGGAATACTAGACACTTTGGTGATTGGTTCCATTTTCTCGACACAACCGATACTGACTTCCGGGATCCATAGAGCACACGATACGTGTGCCCATTTTTGTCCGGTGCGAAGACATTTCATAGCGCCACCTTTGTTAGGACAGAGGACACATTCAGGACGTTTTCCAATATTACAAGTGCAACACAACCATTGACCTTCCGGTATTTTGGTGATTCCGTAGCAGGCTTGGTGGACACAAATGTTGCAGCTGTCGCAAAACACCATCTCGTTCCCTTCCTCGGAGTCCGGAGAACGACACACGTCGCAAATGACGTTTTCGTCGTATTCTATACCTGGAAATGTTCATAATTGTATGTTCAGAAAGAGAATGTTTGAGAGAGGAACAGATAAATAATGAGGGGAGCAAATAAAGAACTGAGTGGGGATTAAATAAACATTTCAGAAGTGAGCAAGCTTATGAGAAAACAAATGATAATTTAAGAGAAAGTAAACAAAGATATGAGAGTGGTAAAAATTCCTATGAGGGAAGCAAATATCTGAGACAAAGATAAAGATGAAAAAATAAGAAACAAGAAGAAAGATTAAAAATAAAAAAAAAATAAAAGCCGCTGATTAATATATGAAAATGTGCGAGAAACTACATTAAAAAGTTCTACTATAAAGAATAGATGATTTAAAATGGCATAAAATATAGATAAAAAGTAGTTTAGAAATTATTTCAAACATAAAAATTAAAAAGGCAGAAAACTCATATAAAGGACCAATAAATGGCTATAAATTATTAAAAAAATAACAGGCTATTGATAAAACTTCAAATATAATCCAAAATTGCCTCTGATAACACAAAAATAAATGAATTGTGCCAAATGGTGATGATTATCATATTTCTCTTTGCAATGTGCATTTTTTTTTAGCAATATGAGACTGAGGAAGGATCAATTTTCTAATTATCTGACTCAATACCTTCTAATCCTAATAATATGGAAATCTTAGCTTTAGAAATTTACAAGATCAGGTTACACAATCAAAAAATCGTTTCGAAAAAAAAAACAACAAATAAACTTTATACTTTGAAGACAAATTAACAAACTGCATTTTTATTATGAACAAAAGAGCCACTTATTCAAATAGTTATATTTTAACAATCAATTTGACTATGTTCCTCATATGCTAGACAAAAAAATAAATATTGCTTAGATATCGATGTTTTTACAAGAATGTGAAGTTAAATATTAAAATTCCAACACAAAAAAATCTACAGACATGTTAAAGGAAGAAACCACTTCAAGACCAAAAAGTAAAAAAAAGAAGGGACAAATTCAGAACCGCCAATAAAAACCTTACCTAAACCTTCTTCATTCCTGAGTATGGACTGGATTTTGTCCCAGCAGCACAGCTCCAGCCGCTCAATAACCCGTTCAAGTTGTTCCTCGGTGAAGGCGCTCAAACCGCCTGAGGCGCGTTCTGCGTTGAATATTCTCAGCCAGGCGACGTCGCACTCGTCCAAGTCGTAGGAACAGGCCGCTTCCGCTTTGGCCGGAGCGTTTGACAGCAGGTGTTCGTCCGGTTTGAAGTTGTCGTCTTTTGTGATGCGAATGTATTTTTTCGGTCTATTCAAATAATAATTAATTGACATTTTGTGATGGCAAAATGGTTAGTACAAAGAAAAATAAAATTTTTGAGATACTAAAATCACATGTTTAGCTACTTGAATACATTTATTGAAAGAAAAATGATATTTTTAAATACTAAAATGACATTTTGTTACAGAAAACTGATATTTTGATGTACTAAATTGTCATTATTTGATAGAAAAATGTTTAAAATAGTGGTTTGCTATTTTATTTCAGTAATGCCACAAAAAATAGCCAAGATCAGAAATATACTTACAATTTAAATTCAGTGATTGATCTAAACTTTGAAGTGCTCGGTTTGATGCTGACCAACGGCTCCGGCAACGAGTCGGGATTAACAGGCACCTGGACCCCCCTTTCCCATTCCTGTTTCCACTGATCGACAATCACCCAGTACTCGTCATTAGCCAGCGGCTCCGAATCCGGCAATTTCATCGCTAAAAAACAACAAAAACAAACATTTCTTCAAATAGGAGACATTCGTTTACAATCGACAATGTAGCAACTAAAATATTTTCAATTCCCGACTATTTTGTTATCAGAACTAGGGTAATATTTTAAAATCGTTTTTAATGCTAATATAAGATATTTCTTTATACCAGGTGTTGTTAGTTTTCACAATACATTTCTTTACACCAGCCAACGTCGCAAAACTAAAATAGTCCTTTAATAAAGCAACTTGTATGATGTTTACAACGTCGCATTGTTATTTTTTATTATATGCAACCATGGATTACTATTTTTCCCAAAAAACAAAGACATTATTTCAAATTTGCCAACCCCACATGACAATTTTTTTCTGTTGACAAAATATTTTGTCAAAAACAAGAAAACAAGTTTTAAAGCGTCTGCGACCGATTAGAATATTACAAAATGTTCATTATATATAAATAATAATTCTATGGACAAAACCATAATCACAAAACTAGTAAAAGGAATAATCTTTGCGCGATTTTTCAAGACTACGGCCCGTTTCCGTCAGCGGAAGAAAGTCCGATTCGAAAAATTCAAAATTTATCCAATAATTTTGTTTTTCAATTTTTTTCAACGAGCCGGATGCGATATGAATATCAATCGACGCGTCTTGACTTACACAACATCTTAAAAGAAATCAGTATCGACAAATTTGCTTTCCTTATCGAGATATCTCGAATAAAAGTTTCACTTAGTAGGCGGGACCGGGTTCCTCGGACCCGAAATTGCTCATCTTCTGATAGAACCTTTCTTTTTTGAATAAAAACCGATGATGGCCGAAAGAATTTTCCGGATCGGCCGTACCGTTCTCGAGTTATCGTGCGCACAGACATCCACACAGCCAGACTTTTTTTTCGCGGAAAATCAATTTTTTCCACGTTTCATGACATTCTAAGTCATTTTCAGCAAAAACAATTTTTGAGATTTTTGCACGATTTCAATACTACGGTTTGCCCTATATCCCCAAATCAAAGACAATATTTATAAATTTGACAACACCACATTGTTATTCCCCTTCCAAAAATTAAGACGCTACACACATAAAAATAATAATAATAATACTCGCCCTACATTTCATCACGTTAGAAGTGAACCCCAGAAGCCAAAAGTTTGAGCGGGGAAGGGACGGATATTATTATTATTATTTGCTGTGGTGCTTCAGGGCGACTTATTGAGGATTGATGGCGCCATTTAGCTATAGGTGTAGGAAAACCTCACCATAAAGATACCATTAATATGAAAAATAAACCAAATCATAAAAAAATTATAAAAAATAGATTAATTAGAAAAATAAATCTTCTAACACGTCATGTGGGGTTTAAATTTTTTTCGGGCATACCTGAAATCAAATCCTTGCGGAATAATTCGGCCGGCGCTTCGGTGGTAGTACGATTGTAGATGCCCTTCAAATCGTTGGTTCTAGGGGGCTGCCAAACGGCTCCAGCCCCTCCGGGTGCCTTTCCAGCGGCGGCACCTCCCCCGCAGGCGCTGGACGCCGAAACCGCTGCCGCGGCCAAGGCGGTCGCTTCTTCTTCTTCCGCCGCCGTACGCTAAAAAATAAATAAAATTAGTAACAATAAAAATTATAGCTTTTATGACAGAAATTATATGCCACACAATTTTAAATAAAAATTTAGGAAGATAAATCAGAATTTTGGGATTTAACTGGAAATCAAAATTATGAAAGATAGAATTTAGAATTGCAAGTTAAAATTTTCTGATACAAATCAAAATTTGTTAATACAAAGTCAGATTTCTGACAAACAAATCATATTTTCTAAATGCCAGGGTTTAAATCAGAACTAGGAAAATTCTGATAAGTTTCAAATCATATTTAAATGTAAAATCAAATATTAGATCTAGCACTATTTTATTTTTACAAAAACATCTCAAACTTAGTCATCAAGTCAAAATTCTTTGATATACATCATCGTTTCTTTAAAGCAAATCTAATTTCTAAGATAAAAAGGATTCAAATCAAGATTTCTTTATATAAAGTCAAAATTCTAAAATACAAATCCGATTTCCTAGTAACCAAATTTCAGAATAAAAATCATTATTGAAATTTGGAGAATTCTGGGTTAAAAATCATAATTTTTTGATACAACTCAAATTTTTGGTAAGTTTCAAATCATATTGAAACGTAAAATCAAATATTACATTTATATAACCTTCATCAAATCAAAATTCTATGATATATATCATTTCTTTAATGAAAATCTAAATTCTAAGATAAAAAGGATACAAATCATATTTTCTTTATATAAAGTCACATAAATCAGATTTCCTGACTAGATAATCAAATTTCTGCAATTTAAAGTCAGAATATTCTAGGATATTGTTTGTTGATGCAGTGAAATTGTGGGGGTCAGTCAAAATTTAGCAAATTTTGGGTTAAAAATCATAATTTGTTGATACAAAGTCGGAATATTTCATTATTTGTTGATAAAAAGTAAAATTTCTGGTCGAATATCTGAAATTAAAATTCTTGGTTCTGGATAAAATCTTTTTTTCGAAATCTAAACCATTACATTAAAACACAAACTAAAGATTATCAATTTAACCATTATCAATAAACAAAGCTTTATAAAAAAATTATTTTTTATGTGTCATCGTTAAAACTAATCAAACTGTGCTTATAAATAGTTGTTCAATTCAAAGAAATTATTTTAAAATCTGTGATTTTTTCATTCTAAACAAATTATCAATCTTTGTTTTTGTTTATTAATAGCAATAAAGTATAAAAATAATCCTTAAAATCGTTGTTTTAATAATTAGTTTGCCATAATAACGATTTCGATGCTTGAATTAATCATTTTAGTCCATGGAATTGAATAAATATAAATGTATATCAAATCTAGCCCAAAAATATTAAATATTGTATCCAAATTCTTTATTTTTGCCATAAAATGATTTCGGTTACCTGAAATATGATTATTGTTAGAGATCGAGCTCAATGTACTTACTTTGCGCCTTTTAGTAGGAACTGTGCCATCTTCTGAACGATTAGGCCTCTTAATTCTATGTGACATTGCACTTTATTGGTGCAGGCAGGTTTATTCCCACTGCACCGCCTAAAAACATCATTTTTATTAGTAAATTAGGATGATGTAAATAGTAAATATAACTTACTACATATCTATCCAAAATTTGCACATACAGTATATACATAATTAGGTCTGAAAGAAAAATATTATGTTAGAATTAACGACAGTTTGTATAAAGGACGTTTATTATTCGACCAAATTACTTATAAAGAGGTATAAAGCAGCTAGCTATTAAGTAAAAAGTAAAAAAGTAAAATTTTCATCATAGCCTTTGGCTATCCTTGCTACAACGTATTTAATCATTTTGAATATTCCCCATTATGTCGCTTAGCATGCAAAGAAAGTAGATTCCATGCTAAATCAACAATAACAAGCGATTTTCTAAAGAAAATTATTGAAATTTATAATGACAAACAGCAGAGGTGTCTCCCATTCTACATTGTAAACATCTCACTTAAATCACCACCACCACGCACAATACCAAACACTTATCATAGGAATATTTATATAAAAAATCGTTTAGTTGATTACCATTTCAAAGGAATTTCTCATGCTTTCGATTGATTTTTTTACTGGATTTTCATTTCGACTCCATTATTAGACTCCATTTGGTAAGCCTAACAACATTGACAATGTAGAGGGCGCTACATGCGACAGTTCGACACGGCAGCGAACTATCTAGCCCTCTCTCTTTCACGATTTCGTAATTTTTACGTTTAATCCAAAAAGTTAATCGATAAAATTTACTAACATGTTAAATCATTCCTTTTAAATACACTAAAATAATCCCCCTAATAAATAATACAATTATAAATTAATAGTATTTTTTCTTTATTACATTTTACTATCGTCCTATCTCTTTTTAAATTTTACATCATGTCCTAATTTCCAGTTTGTGTGTAGCATATGCAGGTGAAATTTATTATACAAAAATTTCCTAGTAGCGGTATTTAAAAGATTTGTTGTCAGAAAATTCGTGTAAATGGAAAAAAAAATTTGGCGCCATCCTGGCTAGTAAATAAAAAAAAAACATGATTGGAATTTTTAAGTCACGTGACTAAATTTACGCAAAAATCAAATATTTTAACCTTCCCTTACATTTATTATTACAAAAAAAACGTTTCTAGAAAGTAAAATCAATAATGAAAATATTTGGGTTATTTTATAAGTTACGCCCACTCCATTATTTTATTAATTTATTTTATTAATTAATTTCATAATTAAACTATTACTTTTTCTTTTCTACAATCTTGTAAATGGCGATGACCCAATAAACAATCAAAAACATACAAAACATATGTGTCTGTCTCTTTTTCATTATTTGTAGAATGAAGGACGACAAAGGTTACAATTTCATTCATTGGCTGGATAAGGCAATTTTAAACGATTAATTCCAAGCTTCTTTTGACATCATTATTGTTCTTAAAAAATGGAACTGTCTACGCACGGATCTTACGGATTCTGAAAAAAAAAGTTTAGACATTTTTATGTTTTGATAAAACGAAAAAAATTCTGTAGCTTTATAAGTAAATAGAATACATAAAAAAGGACTTAAATATAAATACAAAATTTTTTTCGTAATAATAAAACCAGCAGTTTTTTTCCGAATTGAAATTCATCAAAAGCCACAATCAATTATTGGTTAGTTCCTGAAATAGGTCATTTAACTCCAAATGACAGTTCTTGATTTAATTAAATAATCAATTAACTAAAATATAAGTTTTGATATTAAATATTTAAAACATGATTAGCTTAATTCATAATAAAGTTTCCACATATTTTGCAACCTTATTCGAATTAAAAAAAAATCTGTCATTGGTCGTAGTCAAATTATCAGTCACAGGGATTAGTACTAGACGGAACTATTAGTGAATCTAAAAAGAAATGTTTAAAGCCATTGGTTTTAATGTGGAGATTAAAATTTTTTGAGCACCGTTACGCTGATTTCCAATATCAACACTAGGTGGCGCATCGATTGTCACTATTCGCCAATCGATACATGAGGCAACGTTGTATGATCAATTGTAACTGCAAACTATAGTAGGACAGGTACCATATATTAAAAAGAAGAATGACATATGACAAAGTAATCCTAACCTATTAAAAATAAACAATTTGTAATAAATATTTTGTTAAATAGTTTTTTAACAATGGATGATGTAATATTACCATTTTATTAATGAATAAGTATCTTTATTTTATTTTTTTTATAGATGAAATCAAAAATTGACCAAGCTTGTAGAGTATCCGAAGAGTTTACAAAATTGTATTATGACACAATTGATAAACGACGACATGTAAGTAAGAATTTTCCTTTTATTTAGAATCTTTAGATAATTTAAATTGTAGTTATTATCGAGACTTTACTTGGACACTGGTTTATTATCATGGAATGGTAACGGAGTAACCGGGAGTGAAAATATACTAAAATTTGTTATAGACTTACCAGCTACTGATCACACTATAACTACTTTAGATTCGCAGCCTATTTTAGGTAAAACTGTTAATAATAATAAAGTTATGTTTTAAAAAATTATTTTTTATTAGATTCAGCTGTAAATGGTCAATTAACTTTTATGATTCAAGTTTCCGGCACTGTAAAATATCAAGATAAATCTCCAAAGACGTTTCAACAGAATTTTATAATTACAGCACAGGGTGATAAATGGAAGATTGTTAGTGACTGTTTTCGATTACAAGAACCACTGAATACTAAAAATTAAGTTTGACTGTAATTGTATTTCATTTTAAGGATTTTTTTGATATATAAAACAGTTTTTTTATGTCTTTTGATTAGATTTATTTCAATGTGTTTTTATGGTTCTTATTTGGTATTTTTTTAAGAAATAAACAAAAATTTACATCGACAATATATATTTACATTTTTCATAATAAATCAAGTACAAAATTCTAAGCTAATATGGTAAAAAAGCATAAATTACATCTTGTAATAAAGAATAATGATTAAAAAAACATCAATTACAATTATTTGGACAATTTAGCTACCAGGTGTAAAAAATCATTTGTGGATTATTTAAACTACCCACAGGCTTTTTTTAGTCCAAATACGAGATTAAAATTGTTTTTTTTTTGTATTTTCTTAAGTCAAACCATTTTTTCTCACTAAATTATTTTAGATTTTACCATTATTAATTTTAACACGTTACTTGCCATATAAACGATTCCAATAAACATGTTTGAATAAAATGGTCTGACGTTTTTTTTTTAATATATAAAAACGGGTTTGTTACTCAGTCGAAGAAATATCAATAAATCCGCAAGAAAAATGAGCAAAAGATGAAAAAATGTCAGTCTCAAAGGTTTTTAATGATAATTTGGACACAAAAACTGGTTAGAGAGGAAAACGTAAATTTACAAATAATTTTTTCAATTAAAATTTAATAAAACAAAATTTTGTCAGAAAATCTATTTTTTATGCTATATTTTATTATATGGGGTGTGTATAAAAAGTAGTAACAATTAATTTGTGCCTTTACACATCAAAAAAAGTCGATATAATTTTATTAAAATAAATAACTTAGATAGAGTGGGATATATATTTAATCAGTTTTTTAATAATACCCAAAACCATCGTAATCACAAAAATCTCAGTCTTTTATATTAAAAAAACAAAATCAGGAAGTTTTTCTGTATATAAAAAAGTAGGGGAAAACTTTAAAGGTTATTTTGGCACAAGAGCACAATAAATTAAGAAACAATCAACTTTTTAAATAATTAAAAAAAAAATTTATTAACGAAGAATGTTGATGGGAAAAATATTAAATAATAAAATTTGTACATGAAAAAATTAAAAACGAGTTTTTTAAAACTATAATTTCGAACAAAAAAAATCAGGATAAATTTATTAAGCTTTTAAAAGTTAAAACAAAATCATTAAACATTTGTTAAGATATGTTTTTTACGAAAATATATTTCAGCGAAAAATTAAATCGAAAAAATCGGTTTATAAGGGTTATTTGACAACGGGAGATTTCTAATAAAAATATGAAATAAAATTGGTGAAAATTTAAATAAAAAAAGAATCAAAATGAGTGTTTTAGCAAAAAATGAATCTCACAAGAAATTCAACTTCAAGGCACACAGTATATAAATATAAGTGTTTAAGTAAAAAAATTAAATCGGGAAAAATTTACCTATTTAGAAACATAACAAAAATAAATTAAAAAACGAAGATAAGAAATTAAAGTCAAAAATCAGATGAAATTCAAATTTTATAAAATAATAAGGACAAAGAATTGGTTTTTTTGCAAATTCTGTAAAAAATTAGTATTTCCCCACATTTTCTTTTATCAGAAAAACCTCCCAAAAAAAGACCAAGCTACTATAAAATACGCTCACAATATTGAATAAAAAATAACATCAAACTCAACACGTTAATCACCACAGACAATCCGCAACAACATAAAAAAAAAACCAGCAAAATAGAATTACAAATTCTGTTCATCCGAAGGCATATTATGCCCTATATCCAAATCGGGAAGTCCCCCAACTGCTCCCTCCTCGTTATCTACAACCATTGGCGGTTCCATCGGAAGCATAAGAGGTTGCCCACCTCCCATTCCCATTAGAGAAGGAACGATGGGATTCCCTCGCGAATCGAGTTCTAAAGCGGGATCTGCCGTAGCTTCTGCTAAATTCGTGACGCTCTTCGATTTAACACATTGGAAATCGACGTGGCGACTTTTGGCTTCTTCTTTCTCCCACGACATGTGGATGAAAGGCCGTTGGACGTAGTTGTAAATCACTTCTGCTCGGCCGCCCGGACGTTTTTTTACCTTTTCTTTGTAAGTCGGATAGCCTAAGGAAATTTGTATTTTTATAATATAATATAAATTTCAATTTCTTAAAATTGAAATTCATTTAGAAAAATGGGAAATAAAAAACAAAAAAATATAACTTGTAACCTACCTTCAATTCCCAGCCTGATTTTCTTTAACCCTCTATCTTTCAACACCTGTTTTGCAACATCCCTATTTTCAATATACTTAAAAAATCTGTACATGGCAGTACTATTAACAGTCTGACTGTATTCTTCCCCCATTTGAGGCGGATACTCCTCGTCCCAATCGACAGAATCATCATCTAACAACACGACAATGTGGCACTCTCTATCGCCTCTTTGAGCTGAATTCACCATCAAGGGTAAAATTAACTCTTCCAGGAACACCTCGAACTGACATCTTGCCCCCTCGTTCGATAACTCGTGCAAAAGACCGCCTAAAAATATATTTTGTTTAATTTTTAGCATCTAACAATTTTGTTACTTACGTAAATTTTGGCACCTGACAGTATTAGCATCAAAAGGAACCAGTAGATAGTCACAAGCTTCTCTCAGTTCTTGCACCGAAACTGAAGGGGGACATTTAATGAGCCCCCCTTTATAATATTCTAATATAGCTCTAAATACAGATGCCGGTATTCCATCAGCTACTTCGTATTCCCCTCTTTCATTTGTATGCGTAAATTCTAGTGAAGAACTAAACATTCTGCCTAACATAGTATTGGGATGGGCTGTGAAGATGGCGGGATCTACTACGAAACGAGTATTGTCTACTACGAGGGTTACTCGGTCTTCGGTGTTGGTGCCTCCTGGTTGGTTTAGTTGCGTGGAGGAATGAGATTTTGAGCCTGATGGTTGTAAGACTGCTCTTGATCTAAAACAATCACATTTTTTTATCCATTTGTAACATTTAGAGCTCAAAATTCTTATCAAATTACCGCCCTGAAGAGTTTAGTTATGTGAGACAATGATATTTTGAGTATCGTGATTTTGATCCTAATATCACATTTTCAAGAAAAAATATTTTAATAAATTTGATCCAAGTGGTTGTAAAACTTCCCAAGATCTATTTTTTTAAATCCTAGTTTCTAGAATTTTTTAATTAAATTCAAAATTATTAAAAATATATTAATAAATTGTCCCCCTGATAGGATTTAATCGAATTGGAGACTGATATTTTGATCCTAATAATTAAAAATGTGCTCAAGATTTATTTTTTTGATCCTAATATCTAAACAAAATGATCTTCCCATTAAACTAAAAATTAATAAAAATATATTAACAAATTTCCTCCCTGATTAGATTTAATTGAGCGAGACACTGATATTTTGATTAAAAACTGATCAACAAATTTAAAAAAATATATTTTAGGTATTTAAAAAATGAAAGTAAATAACCATTTAAAAATTAAAATTTTGGTAAAAAATAATGAAATTCAAAGTCATAACACAAATATTTAATTTAACATGTTTCGGTCTACGCAAATATCATCATCAGGCAAAATATGTGTGTGATTGGATCCAATAAAAACAAACAGTAATTGGTTAAATTGAGATACGAAAATTAACTTAACTAATAAAACATTTGAATTGAAAAAATATCAAAAAATAATGATAATTAAAAAACTCCATTGGAGCTATAATTTTTTTATATTTTTTAAATTTTATTAGTTAAGTTAATTTTCATACCTCAATTTAAACAATTTACGGTTTGTTTTTATTGGATCCAATCACATATATAAAGTGCCTGATGATGGTCTTTGCGTAGACCGAAACATGTTGCCTTGACATTTATATGTCTTAATATTAAATATTGAGTTTGAGTATGGATATTTTGTTTTTAAAATTTGGGTCTTTCTATTCTCTCATCTCCACACATATTTTGCAAAAAATATAAAAAAAATCACATTCGTAGAATTTTTATTCTTTTCCAAATTAGGTAAAGTTCAATTTGATAAAATTTATAGATTGCTTGTTACGGGGGTTAAATGATATGTACCTATTCAAAGATTTTGCGCTTATCCTCATTCTCTCTCCCTTCTTTGACATCCACGATTCTTTTTCAAAAATTCTGAAAAAAATCACACTTGTAGTACATTTTATTCTCTTTTACACTGCATTAAATATGTTTTACAGTTTTTACTTTCAAGTTATGAAAAACTATAATAAAAATCACACTTCTCTTTCAAAATATGTTTTTGATACATTTTGTAATGTTCGTGTTACAGGGCACTGGAAAATTTTAACATATGAGCAATTTTTTATAAAATTTTAGCTCTAACCACCATATTATAAAATTTGATTAAAATAAACTTGACATATTTTAAAAAGAAATAAAAGTACTATAAGTGTGTTTTTTTTCAAAATTTATGTAAAAGAATTGTGGACGTGGAAGGGAAACTAAAATACTCAAAATCGCGAAATACCGATTAAAAAATTCACATCTGTAGTATTTTTTATTCTCTTTAAAACTATATTAAAGTAGTTTTAATAAATTTTATAATTTTTTTATTACATATTTATAGTAGATATTTTACGTTTACTGTTAAAAAATATAAAAAAGTGGAATGTATTTTGGATCCTAGAAAAGTTAATTTTTGTTAGGTAACAAATATTTTGTATATAAATATTGAACAAAGATCCAGATAATTGATTTATTATCTTAGCAAGGCCGTTTGCGAAAATTTCGCCAAACAATTTTTGCGTCATATTCAAAAATATTTGTTTAACAGGAAACAACATTTTAATATTGAAAATAGATTATAGAAAATAATGATAATTTGTGTGGTTTACAACAAAATTCATTTTTAATGGATATTTTAATTGGTTTCATTTAATTTTGCATCAAAAAAATATAATTAATATACAAACCATAAAATACACAAAAGAACAAAATTAAATAAAACTGTGGCTAATAATAAATATTAAAAATATGTACTGTTATTACTTTTGTCTGGAGATAAATTATATTTATGGATAAACAAATAATTAACCGAAACAACATAAATACATTAAAATATGAGATAAATTATAAAAATAGATTTTATACAGAGTTACCAATAAATATGAAAAATATGCTTTTTTTTACATATCTTCACCTAAGATAGAGAAACAAATTTAGAATTACACACGTCTTATTAAGGTTAATAATCTAGTACTAAAATTGTACCATACACTTTTAAAAACACATATTTTATAACAATAACTTTTGTCACAATTAAAAATACTCCAAGACATGGAATTTATCTAATCAAATTTTACATACTGATATAATGAAATCATAGTAAAAACACCATTACAAATTAGTAAAACACCCAGACCGATTCCTACAATTGCTGTTACAATCTATGATCAACAGAAATCGTTGGTCAATATATTTTTGAGATAATTGAAGTAAAATATGAACAATTACAACTTGATGCAAACTTATGCTAGAAGACATACCACATACTTAAAAAGGTAACAACGTCAATGACAATAATGTAAATAAATGGATAGGATATTATTGTTGTCTTTTGTAAATGCAATGTTCAATTTTATACAAAATAAAGCCTTTATAGTCCATTCATTTAGTTTAAACTGATATTCAATGAAGAATAGAGCTCAGACATGACCTAATTAAAAAAATAGAAGAGAAAATAGATTAATTAGTTTAGGGCAATTTTTGAAGACTTGTAAAAATATTATTTCGAAAGCATTGTCGAAAGTGACAAAATACCCAAACGCTCCTTAATTTAAATGAAATTATTTTTTTTAACTTTGGCAAGGAAATAATTAAAAATATTTTTAACATTTTGACTTATTTGTTTGAATAAACAAAATTAATTTAATAGTAAGTTTTCACTTTGACCAAATTTATCTACAATAAAATACCCATGGTCAAGGTTATAAAATTGTACAACTAATAAATTGAGCATTACAAGTTGTAATTGAAAATTTGATACGAAGTAATTGCATACTAACTGAAAATCGGAAATCTGATTAAAAATACAGCAGGAAAACTTATTGATAATAAAACGCGGGTTGTTATGTTCTGAATATATGTTCCATAAAAAATAAAAAGAAGCTACTATCAATTTAGAATGGTATTTGTCATGTTTTTAAGATATATTGAAAAGTCATGGAATCTATATGTCATCAAAGACACAGGTCGATTCTTGGTTCATTTTGAACAAAAAAATGAAACGAGAATAAGTAGTTTGCAGCTTATTTCAGTACTTAATTGAATATTGGTGTAAACTAAATGAATAGAATTTAATTAACGTTGTACAACTTTTGATTTTGACAATTTATTTTGCATACGTTTTTTGTAAAATGTTTATTGCGGTTAATCTGTGAAAATATGTTAAGACTTAAATGGATTACCAGCAGCTTGAGTTATCATGAAACTGTAAACTTCAAAACATTCGTGGTTTGACATCTCACAGGCCATATGGGCAGGGTCGTGAAATATCATGAAACCCGTATTTTAAATCATCTTGAAAAATAGACAAGAATAAGGTCAAAAAATGTCGGTTCCACTGTGAATATATGCGTTTGCATTTTCGTGTGAATTATCAGTGCTCAAAATAATTTAAATTGTCCAAAATCTTCTAAAAATTGTCTAAATTAATAATAAAATGGTTTAAAGTTATTTAAATTGTTCAAAATACTCTAAAATGGTCTAAAATTGTTCAAAATCGTCTAAAATAATAATAAAATGGTTCTGAGGATTGTTCAAACTAATCTAAAATTGTCCAAAATCTTCTACAAATTGTCTAAAACAGTCTGAAGTTACTCAAACTCAAATTGATCAATTGTACTGTTCAAAATAATCTGAAATACTCTAAAATTTTCTAAATTAATAATAAAAACTTCTAAAGTTACTTAACTTGATTAAAGAATTTTTCAAAATAATCTAAAATGCTCTAAAATTGTCCAACATCTTATAAAAATTGTCTAAAATAATAACAAACGGTCTAAAGTTACGTAAATTGATCGGAGAATTGTTCAAAATAATCTAAAATGGTCTAAAATTGTCCAAATCTAAAAATTGTCGAAATTAATAATAAAACTGTATATAGTTACCTAAAATGAATTATAGAATTGTTCAAAATAATCTAAAATTGTCCCAAAATCTTCTAATACGGTCTGAAGTTACTTAAATTGATCAGATAATTGTTCAAAATTATCTATAATGGTCTAAATTGTCCAAAATGGTCTAAAAATTATCTAAAATAGTAATAAAACGGATTAAAGTTGCCTAAATTAATCAAAGAATAGTTCAAAATAATCTAAAATGGTCTAAAGTTGTCCAAAAACAGACTAAAATAATAATAAAACGGTCTGAAATTACTTAAATTGATCAAAGAATTATTGAAAATTATTTAAATTATGGAAAATAGTCTAAAATTGTCCTAAATGGTCTAAAATTGTCCAACAAAGGTTTAAAATGGTAATAAAACGGTCTAAAGTTAAATAAATTGATAGAATTGTTCAAAATAGTCTAAAATCACTTAAAATTGTCCAAAATAATCTAAAATGGCCTAAAATTGTCCAAAATGGTTTAAAATTCCCGAAAACTGAACCAAAGTTACCTAAATTGATCAGAGAATTGTTCAAAATAAATGGCCCAAAATTGTCCAAATTGTCCAGCGGTATGCATTTGGAAGAATATGTCACCTTTATCCTCATATTTGTTACGCCACTAACATTTGAAGCTGTTTTAAATTTTCTTTAGTATTGCTCAATGATTTTCACGTAAAATATGCACAAACTGAACTGTGTGAGATTGGCTGGTAATTTTGGCTCAATACATATAAAGGCGCCTATCATTATTTGGCACAACAGCGCTCAAGAGTACTTGGCGCATCCCTACCAGAGGCTCCTTAAAAAAAATAACCTTAACACTCGACACTGAGCAAAACCTTTCAAATTCTCTAGAGATGGCCGAAAGTAATACACAAACCTTTTTCTGTCCTCGCAATGAACACTACAAATTTGATAGACACATTGCAGTCAGAACCATCTACTAGCTCTGAGCCCTTCGTGGCAATTACAACAGTAAGAAATAATCACAAGAAATCCTGTTTCTTTTGTGGAAGTTTAACATTACATCCAAGATTTAAATGTCCTGCTTTCAAAGACAAAAATGTGACAAGAAAGGCCATTTCGCTAAAGTCTGTAAAAGTACAGCCAGCATGAATTCTATGTATGAAGACAATACCGAAGAGAATAATCTACAGCAACGATTCCGATGACCATATGAAAAATCACAATAAAGCAAAAATCAATCACAAAGAATAAATAAAAGCTAGGAATATTTCGATGTTATTTTTAGACTAACATGAATTAGAAAATCATAATTCCAATAAACATATCCCTTAGAATTAATGAGAGAATCATATATGATTATCGAATTATATTGGAACACATTTTACAATAAATAAAATGTAAACTAAAATTATTTCCTAACTACTTTAATAATAGGAAAGTTAAAGCAATAACATGCAATTTTTATAGCTTAAAAATCACCTATTAGTTGAATTATCCTTTGTGGTACAAATTCATTCTTATTTATAAACATTTTCCATTTCCGAAAGCAAAATAAAACAATTTAACACAAATATATTTTTCCAACAAAGCCAAACTAAATTTCAACGAATTTACGTAGCTATAAAACGATGAATAATGGGAAATTTCTATTACATATGAATGTGAAACTTTCAAACAATAAAACTAAGCAATTATTTTTTCTAAATCGATAGTTCATTGACGCAATTATGATGTTATTGCACCATCTCTTAAAATAAAAAAAATAACCTTTACCTACAAAAAATCTGTTTAACTACTATTAAATAGTACCTTAATCTGTTTTTGAAGACCCTTCTTCTACGATCATCTGTATAATCTTCGGTATCACTGCTGGTATCATTGCTGGGATATAGAGGTCTATCACCTGTACCGGCCATTTTAACTTGTGGTAGTAAACACTTAACAAATATGTATAAATAATCACTGCAGATTTCTCTGGAACCAATCCAGAACATAAAGACTCTTTCTACATTAAAGAAAATCTTTAATTACCTACGAGGAAAATTCTCACCACCTTCTTGTTGACTTTTAAATCGGTGACAGTTAAGTGACAGTATTGACAGTTTTGACATATATCAATATAATTTTTAATTTTTTCGATATAACTATCAAATAACTAAATTTTAGTAATGCATAATTAAGAAAAAACGAATTTCATCACATTAAATATCAGTTATAATCACAATTTTTGATTAAACAAGTTTTTAAAATAATGCAATACTACCAACCCAATAATAGTGAAAAATGAATATTCCCAAACAATTAAACCATATTTTTCTATTTTTCTTAATAACCATCGCATAATATTGCAGTTAACATTGACAAATTCCATCATTTTTATTTATTTTTCATCCACAAATCATTTTTATTAATAAATTGTTTGTAGTTAGGAAAAACAAAATTTTTGTTTTTGTTCCAGGAGCAATCCACTGAGTTCGAAAAGTGGGGGAACCGAAGCTATATAATTGCCGAATCATCCCGTTTTCAGTCATAGTTTTTTGAACTTGAACAGTTAATAAAAAAGATTTTTGAGTTAAGTGAGAAAAGGCGTTATAAATAAAGTTAATAATATAATTGTATTAGTGAAAGCAGAAATACATTCAGGTATGTAAATTTTGAAGTGTTTTTATTTGTGATAGAAAAATGACATTTTAAATCGATCGAGAGTTTATAAAAATTGCTGGTATATATATTAATCAATTAAAATTGAGATATTAATGTATTAATAACTGATATATTAATGTTTAATAACAGATATTGTAGAGTTCATAATATTGCGCATCCATTTTATTTTGATCGAACGACATGTGTGACGTCAGGTCTCTTTGTTCGGAAAATATGATGCATCATTTTGTCTACGTATTTATTAAATACCGATTAAATAAATGTTCATTATACAAAATTTTATTTCTCAAAGCTTTCGAGATTTTCAATGCATTATTTATCTTTTTTCATAATTTTTTTATATTGACTGACGGATTCTTGACATTTTTTTCACAACTGGTTAGCATGTTTTTTAGCTTTAAAACAAATCGAAAATAAACGGACTCTTATAGTTATTTTAATGCATTATAATTTTGATGTATATATTTTTTTTTATTTTGAACCGGCATTTTTTTAAGTATAAATCGAAAACAAATATGACAAAACAGGTTCGTTTGGACTACTATATTTTTATGATAATTTAAAAGAAAACGACTGAATTCATATATTTGTATTAAATGTAAGTGCGCATGAGTTATCAGACCATTTTACGTATCCTTTGCGATCAATAAATGCATTTTTTGCATCTAGATAAAAGGAAAATTCAATTCATCATTTCAAACATATTTTTTATGATTTTATTAATTCCTGTCATTTGAATTTTTTTTGTTTACGTATATGAAATTTAATGGGGTTTTCTAAATTTTTAATCAATAATCAGCATCAAAATTTGTTATATTTTATTCCTAATACAGATGCGTAATGGTAAATTAAAATTTTCTAATAAAGGTTTACGTGACAGATTGCGGTGTTGCCAATAATTAAAATATTTCAAAATTTTCCAGATTTTTAATATACTGTATCAGAGGTATTTATTAAGAATTCTAATTAACGAAGCTTCCTAAAAAAATAATCTTTCTGATATTCTGTATTAATAGTTAATGATTCATTAACTTTGGTTAAAATATCACAAAAAAAACTGAAATATGAAAGGTACAGCTGTCAGACAGTTATTTTTTAGTTGAGATTACAAGGCAACACCGCCCAGTGTAGACAATTTGATAACATAAAATATCACTAGTTCATCAATATTTGATGCACTTGGCATGGGGAAATAGAAGTTTGTAATATTGGTATTAATTAATAAAAATCTACGTCTTAACGTAAATAACCTCAATAATTCTATTAATTTTTTTTATCAAATCAGATTTTCCAAATATCTTTCATAATTCGACAATATTATGTTTAATTTTGTTTTTGCTTTAATAATAAGACCCCGAATATTTTTCTGTTTGGTCCACATTTTTTCTATGGTGAAACCTCTGGTTTATTACTACTACCTTTTTAATCTTCAGATAGCATTTTAAAATAAGGTAAAATCTTTAAATTCAAACTTTGATTTCCAAAAATTGACGTTTTGTCAGTCATTACAGACAGACAGATTTACACAAAAGTATCCCTTTATTTTTTTATGAAATTCAGTGTATTTATTTTCAATAGTTTCCAAGATATTTGAAGAAAATAAGATTTATTTCATATCATAGAAAAGCAGTGGGGGACGTACGGTATAACTTTTAGTTAGTACATATTTTATCTATGTTGAAGAAAACTGTTTAACGGTGACGTATCAAGGAATTTGTGTATATTTATAATTTATTAGTACATTTGAAATAACATTGTTCTATAAATGTCAGAAAACATAAAAAACATTTAATTATTTAATTCCAAGAGGTCATCCATATCTCAAATGTGGTCAAATTATTCAGTAGAAATAAAATGCAAGACATGTACCACAATATAATTAAACAAAAAGGTTTAATGGGCAACTAGTTTCACCTTTTGAGCCATCCTCAGGCCTAGAAACAAATTACCCGATGTGTAACAAAGCAATTTTTATACAGGGTGAGGTGGGATTGGGCAGTAGAGTAGGTAGTGTAATATCTTCATGTACTTATTCTACTGCCCAACCCCCCTCGCTCCTAGTAACATGTAAATTGTTTATCATTGTCTATTAAAATTAATTTTATTACAAAATATGGTAAGTTTTTTAAAAATTTGTATTGTATAAAAATTGTTTTGTTACACACCGGGTAATTTGTTTCTAGGCCTGAGGATGGCTCATAAGCCGAAACTAGTTGCCCACTAAACCGTCTTGTTTAATTATATTGTGGTACATGTCTTCGAGTTTTGTTTCTACTGATTTAATTATTTATTATAATGATAATTTTAACAATGGGACTTATTATGTAAATGTTTTAAACTTACACTTAAAAGTCTGTTATCAAATATACACACAAAATATTTATAATTTTTTAAACCTATATTCACACGTCATGTAATTGTTTTAACGATTAACATAAAATTTACACTCGTTTAAAAACATTCATTTCGCGCGTTTAATACAAAAATTGAATACTACTTTTTTGTGTAATAAATATCTTATTATTTAAAAAAGGACTGAAATATTTATGGATTTTTGTTTGTTACAGAATGCAGATCTTCGTCAAAACATTGACCGGAAAAACCATCACTCTAGAAGTTGAACCTTCTGATACTATTGAGAATGTTAAAGCCAAGATCCAAGACAAAGAGGGTATCCCACCAGATCAGCAAAGATTAATCTTCGCCGGTAAACAATTGGAAGATGGTCGTACTCTGTCTGACTACAACATCCAAAAAGAATCAACTCTTCACTTGGTACTCAGACTTCGTGGTGGTATGCAGATTTTCGTGAAAACTTTGACTGGAAAGACCATTACTCTTGAAGTTGAACCTTCTGATACTATTGAGAATGTTAAAGCCAAGATCCAAGACAAAGAAGGTATCCCACCAGATCAGCAAAGATTAATCTTCGCCGGCAAACAATTGGAGGATGGTCGTACTCTATCCGACTACAACATCCAGAAAGAATCAACTCTTCACTTGGTACTTAGACTTCGTGGTGGTATGCAGATTTTCGTCAAAACTTTGACTGGAAAGACCATTACTTTAGAAGTTGAACCTTCTGATACCATTGAAAATGTCAAAGCTAAAATCCAAGATAAAGAAGGTATCCCACCAGACCAACAAAGATTGATCTTCGCCGGCAAACAATTGGAAGATGGGCGTACTCTATCCGACTACAATATCCAAAAAGAATCAACTCTCCACTTGGTACTCAGACTTCGTGGTGGTATGCAAATCTTCGTCAAAACTTTAACTGGAAAAACTATCACTTTGGAAGTTGAACCTTCTGATACTATTGAGAATGTTAAAGCAAAGATCCAAGATAAAGAAGGTATCCCACCAGATCAGCAAAGATTAATCTTCGCCGGTAAACAATTGGAAGATGGCCGTACTCTATCAGACTACAACATTCAGAAAGAATCAACCCTCCACTTGGTACTCAGACTTCGTGGTGGTATGCAGATTTTCGTGAAAACTTTGACTGGAAAAACTATCACTTTAGAAGTTGAACCTTCCGATACTATTGAGAATGTTAAAGCTAAAATCCAAGATAAAGAAGGTATTCCACCAGATCAACAAAGATTAATCTTCGCTGGTAAACAATTGGAAGATGGCCGTACTCTATCCGACTACAACATCCAGAAAGAATCAACTCTTCACTTGGTACTTAGACTTCGTGGTGGTATGCAGATTTTCGTCAAAACTTTGACTGGAAAGACTATTACTCTAGAAGTTGAACCTTCCGATACTATTGAGAATGTCAAAGCTAAAATCCAAGATAAAGAAGGTATCCCACCAGATCAACAAAGATTAATTTTCGCCGGTAAACAGTTAGAAGATGGCCGTACTCTATCCGACTACAACATTCAGAAAGAATCAACTCTTCACTTGGTACTCAGACTTCGTGGTGGTATGCAAATCTTCGTCAAAACTTTAACTGGAAAAACCATCACTTTGGAAGTTGAACCTTCTGATACTATTGAAAATGTCAAAGCTAAAATCCAAGATAAAGAAGGTATCCCACCAGATCAGCAAAGATTAATCTTCGCCGGCAAGCAGTTAGAAGATGGCCGTACTCTATCCGACTACAATATCCAAAAAGAATCAACTCTCCACTTGGTACTCAGACTTCGTGGTGGTATGCAAATCTTCGTCAAAACTTTAACTGGAAAGACGATTACTTTAGAAGTTGAACCTTCTGATACTATTGAGAATGTTAAAGCCAAAATCCAAGATAAAGAAGGTATCCCACCAGACCAACAAAGATTAATCTTCGCTGGTAAACAATTGGAAGATGGTCGTACTCTATCCGACTACAATATCCAAAAAGAATCAACTCTCCACTTGGTACTCAGACTTCGTGGTGGTATGCAAATCTTCGTCAAAACTTTAACTGGAAAAACTATCACTTTAGAAGTTGAACCTTCTGATACTATTGAGAATGTTAAAGCCAAAATCCAAGATAAAGAAGGTATCCCACCAGACCAACAAAGATTAATCTTCGCTGGTAAACAATTGGAAGATGGCCGTACTCTATCCGACTACAATATCCAAAAAGAATCCACTCTCCACTTGGTACTCAGACTTCGTGGTGGTATGCAAATCTTCGTCAAAACTTTAACTGGAAAAACTATCACTTTGGAAGTTGAACCTTCTGATACCATTGAAAATGTTAAAGCCAAGATTCAAGACAAAGAAGGTATCCCACCAGATCAGCAAAGATTAATCTTCGCCGGTAAACAATTGGAAGATGGTCGTACTCTATCCGACTACAACATTCAGAAAGAATCAACCCTCCACTTGGTACTCAGACTTCGTGGTGGTATGCAGATTTTCGTCAAAACTTTGACTGGAAAAACTATCACTTTAGAAGTTGAACCTTCCGACACTATTGAGAATGTTAAAGCTAAAATTCAAGATAAAGAAGGTATTCCACCAGATCAGCAAAGATTAATCTTTGCCGGTAAACAATTGGAAGATGGGCGTACTCTATCCGACTACAATATCCAAAAAGAATCAACTCTCCACTTGGTACTCAGACTTCGTGGTGGTATGCAGATTTTCGTCAAAACTTTGACTGGAAAAACTATCACTTTAGAAGTTGAACCTTCTGATACCATTGAAAATGTCAAAGCCAAAATCCAAGATAAAGAAGGTATCCCACCAGATCAACAAAGATTAATCTTCGCTGGTAAACAATTGGAAGATGGCCGTACTCTATCCGACTACAATATCCAGAAGGAATCTACTTTGCATTTAGTCCTTCGTCTTAGAGGAGGGCAGTAATTTCAATATTTTTTTGTTGATTACTTTCTACAGTGATTAATTAATGGTGATTTATTAAAAGAAGGCTGATATATTTGCTTAGGATTTGTGAAATAAAGAAATATTGCAAGCATATTTTTAATGTTTTATTTATTAATTCTACATTGTTTTATTCGCATATCAAAAATAATACAATCTTTGAAAAATTCATTTTTTATAACAGTTGTTAAAACGAAAAAAATAATTTCTTAAATATAGATACAGACAACTTGAAACTAAATTTTCTCTTGGCAAACTATATAAAGTATATATTTTTTTTACATGATTAGTCTCAAGTCTACTAGTAAAATGTAGAATTTTTTTTACTTAATAAATGCCGAGATAAATATATTTCAATACAAAATTTAGCGACTTCAAAAATTATTTGAAAAAATATTTGTGATGTTTTTATATAACTAATTACTCCAAAAGTATTGGCAGAAAACTAATTAAAATTAAGCATGATTGAAGTTGCGCCATCTATGGATCGAACAAAAAATGGAATTACTATTTTATGACGTCATAAACCACGTCTAGGCACATTTTGACCAACTTCAGCAAATTCATAACCGATACCCGAAAACGAGATGACGACTATTACATAAAACTAATTTTGTTTTACGAAATTAATACAATTTACAATATCTGTCTCCACCTAAACAGAGTAATGTCGCTAAAATTTGCCTAAATCTTCTTTTTTGTGGACATTTCAGTGTTGCCAATATGCGGGTAATTACCCGAGTTTCGGACAATTTCCTGCTTTGTCGGTATTCTTGCGGGTAAAATTCAGGAATTTCCTTCCATCTTCATCTCATGTTAATTATTCAATTGTTTGATGTTTTGTGGGAGTGAGGCCATTTCTATAAACCTAAAAAATACATAAAAATGGTAATTGATTTGCATTGAAAACACTTGGTAACACTTTCACATAATTCACGTCAAATATTAAAATAGAGAAAAGAGCTCTGGCAGCTGAGACTCAAAGAGGAAAGAAGAAGATTATTTATATTCTTATTTGTGTTGCTTGCATGTTGCAATTTGTGTTGTAATCTGTTGTAAACATTAAAAAAACGTTATAACGAACTGACAAACACTTCAAATTGTAAGTGGGTAAAATGCGGGTATTTTGGGGCAAAGTTGCGGATATTTTGGTGATTTATCATTGGCAGCACTGGGACATTTACTGTCAAATTTCATAGGTTAATTAAACGTCAGTGTCAAATCTTTTTTACAAACTCGTGTATTGAAATAATCATCGTTATGGCTGATGAAATAAAAAATGTCGAAAATGAGGATGATGCACCCCCAAAATCCGCCAAGCAACTAGCCAAAGAAGCTGCTAAACAGGCTAAATTAGACAAACTGAAACAGAAATTAGAAAAACAGCAAAACGCGGCGCCGAAGAAAGATAAGGAAGAGGTAAGTTTTCTCAACATATGTTTCTTTAATGAGTAATTGTTACTATTTAGAAAAAAGAAAAGAAAAAAGAGACTAAAGATTCAGCCACTTATGACATTGTTACAAAGGAGGGTGATAAAAAGGATATTTTAGCAGCTTTACCAGATTCTTACAGTCCTAAATATGTAGAAGCTGCTTGGTATAGTTGGTGGGAAAAACAAAAATTTTTCAAACCTGAATACGGAGTAAGTTCCATGCAAAATATCAGGATAATTTTTAATAATCGATTGTTATTTAGAGAAAATCAATTCTTGATGAAAATCCTAATGGAAAATTCATTATTGTTATTCCTCCTCCGAATGTGACAGGATCTCTACATTTAGGGCACGCACTTACTAATGCCATTGAAGATTCTATTACAAGATGGTAAGTAAATATACATTTTATTTATGGATAAATAAAATTATTACTTCAGGCATAGAATGCGGGGAGAAACGACCCTTTGGAACCCAGGTTGTGACCACGCTGGTATAGCAACTCAAGTAGTGGTAGAAAAAAAATTATGGAGGGAAGAAAAAAAAACGAGGCATGATGTAGGAAGGGAGAATTTTGTCCAAAGAGTATGGAAGTGGAAAGATGAGTGAGTGTTTAAAAAAATATGTACAAAATTTATTAAAAAATGAGTTGTTTGAGTAAGAATTATTATTTCTGTTAAAATTAACTGTCTTTATTTTTTTTCAACCTATAATTATACTTTACCTAACAGAAAATCTATTAAACTGTTGCATAAAAATTTCTCTTTAGAAAAGGAGTAAGAATTTACCACCAATTGAAAAAAATGGGTTCCTCCTGCGATTGGGATAGAGCAGCTTTTACAATGGAACCAAAACTGTGTAAAGCTGTTATTGAAGCTTTTTGTAGACTCCACGATGATGGAACTATTTACAGATCAAACAGATTAGTCAACTGGTCTTGTACATTAAAATCCGCCATTTCTGACATCGAAGTGGATAAAATGGAGTTACCAGGACGTACTTTTCTTACGGTACCAGGGTATGAAGAAAAAGTGGAATTTGGAGTATTGGTACATTTTGCGTATGAAGTTGAAGGTTCTGATGAGAAGTTGGTTGTGGCGACTACGCGAGTGGAGACCATGTTGGGGGATGCAGCTGTGGCTGTACATCCTGATGATGATAGATACTCGCATTTGCATGGAAAGTAAGTTATTTTTTTGTATTTTTCTTCTAATTTTTTTTAGTGATTTTTTTCTACTTGTAGCGATTTTACTTCAAATTTATGATTTTTTGTTGTTAATTTTAAATAATATTTTTTTACAGGTACGTCATTCATCCATTCTGCGATAGAAAATTACCGATTGTCGTTGACGATTTCGTAGAATTGGGATTCGGTACAGGCGCCGTAAAAATTACCCCCGCTCACGATCCCAACGATTATGAAGTCGGAAAACGACACAATTTACCCTTTATTAACATTTTCGATGATGAAGGTGTCATTGTTGGAGATTACGGGAAATTTACAGTGAGTTTAATTCAGTTATTTTTAAGTAATTTTGATACAAATTAAAATCGTCAAAGGTGGAAAATATTTTTTACTAAATTGGTAATAATATTTATTTTAGTTTTTTAGCTGCTTTTATTTGTTCTTATTAATTATATTTACACTTCTAAAGGTTTGAATAAGTTTTAATACTTTCACAAGGCTTTTTTAATATTTGCATTAAGCTCTACTTTTAGGCACATTTTAAATTAAATTTTCTTACAAATTAAATATACAGGTTATGGAAAAAGTACTTTTTTCATGATAATTGACGTATTTAGCAATAATTTGTACATTTTTGATTTAATAATAATAATTTAGAAGAAAAAAATTCAATTTTTTTTATTTAAAACAATGAAACAAAAAACAAATTTAGCAAAAAGACTAGATAACACCTAATCTTTTTTGTTAAAAATCAACTGAAACATGTTTCGATTTCAAATTTGATAAAAAATCTATTTTTTTACCAGGGCATGAAACGTTTCCACGTCCGAAAAGAAATCATAAATGAACTAAAACGAAAACAACTCTATATCGAAACAAAAAACAATCCAATGGTCGTACCGATTTGCAACAGAAGCAAAGACATCATCGAACCCATGCTCAAACCTCAATGGTAATTTTTAGCCCTACCATTATTTTCACCCTGTACATATTAATTAATTTTTTAGGTACGTAAGATGTGGCGAAATGGCTCAAAAAGCTGTAAAAGCCGTCAACGATGGCGATTTAAAAATTATTCCGGAGATGCACGTGAAAACTTGGCACCACTGGATGGAGGGCATCAGGGATTGGTGTATATCGAGGCAGTTATGGTGGGGTCACAGGATTCCTGCCTATTTCGTAACTGTCAAAAGCAAACCTCAATCAAAATTACTACCAGGAGTGAGTTATATAAAAAAAAATGTTATGTTATTTATTTTTACTGTCTATTTCCTCTCTTATTTTCCTTTTAATCATTTCTTCAAATCTTTTTTTTTCGAGATTTTCTTTCTTTGGTTAGTCATCTTAAAAACTATTTCAAGGTTTTTTATATTCCTTGGACATTTTCATTTAGTTTTTGAAATTTCTCTTCTATTAGGACTTCTTAACCTCTTCAACAGCTTCCTTTTTGAAACTTTCCTTTTGGACCATATTTAGCTGTCTTATTTCTATTTTGCTTCTCCCATTCTCCAGAGCGAAGACGGAGACTTCTGGGTGTCCGGTAGAACCAAAGAAGAAGCTATTGCAAAAGCCGTAAAGAAATTTAACACAACAGCAGATGATTTGGTCTTGTCTCAAGACGAAGACGTATTGGACACTTGGTTTTCGGCAGGTCTCTTTCCATTTTCGATCTTCGGTTGGCCAGATAACACGGAAGACTTGGAAGCTTTCTATCCTACATCTTTATTGGAAACCGGACACGATATTTTATTCTTCTGGGTAGCTAGGATGGTGTTTTTCGGACAAAAATTATTGGGAAAACTTCCGTTTAAAGAGGTTTACTTGCATCCGATCGTTCGCGATGCGCACGGGAGGAAAATGAGTAAATCTTTGGGGAATGTGATCGATCCCATGGACGTGATAACTGGAATAAGTTTGGAGGATCTTCACAAGCAGTTATACGATAGTAATTTGGATCCGAAAGAGGTAGATACGGCTCAACAAGGACAGAAGAGAGATTATCCGGATGGGATTCCCGAGTGTGGTACTGACGCTCTTAGATTTGCTCTATGCGCTATGTGCTATGGAAGGGATATTAATTTGGATATTTTGCGGGTACAAGGGTACCGGTTCTTCTGTAATAAAATATGGAATGCTACTAGGTGAGTTTTTTCTATATTTCTTTGATTTCATGTTTTAATAACATTTTAATTCGTTTTTTATTATTTTTCTTTTTTATTTATTATCTAGAGAAATTATATCCAACATCGCTAAAGTTTTTAAAATTTTAACAATAATTGTCAATTTTTTAAAATATTAAATTTAATAACTGGATGTCGGAGATTTTTTCCGATATTCACACTTTTTCACTAAATTTGGAGTAAAATGCGACGTTGCTATAATTCAACTTTTAGAAATATTACCCAGTTACAAGAGCGTAGATATGGAGGGGAAAAGTGGTGGTTACCCCCCAGGATTCCAAAATATAGCACGAAAAGAAGAAATAAAATATAAAAAATGTAGAAACGGACCAACAATTTGTCTAAACGTTTGACTACCCCCCCCCCCTCAGGAAAAAAGTACCTCCTCCCAGGAAAAAAATTATCTACCCCTTGCCCAGTTTTACTGAAATTTTAGCAAAATTTTAACGACTTGGTATTTTTTTTTAATAGGTTTCTCTACCTTTTCGCACAGAACTAATTTTGCGAAGTTATCAAACTGCTTAAAATATCAGTAAAACTAGGAAAAAAATTCTACGTTGCCAAACATATAAATTCAGTAAATCTTGGAAATCTTTTCCCAACGTCGCCAAACTTTATACAAATTCTGTAAACCAATTGAATTTGTTTGTTTTGGTAATACTCATATGTCGCAATTTAAGGTTCTAAATCCACTACAGGTTGATACAAAACAATATTTTTTTCAGTGTTGCTTAAGGGATAGAAATTATTTGTTATGTATGTTTCTAGATTTGCTTTGACTTATTTCGCGCCCGATTTCGAAGCACCGAGTAACAATAAACTGATAGGAAACGAAAGTTTAATGGATCTTTGGATGTTGTCTAGATTAGCAACTGTCATTACAGACGCTAATCGGGGATTTAGTAACTACGATTTTCCAACAATAACTACAGCAATATACAATGTGTGGTTGTACGAACTTTGCGATGTTTATTTGGTGAGTCAATAATTATTGATTATCCATAAATATCGATAAATGATTGTTTTACAGGAAATCCTAAAACCGGTTTTCATTAGTGCCGATGATGAATCTAAAAAAACAGCTCAAATTACCCTGTATAGAGCCCTCGAAGTCGGGCTTCGTTTGTTGTCACCCTTCATGCCGTTTATAACTGAAGAGCTGTATCAAAGATTACCGAGATCCAAGGATCAGGTTAAAAAAACTCCCAGTATATGCGTAGCCGCATATCCACTGGAAAAAGACTACTATAGGTGGAAGAATGAAGATATAGAAGACGAGGTGGATTTCGTACAACGAGTCGCAAAGAGTATCAGATCGGCTAGGAGTGATTATAATTTACTGAATAAGACCAAAACTGAAGGTAAGTTAATTATAATCATTTCTTTTCAGCAAAATTGGAAAATTAATAGAAAAAAAGTGAAGTAGAGGAAAATTATTAATTATTATTTAGTACTCAACTGTCTGTTTTTCATTCACATTGTATGTACTAAGCAGCATATTTCTTATATCCCGACTGACAATGTTCTTGAAATAATCAAAAATAACATTAAAAATAAACCCTCTTGTGGTTCTGATAACTTATCTGGTATTGTGATTAAAAAAATTGCAAACTATATAATAAAACCGCTTTCTCATACAGATTTGGCCAAAGCTTTGTGGAACATGGTGTATTTCATGCAACAGACAAGAAAAATATACTGATTGAATTATGTCTAAATTGCAACATATTTTGCTTCTCTTTGCTGAAAATGTAGATATAAGGTATTTTTATGAATACCGTTTTAACTTTGGGATTCAAACAACTGTTTTAAATAATGTACTTTTATGTTTGCTCGACCAATAGCATTTTTTTATTTTTACTCTTTTTTCATACAAAAAATTATCAGTAAACTCACGTTAAATCGGTTAATTTGTCCATGTGCATTTTCCGAAAACAATATCCAAAATCGAAAAATACTCTTCAACGTTCCATGTTTCTAATTTCTAGAAATTCCAATTATTTTCTTAAATTATATAAAATAATATAAGAAAAAAGAAAAACGGTGGAGGTTTACTAGGCTACAAAATTACGAATTATTTTATTGTCGGTCTAAGCGCGACGACGTGATCGTCTCGAGAGTGGGGAAGATACCCCAGAGCCGGCCGGAATTTCAGTATTTATTGAGGTTAATATTTTTCCGATTTTTATTCTTAATTGTTGTGTAATTTTTATTCTTAATTGTTGTGTAATGATAGTTGCAGTGAATAATAGTGATTATGGATCGTGACTACAGAAAAAGCAGCAAATCTAGATTATTTTTGTCTGCAAAACGTAAAAAGGAACCACACAACCTTTAGTCTAGTCGAGAACTGAATTTTCTGTGAAAAATAATTAGAAGGGTAGGAAAAATATGAGCGATGGCGGATTGCAATTCTGAGAAATGTGTCATGTCGATTTTTTCCTGCAAATAAAGATTATAATTGTTATTAACAAAATACGAAAACAAAAGCCATTTTAGTTTTTGTTGATAACTTAAAAAATATACAAGATAGCGGGAATTGCAAAAAGATCCTTAAAAAGGAGAAAATTTCCAAAAAAAAAACTTTAATTCCCGAATCTCTAGCTCTAATATTTATAACTCTAATTTGTTGCTGAAAATAGGGTTCCGCGCGACCGTTTCGGGATGAATACGGCGTCTCTATAGTGACTACCGCATCTAAAATAATTTTTTTAAAGTACTAAATTGTTACAAATGTTTCAGCTGTTTAGCCTTCATCAGTTTCTACAAATAAAAATTGAACATCAAGGTTGTTTTGTCGCTTACTTGCATGTAAAATATCTAATACTTTATATAAAATAACAAATAAAAAAGAAAAAATTAGCTTATCTAAGAAGGTTATTCACCGTTTACATTGCGTCTATTTCATATTAAATTAATTTTTGTATTAGTATTAGATGTTTTACGTGTACGTAAGCGAAAAAACAGCTTTAATGTTCAATTTTTATTTGTAGACCTGATGAAGGATAGACAGCTGAAACGTTTGTAATAATTAATTAAAAGAAAATGTTAAATTGAAAATGTTTTTTTTACATAGAACATAATTACCAAGAAAAAAAAGCATATATTTATTTATATGTGTTCAAATTATCAGAAAAATTACAGAAAAATTAGCATGTGCACTATGCATATGACCGAATAGTCCAGTACGTGGTTACCAAAAAGGGGTGTTTGAATGCAAAAGGTGGGGTAGTGGCTATTTTTTAGTATGTTGTTAGGCTTGTTGCCCTAATATAAAATCCAAGTTTTCGCCCTCGAGGCGCATGCGATCAAGCCGCCACCTTCGATTTTAGGTACAAAAATTTGGTTTTTTGACAATAACTAAAAAACGGTGACTTTCTTGATAAAAGATCTTCTATACAAAGTTAAAGAGGACAAAATTTAAGTAAAAGCAACGTTGTCGTTGTAAAGGAAAGAGGTGTAAAGACACTTTTAAAGTCGACTGAGTTACGAGGTTAATCCACATACACGCATTTTGAGAACACCATCTTCTGTAACTGTGCATGGCGCATGTTAAAAAAATTATATTCATGAAAAACTGATCGCCGCATATTGTGGTAAAAAAGATAACGAACCTCGAACGAAGTAGCGTCGACATCCCGTAGATCTAGTATACCGACTTTTAATTTTAAAGCACAGTGTTTTCTCTGTACTGAAGAAACAGAAAAAAGAGGACATCAGTCATCTCATCGAGATTTCGTTTGTATGGTGCAACAATTATTGGGAGTGAAAACTACAATTTTAAAAGCAGCTGAAGAACGTGATGATGACTGGGGACGGGAAATAATAAAAAGAATTCAACATGTGGCAGACTTGGTTGCAGTAGAGGCAAGATATCATACGTCATGTTGACGAAGCGATGGAATATATTTACTTGTATCTTACCGAGAATTAAGAAGAATGTCAATTTTCGCTTGATGATCTCATGGACCAAATTGAAGGGGAATACCGTCCACATCAGAGAACTGTAAAAGCTCGTCTTATGAATGAATGTGAAGGAAGATATACTTATTATTGAAAAACATAAGCAATCGCCTGTCGTCTGCTTCCGGGACACAAGTTACAAACTTCTGGCTGACCAATGCGGCAAAAAAGTTAAATATCAATAATAATAAGAATAATAAAATAAAACTCAAACAAAATTAAGTTTCTGCATTTTTTTCAAATGGTACAACTTGGACCTGTAACTTCTAATGTATGTTTGCTACAAAAAAAATGTAGGAAATTTTGTCCTCTTTAACTTTGTATAGAACATCTTTTGGCCTGAAAGCCACCATTTTTGAGTTATTATCATTCGTACCTAAAATCTAAGATCGAGCGCATGTGCCTCGAAGTCGAAAAGTTGGATTTTTCATTAGGGCCCCAAGCTTAACAAAATAATAAAAAAATGGCTACTATCCCACCTTTTGCATTCAAAAAAAACCCCACGTATTGGACTAGAACGTTACTAAATTAAATGTCTATTTTTTAGCTCAGTTTAAATCAATATTAGAGCTCGATTATTTTGAGATGAGTACATTTAGCTATAGCCAAACTTTGTGGACCTTATTTTATGGCGCTAAGTTCAAATCTGCTGCGGTAGGGGTATCTGATATTTTAGCAGTGGCGTGTGTACATTAATAAAATATTTTAAAACGAAAGTACTTTAAAATAACAAGTAGCATTTAAAATTTTAACTATTTGTTAGTTAAATTGCTGTTGAACTTTAAAGTAATAAAACAACCAAAAGTTTAAATAAGCAATTTAAATTTTTATAATTTTAACCATTTTCATCACTATCATCATTTGAGAAGTCCGAAAGGTCGGAATCCCACTCATCGCAAAATATGAGGGAATCTGTATATTCATCCATCAGATGTTCTTTTTGAATATATGCATCCTCATATTTTGCTGAATGGCCTACCACGTTTGCCCATTCCTCCGACGTTATACTTTGAAATTTTTTCCTTGCCAACTCTTCAACATCATCCAACTTGTATTATGTTGACCCACCCAATTTTTTACCGTGGCCCATATTTTTTCTATGGTATTTAGTTCAGGGTGATATGGAGGCAACCGTAATACTTTTTGACCATTTTATTCGAGAAGATTATCTAAAAGAAAATTCAGATTTAACATTATCGATTACAAGTATAGCCCTTGGAGGAAGATTTGGTATTAACTGCCTTCTAAAAATTATTCCAGTTCATTTCATCATGATAATCTTCTTTTTTTCCCGAAAAAAAGTAAAAAAATATATATCTATTACACAAATGTATTTTTTATTTATATTATACATCAAATATTTCTTTAATTAAGCAAAAATTCGGGATGTACGGTTTCGTCTGATATTATTTGTATTTAAATGTACTTCCCAAAATGAATTGAATTAATGTTTATATAAACACAAAAAAACTCAAAATTGCTAAATAAATGCAAAAAGTACAAATAAGTAACACTACGCTACTGAATCCAAATTTCATGAGCGACAGGCCACTCAAACCACGTTTAAAGCTGTCTGACCACGCCTACAAACTCAAATTCATTTCTGCACATTATGACGAAATGTACTCATCTCAAAATAATCGAGCTCTACCTTTAAATGTGAAAATTTTAGATACTAAAATGTTAAATGTTATATTTTTATAAATACAGCATAACAAAAAATAAACATAATACCTACCACATTCGCCAAAATTACCTAGAAGAAGCAGTCTTTTATTTATTATTCTCGAGTTATAAAAAAAAAATTTAATACAAATATTCTTAGTCCGATCCAGACCGTAAACAGACAATAAATAAATTTCGGAAAGAAATATATTTTATATCGCGGAAGGGATTCGCTAGTCTCCGCCCACTAGTACCTCGTCCTCTCACCCGACCCGGGAACGCTACCCGTTGAGTCCGTAGATAACGCACTCTTAAGCTAATTGTTCTAATTTCAGCTAGACTTAATCTTCATATTTGATATATGTCATTATGAGATCAATAAATTCTGTTGAATTTTCTGATTATCCACTGTGAATTATAATCCAGAATTCTCTTAATTGGCCCTGATCTGTTTATCTCTATTTTAATCCTGAACTGTCAATTTATGGCTTTGAGCTTTTCATTGACATCAAATTTTAATATCTCGAAAATCGATATTTCGCCATTTTAAATATCATTAAATTGATATTTCCTTATTTTAATTGTCATAAAGGTTAAGATTTCACATTTTTAATGTAATAAAAATAAAGTTTCACTATTTTCTTTCATGTTTTATCTTTTTTTTGGTTTTAAACAGTTTAGTGTATCTTGGTCCTGTATTGTGTGTCTCATGCCAAATAGTTTATCCATTCTTTAGTACTGAACTATGTTTTATCCCTGAACTGACGACAATTATCTACAAAGTAATGTAAGAATTAACAAGTAGATAAATACAATGTAATTAGTATTTATACTGGAAAAATTCCAAAAAAAAAAGTAGTAGTTATCCGAAATATATTTATAACGCACTATTTTCTTATTTTAGCTTATATTCAATGTAACGATGAAATGACTGCTGAAATCATGTTAAACTACAGTTCGGCCCTTCAAACTTTGGCTTATTGTTCGACAATTTCCGTAAACGAACAACCACCAGAGGGTTGTACCATTTTAACAATCTCCGATAAATGCCAAGTCAATTTATTGCTGAAGGGTAAGTCGAAATTAAACAAAAATATTTATCCATTGTTTCAATTTATTATTTCTTATAAAGGTCTTATCGAACCACCTAAAGAAATAACAAAGATCCAGAAAAAATTAGACTTTTTACAAACCACTAGGGAAAGATTGGAAAAATCGATGAACGCGTCGGATTATGTGACTAAAGTACCGGCGGAAGTTAGAAGATCGAATGAAGACAAATTAAGTCAAACTAGTGCAGAAATATCGCGACTTGAAGCCGCTTTAAGTTCTTTAAGGTTGATGTAACCGGATTTTTTTATACCAATTTTTATACGTAAGCTTGTTAGGTAGTTAATTCAAATTTTTATTTATTATCTTTCTATAGTTGCGATTGTATTCGATTCTTGTCACTATTATCATTTTTTCCGAATTTGTAACTTTGCGTTTCTTTTGGAAAAAAATGCGGCAATTGACAGGAATTTGACGCAGTTTATACTGCTTAGTTTATGAGCCTTGTAGTAAATTATTGAATTTATAAAATACGTCGGCAGTACTGTTATTTTTTTCTATTTCTTGAACTTTTAAAGATTTATCTACTATTGTCAATATCCTGGCTGCTGACGTTTAAGTGTAAAAAAATCTCTTTATTTATTAGTTTTAATTTGTTTTTGTTAAATATTTTTAAAAGATTAAATTGACTTTTTTAGATTATGTTGGCATTTTTAATTTTAATTTTCGCACTTATTTTTATACATTTTATATATAAAATTGTTCAGTATTGCAATACCAAAAAAAACACTTCATAAATAGCTGCTAAATAAAATAAATATATCTGAAAAATGTTCCTGTTTTATTTACTATTTTTTCCACATAAATGGACAATTTTTATTTATTGACATAATACTTTATTTATTTTACATTTATTACACATAAAAAAATAAACATAAATTTTTCACTTAAAACTTAATTATCTCGATTTCTTGGACCGTTGTCCGGAATGGGAGGGTCCTTTTCTTTTTTTAGGCTCTTCCACCAACTCAAATTTATCTTTGATTTCATTCACGATATCCTCCAAGACCTGATCGAGTTGCTCATGATTGATCGAGAGATCTTCAACCTGCTCCATTGGCGCATCTTAAATAATAAATTAAAACACTTAATTATATCTTATATTAAATTATTAGAAAAATAAAAATTAAGCATATTAATTTCTAATATATGAATTTTTTCCTGAAACAAAAAGTGCAATTATTTCAATAAAAAATCTTACCTAGTAATTTGGCTTTGATGTAGGCTTTTTTCTTCTGGAATGCTACATCTGGAATCATTTTTGGATTGAAATCAAAAGTCATGGCACTAACGAGCCGTTTGACAGCTGATTTACGTTCTTCACAGACTTCTTCTTCCGGTAGTTCAATTGCTTGAGGCCACACAATCTCGTTACCGTAAGGTAAACGTTTTTCTAAAATAATTCCATTACTAGACACATAAATTGTACATCGTGATAAAAAATTTAAAACTTGTTATAATGGAAAATTATAACGGTTTAAAAAAAACACTAAATATTGGTACAGAACAAGAAAGATCCGATGTCTCAAAAAAATAAAAATAGGCGAGAATAAAAGAAAATTAGAAGAAAAAATTAGCAAAATTATAAAATGGCTCTGAACATCAGTGTTACCGTTTTCAATAAACCGTATTCTACCAACATTTCGATAATAAACTACCAAAATCTACTATCTAAATCTAACCTGTGTATTAAAAAAAAGAAAATGTAACTTTCCCTTTCCTCTTAAAACTTGTTCTCCACTTCGTTCCCTATTGTTTTTCACTTTCCCCTATTTTTCCACTTTTTCCCTATTTTTTTATTCCAAGCTTTCCACTACTTTTTTCCACTTTTCTCCTACATTTTTTACTAATTTCTTTGTTCCACTTTTTCCCCTTAAAACTTTTTTCCACTTCTTTCCCTATTTTTTCACTTTTCCCCTACTCATTTTTTTCTCCTTTTTTTATTTCAATTATTTTCCGCAATTTTTCCACCATCCTTTTTTCCTCTACTTTTTTACCAGTTTTTTAAATTTCAATTTTTTTTTCCAATTTTTTCCCCATTTTTTTGTTTTGGACATTTTTTTACATTTTTTCCCTTATATTTTTTCACTAATTTTTTATTCTTCTTTCGCCTACTTTGTTTAATAATTTCTTTGTGTTCCACTTTTTCTCCTTAAAACTTTTTTCCATTTCTTCCCCATTTTTTTTTCACTTTCACCTACTTTTTCCACTTTTTCTTATAAATTTTTTACTAATTTTTTTTGTGAAAAAATTTTTTTCTTCCACTGTTTCTCCTTGGAACTGTTTTTCAACTTCTTTCCCTATTTTTTTTCACTTTTCTGCTACTTTCTTCCACTTTTCCCTACTTATTCCACTCTTTCCCCTAATTTTTTCCACTTTTTCGCCTACATTTTTTACTAATTTCTTATTTCTTTGTGTCAAACTTTTTTCCACTTTTTCACTAATTTGTTTATAATTTAAAATTTGAAATTTTTTACCCATTGTCCCCTTACTTTTTTTCCCACTTTTCGCCTACTTTTTTTTCCACTTTTCGCCCCAGTCTTCTTTCCTCTACTTTTTTAGTTTCAAACTTTTTCCCCAATTTTTTTATACGTAAAATCTTTATCTCAACTTTTTATTGAAAATTTTTTCCCTCTCCTTTTCTATTATTACCAATGGAGCGGTAAGGAGGGAAAGGAAGGGGGAAAGAAAATAATTACTCAAAAAAGTGACTTTTTCGTAAAAGTCGAAATTTGACAAAAACTGAAAATAATGAGAGAAAATGGGTGGTTTTAGAAAAAAAAGTGACAAAATTTGAAAGAAAAGAGGGAAAATTTAAGACAAAAAAGTTAGAAAATTTGACAGAAAAGAGGGGAAATTTTGGAGAAAGATGGGAAATTTGACAAAAAATAACAAAAAGGAACAAATAAGGAGTAATTTTATAAAAAACGAGGTAATTTCAGGAAAAAGTGACAAAAATTGAGAGAAAAGAGGGGAAATTTGAGACAAAAAGTGACAGTATTTGAGAGAAAAGAGGGGAAATTTTGAAGGAAGAGAATAAATATGACAAAAATGAGAAAATAAGGGGTAACTTTAAAAAAAGGAGGTAATTTTAGAAAAAAAGGTGGTATTTTCAGAAAAAGTGAAAAGGAAAAATTCCAGACAAAAGAATTAACAGCATTTGAGAGAAAAAAGGGAACATTTATTTTGTAAATAAAAATATATCTCAGGATTCGAACCTGGAACTTTCATATGTAACGTCTACACTCTACCACTAGACCACATCGTTCACAGTGATGAGTAATCAAAGTTTCAAGTTAACGTACAATAAAAGCCGATTAGGGCGAAACGAATAATGCGCAATAGTTTTAAATTCAAAACCAAAGAATCTACTGAAATCTACTAAAATTATCAATTCTACTAAACACTCTCATTTTTCTTAAAAATGTACTAATTTAGTAGGAAATCTACTTAAAACGGTAACCCTGCTGAACATCTCATACAAAATATTTAAAACTTCAAACGGGAATAAAATGGAAAAATAATAAAATTATATAAGATTAAACAGAAAATGTCATTCTTTATACCATAAAATATATATAAATTATGAAAAAATTAATAAATAAATACGTATTTCAAAAATACGGAAATTTTCATTAAAAAAAAAAAAGTTAAATCTTGATAAAAGTTTCTAAATAAAAAAATATTATCTAGAATTTCCCTATATTATTAATTTTTCCGAAAAATTTATTAAAATGATCTTTTTTTATTTTTATCTGACAGACTTTAATAAGAAAAATGATTTAAATTTACCTAAAAACATCTGCTGTTTGTCTACCATAACAGGAATGAGCTCGACATATCTAAGTTTATCGGGCTGCTTAACTTTACTCACACAAACCAAAACCTTATTAGAAGCAACACAATTATCCCAAAATTTTGCAAAAAACTGTAATTCCTCTTTATAATCTGATTTAATCAAAGTTGGTCTGCTAAAAATATGTCCCAATCCGACTTGTCGATCTGCCACATATAATAAAGTTAGACCTTTTGGAGAATTAAAATCTAAGAATGAATCTTTTTCCATTGTATCAAAAGTGAGATTATCGGATTTTTCATCATTAACGAATTTTATATGGAAACAAGGTAAATCATCACTAGGCACAACTGAATTTACAACACGTTCTCCTTTAGCAGTCATTAAACTGTTGAATAAACGTATATTAGAAAATAAATGTACACGTAAACATTTCATAAATCTTCCAGTATCTCCTTTAAATGGATAAAAAGTAACTTTACGTTCATTTACTTTAACCATAATCGTAGTAAATAGTTTCTGGGTTAATCCATCTGTATCAGTACAAATTTCCTCCGGCTTAATAGCACCCATAAGAGAATACAACTCATTATAAAACAATTTGTAATTGAAATTAACCACAGTTGGTAAAATTTGAAACTCAATTTGTGTAGCATTAAATGTTTTTACTTCATTTAATGCCGTGAATTTAGAATTTTTATCAGCAATAGGTTTATCATCATTACTAACATAAATCAATATTCTTTTATAAAATACAGATTTAATATCATGAAATATTTTTTTACAAGTTAAAAAGAAACCCCCTAAATCAACATTACCCTTCCTCTGATGCATTTTCTCCAACTCCGCATCCGTTAAATGTAATTTCTCATCTAAGAGTTTAATACTCTCCAAAACACCCTTCTCGAAACCTATAAAAGGAGTAGAATCTCCAGAAAATATAACAGAAAATGGGCACCAAGATCTTTTATCTTGACGAAATATTAGTGATTCGCCCAAGTTGAAACAAGCTTGTAAACAAGAACGAAACGGAGTATCGCCGTTTTCCGTTTTAACAAACATCGATGCATGAGTATCAATCGCTATGATAACATACGAAGGTTTGAAAGAGGGACTAAATATTTCAGAATCGTCTTCGTAGTCACTTTCGTGTTCTTCGTCGTTCCCGTACATCTAAAATTTTTATTAATAGAATCTAATTATTGTTTTTAATCCATTTACCTTAATTTAGACTTAAATTTATCTTATTTTCACCGGTAGTTACCAAAACATACAAATTAGATTAAACTAAAGTGTCAAATTTATAAAAAAGAAGAATATTCAATATTATTCTTCTTTTTTATAACCTTGTTATTCAGAAGTACTGTCAGTAGTTACACCCTGTCACTCTTTACAGGAGCGGGTATTGGGAGACAAATATTCCGCATTGGGAGACAAATTTTCCAAATCGTGAAACAGATATTCTATAAAAGTAATTTTTTTTAAATGAACTAGGTTATCCATTTTTTTTACGAAAAACAATTTTTCAAATTAATAATTTAACCACCTTTTGATTCGAATAGTAGTTTTATTTTTTTTTCACTTTTATTCTAAATAATCAGAAAAACCGTAGGAATCGTATTAAAATTATCCTGACTCTAGAATGCCAATTCACTATGCCAAAAGTGCAAGACAATTTCAAATGCGCATGATCAGTTTTATCCTCATTGCGGACAGGGTGGGTTTCAGTGAGATTTAAGGATCATTCGGATTAGGTTAGGTATATAATTGAAGATTCATATTTTAATAATAATAATCAAAATCACTTTATATCTACACTTTTATATTTAATCACGAACCGACAACACTCAACTGGTTATAAGCATTCTAATTTCAATGAACTTCAAAGGCAAAATCAAAACCAAACCGTCTCTGGCAATAACAACCATTGACATATACAAATAGACCTGCCCAACCCGTATATCATTGTAATATTTTTTTGCTGATAAGAGTGAGGAAGATGGAGTATAGGTTCGTTCTAGCGCTATCTCTAACATCCTAACTATAGGGAAAATCACGTACCGCGAGATGGCACTGGAAATGACAAAATGTCGGATTGAAGTGTGAACAACAAATATTCTATTCTACATAGCCCCAGTTGCTCATTTTCATCTGCATGTTCTAACTGCTTTCATATCCATTGGACTTTCGCTTGAGCCAGAAATAAATGAAATATTATGTGATTGCGTATTTTTTTTTAGTAAACTTTTACCAGTTTCGGCCATTTCTGTCTTTCTTATTGATTTTTGATAATTAGGCAGTGGAAGGTTCTGCCTAGGAAAGGATCCGTTTTTCAAGCTCTTTCTCTGTAAATAATAAGAGAATTTATGTAGAGAAATAACAGAATTGCCATATGTACAGCATTGTGTAACAAAGCACATTTTTCGTTATCTTATATCCACATCACTTCCTCCAATTTTTTGCATTTTCAAATGGTTAACAACAATTGTTTACAAAGTATCGTCTAAATATATCACTTTCAATGCGTAAATGGCCCCCACCCATATAAACAAACGCAACTGATTTATTGTTCACACCTCGAGTGGTTCAAACTGTAAAAGATAGATGTCGCCCACTTCGCGGTTTATCCGTATACGATACTGTTTTGAGAGAGATAGAGATTGGCCGAACCATAGTTTCATCTCTTTCTCTCAAAATAGCACAATTCCACCGATTACAACTTCCTTCAAAAATGTCAATACGAATTTTTAGCACTGTTGCAAGATTTACGAAATTCAACTTGATTTTAAATACATTTTGCTCCGATGTTAACTTAAACTTTAGTTGTAAAGAATATTTTTTAACTTTGACTACACGGTACAGAGTATAATCGTGATCATGTGCATTTCGGAAAAATTTGCAATTAGTTGATACTTTGAGGGGATTTTAGTCGTCTATTGTAAGTAAATATCTATGGAAAAATCATGACTTTAATGACGCATGCGCATAATATGGAATATTTGTCTTCCGATAACTCTATGTCATTATCTTTTACATCTCAACTGCCACAACCTAACCTCAAAAAGAAGAAACTGTTTTCAGCAATTTTTTGAAAATTGAATTTATAACTTTTATATTCTAACAAATTAATAGCAAAGCAGGGCGTGCAAATAAAAATGATCTATTCTAATAAATTATGTATTTTATCAATCATACATACATATTTTTTAAATTATTTTTCCATATTAGCAAAATTTATTGAATTTGGGAACTTTTATGTATACAATTTCCTGACAAAAAAATAAGTCGTTTTTTCGAATTGATTTAATTAAAAATGGGTTTTATTAAACACCGATTGCGTTTTTCTATAGTAAAAAAGATCACACTGTCACAATAACTCTTTGAACCTAAAAATAAGTCAATTATTTAATTTATTTAATTAATTTCGTTTGGCGGTGGCCAATTCGGAGCTTCTGACGGGCCAAGTGGATCTAAAATTTTCCAAAAATTTGTTATCCACGACGGTTTCATGGTCGCGTATATCTAAACCATCCATGTCTAAATCCTCCCTTCGTAAGAATTTTTTAGCGGTTGCGTTAACGATTTTTTGCTGGTGGACATCCATCATCATGGTAGGACCTTTAAAAAAACAATATAAAACGAAAAAAAAAAGGTGACGAAAACGTTTTACCTAACGAGATTCCGGCTTTCGAATCTTTATTGTCAATCATTAGGCTACGAAAAAAACGGTTAAAATCGTCCTGTCGAAGTTTTTCCTTTGGTTGGATCGGCGTTTCGCATTTGTGCGGTACTAAGAAGCCTGCGTAGGGCATACCTAAATAGAAAAGTCCAAAAAAAACGTTAAGAATGTGGAAACCCAAATAGAGAAGCTAAAAAAAATACAAAAAATCGTTAGTAAGCATTAAAAATTGTAGACTTGCAAAAAACGGGAAATCTATAAATAAACTGTTAAAACCATGAAAAATTAAATTAACGCCACATAAAAACCGTTAAAAACGTGCATAAAATCGCATAAAAGAGAAAATTACAAATAATTATCGCAAATAACTGTTAAAAGCTTTAACAATTAAGGACCGTAAAAATTGCTTTACTAACTGTTAAAATATTTTAAATTGTACTGAAAAATTGCTAAACATCACAATAATAAAAAAGCGCAAAAAAACACATAATTTCACAATTATAGCCATACTGACTAATTTTTTCAGTAGATTTACTATATATATAATAAAGTTCTTTTACCTGTCATGACGAAACATTTGGGTTTATAATCGATCTTCGGGATCAGTACAAAATATCGTACTTTATTATTTGGGGCATAGACTCGTTTTCCAATGGCGTACATGCCGCTTTCGTGCAGGATTTTCACTAAGTGCGTGAAAATTTGGAAACCGTCGTTTGTCGACTCGTTCGGCATCACATAAAAAGTATCCTCACCTTAAAAAAGATAAGAAAAAAATAAAGCTAGATAAAAGAAAGTTTACCTATAGTTTCAGTGAAACACAAATTTAGTAAAATTTGTTATTATAGTTCAAAAAAAGTTGCTAATAAACCATAAAAATTCGTTACACATGATTAAAATAGCAAAATTAGAAAACGGCCAAAAAAATTAAAAAAAAGGTAAAAAGTTTAATTGAAAATCGATTAAAAAGAGTTCGAAATGAACCAAAAAAAATTAAACTAACAAACCAAGAGTTAGGTATGTTTTCTATAAAACTCATCAAAAATTATGAAAAACCCCATAAATTGCTAAAAAAATTGTTATATATTACTAAAATATTGCTAAAGTCGCTAAATGTTAAAAAAATTGATAAACATTACTATAGATTGCTATAAAATTGCTAAAGATTATTAAAAATTGTTAAAGTTCGCAAAGGATCAATAAAAACTAATAAACGTAGTTAAAAATTGCCAAAAAAACTAAAAAGAATCGTTAAAAAGTTAAAAATATTCCTAAAACGTGTTAAAAAACACTTTAAAAAAATGTTAAGAATCGCTAAAAAGTACTAAAAATCATTAAAAAATTGCTATAGATCGTTAAAAAATTGCTAAGGATCACTAAATATCGCCAAGGACGAAAAAATTAGTGATAAAATGTTGTTAATGAATCAATAATTGCTTACCTCTCAAATAAGTTTCCGGTACGAATTTTTTATGGGTGAATCCCATAATTTCGAAACACCTTTCGGTTTCGACGCGGAATTGCGCGTCGTCCATTTTCAAAAATTTCCCGTGTCGGACCACCCCCTTAACGATTTCCGACTCTTCGACTTTTACGTCGCGGTGTTCAGCCAAAGTTTTCACATAACTTCTCGGCGTCGAAGTAAATAGTTTTAGAGAAATGTCTTTTCTAAAATTAAAACATACATAAAAAAGTTATAGTATAGTTTTTATTAATTTTTTGCAACCAATCCAAAAATTGTTCGATATAAAATAAAGTAACAGACAGCCATGAAGTGCTAATAAGTCTCAGGACCCGAAAAGCCCCTTGGAAGTAATAAAAACATTTATGGAAATATAAAAAAGGCTTGAAGTGGGAAAAATAGTTAAAAACTCTTTCGATACTGATGCAAACAGCAAAAATGCTCATAGAATGCCCATAAATACTAATTAAATTGTCAGAAACCTTTATACAACTGCTAAAAAGCCCGACGGAAGTTCCAAAGATGCTAAGAATATATAAAAGTGCCAATAACCATTAATAATTTAAATAAAAAATCAATTACCTGAATATTTTAGTTGTAACCGATGGTATGGACAATTTGGTACCAAACGTAAACGGTATTTTCCACGGTTGACTGCCCTGAGAGTTTTTGTAGGTGAGCAAAAGATGGGGAGCGCCTATTTTCGTATTGCACATGACGCTATTTTTAGTACCAGTAACTATTTTACGTGCCATAAGTAAATTCTTTTGAGATTGATCCTAAAAAAAGCATTAATTGATATCAAAATTAACAATTTAATAAAAACTTACAACATATAACTCGTTCATACATTTAGCCACTAAATTCTGATTAGTTATGGGAAAAGGAAGATTAACGTTAGGTCCTATGATGTATAAATATATTTCATACTGATTTATGGACTCTATAATTTGCTTAATCACTTCTAGATCAAAAACGGGAGTATTATTACTGTCCAAAGTAGTAAAAAAAATCAGCTGTAGAGTTACCAATCCCCTTAACTCCAAAGCTTCTTGTAAATGGTAAATACCCAATCGTAATGCATCTAACCAACTGGACTTACCAGCTTCCATACTATTAATCTCTTTAAATACTAATTTTGGATCGAAATCATCCATATCCGTCGTGTATATGTTTGGGTAGTTTTTGTCATTTTGTGTTTTGTCTGAATTCATTAAAATCAGTCTATATATGCTCCTAGAATTCATGAACCATTTAAAAGTCGCGAATTTTAAGAGTCCGTTTAGGAGTTCAGCTTTTTTGGGCGAGCCTACGTCGAATAACACGAGACCGCAATCTTTTTTCGACACTGGAGGCATTTTAATACCGTTTAAAAAATATAACCTACAAATAAGTTAAGAAAAGCAAAAATAGATAAATTTAAATTATCTAAAATGTTTTGATATTCGAACAGATTTTAGTCTAATTAGAATTAGTAAATATCATATATTTTAATACAATTTTTATTATTTATTAATTATTGTTTGTATCTGGAATCTAGACTTATTTGACAGATAAATGCCAAAATTAATCAGAATAGCCAACATAAAAGTGAATTCAGTTACGTTTGTTACGAAGAGTTTATAGATGGCAGCAGGTAGAGTTATCGAAAGACAAATATTCCATATCGACACTCCCATTGAATAAAGGTTGTAACTCATATTATCGGAAAAATGACTTACAACCTTGTTCGATGGGAGTGTCGATATTACATGCATAAGTCGTTAATGTCAGATTAGTTTGTTTCTGATTATTTAGAATAAATTGCAAATTTGTTAATTATATTCAGTGTTGCCAATTGCAGCATAATTATGCGATTTCTGCACAATTTAAGAAGTCTGCGCAAAATTTTTGCGTCTAAATTAAATCGCATTATTTCCGCATTTTATCCTTGTCACCAATTTTGTTTTGAGTGTAAACTTGGAACACTACATTATTACTAAACTATTACTGTCGCCAGCTACTAGTAAAAAAAATAATTGGCGATTTTAGTGTCAAGGAAAAAACTTTACTGCAGGAAACAAGCTAAATAAAATAAGTGATATGACAAAGTACTAAACACAAAAACCTGTCCAAAAATATCGCATTATTTTTATTCAAGAGCCGCATAATTTTATCTGAAACAGTTGGCGACACTGATTATTTTTGGTCAGTGTTAACGGAGTCTATGTCTTCTTTTTTAAAGATCTCTCAATCAGGAAAAATTATATAGTGGGCGACATCTATATTAGACCGTTTGAACTACTCGAGGTGTGAACAATAAACCGTTTGTTTATATAGATGACAAGAACTTTTTCTGTAATTTTAAGCCGTTTATGCATTGAAAGTGATCTATTTGGACGATATTTTATAAAGAATTTTTGTTAATAAATCATACCATCTGAAAATGAAAAGAATTGGAAGAAGTGATATGGAGATAAGATCACTAATAATGCACAATGCTCTACATACGGCAATTCTATTACTTATCTACATACATTTCCTTTTGGTCCCAAGGTGGTTAAGAAATGGAAAAATATCTTGAAGATAGGAAAACCCATAGAGATAAAATAAAGTTAGACAGATCATGAAAGAGACAGACTAAAGCCGATGTTCACAACATCTCCACTCGAGAAGCATATTTTGATTCGATTAGGACTCATAAAAATGCATTAGCGTCGTTGATTCAGGGGCGTAGTAATATTTCGAAATAGATATGTAAAAACCACATTTTAATTTTTGTTCATCATATTTTTTTACTTAATTATCGAACTTTCAGTAACAATTAATTTTTATAACAGTTCGTTGACATGTACCATATAGTCCGTTCAATATTTCTTTTAACTTTTTGACAATTGGCGAAAAATAAACTCACTAACTGTCAGTAGATAGAACGTCCTTTAACTTTAAAGATTCAATAACTAAAGGCGATGACGTTTAGAATAAAATTTAACAAGTTGATTTCTTATACAATTGTCACAATCTAAACGTCATTGTCGTTAGTTACAGAACCGTTAAAGTTAAAGGACGTTCTATCTACTGACAATTAATCTGCACAAATTCTATCAAAAATGGTAGTGTCTATTGATACTATTTTAAGTTGGAATTAAGGATATAGATATTCTAAAATTTCAACAGTTTTCCTGCCTTTTTTCAGAATAATAAATATTTAGTAATAGATTAAAATATGCTAAATTATATTCCCTGTAATTATATTTGTTATGCATATTATGTTCAAATAATTCACTATTTTTTAACTTGCTAATGGCCGAGTAGACACATCCAAACAGATTAGCCACACTATATATTTTAAAACAAAATTACTAGTCGATCTGAAGTCTGTCATTTTAAGAAAAAAGAAATATTTGACATGGTATATCTCTGCGAAAACTAATATCAAAGTATATGTTGGCAGCAAACACTTTGTAAATGATGATTTTCTTATAGTTTCCATAAGTTTTCCATTCATACATATATGTGTAGAATTACATATATGTATTCATACTAATTTATTTGTTTTCTAGGTTGGCAACTTGGAGGGAACTCCCTTGTTGTGCCCACATATACCGATAGAGATTGCCAACGTCGGAAATTTAAATGTTCCCATAATTTATTTAAATTTTATAAAACCTTTTTTTTGTGATTTTCTGACAACTTTTGCTGAATTATTTTTCAGATTAAGTTTATCTTTGTCGCAGTTTTTTTTATTAAATAATTTTAAGTTAAGGAAAAAAAATGTGTTTCTAAAATTTCAAATAAACCGAGTACAGAAGTTGCCAAATTTCATAAGAATTCAGTTGAATTAGGAAAATTGTTTCGTACAGTAAAAAAGAATTTTTTTTTCGGTAGCAAATTTTTTTGGTACGTTGTCAAATTTCATAAGACTTAATTGAAACTTTGAAAACAGGATAATTAAGTAACTTTTGTCGCGTTGCCAAATTTCGTAAGATTTCAGTAAATCTTGTGAAATTATTTCCAACAGTTTAGTAAATTCAGTGAAAATATATATGACGTTGAAAATTTTTTTAAACTATTATTAACATTATATAGGACATTCTGAAACTCAATAAATAAAATAGGACTAACTAAAGATCCTCGAGGAATACTTTCCTAATAATGTTCTTTCAGTGTACAAAGATCTAAATATACGTTTTATATTTTTTCATTATAATTAGGCTCACAAAAGCATGACAGTATCATCTCCAGAACGTTGTTCGAGATCCTCTAGTGGAAGGAAAGAATCAAAGACTCGTTAGTTCGTCTTATAGAGTCGGTGAAAGACCGTGTGAATCCCACGCGCACTCCCGCGATTTGTTTATTTATTATTAATTTGCGATATGGATGTGAAGCGAATTTTGAAAATATTTTTTTTATTGTTCGGATTCGTGGGTTTAAGTAAGTATATTTTTATAATCTTTTAACACGTTAGCTGCCAAGATAATAATATTTCTTTGGTATTTTCTCCTCTTATTTGAATGGTGAAAATTGCGTTTTTTGGTGTCTGCAATATTTTTAATTTTCAGTATTTTCAAGATATGGGATTTTTTCTTTTTTTTAAGGCGAAATTGTCTTATTCGGTTTAATTACGTTTTCTTAATACAAGTTGCAATATTTTAACACGTTAGCTGCAAAGATAAATGAGCGTTTTAACAATATCTTCAGAATTTTCAAGATTTTGAATTTTTTCTTTTTTTTTTTAAGCTGAAAATCGCTTTTTTTTAATTACGATTTCTAAATTCAGGTTTTTAAATTTTTGATTTGGAGATTTTTGAGTGTCTGCAATATTTTAACACGTTAGCTGCAAAGAAAAGTGGACATTTTAACAATATTTATTTTCTACGAAATTTTCTCCTTTAAATGGTAAAAATTGTGTTTTTTGGTGAGCGAAATATTTGTTTTTTCAGAATTTTCAAGATATGGAATTTTTTCTTTCTATTAATAAGAAAATTGAGTTATTAGGTTTAATTACGTTTTCTAAATACAAGTTTTTTAATTTTTCCAATTTCTGATTTGGAGATTTTCGAATGTCTGCAATATTTTAACACGTTAGCTGCAAATATAAGTGGACTTTTTTAACAATATTTATTTTATACGAAATTTTCTCCTTTTAACGGTAAAAATTTCGTTTTTTATTATCTGAAATATTTGTTTTTTCAGTATTTTCAAGATATGGAATTTTTTCTTTTTTTTAAAGGTGAAAATCGCCTTATTCGGTTTAATTTTTCTAAATTCATGTTTTTAAATTTTTTCAATTTTTGATTTGGAGATTTTCGAGCGTCTATAATATTTTAACACGTTAGCTGCAAATATAAATGGACTTTTTTTAATAATATTTATTTTATACTAAATTTTATTCTTTAAATGGTAAAAATTGTGGTTTTTGGTGTCTGCAATATTTGTTTTTTCAGAATTTTCAAGTAATGGAATTTTTTCTTTTTTTAAGGTGAAAATCGCATTTTTTTTCATGTTTTTAAATTTTTACCATTTCTTAATTGAAGATTTTCGAGTGCCTTCAATATTTAACACGTTAGCTGCAAAGATAAATGGACTTATTAAACAATATTTATTTTATACCAAATTTTCTCCTTTAAATGGTAAAAATTGTGGTTTTTGGTGTCTGCCATATTTGTAATTTTCAGTATTTTCAAGATATGGAATTTTTTATTTTTTATTATGGTGAAAATCGTGTTATTCGGTTTAATTATGTTTTCTAAATTCATGTTTTTAAATTTTTCTAATTTTTGATTTGGATATTTTCAAGTGTCTGCAATATTTTAACACGTTAGCTGCAAATATAAATGGACTTTTTTAACAATATCTATTTTATACGAAATTTTCTCCTTTGAACGGTAAAATGCGTTTTTTGGTGTCTGCAATATTCGTAATTTTCAGTATTTTCAAGATATGGAATTTTTTCTTTTTTTAAGGTGAAAATCGCATTTTTTGGTTTAATTACGTTTTTTTCATGTTTTTAAATTTTTACCATTTCTTAATTGAAGATTACCTGTAATATTTAACACGTTAGCTGCAATTATAAATGGGTTTTTTAACAATATTTATTTTATACGAAATTGTCTCCTCTTTTGAATGATAAAAATTGCGTTTTTTGGTGTCTGCAATACAAAATTTTTTCCTCTTTTGATCGGTAAAAATTGCGTTTTTTGATGTCTACAATATTTGTAATTTTCAGTATTTTCAAGATATAGAAATTTTTCTTTTTTTTTTTAAGATGAAAATCGCGTCTTTCAGCTTAATTAAGTTTTCCAAATTCATGTTATTAAATTTTTCCAATTTCTAGTTTTAAGATTTTGAAATGTCTGCAATATTTATATTTTTTCAGTATTTTTTAGACAAAAATATTAGATTTATATAAAATTTTCTTGTCACATTTTTGTTTAGTGAAAAAGTATTTTTTAATTTTTTTCCCTTTTAAAATTTTTTAATATTTACAATATTTATGTTATTAAGTATATTTTTATATATTATAAACGAATCATTCTGTATAACTGATTTATCGTTTCGTAATAACTCGTCAAAACGTTTTGAATATAAAAAATGGTACTAATTTTTTAGAACGTTCCAAAAATGGTATAACAACATTTCATCCAACTACATTTACATGATTTTATCTGACCTAAAGATTCTTTCTATTTTTAATCAGATAATTCAATAAGTCCAATTGAGCATAAACGATTTTAACAATCAGATAATATAATAAATAAATTTTTTTAAGTTATAGAATTTTGGTTCATTATTTTGTTCTATTATTAATTTATGTATTTTAGAATTTATAAATGATCGATTCCATTTAAAAATGAAAAACCAATCTGTGTTTCTCAAATTAACCACGAAAATTTTAAAAATAACACTTCCTGCTTTGCTCCTATTATAAAACAACTAATAAATTTTAGGATGTTACGACATTTTAATATTAGGAGTCTATTTTGACAATATGACACTTAACACGTTGACTGCGGAAAAATATTAGTCATATTTTCACAATAAGAATATTCTAACAACCTTTTAAAGACATTGTTTCATTTGCGTGGGGTTTACTCATTTTCACCTAACCACAATAGATAGAAAAATATTAAAAACGACATTTTATTAGCTTAGAAGATCATAAAAAACGACCTACACGCAAACGACATGTTTATTATTCTTTCGTTTTTAACATCAGATGTGATTTTGTAAGGTTTTTTTCTATAACTACTAAAAAGAAACATTTTTTTGATATTTAATTTTCATCGTATCCTCAAAAGCATTTCATTTAACTTTTGTAAATTTGTAGATTAATAAAACTGTATAACAGTATTTGTACGTTACATTGTAGTCACGATTTTGTTAACAATGCATAACAATCGTTTTTTCACTCATTTTTAAACATTGAAAAAAATAAATAAATGAGATAAATATTCTGTGGCACCATTTTTGGGAACGATCAAATTCAAATTGTAAAAAAATATGTAAAATATTTCAAATCATGAATGTAAATTTACAATCTTTGACTAATAAGACCAATACAGTACAGGAATATAATAAAAGTGATATTTCTAAGGGTCCCACGTACAAAACCAAATATAATTATTATAAATAGATCCGGAAGAAATCTCAATAATCTTGTTGGAAACCCAGATTTGGATATGCTCCCGTATTAGTTACGGTTCAGGGACAAATTACAAATCAAGGATTTTTTTCATCAATAGAAATAAAACTCTAGGTCAAGTATCACAATATAATTAAACAGTAGTTTAGGGGTCAACTAGTTTCGGCTTATGAGCCATCATCAGGCCTAGCAACAAATTACCCGGTTTGGAACAAAACAATTGTTATACAGTAAAATCTAAAGATTTTTAACTTACCATATTTAGTATTTGACGGGAATTATAATTAAATAAACAAACGTTTAAACATTTACATATTATTTAAGGGGGGTTGGGGGCAGAGCTGTTGTAAGTACCAACAAAAAGTCTTAAGTACCAGTACTTGTTCAAAGTGGATCTATGAACAAGTACCAGTACTAAGAATATACAGGTTGTTTTTTTAAAAAGTTTCCACCCCCGATTTAGACTTATCCAATAATTTTTGGCAAAAATGGCGAGACACGTCGATTTTTGATTTGGGAGGGACAAAATTTTTGATAAACAAACATCACTCTAACGTCAACCCCCTTCACCCCTCGTCCCTCAACTTTAAAATTTAAATAGGGAACATACCATGTGTGGCACATCAGAGGAAAAGTAATTCAATAGAATTCAAATCACTAAGTTTAATTTTTTTACTACCCCTCTGAACAGAAATACAGGGTGTTTTTTCCTACCCTCACTTTACTCTCGCATAATAATTTTTGAGAAAAATAGTGAGACACGTCTTCTTTTGATTTAAAGGAAAAGGTAGGAAAAAACACCCCGTATTTCTGTTCAGGGGGGTAGTAAAAATATTAAACTTAGTGATTTGAATTCGGCATTGAATTACCTTTTCCCTGATGTGCCACACATGGTATGTTCCCTATTTAAATTTTAAAGTTGAGGGGCGAGGGGTGAAGGGAGTTGACGTTAGAGTGATGTTTGTTATCAAAAATTTTGTCCCCCTCAAATCAAAAATCGACGTGTCTCGCCATTTTTGCCAAAAATTATTGGGTAAGCCTAAATCGGGGGTGGAAACTTTTTAAAAAATACCCTGTATAAGTACTTAATTATTTCGTTTAAGTATTACTTGAAAATAGTAAATTTAAGTACTAAGTATTAAGTAACCTATTTGTGTTTAAGGAATTCCGGAATTCAGGAACAAATCAAGAAAATACTTTAAAGAACACATTAAAGAATATTATGCAGTAATCCGTAATACTTAAGTACTTTTAAAGGTTTTAAGTACTGTTCGAGTCCTTAAGTATTTTTAATTTTTTAAATTGCAAGTAAAATATATTTAAAACAAATTTAAGTACTAAGTACAAGTATTAGGCTGAATACTTAAAAGTTTAAGTACCAGTACACGTATTTTCTGGAATACTTAGTGTAAAGTACTTGAGTACTTAAAAGTACTTAAGTACATTTTTTAAGTACTGTCGGTAATCAGTACCGCAGCAAAATTGACGGACGAAAATTTGTTTAAACAAATTAATGTTGCTGTCTAAAACACAGGTAATTAAAGGTTCTCTTACGTATGAAAACCATAGGGAAAAAAATCTTGTTTTTTGATCCTGAAGGGCATTTGCATCGTACAATGTGAACATTAACGGTGAATATAAAGTATCCATAAGGAATGAAAAAGCTGTTTTTCCAGCTGCAAGAAGACCGGAAAGAGGGAAATCACTTATTAAATTTAAGTAACTTTTTTTTATTACAACTATTGTCCTGAGTTGTGGAGGGCGTAAATCCGTTATAAACATCACGCTATGTTCCCATATAGCACGAGACATCCTGGGGACGTCCATTTTAGGTCCAATTTAGATCTGAACGTCCTGGACCATTTCAGGAGGTATTGAAAACGTTTTTTTAACGTACCCATTACATACGAATTCGATGTACTGGGTATGTCAATCTCTGGACGTCATTTACTTTTTAACACGTGAAACAATGTTTTTTCTTTTGTTCGTTATTTGTGTAATCTGATTTATCTCGTCATTTGTATGATATTAAAATCTATCTCAAGAAACAAATAGGTAGATGAATCTCTACAAGAATACACCCTTGCGGATTTGTCTTGTGTCTTTGTTTTTTACTGAAAGTAATCAATCACCTTATTATTCATGTATATGTTTCAATAACGGGAGGAACAAACTCTCCTCTCGTAATTGACACATTTTTTTTGCATTTATACTATACAAACAAATTCAAGTATATGTAAATGTCCCTTCTAATATATATTTAATAAGAGAAAGAACCTACTATACATTGCACTGAAGATGACTTTATAAAAGTCGAAACGTCGGCATTATATCTATAGTGATTTCAGTCATTTTTACCTTTTCCCAACCAACTCCCAGAACTAATTCTGCTTATGACAACGAACATATTCCGCGCATTCGTACATCCAAAGTAAGCTCATTTTGAGTCTTCAATTATCTAATCTGGACGTTTTGGTTACATACTCAAAACGTCCTCTATAGGTACTCGAGGACTCAAAACGGACGTACTGGGGATATACGAATCCGCGGCAATTGGACGTCCCCAATACGTACCTGGGACTTCGACCGTACCTAATCTGGACATCCCAGTACATAAGGTACGTCTTGGTTGGAAGTTCTCCGTACGTTTTGGGGACATACTTGTACTATATGGGGTAGTGCTGGACTCAACCCTGAACTCCTATTCTGTAACCCGTGAGAGTGCTCGTACACGACTACTCATCTGTAAGAGTACTCTCTCACTTACCGTTCATATAAACATAACCACACTCTGTATCACAGAAGACAATATGTGCAAGTCCATTCTCTCAAAATTTAGCAATTCTCTAGCTTTTACCCAGTAGAGTACTCGCGTATGAGTAAGTGCATTCTCTTACCTTTCGCAGTAAACCTAAACTCCTACACGACACGACAACTCACACAAGTTAGTGCATAGTGGCCCCTGATCGATAAAAAAACTTGAGATATTCGATTAAGATAATCGCCTATGGGCGTCGGTAGGGGCGAGCTCACCTGAAGCACTGAGGTGCATTCTTCATAAGATCTAAGAGCTCGTCTGTAAGATCTTTTGCTTCGCGTAGAATCCTAAGATTCCCTAATAACACAAGTACATCCCAGGGACGTCCTTCATTTGCTTCTGGGACGTTCCTGGGATATTCTTCGTCTGGGCATGAGTATGTACTAGGGACGTCCCAGGGACATATACTCTCCAACAAAAAGTACATATATGGGATGTCTTTCTGATACGTCCCAGGTATGTACCAAGTTCCAACAAACTAAATCAAAGGGACACTCTATGGATGTTCCAAGAGCATCACTTAGATATATGAGGACTTCCTCGAATGTTCTGTTTTTTTTTCAACACAAAACGACTTAGTTTATGACGTCATAAAATAGCACATTCCATTTGACTGAAGTAGTGACGTGTATTTTTTGTTCGACCCATAGATGGCGCGATTTCAATTGCGCTTAATTTCAAACATTTCTGAAGAATAAATTCATCTTTGGACCAAGAAATATATTCAATTGTAGGCCAAAAACGTCATAGAACGAAATAGTGCCAGTTTTCGTCTATTGTTTAATAGTGCGTACTCTAGTGCCACTCCAGAGCTGAAAGTGCCACTTTTGGCACAATTGTGCTACATTTGACAATACTGGATCACCAAACAATGTTGCCAAAGCTAGAGATTTAGATTAAGGGGATAAGAAGGAAACAAGATTTTTAAATAGAAATTTAAACTGTAAATCTTCAATTAATATTTTGATGAGTTTTGATGATTCTTATGTGAATGGATATCAGAAATCCAGGGACATGAAAGGGACAACCTATGGATATACCAGATGGGACATTCCCGGGACATCCCAATCACGTCCTTGTACCGCGGTACATAAAAAGGACATACTTAGATTATCCCTGTGTTAATAGGAGTAGATATACTAGGGGCTTCCCAACCCCACTATAGGGAATTCAATGTGTTAGAGAGAGAGAGGTATAAGAAATTCAGCGAGTCAGAGAGAGAGAGAGCCATTGAAATGATGCCACAAAGAACGCTGTATATATCCTCAATATACACAAAGAAAGGATGCCACAAAGTACGGTGTATATATTATCAATATACACAAATGTATATAAACTTTTTCTGTCACATTGTGACATCCAACAATTGCCAATAATGAAAAAAAAAGTTCCATCTGTCAATTTAAGAGAAAAATCATGCGCAGAAGGAACGCTTAATCACTAACTTCGTTGCTATTGGTCCAAATTGAACGCGGGAAACGGCGCTATATTTGAAATGCGACGTTGAATAATAATTTCCTAGTTAAACATGCCTAACTCCCCCGTTCACCTCCGTTGCTCCACAGAAGGAACGTTAAATCCCTAACTTCGTTGCTATTGGTCGGATTTAAACGCGGGAAACGGAGCTACATTTGAAATGTGACATTGAATAATAATTTCCTAGTTAATCATGTCTCCCCCGTTCCCCCCCGTTGTACCCATAACTTACCCCAACACTGTTAAAATGTCACTTGTGACATATCAAATAAAAGCTCACATGACAAGAAAAATAACGTAAAATTCCATATTTCAGTGTAATAGAAAAATGTGCTTAAAATACGAATTTCTACAGAGCGAAAGTAAAATAATAATTTTTATATAATTTTGTTGTCGGTTGTGTGAATTTCTTCAGTGGTCTTCTTGTGAGTGCTCTTCAGTTCCTATCAGCTATCCATTTGGTCCCGAGTTTTTCAATGGCATGGGTGTTGGAGCTCTCCATTCTTCTCCCGACGTATCTTCCTTGTATTTCCTTGAATATGCAAGTGTAGGAGGAGCCAGTGTGGAGAGCTCTATAGTCCATTATTGGATTAATGTAGGTTTTGTAGTTGTGTAGTAAAGTTTGAGTTACATCTACAAAATTGTCCACCCAGAGCTCCGATGAGAAAGACTCGTCTGATAACTAAGAGTTTTTATACTTCAGACGACCAATTTACAGTACGCGTAAACTATAATCCCAAATAGGTAACTTCGTCCAAGCGAACAAGTCTCTCTCCCCAGAGCCTAAGATTGATTTCATTGAGAGATTTATTGGTTTTTAGGATATGGTTTAGATGTCTAAAGGTAATAAGATGGGTTTTTTGTAACCCTCAATTTATTACAAATTGGGAGAACTGGTTTAGAAGTTGTTGGATTTTGGTGTTCAGAGCTCTTGTGGATGGTGCTGTGGCAGAAATAGCGGAGTCGTCAGCATATAGCTGAATATCTTGGCTAAGAGAGAGACTGTGGGATGTTTTCGTGTAAATGAGGTACAGCAGGGGGGCTAACACATAGGGTGGGGGACTCCGGTAAGCGGAGTAAAGGGGTCAGTTATAGAGTTGAGATCAATTGATCTGTTCTTGAGGTAGGAGTGGATGAAGTTTTATTGGAGAAATAGGAAGATCTGGCATGTCAAACTTGATCAAAAGCCTCTTGGACATCAAAATACATATTGACCAAGGTTGGGGGCTTTGGAGGCTTGGCTGTGGAGTTTTACTAGTGCATCATGGGTGAATGATCAGACCTAAATCTATGTTTGAATTGGGAGATCGTTCTTCTTTTATCCAGAAGTCTCCAGATATGGTTTCTTCAGTAGAGCGTACCTAGAACGTTCGTCAAGGGTATAGATCTGTAGGAGTTTGTGGAAGTAGGGTATTTGTGGTGTTTCGGGATCCGGATAGAAGTTTTCCAACAAATTGGAAAATAGGAATACTGAAAGCAGCCGTTCATGAGTATATATGGAGAATGGTAGTAGGGAGGTCGTTCAGGGCCTGGCGTTTTATATGGTCAGGACATGGGGCTGAGTTTTTCCCCTTTTGACAATGGGTGAGGATAGGGTCTTGCTTGGAGGGATTAGAGGAGGATATTTGTGTCATTTTGGAAACGGGGATTGTGGGTATTTCTGATAATGTTTTGGAGATGCCTTTTGAAAGCAGTGGCCTTCTGGTTAGGGTTGTAGAGGATTTGTCTGTTCACTTGTAGGTGAAAATGTGACTTGGTCTTTTGACCGGTAAGTATGTGGAGTTTATTCCAGAATCTGGAACAGTCCTTGTGGTCGTGGTTAGAAGTAACATCAATCCAATTTTTGTTTATTTGTATTGTATTATTTTTGTATTCAGGTTCGGTGAACTTAAACACTCGGTATAACTATAACTAATTTATTTACAGTAAAAAAACACAACTCTTATATTTATATTAAACACAAGTAACAATATTAATTTATATTAGCGTGCGATCGTCTCCTTGTCCGACTCTTCCAAGTATTTATACTTATAACCACCGATCTGGACACATCTGGAAGGGTGACGTCACGATTGCTCGAAGATTCTCTGTAATTCCAGAGTGCGGTGTGTCCACAGTATGTATTGATCTGATCAGGGCGTTTAACCGATTCTATTGGGTTTTAAGGACGGTATCCCTAGTTCTTATGAACTTCCGTTGAATATTGGAGTGGATGTTGAGGTGGGGGGTTGATCTGTGTTTATTGTGACTAGGAGGCAGCAAAATTTTTCAAGTGTTCTAGAAATGCGAATGCGATTTGATTTTTTAAAAAAAATATATCAACGATTTATATTTGTTTGTGAAAATTCCCAATAACAACAGGTGCATTTAAAATGTTTTATGTATTGTAAAATACGCATATTTCTTCATTTTACGGCTATAAAAACAGAATGGATACTTAAAATTAGATAAAAGTCGCGGTTTTGACGCTAAAAATAAAACAGTGTTAATGAGACAAATTGTCATAGTTAATTTATGTACAGGGTATTGTAAAAATTTGAATTCAATGTTTCGTATTCAAAGAGCCACCTTCAACTCATTCAATATGGTAATATTTTAACTTTAACCAGTATTATTTTCATTTTTCATTATTTTAAAAAATGTTCACTGTAGGTGGCATCATTAATCAAGTTTACGACCTATGGCAAATTTTTTCAATAATGACGAACCAAATATGAGAAAAACACATTTGCAAAATGTAAAAGTAATAATATTAAAATATCTGCAGCGACCATATGTGTTAAATCTCATTTGGTATTAAGATTATTTAACCCACACAAAATTTTATAATAAAATATGAGCACAAGAAATGAAACGGTATAAAAGATTTAGTTAAGTTCAGCGATCTTTTATTGTGATCTTGATTCTTTTAACACCTTTTAATTAATTAATCAAGAACAAGTTTTTGGACTATTTGAATTTTAATACATTTAGAAAATATTTTTATCCTTATAGAATGTGTTCTAATTTTACACAGATGACACTTAGTCGTAGAAACAAAAATAGAAATAAAATCCGAAAGATTTACAAATTAATTCCGTAGATTTAACGAAATTTCTCTAATTCCATTTCCTTCTAAAAATATATATCCATAAATTTAAATATTAGATCCAAGATCCAAGACATAGGCGTGCCCTTATTTTATAAACTCGCCATAGACCTATGAAAAATGTCTAATGACTATAAAATTCTATAAAAATAACGGTTGAAAACTGTTAAAAAACAAAAAAAAAACAAACTTGTTAAGAATCGAAAAAGGCATAAAATCATTCTAAAATTATTAAAACTGATTATTTATAGCTTAACGGTTAAACATACTTCAAAACGGTTAAAAATGTAATAAAGCTGTTAAAATTGTGAAAAGTCACTATTATTACATTTAGAACCAAGTTACGATTTACTGTTAAAATTGATTTGAAATGTTAAAAATCGTCTAAAAAACATTCATCAATTGCTATAAAACGATTGTTAAATTGTAACATGTAACAAGTTAATGTAATAATACAAAAAAATTGCTACAAAAATAATTATAACAGTTAAAAATTTATTATAATGATATAGAATACCTTAAAACGTAATACTAAAAAACGGTTAAAAGTGTTAAAACTCGCCGAAACACATTACAAACGGTTAAAAATCGTTAAACCTTGTTAAAAATGATTGAAAAATGGTTAATATTCCTCGAAAACCGTTATATAATTTATATTGCTGTAGACCTTAATAATAGTAAAAAATCGTATTATAATGATTAAAAATAAAATAAAACTGTTTTCTATTAAGGAATTTAAAATTTTTTAAAAATTGTAGGAAATATAATAATTAATAGTTAAAAATTGATAAAAAATAGTTAAAAATGTAATAAAAACTGTTAAAATTAGTACAAATTACAATGAAACGGTTAAAAAACAGTTAAAACCGCTTTTATAAATCTTAAATAGATTTTTGGTTAAAAAATGCTGTAGTTAAAAAATACAGCTTCAAAAATAGTTAAACATTGATAAGATACGGTTAACAATGTTAAAAAAACTTTTAACATTGTTAACCGTTTCTTACAAATTGTTAGAAAAAAGTTTAAATCGCTTTTATAAGCGATTATAAGATTTTTTAGTTAAAAACTGTTGTAGCTAATAATTAATATAATACAGCTTCAAAAATAGTTAAAACATTGATGAGAAACGATTAAAATGTAATAAAATGGTTAAAAACTGGTTAAAATTACTATGAAACGGTTAAAACAAAAGTTAAAACAGTTTTTATAAGCTTTGGAACTCTTAAAAGATTTTTTAGTTACAAAATGTTGTAGCCAATAATTAATGTAACACAGCTTCAAAAATAATTAAAACATTGATAAGAAACGGTTAAAAATGTAATAAAATGGTTAAAAACCGGTTCAAACGACTATAAAACGGTTAAAAAAAGTTAAAACAGCTTTTATAAGCTTTAGAACTCTTAAAAGATTTTTTTGTTAAAAAAAGCTTCATAAACAGTTAAAACGTTGATAAGAAATGGTTTAAAATGTAATAAAATGGTTAAAAACCGGTTCAAACGACTATAAAACGGTTAAAAAAAGTTAAAACAGCTTTTATAAGCTTTAGAACTCTTAAAAGATTTTTTAGTTACAAAATGTTGTAGCCAATAATTAATGTAACATAGCTTCAAAAACAATTAAAACATTGATAAGAAACGATTAAAAATGTAATAAAATGGTTAAAAACCGGTTCTAACGACTATGAAACGGTTAAAAAAAAATAAAACAGCTTTTATAAGCTCTAAAACTCGGTTTTTTAGTTAGTTTTAGTTAGTAGGGCAAGGAAACGGTTAAAAATGTAATAAACCGGTTAAAAATTGGTACAAATTTCGATGAAACGGTTAAAAAAAAGTTAAAACAGTGTTTTTACCCTTTAGAACTCTTAACAGATTTTTAGTTAAAAAATGTAATAGCTAATAATTAAAATAGTACAGCTTCAAAAATAGTGCAAGAAAACGGTTAAAAATTTAAAAAAACAGTTCGAAATTGATACAAATTACTATGAAACGGTTAAAAAAAGCTAAAACCACTTTTTTAAGATTTAGAACTCTTAAAAGATTTTTTTTGTTAAAAAATGTAATAGCTAATAATTAATATAATACAGCTTCAAAAATAAAGCAAGGAAACGGTTAAAAATGTAATAAAATGGTTAAAAATTGGTACAAATTACTATGAACCGATTAAAAAAAAAAATTAAAACCGCTTTTTTAAGCTTTTAAAAGATTTTTTTGTTAAAAAATGTCATAGCTAATAATTAATATAATACAGCTTCAAAAATAGTGCAAGGAAACGGTTAAAAATGTAATAAAACGGTTAAAAATTGGTACAAATTACTATGAACCAGTTAAAAAAAAATTAAAAACACTTCTTAAAGCTTTATAACTCTTTTAAAATATTTTTTTTAAAATGTAATAGCTAATAATTAATATAATACAGCTTCAAAAATAGTGCAAAGAAACGGTTAAAAATGTAATAAAACGGTTAAAAATTGGTACAAATTACTCTCAAACGGTTAAAAAAAGTTTAAACTGCTTTTAGAACTCTTAAATAGTTTTTTTTTGTTAAAAAAATGTTGTAGCTAGCAAAAATTCTTAAATTTCATTAAATAAAAATTTATCTCTCTATTTTTAGACGTTTTGGCATCAACGCGTCATCATCATCGTCATCAGAGAAGAGGACTAGTATCTAAAATAAAAAATATTTCCAAAAGTAAGTTTTTAATTGTATACAACTAAATAATTAACCGTAACATAGTCAACTAAAACTTTTATTCGTCGTCTATGAAATCCCATTTTTGTCTTTCGGCTTTGGCAAATATCAAATAAAATGTAGCCAAAAAAATCGAAGCTCCTAATAGAACCAAAAAGCAATTCCTCCACGATTCGAGCGACTCTTCTTTAGTCAACAAACCTACCATCAAGGGTCCTACTATACCGGCCAAAGATCCCAATCCGTTTACTATAGCCATTATAGTACCTGAAAAATGTTAAAACTGTTACAAAATGGTTAAAAAAACGAAACATAGTTTAAAATGTTCGTAAATAGCTCAAAACTTTCAAATGAGTAAAAACACTTAAAAAAGGGTTAATAATTTTCAATGGATAGTATTACTTAAAAAAATTATTTGAAAACTGTTAAATTTCTATAACATAACTGTTAAAATGCTACAAAAAACGTTTTATAAAAAAAATTGCTGTGTAATAGTTAAAAGTTATTACAAAACAGTTACTACTAATAATTTGCAATCAAACTGTTAAAAACAGTTAAATTTGTAAAAAATGGTATAAAAATTATTAATAATATTTAAAAATTTCTACCAATATTAATGAAACTGGTTAAAAATTGTTAAAACTGTTAAATTTCTATAGCACAACTGTTAAATTGCTATAACATTGGTCGCTAAAGTAAAAGTTAATATAACTATAAATACGTAGGCCTAGATTAAGTTTAAAATTTGATAAAAAAAACCGTTTTATAATAAAATTTCTTTGTAACGGTTAAAAGTTATTACAAAACAGTTACTACCAATAATTTGCAATCAAACTGTTAAAAACAGTTAAATTTGTAAAAAATGGTATAAAAATTGTTAATAATATTTAAAAATTTCTAATAATATTAATGAAACTGGTTAAATATTGTTAAAAACTGTTAAATTTCTATAGCACAACTGTTAAATTGCTATAACATTGGTCGCTAAAGTAAAGGTTAATATACCTATAAATACGTAGGCCTAGATTAAGTTTAAAATTTGATAAAAAAAAACGTTTTATAAAAAAATTGCTGTGTAACGGTTAAAAGTTATTACAAAACAGTTACTACCAATAATTTGCAATCAAACTGTTAAAAACAGTTAAATTTGTAAAAAATGGTATAAAAATTGTTAATAATACAAGGTGTCCATCTATAAATTGACACATTTTAACAACTTATAACTCGAGAACGGAAAAAGATATCGATATGCGGTTTTCACTAAACTTCCTAAATTTACTTCTAGTTTCTGTTGACATTGTTGCCGCATGTAATTTTTTTCTGGAAATTGACGAAAAAAAAATTAAGGTTTTTGAACCAAAATTGTGATCTTAGATTAAATAGGACACCCTGTAATTCTTAAAACCTTTGAAAAGACCATTTCTTCTTCTATCCAAAAATGTATACATTGTTGGCATTCACCCACGTTTTTAGTGAATAATTTACTTTTTCATGAAACCACTTCCAAATCTAAAGGACCACATTCTAACAACTTAAAACTATAGAATGAGACAAGGTATTGAAAACAGGTTTTACTTAAAAATAAAAAACAAAACATACATTAATAAAGTAATTGTTGAATATGACCTCCATTTTGTTCAATACATGAATGTAAGCGCAATAAAAAATGTGTAAATGCATTTTGGAGCATTTCTGGAGTAATTACATTAAACACATTGATTATGTTATTCCTCAGTTCTGCTAAATTTGAAGGTGTTGGATCGTAGCATCTGTCCTTAATGTACCCCCATACAAAAAAATCCGGTACAGTCAAGTCTGGAGAATAGGGAGCCCATTCAATAGGACCAGCTCGACCTATCCACTTGTCTCCAAAGGTTATATTCAAAGAATTCCTCGCTATTAAAGAGTAATGCGGTGGAGCACCATCTTACTGGAAATATACATCGTTTAGTATATCTTCTTGTTGTAGTTGAGGATAGAAAAAGAGTTCTAGCATATCCGTATAATTGTTCCCATTTACTGTTTGTTCTTGGAAAAAAAATGGTCCATAAATTTTTGTTTTGGAGACACCACACCACACATTTACCTTGGGGGAATCTCTTTCAAACCAGCTTTCTCTTGCACTAAAATTATTGCTAATCTGACACTTCTGTCAACTCGATTTGCGTTACACAGCACCCTTGATAAATTAATATCATTTATTAAGCCATTCATATTCTATGCTCAGCTGGGTAAGTCAATTTACAAAAATGAGAACATTAAATAGAAAATGTGTACTGAAAATGCTTACGATAATCCTTTAAATGATAATTTATGGATGAAGGTTTGCAAATAATTATTAGAAATAGGAGTTTTGTTCGCAAGAAGCCCTCAATATGAATTTGAAAAATTAAATTTTTAAAGAAACTTTCAGACGTTTGAGACTTGGCAACCACGTTAGATACAAATTAAAACATTTTTAAGAATTTCAGTAAAACCTGTTTTCAATACCTTGTCTCATTCTATAGTTTTAAGTTATTAGAATGTGGTCCTTTAGATTTGGAAGTGGTTTCATGAAAAAGTAAATTATTCACTAAAAACGTGGGTGAATGCCAACAATGTATACATTTTTGGATAGAAGAAGAAATGGTCTTTTCAAAGGTTTTAAGAATTACAGGGTGTCCTATTTAATCTAAGATCACAATTTTGGTTCAAAAACCTTAATTTTTTTTTCGTCAATTTTCAGAAAAAAATTACATGCGGCAACAATGTCATCAGAAACTAGAAGTAAATTTAGGAAGTTTAGTGAAAACCGCATATCGATATCTTTTTCCGTTCTCGAATTATAAGTTGTTAAAATGTGTCAATTTATAGATGGACACCTTGTATTTAAAAATTTCTACCGATATTAATGAAACTGGCTAAAAATTGTTAAAAACTGTTAAATTTCTATAACACAACTGTTAAATTGCTATAACATTGGTCGCTAAAGTAAAGGTTAATATAACTATAAATACGTAGGCCTAGATTAAGTTTAAAATTTGTTAAAAAAAAACGTTTTATCAAAAATTGCTGTGTAACGGTTAAAAGTTATTACAAAACAGTTACTACCAATAATTTGCAATCAAACTGTTAAAAACAGTTAAATTTGTAAAAAATGGTATAAAAATTGTTTATAATATTGAAAAATTTCTACCGATATTAATGAAACTGGTTAAAAATTGTTAAAAACTGTTAAATTTCTACAGCACAACTGTTAAATTGCTATAACATTATTCGCTAAAGCAAAGGTTAAAGTACCTACAAAATCTGTAGGCCTAGATTCTATCAATTAAGTTTAAAATTTGATAAAAAATGAAACTGGTTAAAAATTGTTAAAACTGTTAAAAACGTTTAAATATCAAATAAACTGTAAACCGTTTCTAACACTGGCTAAGAATAATTAAGTAGATTAAAATTTACAAAAAACGAACAATATCTGTTTCCGGTACATCTGACACAAATAATAGCTGGAAAGAAGATACAAAAAAATTGAAGGAATATAAACAAAAATACCAAGTACTTACCACCATAGTGTACGGTTAAATCATTAACGTTGACTTTCATTCCGGAAAAAAACGGCCCCAAGAAAGTTACAGCTAAAGTATATAAAGTGAGCGCAGCAATTCTATCGCATCCAATATAGACGGCCAATAGTAGTAAACAAGATGGAAAAACGCAGGCGAAAGACGTGCTCAGTTTTCTTGCTACCAAAATCGACATGACTCCACGATTGATCAGAAAATCCGTAGTATAAGCAAAAAACATATTAGACAACCAAAGACCTAAAAAATAATTCATGAAAACCGTTAAAAAACCGCTCAAATAAGTGTTCTAGAGCGAAAGTGACTTCAAAATGGCGGGAAATTCAAACGAGGCGACGCAGGATTCATTTAAAGCGCTCCCATACTTAAGCCCCCTTCATAAGTGACGCAATTGCCTACCTACCAATCTTATATGTGTTGTAATGTCAACATAACCTGAAAAATTATCTCCAAGTGTAAGAAGAGACGTAGCTAACTTCAGTAAGTGACGTAATTCCCTGCCTGCCAATCTTGCTTGTAATGTCAACATAACCTAACAAATTCTTCACTCAATGTGTGCAAGGAGTTGTAGCTAACTTCAGAGTTCATTTGACAGCTAATCAGTGACGTAATTCCCACCATCTCATCTTGCACCTGGTGTAATGTGAACATAATCTAATACGGCTAGTTCAAGGGACTTCGCAGAGTTTCCTCGTAGCACCTCTTATTTTGTTTTCATTTTTATTATTATATTATTTTTAAAACACTTTGAAATATTTATTATATGACACTTATAATGTGGGCCCCAGCTAAGAAAAGACTCTACGAAGATTGGAAGGTGGCTAAATACGTCACTTATTAGCTGTCAATTAACTCTGAAGTTAGTTACGATTCCTTTTACACGAATTTTTTAGATGTTGACATTGAAACAAGTGTAATAATGGTAAATGGGGAATTACGTCACTTATGATGGGGTCTTAACTATAGGGGCACTTTAAATGAACCATGTGCAGCACCTCCAACGCAGAGCGCCACTCTCTCTCTGTCCATGTTTGAATTTCCCGCCATTTTAAAAAAATTGACAGGAGGATCATTTCCACTCTAAAGTATAGATAGTTCTAACTACTTTATATAAACAGTATCAGGTTTTTTTTTTCAAAATTATACATACCTAAAAAAGGGACCGCTGTTCCTATGGCGTTTGCTTGAACATTCATTTTCAAAATTTCCTTAAGATATTTAGGAAGATCCGTCATTATCGTGAAGAAAATAAAATTGTGGGAAAATTGACCAGCCAGAAGTGCCCAAACCTAAAAAAAAAATCAAAAATTACTTTAATCCTTTTTTTAACGATTCAAAGGAACCATAGATAAAATTTCTATAAAACGGTAAAAAATTGTTATAAATGGTTAAAAAATGATATTTTTGAAAGTTGTATAAATTTTTTAACCGTTTATAACATTATTTTTTATTTTATTTAATTTATTCATTTGTAAAAATCAATATTATTTTATTTGAGAATTTTTATCAATTTTTTTAAATGATTATAAATCGGTTTAAAATTGTTATAAAACGGTTAAAACTCGTAAAAAAAATTGAATTATTAAAAAATTATTACGTTAAGTTAAAAACTGATTAAAAATCATTGAGAAATAATTAAAAAGTCATTTTAATAATAAAAAAATCAAAACGAGTTCAATATTTCATCAAGTACGCTTAGAATTGTTATAAAGCGGTTAAAAAATTGTTAAAACGGTTATAAACTGCTATAAAGAGGTTAAAAATCATCAAGAAGTAATTAAACGCTTATTTTAATAATAATAAAAAACAAAAGCAATTCAATTTTTCATTGTTATAAAGCGGTTAAATTGTTATAAAGCGGTTAAAAAATTGTTATAAAACGGTTAAAAAATGATATAAGCACTTAAAAATGATTGTAAATTCATTTTAATTGAACCCAAAAAGTGTTGAATATAAAAAAATGAGTTGAAATGTTTTACTGATTATTGTTCTAAAACGGTTAAAAGATTATTATAAAACGGTTAAAAACTGTTATGAACGCTTAAAAAATGATTGTAAATTAATTTTGATATCGAATAACACCCAAAAATACAGGTGTGAAAATAATCCGATTTAAAGTTGTTAAAAACGGTTAAAAATCATTAACAAATAATTAGAAAGTGATTTTAATATTAAAAAAATAAAACTGGTGCAATATTTCATTATTATAAAGCGGTAAAATTGTTCTAAAGCGGTTAAAAAATTGTTATAAAACGGTTAAAAACTGTTATAAACGCTTAAAAATGATTTGTAAATTAATTCAGACATCGAATAACGCTGTAAAAATAATCCGATTTTATGTTGTTAAAAACGGTTATAAACTGTTATAAAACGGTTAAAAAATTGATTTTAATAATAATCAAACAAAAGGAGTTCAATATTCATTTTAATTAAACCCAAAAAGTGTTGATAATTATAAGAAAATGAGTTGAAATATTTTTAACGATTTTAAACAATTTAAAGTTGTTAAAAAACGCTATGAAACGGTTAAAATTTATTAAAAAAATAGTCAAAAATGAACTTTGGTAATAAAAAAATCAAAAATAGTTAATTTTTTTAATCAAATACGCTTAAAATTGTTAAAATAAAACGGTTAAAAAATTATATAGACACTTAAAAATGATTTTAAATTCATTTTAATTGAACCCAAAAAGTCAAAAAGTGTTGAATATTATATGAAAATAAGTTGAAATATTTTTAATGATTATTAAACAATTTAAAGTTGTTATAAAATTGTTATGAAACGGTTAAAAATTATTTAAAAAAATAATTAAAAATGAACTTTAATAATTAAAAAATCCAAAACAGTGAAATATTTTATCAAATGAGCTTAAAATTGTTATAAAACGGTTAAAAAATAATATAAACAATCAAAAATGATTGTAAATTCATTTTAATTGAACCCAAAAAGTGTTGAATATAAGAAAATGAGTTGAAATGTTTTTAATGATCATTAAACAATTTAAAGTTGTTATAAAATTGTTATGAAACGGTTAAAATTTATAAAAAAAAATCAAAAATGAACTTTAGTAATAAAAAAATCAAGAATAGTTAAATTTTTCATCAAATACGTTTAAAATTGTTATAAAACAGTTAAAAAATTGTTATAAAACGGTTAAAAAAATGATATAAACACTTAAAATTGATTGTAAATTCTTTTTAATTGAACCCAAAAAGTGTTGAATATTATAAGAAAATGTTTTAATGATTATTAAACAATTTAAAGTTGTTTTAAAATTGTTATAAAACGCTATGAAACGGTTAAACATTGTTAAAAAAATAGTCAAAAATGAACTTTAATAATAAAAAAATCAAAAAACTTAAATATTTCATCAAATGAGCTTAAAATTGTTACAAAACGGTTAAAAAATTGTTATAAAACGTTAAAAAATTGATATAAACGTTAAAAAATGAATATAAATTAATTTCAATAATAAAACTGTTATAAAATGTTAAGAAACGGTTAAAAATTAATAAAATATAATCAAAAATAAACTTTAATAATAAGATTAAAACGAAATAATTCGGTTAAAATTATTACAAAACGGTTAAAAATTAGTTTAAAATAAAGGAAAATTAACTGTTAAAAAACGAGTAAAACATTTAATAAAAATTATTTAAATTATCTAAATATCTGTAAAACTTTGGTATAAAAAAAAATAACTAACCGGCATACTTATACATATTCTACCCCATGGTACTTTAAAACTCTTCCTTCGTTCGACTTCGTGCTCCAAAAAATCCCTTTCTTCGTCCGTAATGAACGGATGGGTGGTGGGACGGGAAAATACGAATAAATAATAAAAAAAACACCACCCCAACGAACTGAATCCCCACACGTAAAACGGCAGCATCCAACTGCCGCTAGCTTTTATCATCATACCAGTAAAAATGCTGCCAGTGACGGTACCCAAGTTAGAACCGCCGAAGGCTATACCACCCAAAAAGGCTCTTTGGTATTTCGGGATCCAACATTGGATGAATGTTGAGATTGTTGGTAGAAGAGGACCTTGAGCAAAACCTGAAATATTAAATCAATAATATTAAATAATAATAATAAAATTAATAGTATAGTACCTAGGATCATTCTTAATATAATAGCAGCGGTGGATCCACCATATTGTAACCCCATTGGAAAAATAATAGTAACCACTGATGATATTACCATACAAGTACCCATAATATGTCTTCCTCCTAATTTATCTGCTAACCATCCTCCTGGTATGTGACTTATAAAATAACTGCAAAAGAAAGCATAAAGGATTACGGCTTCCATGTTGTGATCCCATGGGAAAGTCCCTCCTTCTACTTCTTCTATTTTTTCATATGTAAACTCCGGACAAGCATCTACCTTTAATGTTATAAATTATAGTATTTTTTTATAAAGATTTTTTATACTAACTTTAGATGTATAGTTCCTATCTGCAACCATTTCGGTAATCGCAACGTTTAGTACCACCCTTAAATGGTAAGCATTTAATAACGCCAATTGCATGAATATTACTAGAACGTATCTTTGATAAAGTACGCATTTACCAAAGTTACACTTAAGAATATTACAAGGCATATTTCACTATAAACGTTGTGGATTTTCAATAGACATTTTTGGACTGCGAAGACATTTTTGAACTATCATTTTGAAAGCAACCAAAGTCACGTTTTTTTGTACAAAAGCTCAATTCCCGTTTTTATTGGCTGATAATAATGACATTAGTCTGTCAGTTAAAATTAATAAAATATATACAGGATGTTTCATTAAGAAACGGAAATATACAAATGGCGAATAGATGTCACTGAGGTAGTTCTAAATATACTACATTAATGAGAGGAACTTTTCTGCAATAGTTAGACCATTCACCACTTTTCCACTTGCTGAGGGGCAGAGGGGAACTTTTTTAGGATAGTTAGACCAGTCACTATTTGTCCACTTGCTGAGGAGCTGAGGGGAACTTTTCTAGGATAGTTATATACCATTCTCTATTTTTCTACTTACTGAGGAGCTGAGGGGAACTTTTCTAGAATAATTAGATCAGTCACTATTCGTCCAGTTACTGAGGGGAACTTTGCTAGGATAGTTAGACCAGTCACTAATTGTCCAGTTGCTGAGGGGAACTTTTCTTGGATAGTTAGACCATTCTCTACTTTTCTACTTGCTGAGGAGCCGAGGGAAACTTTTCTAGGATAGTTAGACCAGTCACTACTTGTCCAGTTGATGAGGGGAACTTTTCTTTGATATTTAGACCATTCGCTACTTTTCAGTTGTTGAGGGGAACTTTTCTTTGATATTTAGACCTTTCTCTACTTTTCTGTTTGCTGAGAGGAACTTTTTTTGGATAGTTAGACCAGTCAATGTTTGATCACTTGTTGAGGAGAACTTTTCTTGGATAGTTATACCATTCACTACTTTTCCACTTGTTGGGAGAAACTTTTCTTGGATATTTAGACCAGTCAATGCTTGACCACTTGCTAAAGGGAGCTTTTCTTTGATAGTTAGACCATTCTCTACTTTTCTACTTGTTGATGGGAACTTTTCTTGCATATTTAGACCAATCAATGCTTGACCATTTGTTTTGGGGAACTTTTCTTGGATATTTAGACCAGTCAATGCTTGACCAATTTATAAAGGGAGCTTTTCTTTGATTATTAGACCATTCTCTACTTTTCTACTTGTTGAGGGGAACTTTTCTTGGATATTTAGACCAATCAATGCTTGACCATTTGTTGAGGGGAACTTTTCTTGGATATTTAGACTAGTCAATGCTTGACCATTTGTTGAGGGGAACTTTTCTTGGATATTTAGACCAGTCAATGCTTGACCACTTGCTAAAGGCAGCTTTTCTGTGATAATTAGACCATTCATTGTCTACTTTTCTACTTTTCTACTTGCTGAGAGGGACTATCTTTATAACAGAATTTTTTTGAATTTTGCATATTTATTTCTAACTAACTCATAATTAACGAACCAGGTTTACATTAACAAAAAGAAAATAGTGTCCTCTAAACAACACCCTGTATATAAAAATGTTTAAAATGCTTACAGAAAAAACAATTTAATACCCAAAATAGAGATAACTAATGAATTATAAAGAATGTGATGGCGACATAAAAAACTGTTAAAAATACCAAATTTACAAAATATTACCCCTAATCAAAAATAATTGAACTTAAAGGTAACTCTAATAAAATAAAGAATGCCGGAAAATGTTATAGGGACATGAAAAACTTTGTAAAATCGGCAAATTTAGGGAATGCCGAAAAATGTGAAAAAACTAATGGAACTGATCAAATTTACAAAATATGACCCCTAATCAAAATTAAGTGAATTTGAGGTAACTCTAATAAAATAAATGAACAGTAGGATAGGTATAAAAATCCAAAAAAAAATGTGTTAAAGACATGAAAAAATTGATAAAATTACGAAAAATTACCCATAATAAAAAACAATAGAATTTGAAGCTAACACTAATAAAATAAATAATCCCGGAAAATGTGACACAAAAAAAATAGTAAAATCACCAATTTTAAAGAATATGACAAAAATTTAGAAAACTCCTAATTATAACAAAAAAAAATTGTTAAACGGATCAAATTTGCAAAATATCAACCCATAATCAAAATTAATTACATTTAGAGGTAACTCTAACAAATTAATTGAACAACAATTTATTGGATAGGTATTAAAAATACAAAAAAATGTAATAAAAATTTGAAAAAACTGAGTTAAAATGAATTTATTTGCAAAATGTTAAACCTAATGAAAAATAATCGAATTTAAAGGTAACGCCAATAAAATGAACGACAGAAAATGTGATAATTACATAAAAATATTAATAAAATCACCAGGTTTAAAGGATGCAAAAAATTATTAAAATAATCAAATTTCCAAAATATTACCCGCAATAAAAAAATAATTGAATTTAAGGGTAACGCTAATAAAATAAAGAACGCCGGACATGACAAACTTGATAAAATCAGAAAATTTTAAGAATGACAGAAAATGTGAAAAAAATACTAATTAAAATGAAAAAATTGTTAAATTGATCAAATTTGTAAAATATCGATCATAATCAATATTAAATGAATTAAGAGGTAACTCTAACATAATAAATGAACAATATTGAATAAGTATAAAAAAATGTTAAAAAAAGTAATAAAGAAATGAAAATATTACCCCTAATCAAAAGTAATCGAATTTAAAGGTAACGCTAATATAATGAATGACAGAAAATGTGATAATTACATAAAAATATTAATAAAATCACCAGATTTAAAGAAAACAAAAAATGTTTAAATAACCAAATTTGCAAAATATTACCCTTAATTAAAAAAATAATCGAATTTAAGGTAACGCTAATAAAATATGAGAAACTTGGTAAAATCACAAGATTTTAAGAATGACACAAAATGTGAAAAAAATTCTAAATAAAATGAAAAAATTGTTAAATTGATCAAATTTGCAAAATATCACTCCTAATCAATATTAAATGAATTTAGAGGTAACTCTAACAAAATAAATGAACAAGTATTGAATAAGTATAAAAAATGCTAAAAAATGTAATAAAGAAATGAAAAAAATTGTTAAAATGAATAATTTGCAAAATATTGCTCCTAATCAAATATAATCGACTTTAAAGGTAACGCTAATAACATAAATGGCAGAAAATGTGATAAATACATAAGAATACTAGTAAAATCACCTTATTTAAAGCATGAAAAAAATTGTTAAAATAACCAAATTTTGAAAAATATTACCAGTAATAAAAAAATAATGGAATTTAAGGTAACGCTAATAAAATAAAGAACGCCGGATATGAGAAACTTGGTAAAATCACAAGATTTTAAGAATGACACAAAATGTGAAAAAAACACTAATTAAATTAAAAAAAATGTTAAATTGAACAAATTTGCAAAATATCACTCCTAATCAATATTAAATGAATTTAGAGGTAACTCTAACAGAATAAATGAACAAGTATTGAATAAGTATAAAAAATGCTAAAAAATGTACTAAAGAAATGAAAAAAATTGTTAAAATGAATAATTTGCAAAATATTGCTCCTAATCAAATATAATCGACTTTAAAGGTAACGCTAATAACATAAGTGGCAGAAAATTTTATAAATACATACGAATACTAGTAAAATCACCTTATTTAAAGCATGAAAAAAAATTGTTAAAATAACCAAATTTTGAAAAATATTACTAGTAATAAAAAAATAATGGAATTTAAGGTAACGCTAATAAAATAAAGAACGCCGGATATGACAAACTTATTCAAATCAGCAAATTTTAATACCAGAAAATTTGAAAAAACTACTTATTAAAAAATTAAAAAATTGTTAAATTGATAAAATTTTCAAAATATCACCACTAATCAAGTTTAAGTGATTTTAGAGGTAACTCTAACAAAATAAACGAACAACAATTATTAAATAAGTATAAAGAATGCAAAAAAAGTGACAAAATATTACCCCTAATCAAAAATAATCTAATTTAAAGGTAACTCTAATACGTGATGTGATAATGATATGAAAATAAAATGTCAAAAATAATTCTCATAATTTTTCAATTTATTCTTTTCGGAAATACCTTAAACCCACATGTTAAATTTTGTAGCAATTTACGATCTAGCTATTTATGGTTATTTTGAAAAGAATAGAAATTGAAAAATAAATTTTATTAAAAATTTCATTGCACATGTTCACGATACTCCCACGACGACTTTTACAATAGAAAATATGTTAATTATTTAACATTTGTCCCAAAAAAATTATAATTTATATTTAATTCTTTCATATTTTTTCCTACATATAAAATATTTGTTTAGTTATTTTTTTCGTATTATTCTACTTTAGTTACGCTTTTGGTGGATACTAAAATGAGTTATTATTCGCATGTTCTATTCATTGATTATTGAATTCAACAAAATCCGTGCTTGATTTGTTGGTAGAAATAAATATTGTTTTGAGTTTGTTCAATGCTCTCGTTATTTTCCAAACCATCTTGTTAATAATTCTTATTATTATTTATTTAATTATTGATAATTATATTTAATGGTTTCACGCATTTGGACCTCATTGGGAGTTAAATGTGAGATGCGGATTGTAATCAACGTAAATAAGATAGTTGGAAAAATCAAATATTAAAAAAATCGTTAAAAAGACAGATTTGCAAAAAAATACATTTTTTTATTTATTTGAGTTACCACAAAAAATATCAAATTATGATTAAGGGTAATTTTTAACAAATTGATTTTTGAATTTTTCTCCTGTTACCCTGTGAATGATGTATCTTACTTTTTAAAAGAAAATCGTGTTTTTTGTTCTATTGAACTTAGGAGAAAAATAATCAAATTATGATTAGGAGTTACCATTTAATTATTTGAATAAAGATTGGGTTTAATTTTTTTTGCAAATTTGGCTTTTTGATGATTTTTCTTTATATTTATTCAATATTTTTCAAATTTGTAAATTTCTTTTGTTATATTTAAAAAAGAAGTCACATATTTTTTATTTATTTGAGTTACCAGAAAAAATATTAATTTATGATTAAGGGTAATTTTTAACAAAATGATTTTTGAATTTTTCACCTATTTCCGTGTAATTTTTCTAGCTAACTTATATTAAAAAAAAAAGTTGGAAAAATCAAATATTAAAAAATCGTTAAAAAGACAGATTTGCAAAAAAATACATTTAATCTTTATTCAAAGAATTTAGAGGTAACTCCTAATAATAATTTGATTATTTTCCTGTCAAGTCTTATACAACAAAAAAATTCGTTTTTTTTTTAATATAAGTTAGCTAGAAAAATTACACGGAAATAGGTGAATAAAAATTATGTGTAACTTTTTTGCAAGTTTGGGTTTTTTTAATGTATTTATTATTTTTTCAAACTTGTAAATTTCTTTTGTTTTATTTAAAAAAATGTCACATTTTTTTATTTATTTGAGTTACCACAAAAAATATCAAATTATGATTAAGGGTAATTTTTAACAAATTGATTTTTGAATTTTTCTCCTGTTACCCTGTGAATGATGTGTCTTACTTTTTTTAAAAAAAATCGTGTTTTTTCTATTGAACTTAGGAGAAAAATAATCAAATTATGATTAAGAGTTACCCTTTAATTCTTTGAATAAAGATTGGGTTTAATTTTTTTTGCAAATTTGGCTTTTTGACGATTTTTCTTTATATTTATTCAATATTTGTAAATTTCTTTTGTTTTGTTTAAAAAAGTTCAATTTTTTGATCTATTTGAGTTATCAGAAAAAATATCAAATTTTTCACCTGCTTCCGTCTAATTTTTATAGCTAACTTATATTTAAAAAAAAAATCGAATTTTTTTGTTTTTTTAGATTTGCCAGAAAAATAATCAAATTACGATTAGGAGTTACCTCTAAATTCTTTGAATAAAGATTAGGTCAATTTTTTGTGGAAATTTTTATTTTTTAACGATTTTTCTTATATTTATTCAATATTTTTTTAAATAAGCAATTTTCTTTTGTTTTGTTTCCCATTTTTTGATCTATTTGAGTTATCAGAAAAAATATCAATTTATGATTAAGGGTAATTTTTAATAAAATGATGTTTGAATTTTTCAAATGTTTCCATGTAAATTTCGTATCTTACTTATAATAAAAAAATTCATTTTTTTGTTCTATTAGTACCAAAAAAATAATCAATTTATGATTAGGACTTACCTCTAAATTTGTTGAATAAAGATTAGGTGTAATTTTTTTTCAAATTTGGCTTTTTGACGATTTCTCTTTATATTTATTCAATATTTTTCAAATTTGTAAATTTCTTTTGTTTTGTTTAAAAAAGTTCAATTTTTTGATCAATTTGAGTTATCAGAAAAAATATCAAATTACGATTAAGGGTAATTTTTAACAAATTGATTTTTGAGTTTTTTAAATGTTTCCGAGTGAATTTTCTATTTTACTTTTATTTTAAAAAAATCGCGTTTTTTTGTTCTATTATACTTACCAAAATAATAATTAAATTATGATTATGAGTTACCTCTAAATTCGTTGAATAAAGATTAGGTTTATTTTTTTCGCAAATTTGGTTTTTTAACATTTTTTTTTTTACATTTATTCAATATTTCTTCAAATTTGCAATTTTCTTTTGTTATATTTAAAAAAGAAGTCAAATTTTTTTATTTATTTGAGTTACCAGAAAAAATAGCAAATTATGATTAAGGGTAATTTTTAACAATTAGATTTTTGAATTTTTTACCTGTTTCCGTCTAATTTTTCTAGCTAACTTATGTTTAAAAAAAATCAAATTTTTTTGTTTTATTAGATTTAACAGAAAAATAATAAAATTACGATTAGGAGTTACCTCTAAATTCGTTGAATAAAGATTAGGAGTAAATATTTTGCAAATTTGGCTTTTTAACGATTTTTTTTTTATATTTATTGAATGTATTTTCAAAATTTGCAATTTTCTTTTGTTTTGTTTAAAAAAAAATCCCATTTTATTAATCTATTCCAGTTATCAGAAAAAATATCAAAGTATGATGAAGGGTAATTTTTAACAATTAGATTTTTGAATTTTTTACCTGCTTCCGGTTGAATTTTCTATCTTACTTATAGATATTAAAAAAAAAATCGCATTTTTTTGTTCTATTAGCCTTAAAAGAAAAATAATCAAATTATGATTAGAAGTTACCCCTAAATTGTTTGGATAAAGATTAGGTGTAATTTTTTTTTGAAAATTTGGCTTTCTAAAATTTTTTTTTTGGTATTTATTCAATATTTTCTTAAATTGAAAATAGTGTATTGTTTTGTTTAAAAAAAGTCCCATTTTTTGATCTAAGTATTTGATTTATCAGAAAAAATATCAAATTCTGATTAAGGGTAATTTTTAACAAATTGATTTTTGAATTTTTCACCTATTTCCGTGTAATTTTTCTAGCTAACTTATATTAAAAAAAAACGAATTTTTTTGTTGTATAAGACTTGCCAGGAAAATAATCAAATTATTATTAGGAGTTACCTCTAAATTCGTTGAATAAAGATTAGCTGTATTTTTTTGCAAATCTGTCTTTTTAACGATTTTTTTTAATATTTGATTCTTTTTTTTAAATATAAGTTAGTTAGAAAAATTACACGGAAATAGGTGAAAAATTGAAAAATCAATTTTTTAAAAATTACCCTTAATCATAAATTGATATTTTTTCTGATAACTCAAAAAGATAAAAAAATGGGAAACAAAACAAAAGAAAATTGCTTATTTGAAAAAATATTGAATAAATATAAGAAAAATCGATAAAAATAAAAATTTCCAAAAAAAATTGACCTAATCTTTATTCAAAGAATTTAGAGGTAACTCCTAATCGTAATTTTATTATTTTTCTGGTAAATCTAATAAAAGAAAAAAAATTCATTTTTTTTTTAAATATAAGTTAGCTACAAAAATTAGACGGAAACAGGTGAAAAATTCAAAAATTAATTAGTTAAAAATTACCCTTAATCATAATTTGATATTTTTTCTGGTAATTCAAATAAATAAAAAAATGTGACTTCTTTTTTAAATATAACAAAAGAAAATGGCAAATTTGAAAAAAATTGAATAAACGTAAAAAAAAATTGTTGAAAAACCAAATTTGCGAAAAAAATAAACCTAATCTTTATTCAACGAATTTAGAGGTAACTCATAATCATAATTTAATTATTATTTTGGTAAGTATAATAGAACAAAAAAACGCGATTTTTTTAAAATAAAAGTAAAATAGAAAATTCACTCGGAAACATTTAAAAAACTCAAAAATCAATTTGTTAAAAATTACCCTTAATCGTAATTTGATATTTTTTCTGATAACTCAAATTGATCAAAAAATTGAACTTTTTTAAACAAAACAAAAGAAATTTACAAATTTGAAAAATATTGAATGAATATAAAGAAAAATCGTCAAAAAGCCAAATTTGAAAATCTTTATTGAACAAATTTAGAGGTAACTCCTAATCATAAATTGATTATTTTTTGGTACTAATAGAACAAAAAAATGCATTTTTTTAATATAAGTAAGATACAAAATTTACATGGAGTAAAAATTACCCTTAATCATAACTTGATATTTTTTCTGATAACTCAAATAGATCAAAAAATGAGACTTTTTGGAAAAAAAAATTATAATAAATCCATGAAATTTAACACAATAATTAATTTAAAGAAAAATAAAACAAATTTAAAGCATGCCTGAACATGTGAAAAAAAAATAAAAAAATACCCCTAATCAAAATTAATTAATTTTTAAGGTAACTTCCTCGGATTTTTTCCACTATGCAGAGCATCGACTTAATTTTTTTTAAGCTCTCCATATTTTTTATTAGTTGGATACAAGATCAACAAAATTTGAAGAAATATTTTTTTCTTATTCCAGATAACTCTCTTCGATCGAAATCAACCCCGGAACATTTTCATAAATTTTTGGACGCTTCTTGTACAAATACCCCTACCCCAGTGATAAAAAACGGAGTCCTAGTAGAGATCAAAACTCAAAAAATAAAAAATGGAAGTCACAAAATTACCGTATACATGATGGCCGAATACAAATGTCAAGATGGCAGCTCAAGACATATTTTTTGTAGTAGAAATAAATGGATAAGCACACAACCACTTTGCAATAGTAAATATACTAATTTATGTTTTTTTTTTGTTAAATATTTATTTTGTGTTTTTAGATAATACAATTGGGGTTAAAAATATTCCAAATTTTCCTGTATATTTAGGAAAATGTTCAGAAGAACAAAGAAAATCCTGTAAACAATTTTGTGTTTTATTAAACGGGGAACCAATGTGTAGTTGTCCTCCTGGTTTTAAAAACGGAAAAAATGGCCATTGCGAAGGTAAGGAAACTAATTAAAAAATATTAAGAAATTGGTGGAAGTTAATGAAAATTTTATATTTTGTTTTTGTTACTAAAATTAAACAAATGGTATAGTTTTTTTTTGTTGAAAAACCGTTAATAAATAAATTTCCTATATGGGGAGAAAACGGTACAATTTAAAATTATTTTAATTTATACAAGGTGCCTCAATAAAAATATCTGCACCATAGTTCTATTATTTTAAACGGAACAATTTTCTATTGGAACGAATTTTTTGGATTTTTTTTGTTTTTCTTTTCTTTTTTTTTTGATTTTTTTAATCCTCTTCAGGCGATCTTCCTTCTCTTTCTCTTACGCTCCATCTTTTTCTACAAAATGAATTTTTTCTTATTTATATTTTTTTTTATATTTCATTAGTAATTATTTTATAGAGAGAAAGTTTTTTTGATTTTGTCTGATTTTTTCTCATTTTTCTGATTTTTTGGACTTTTTTTTATTTTTCAAGTGTAATTATTTTAGAGAGAGAAAGATTTTTCGATCTTGTCTGATTTTTTCTCATTTTTCTGATTTTTTGGATTTTTTGTTTTTCATTTGTAAATATTTTATAGAGATAAAGATTTTTTGATTTTAGCTGATTTTTTCTCATTTTTCTGATTTTTTGGATTTTTTTTGTTTTTCTTTTCTTTTTTTTTTGATTTTTTTAATCCTCTTCAGGCGATCTTCCTTCTCTTTCTCTTACGCTCCATCTTTTTCTACAAAATGAATTTTTTCTTATTTATATTTTTTTTTATATTTCATTAGTAATTATTTTATAGAGAGAAAGATTTTTTGATTTTGTCTGATTTTTTCTCATTTTTCTGATTTTTTGGATTTTTTTTTATTTTTCAAGTGTAATTATTTTAGAGAGAGAAAGATTTTTCGATCTTGTCTGATTTTTTCTCATTTTTCTGATTTTTTGGATTTTTTGTTTTTCATTTGTAAATATTTTATAGAGACAAGATTTTTTGATTTCAGCTGATTTTTTCTCGTTTTTCTGATTTTTTAGATTTTTTTTGTTTTACTGTTTTTTTTTTTTTGATTTTTTTAATCCTTTTCAGGCGATCTTCCCTCTCTTTCTCTTACTCTCTGTCTTTTTCTACAAAATGAATTTTTTCTTATTTATATTTTTTTTTTATATTTCATTAGTAATTATTTGAAAGAGAGAAAGATTTTTCGATCTTGTCTGATTTTTTCTCATTTTTCTGATTTTTTGGATTTTTTGTTTTTCATTTGTAAATATTTTATAGAGACAAAGATTTTTTGATTTTAGCTGTTTTTTTTCTCATTTTTTGGATTTTTTTTGTTTTTCTGTTTTTTTTCTGATTTTTTTAATCCTCTTCAGGCGACGTTCCCTCTCTTTCTCTTACTCTCTGTCTTTTTCTACAATTTTTTTTTATATTTCATTTGTAAATTTTTTATAGAGAGAAAGATTTCTTTGCTTTTGTCTGATTTTTTCTCATTTTTCCGATTTTTTGGATTTTTTTTTGTTTTTCAATTTTAAATATTTTATAGAGAGAAAGATTTTTTTGATTATGTATGATTTTTTCTCATTTTCTGATTTTTTGGATTTTTTTTGTTTTTCTGATTTTTTTACTCCTCGGCGATGTTCCCTCTCTTTCTCTTACTCTCTGTCTTTTTCTACAATATGAATTTTTTCTTATTTAATTTTTTTTTATATTTCATTTGTATTTTTTTATAGAGAGAAAGATTTTTTTGATTTTGTATGATTTTTTCTCATTTTTCTGATTTTTTGGATTTTTTTTGTTTTTCTGATTTTTTTACTCCTCGGCGATGTTCCCTCTCTTTCTCTTACTCTCTGTCTTTTTCTACAATATGAATTTTTTCTTATTTAATTTTTTTTTATATTTCATTTGTATTTTTTTATAGAGAGAAAGATTTTTTTGATTTTGTATGATTTTTTTCTCATTTTCCTGATTTTTTGGATTTCTTTTGTTTTTCATTTGTAATTATTTATTTTATTTTATCATTTTTTGGATTTTTTTTTGTTTTTCGTTTGTAATTATTTTATAGAGAGAAAGATTTTTTGATTTCGTCTGGTTTTTTTCTGATTATTTAAATTTTTTTTGTTTTTTTGTTTTTTTTTCAGATTTTTTTCTAAACCTCTTCGGACGACCTTCCCTCTCTTTCTCTTACTCTCCGTCTTTTTCTACAATATGAATTTTTTCTTACTTAAATTTTTTTTAAATTTCATTTGTAATTATTTTATAGAGATAAAGATTTTTTGAATCTTTCTGATTTTTTCTCATTTTTCTGATTATTTTGATTTTTTTTGTTTTTCTGTTTTTTTTTATGATTAAAAAATCCACTGATTTTTTGCGATTATTTGTGATTTTTTTTATTTTTTCATTTGTTTTATGGTTACAGTTGTTTCCGGTTTTTTAGTTGTTCTTTGGTTTTTTGCTATGCTTTTCTATTTTTCTCGCTTTTTTCTCATTTTTCTGATTTTTTTTTTCTGTTTTATTTTCTGATTTTCTCAATTTTTTCTAATTTTTCCTCGTTTTTTCCTCATTGTTCTGTTATTTTTCTATTTCTTTCCTTTCCTAATTTTTTCTTATTCCTCTGATTTTTTGAGATTATTTGAAATTTTTTTTGAATAGTATTCCGTTTTTTTTTGCAATTTTTTGCGATTTTTTGTGTTATTTTTTCCGTATTTTTTCTATTTTTTTCGCTTTCTCTAATTTTGTCTCATTTTTTCTTATTCCTCTAATTGTGATTATTTGCAATTTTTTTGGAATTTTGTTGCGGTGTTTTTTGCAATTGTTTTAAGATTTTTTGCATTTTTTTGTGATATTTGTTGAATTTTTGCGTTTTTTTGGGACTTTTTTCGGTTTTTATTTGCAATTTTTAACGTTTTTTATATTTTTTTTTGATTTTTTCGTTTTTTCCTATTTTATGAATTTTTTCTAATCTTTCCTCATTATTTTCTTTTTGTTTTGTTTTTTTTCTTAATCTTTCTTTTTTATCTAATTTTTTCTAATTTTTTCTTATTCCTCCGATGTTTTCGATTTTTCGGTTTTTTCGTTTTTTTTTTCTCATTTTTCTAATTTTTTCTCTTTTTTGATTTTTTTTCATTCTTCTTATTATTCTTGCGTTTTTTGCGACTTTTTTTCGTTTTTTTACAATTTTTTTAGTTTTTAAAAGTTTTTTTTTATAATCTTTTTGATTCTTTCGCTTTTTCCGTATTTTTTCAATTTTTTCTAATCTTTCGTCATTCAGTTTTTTTCTAATTCCTTCTTTATTTATTTTTTTCTAATTTGTTCTTACTCCTTCCATTTTGCGGTTTTTTCGTTTTTTTATCATTTTTCTAATTTTTTCGCTTTTTTGATTTTTTGTGTTTTTTATTTTTTCTATTTTTTAATTTTTTTCATGTTTTTTGATTTTTTTCTGTTTTTTGACTTTTTTCTGTTTTCTGATTTATTTAAATTTTTTAACTTTTCATTTTTTTATGGTTACAGTTACCGGTTTTTTGGTTGTTCTTTGGTTTTTGCGATTTTTTACGATGTTTTTCTCGATTTTTTCTCATTTTTCGGATTTTTTGTTTTTTTTTTGTATTTTTTTTCTGAATTTTTCAATTTTTTCAAATTATTCCTCCTTTTTCCTTATTGTTCTATTCTTTTTCTATTTCTTTCGTTTTCTAATTTTTTCTCATTCTTTCTTATTCCTTTGATTGTTGCGGTTTTTTGTGACTTTTCGTTTTTTTTTTGTAATTTTTCGAGTTTTTTAAAAATTTTATGATTTTTTCATTTTTTCTGTTTTTTTTTTAAATTTTTTCTAACCTTTACTCATTGTAGTGTTTTTTCTCCTAATTCTTTCTTTTACTGTCTAATTTTTCTTATTCCTCCGATTTTTTCGTTTTTTTATCATTTTTGATTTTTTGATTTTTTTCTGTTTTTTGACTTTTTTCTGTTTTCTGATTTATTTAAATTTTTTAACTTTTCATTTTCTTATGGTTACAGTTTCCGGTTTTTTGGCTGTTCTTCGGTTTTGTATTTTTTTTCTGATTTTTTCAATTTTTTCAAATTATTCCTCCTTTTTTCCTTATTGTTCTATTCTTTTTCTATTTCTTTCGTTTTCTAATTTTTTCTCATTCTTTCTTATTCCTTTGATTGTTGCGGTTTTTTGTGGCTTTTCGTTTTTTTTTTTTTGTAATTTTTCGAGTTTTTTAAAAAATTTTTTCATTTTTTCTGTTTTTTTTTTAATTTTTTCTAACCTTTACTCATTGTAGTGTTTTTTTCTCCTAATTCTTTCTTTTACTGTCTAATTTTTCTTATTCCTCCGATTTTTTCGTTTTTTTCTTTTTTTAATTTTTTTATCTTTCAGATTTTTTCTCATTTTTGTTATTATTCTGGCTTTTTCTATATTTATCGATTTATCTCGATTTTATGTCGTTTGGCATTCACAAATTTGAAAAAATGCGATTATACTTTTAACACACTGTAGAGGCTAAAAAAGTCATAGCCTAAAAAAACTTTACATTTTTTTTACTTTTAGTAACACAAACAACAAATAAAATTTTCATTTACTTCCACCGAGGACCAATTTTTTAAAATTCTGTGCGAGGTCCTTTATCATTGTCATCGAAATTTATATATTTTTAGATATAAACGAATGCGAAGATCCTGCTATTAAATTATCCTGCAAATATGGCTGCCTAAATTATAAAGGTTCTTATCATTGTCTTCCAGATGAAGAACAGATGTTAGCAGATGCTCGTAGTAAAGCAAATGAAGATAATAATGATGATGATTACGATGATGATGATTACGATGAAGAAAATTACATAGATACAAAAGGAAATAACAAAACAATACAAAAAAATGAAGAATATGATGATGAAGAAGAATACGATGATGAAGATTATAATGACAAAGAAACGACCAAAAAAACTGAAAAAGATAATAAAATAAACAAAATAAATAATTTAAATAACATAAAATATTATGATATATATGATGAAGAATATGATGATGAAGAGGAAGAAAAAACTAATAAAACTCAAACAAATCAAATTGACAGAATGGGAACTACAAATAATACTGAAGATGAGGAAGACTATGATGAAGAAGATACGAAAGAAGATAAAGATAATAAAACTAAAACAATAACAAATGAAATTGATAGAATTGAAACTGTAACAATAAATAATGAAAATAATGACGGATATAAGGAAGAAAAAACTGAAATAAATAAGACACAAGATTCTATATTAAATCAAATTAATAAAACAATAGATACTATAGATAATAAGATAAATAATATACAAGAAATTACTAATAGTCCGAAAAAATATGATAAAGAAAAAGTTAAGAAAACTGAAACAACAAATAATATGAATGAAATCTACAAAATTGAGATTGATGATAATAATAAATTTAATAACACTGAAGAATATGACGATAATGAAGAATATGATGATGAAGAAAATAAATTTAAAACAAATGAAATAAACGAAAATAATAAAGAATATGATAAAACAACAAAAATACTAACAGATTTAGATAATGGAATTAATAAAGCAAACGAAATAGGAACTGAAAAAAACGAAATAAATAATAAACAAGAGAATGATAATAAAACAGATCTAGAAATTAATACTACGAGAAACGAAGAAACTTATAATAACAAAACAATTGAAGAAGAAAACAAAAACGAAAATACTTTAACCGACAAAAAAAATGATATAATATACGATGACGAAGAATATGATTATGATTATGATTATAGTGAAAAACAAAAAAATAATAATACACAAACTAATGAAAATGAAGAAATGGAAAAAAATAAAAATAAATCTATAATATCTACTACAACTAGTACTAATTTTGATGAAAAAAATAACAATATTAGTAAAGATATTATAGAATTAGCAACTACTGAATCATTTTTAACCAATAACGAAACTTCAACAGATGGATATGAAGATGGTTATGATGATGATACTGATTCAGAAGAAACAACAATAAAAATTGTTGATGATGATAATACCAGAAGGCAAGATGTTTTTGATAAACAAAGTAATACCACTGTGGTATATGATGATGAATATGATTATGATGGGGAAGATTACGATTCTGAGAAGGAAGAAAGTACTGTGTTGGAAAAAGAAATTAAAAAGTGCGAAACGGGATTTACGTTAAATAAGAAAGGAGATTGTATAGGTAAGTTAAATAAAATATTGTAGAAAATTAAAAACATAAATAAAAAAAATAGTTTTTGAAGAATTATTTATCATCACAGAGGATTTTAGACAATCTTAGTCTATAGACTTGGTTGTAGACAATTTTACAATGTTTTTCACTGTTATAGACCATTTAAAATAGTTTTTGATGATTTTAAATGATTTTGGAAAAATATTTATCATTACAGAAGATTTTAGACAATCTTAATCGATTATAGACTTGGTTGTAGACAATTTTACATTGTTATAGACTATTTAAAAAAATTAAAAAATAATTGTTTTTAATGAATTTAAATGATTTTGGAAAACTATTTATCATTACAGAAGATTTTAGACAATCCAAGTCGATTATAGACTTGACTGTAGACAATTTTACAATGTTTTTTTTATTGTTATAGACCATTTAAAAAAAATTAAAAATGATAGTTTTTGATGAATTTAAATGATTTTGGAGAATTATTTATCATTACAGAATATTTTAGACAATCTTAATCGATTATAGACTTGGTTGTAGACAATTTTACATTGTTATAGACTATTTAAAAAAATTAAAAAATAATTATTTTTAATGAATTTGAATGATTTTGGAGAACTATTTATCATTACAGAAGATTTTAGACAATCCAAGTCGATTATAGACTTGACTGTAGACAATTTTACAATGTTATTTTATTGTTATAGACTATTTAAAAAAAATTAAAAATGATAGTTTTTGATGAATTTAAACGATTTTGGAAAAATATTTATCATTACAGAATATTTTAGACAATCTTAATCGATTATAGACTTGTTTGTAGACAGTTTTACATTGTAATAGACTATTTAAAAAAATTAAAAAATAATTGGTTTTAATGAATTTAAATGATTTTGGAAAACTATTTATCATTACAGAAGATTTTAGACAATCCAAGTCGATTATAGACTTGACTGTAGACAATTTTACAATGTTTTTTTTATTGTTATAGACCATTTAAAAAAAATTAAAAATGATAGTTTTTGATGAATTTAAATGATTTTGGAGAATTATTTATCATTACAGAATATTTTAGACAATCTTAATCGATTTTAGACTTGGTTGTAGACAATTTTACATTGTTATAGACTATTTAAAAAATTAAAAAATAAATGTTTTTAATGAATTTAAATGATTTTGGAAAACTATTTATCATTACAGAAGATTTTAGACAATCCAAGTCGATTATAGACTTGACTGTAGACAATTTTACAATGTTATTTTATTGTTATAGACTATTTAAAAAAAATTAAAAATGATAGTTTTTGATGAATTTAAACGATTTTGGAAAAATATTTATCATTACAGAATATTTTAGACAATCTTAATCGATTATAGACTTGTTTGTAGACAGTTTTACATTGTAATAGACTATTTAAAAAAATTAAAAAATAATTGGTTTTAATGAATTTAAATGATTTTGGAAAACTATTTATCATTACAGAAGATTTTAGACAATCCAAGTCGATTATAGACTTGACTGTAGACAATTTTACAATGTTTTTTTTATTGTTATAGACCATTTAAAAAAAATTAAAAATGATAGTTTTTGATGAATTTAAATGATTTTGGAAAAATATTTATCATTACAGATGATTTTAGACAATCTTAATCGATTATAGACTTGGTTGTAGACAATTTTACATTGTTATAGACTATTTAAAAAAATAAAAAAATAATTGTTTTTAATGAATTTAAATGATTTTGGAAAACTATTTATCATTACAGAAGATTTTAGACAATCCAAGTCGATTATAGACTTGACTGTAGACAATTTTACAATGTTTTTTTTATTGTTATAGACCATTTAAAAAAAATTAAAAATGATAGTTTTTGATGAATTTAAATGATTTTGAAGAATTATTTATCATTACAGAATATTTTAGACAATCTTAATCGATTATAGACTTGGTTGTAGACAATTTTACATTGTTATAGACTATTTAAAAAAATTAAAAAATAATTATTTTTAATGAATTTGAATGATTTTGGAGAACTATTTATCATTACAGAAGATTTTACACAATCTAAGTCGATTATAGACTTGACTGTAGACAATTTTACAATGTTATTTTATTGTTTAGACTATTTAAAAAAAATTAAAAATGATAGTTTTTGATGAATTTAAACGATTTTGGAAAAACATTTATCATTACAGAATATTTTAGACAATCTTAATCGATTATAGACTTGGTTGTAGACAATTTTACATTGTTATAGACTATTTAAAAAATTAAAAAATAAATGTTTTTAATGAATTTAAATGATTTTGGAAAACTATTTATCATTACAGAAGATTTTAGACAATCCAAGTCGATTATAGACTTGACTGTAGACAATTTTACAATGTTATTTTATTGTTTAGACTATTTAAAAAAAATTAAAAATGATAGTTTTTGATGAATTTAAACGATTTTGGAAAAATATTTATCATTACAGAATATTTTAGACAATCTTAATCGATTATAGACTTGGTTGTAGACAATTTTACATTGTTATAGACTATTTAAAAAAATAAAAAAATAATTGTTTTTAATGAATTTAAATGATTTTGGAAAACTATTTATCATTACAGAAGATTTTAGACAATCCAAGTCGATTATAGACTTGACTGTAGACAATTTTACAATGTTTTTTTTATTGTTATAGACCATTTAAAAAAAATTAAAAATGATAGTTTTTGATGAATTTAAATGATTTTGGAGAATTATTTATCATTACAGAATATTTTAGACAATCTTAATCGATTATAGACTTGGTTGTAGACAGTTTTACATTGTTATAGACTATTTAAAAAAAAATAAAAAATAATTGGTTTTAATGAATTTAAATGATTTTGGAAAACTATTTATCATTACAGAAGATTTTAGACAATCCAAGTCGATTATAGACTTGACTGTAGACAATTTTACAATGTTATTTTATTGTTATAGACTATTTAAAAAAAATAAAAAATGATAGTTTTTGATGAATTTAAACGATTTTGGAAAAATATTTATCATTACAGAATATTTTAGACAATCTTAATCGATTATAGACTTGGTTGTAGACAATTTTACATTGTTATAGACTATTTAAAAAAATTAAAAAATAATTGTTTTTAAAGAATTTAAATGATTTTGGAAAACTATTTATCATTACAGAAGATTTTAGACAATCCAAGTCGATTATAGACTTGACTGTAGACAATTTTACAATGTTATTTTATTGTTATAGACTATTTAAAAAAAATAAAAAATGATAGTTTTTGATGAATTTAAACGATTTTGGAAAAATATTTATCATTACAGAATATTTTAGACAATCTTAATCGATTATAGACTTGGTTGTAGACAATTTTACATTGTTATAGACTATTTAAAAAAATTAAAAAATAATTGTTTTTAAAGAATTTAAATGATTTTGGAAAACTATTTATCATTACAGAAGATTTTAGACAATCCAAGTCGATTATAGACTTGACTGTAGACAATTTTACAATGTTATTTTATTGTTATAGACTATTTAAAAAAAATAAAAAATGATAGTTTTTGATGAATTTAAACGATTTTGGAAAAATATTTATCATTACAGAATATTTTAGACAATCTTAATCGATTATAGACTTGGTTGTAGACAATTTTACATTGTTATAGACTATTTAAAAAAATTAAAAAATAATTGTTTTTAAAGAATTTAAATGATTTTGGAAAACTATTTATCATTACAGAAGATTTTAGACAATCCAAGTCGATTATAGACTTGACTGTAGACAATTTTACAATGTTATTTTATTGTTATAGACTATTTAAAAAAAATAAAAAATGATAGTTTTTGATGAATTTAAACGATTTTGGAAAAATATTTATCATTACCGAATATTTTAGACAATCTTAATCGATTATAGACAATTAGTGAGGCCCAAAAGCCTCAGTATTAGTTTCGTGATGGCAAAAAATATTGAAAATAGCAACAAAAAAAAGAAGAAAAATGTACAAAGTTGGGAAATTTTAGAAAAATAAAAAAACACGGAAAAATAGGAAAATTTGGAAAAAATAGTGAAAAATAAGGAAAAATAGTACAAAACAGGGTAAAATAGGAAAACTTTGGTAATTTGGTAAAAATATGAAAAAACAGGGAAACATCGGAGAAAATATGGTAATTTTAAAAAAATTGGGAAAAATAAGAAAAAATTAGAAAAATGTTTGGACAAATAGGAAAATTAGAGAATAAATAGAAAAAAATAGGACAAAATAGTCAAAAATAGGATAACAGTGAGGAAATCTGGAAAATAAAAGAAAATAAGGAAAATAGTACAAAATAAGAACAAGTAGAAAAATAGGAAAACATTTAGTTTTCCTATTTTTCCTAAACAGAGAAAGATAGAACGAAAATAGGAAAAATGGAGAAAATAGTGAAAAATATGAAAAAAAAAAAATAGAGAAAAGTGGGAAAAAGTACAAATAAGGACAGATAGAAAAAATAAGGAAAAATAGGAAAATGAAAAACAGGAATAATTAGAAAGATATAAAAAAATAGGAAAAATAGAAAAAATAGTGAAACTAGAGAAAAAGATGGAAATAAATCGAGAAAAATAGGTAAAACTTGTGCAAATTAGTGCAAATTTGAAAAAAATAGTGAAAAAATAAAGTAAAATAGTGATTTTATAGAAAGAAAACTTTTCTGATTTTTTCTCATTTTTCTTATTTTTTTTTCTCTTTTTGTCGTTGTTTTGCCTTTTTTTCTATTTATTTTTTTCCAATTAGTTTTTTTCCATTTATTTTTTGATTTCTAATTTTTTTCTCATTTTTTTTTATTCCTTTGATTTTTTCCGATTTCTTTACGATTTTTTTGCCATTTTTTTTGGGATTTTGTTGCAATTTATTAAAAATAGGAAAAATTTGGTAATTTGGTAAAAATATGAAAAAACAGGGTTACATCGGAGAAAATATGGAAATTTTAAAAAAATTGGAAAAAATAAGAAAAAATTAGAAAAAAGTTTGGACAAATAGGAAAATTACAGAATAAATAGAGAAAAATTGGGAAAATAGTCAAAAATAGGAAAACAGTTGGGAAATCGGGAAAATAAAAGAAAATAAGGAAAATAGTACAAAATAAGGACAAGTAGAAAAATAGGAAAACATTTAGTTTTGCTATTTTTCCTAAACAGAGAAAGATAGAACGAAAATAGGAAAAATAGAGAAAATAGTGAAAAATATGAAAAAAAAAATAGAGAAAAGTGGAAAAAAGTACAAATAAGGACAGATAGAAAAAATAAAGAAAAATAGGAAAATGAAAAACAGGAATAAAAAGAAAGATATAAAAATAGGAAAAATAGAGAAAATAGTGAAACTAGGGAAAAAGATGGAAATAAATGGAGAAAAATAGGTAAAACTAGTGCAAATTTGTGCAAACTAGTGCAAATTTGAAAAAAATAGTGAAAAAATAGAGTAAAATAGGAAAATGTAAAAAAATAAGAAATAGGGAAATTTGGGAAAAATGGTGAAAAACATTAAAAAATAGGGAAGAATTGGGAAAAATGAGAAAAAATGGGAAAAAATATGGAAAAATTTTGAAATTAAAAAACAAAAAGGGAAAAAATGGGAAAGTATAAAAAAAATTGAAATATATAGGGTGGAAAATAGGGAAAAATGGGGAAAATATGGAAAAATAAGTACAAACTGAAACGACTTAGTTTTGTCCAAGGAAGAAGTGGTTTGCATAGAAAAAATTTTTTTCCAATTTAAATTTTTAGAACAAAATGTCAAACGGGGTTTACTAAATGGATGGGGATGTTAGATTTTACCGAATTTTTTTCGTTTTTTTTTGGCTTTTTTACAATTTTTTTGATTATTTTCATTTTTTTCTATTATTTTTCTCTTACTTTTCTCCTGTTTTCTCATTGTTCTGATGTTTTGTTTTTTTTTTCTGGTTTTTTCTTTCTTTCGATTATTTATATCTTTTCTCATTTTTTCTCATTGTTCGGTTTTTTCATTTATTTTTCTTTCGTTTTCTAATTTTTTATAATTTTATAATTATTTTGTAGAAAGAGAATTTTTCTGATTTTTTCTCATTTTTCTGATTTTTTCTCATTTTTCTGATTTTTTGTTTTTTTTCTCTTTTTGTCATTGTTTCGCCTTTTTTTCTATTTCTTTTTTTCTAATTACTTTTTTTTCTATTTCTTTTTTGATTTCTAATTTTTTCTTATTCCTTTGATTTTTTCCGATTTCTTTACGAGTTTTTTGCCATTTTTTTTTGGGATTTTGTTGCAATTTATTTCAATTTTTCGATGATTTTCATTTATTTTTTCACAATTGTTCCGGTTTTTGGTTGTTTTTTACGATTTTTCCAACTTTTTCGGGCGTTTTTGTTTTTTTTTTATTTTTCCGTATTTTACAATTTTAATCTTCATTTGTTTCCAATATTTTCCAATAGTTTTTGTTTCTTTTTCGATTATTACCGATTTTTTCTTATTTTATCGATACTTCTAATTTTTTTCTTGTTTTTCACTAAATTTTTTGATTTTTTTTCATGTTTTATTCTGATTGTTTTTAATATTTTCTAATTTTTTTGATTTTCTTTCTCATTGTTCTATTTTTTTCTATTTATTTCTTTTCTTTTCTAATTTTTTCCTATCCTCCAATATATTTTTTTTTGATTTTTCGATTTTATCATTTCTTTTCATTCTTCTGATGCTTTTCTGTTGTTTTTGAATTTTTTCAATTGTTTTTTGATTTTATTCAAATTCCTTCAGATTTTTTCTAACTTATTCTTATTTTTCTGATTTTTTCGATTATCGTCGATTTTTTTTAGATTTCTTTTGATCTCGTTCGATTTTTTTCGATCTCTTTCGATTTTGTGGATTTCTTTTTATTTTTGTCGATTTCGTTCGATTTTTTTTTATTATTTTTTATTTCTATTGATTTTTTCAATCTCTTTTGACTTTTGTTGATCTTTTTCGATTTTTGTCGTTTTCTTTTTCAATTTTTTTTTGTTTTTTCGATTTGTTTTATGTTTTTTCGATTTTTTTTATTCCTTTTCATTTCTTTGTTTTTTGTTGATTTTTCGTTTTTTTTTTCGATAACTTTTGATTTTTTTCCATTTTTTTTTATATATTTTTCGATTTCTTTTGAAAGTTTTCAGATTTTTGTTTTCCTATTTTAAAATTTTAAAAAGTGAAAAAATAACGTAAGAAACTTTTTTCCTAACGGGGAACCCCCGAACCCACAATTTTTAATAGATTTACAGTATTTTTAATAAGTTATTCTTTACATGGTTTATAATTATTTTTTTAATAGTTTTTGTTTTTTTTTTTGATTTTTAACAAATAATTATAATTTTTTCCTATTTGTAACGAATTACTGAGGCCCAAAAGCCTCAATATTAGTTTCGTGATGGCGAAAAAAATTTCTTACCCTCACTTTTTATCACTTTTCTCGACGGTTCCGAGCTACATGAAACCGAAAATGAAAAAAATGCTGTCCGAACGTCTGTCTGTCTGTCTGTCTGTCTGTTTGTATGTAAACACTGTAACTTTTGAGCGAAAACTTCGATCGAGTTCCGGTTTTCACTTTACCGAGTAAGTTTGGTCCAAGGAAGAACCCTATGGAATTTGAGCAGGATCGGATCGGCCCTTCCGGTACCCGCCATACAAATTAAAGTGGGAAAACTTTTTTCCAATTCAAATTTTTCGAATTTTTTCCACTTCACATTTCTAATGGTTTGAAGAAATATCGATCATTTTAGGTCGATTTTAGACAATATAAGTCGATTATAGACTAGATTTTAGACAACCTTATTCGATTATAGACTTATAGACTAGATTTTAGACAATTTTGCAACATTATTATTTAAAAAAAAGATGATAATGATGCTGAATTTAAATAGTTTTAAAGAATTATTTATCATTACAGAAAATTTTAGACAATCTTAATCGATTGTAAACAATTTTATAGACAATTTTTTATTAAATTTCCATATTATAGACAATTTATAAACGGTTTTATAAAATCATATACCAAAAATAATCCATTTTTTTCTGTCCAGATATCGACGAGTGTGTTCCAGAAACCAACCCGTGTTCCAATACCTGCGAAAATACAGCAGGAAGTTACATATGTTCCTGTCCAACAGGATTTATACTTAATTCAGCCGATCCGCATACTTGTCAGGATATCGATGAATGCAATCAATCTCCTTGTTCGCATATTTGTAATAATCAACCCGGTTCTTACCGTTGTGATTGCCCCGAAGGATTAACCTTGCAGAATACCACATGCGTCAATTTGACATGCTCGCAAGGCCAGACTAGAGTTAATGGGATTATGCAGTGCACGTGTGCTTTAGGATTTATATTGGGTAAGAAAAACGATTATGTTAAGGCTCTACCGTTCGCTGATTTGTTGGACCGATTTAGGGATCTAGCTCGTGCTGGATTATAGCAACATATTTAATTTGCTACTTTATTTATAAATATTCTTGGCATTATAAAACATAAAGCTAGGATTGTATGTAAGTCAAATTTAAAATAAAATAAAAACGAAAAAACTGCGACAATTTAAAAACTATAAAAATACTACAATTTCCTGGTAACTCTTACGGGTTCTGAAAAATTAAAATAACATTTTACATGCATACAATCCTAAAGTTAACCTTTATCTTTAATCTAAAAAAAACAAAATTGTATTTTTTTAAAAGATAACCGAGTAATCGTGCACGAGCGGAAGGTATACAAACCAAAATTTCGTATTTATTCATGTGCTGCCTCGTACGAACCGCGTGGAATGTTAGTTTATATTTCTAAATGTGGCATGCAGAGCCTTAATTATGGTATAAAATATTTTATTCCAGGAGCTGATAATCGAACGTGTGAAGATGTAGACGAGTGTCTTTTAGAACAAAATTGCGCCCACAATTGCAAAAATGTTATTGGATCTTACGAATGTAGCTGCAGAGAAGGTTACCGATTAGAAAGAGATAGATATTGCATAGATATTGACGAATGTGCAGGTACTAGTAAAAATATTAAATAAAAATCAATTTTGGTACAGCTGTTTAAACCTTAAAAGGATCATCAGTATCTATATTTTAATTCGCTGGAAAATATTGAAACTATTTAAATCGTTTCTAGAAGTTGGAAAAAATCTAGAACATTCTGTAGTAGGGAACAATAGGATAGGGAAAATAGGAAAAATAGGGAAAAATGGGAAAAAATGAGGAAAATAGGGGCGAAATAGGAAAAGCATGAAAAAATAAATAAAACATGAGAAATAATGGAAAACAGGACAAATTGAAAAAAAAAGGATAAATAGAAAAAATAACGGAAAATATAGTAAATAGGTAAAATAGAGAAAACTAGGAAAAAATAGTGAAAAAAATTGGAAAAATAAGGCAAAATATAAAAACTTGGGAAAAATAGTTAGAAATATTGAAAAAAACATAGGGAAAAATGAATAAAATTGTGCAAAATAGGAAAATTTGGGGAAAATTAGAAAATTAGGAAAAATAGGGTAAAACGGAAAAATAAGGAAATTTGGTAAAAATATTCAATTAATAGGGGAAAATAGGGAAAAAATTGAAAAAATCGGGAAAATAGTGACAAATAGGAATAGGAAAAATATTGAAAAATAGGGAAATATAGAAAAATAGCAGAAAATTGGGAAAATAGGAACAAAATAGTGTAAAATAGGAAAATTTCAGAAAAAATATTGGAAAACAGAAAAATGGAAAAACTAGAGAATAAGGAGAAAAATAGTAGAAAACAGGAAACGTTGGAAAAAATAGTAAAATATATGAAAAAATTATGAAAAATTGGAAAAATTATGAAAAAGTGGAATAAATAGGAGCAAATAGGAAATAAATAGGGAAATGGAGAAATATACGAAAAATAGGTAAAAATAGAAAATAATAGGGATGAACAGAAGAAAATAATGATAAACAGGAAAAATATAAAGAAATAGGAAAAATAGAGAAAAATAGGATAAATAGGAGAAAATAGAGAAACAGAGAAAAACGGGGAAAATAGTTAAAATATTATAAAAGTATGGGAGAATACAAAAAAAATTCAGAAAATAGGGCAAAACAGAGAAAAATAAATAAAAATAGCAAAAAACTAGGAAAATTATAGAAAAATAGCGAAACAGAAAAATAGTGAAAAATAGAGGCAAATAGAAAAAAAGGAAAATAGGAAAAAAATAGAAAATAATAAGGATAAATTATGAAAAACAGCAAAAAATAATGAAATCCAGGGAAATATAAAGAAATGGTAAAAATAAGGAAAAATAGGTAAACATTAGGGAAAATAATTAAAAATAGATAAAAAGTAACAAAAATTAGAAAAAAATAAGGGTAAATAAGGCAAAATAGGGAAAAATAAGTACAAATACTGAAAAATAAATAAAAAATAGGAAAAAATAGGGAAGTTAGTGAAAAATATGGAAGTGTATGGGAAAATAGTGGGAAATAGGGAAAAATAGCGGAAAATAATGGAAAAATCGAAAATAGGAAAAAATAGAAAATTATAGAAATTAATAGGGAAAAACAGGAAAAATAATGAAAAAGTGGAAAAATATGAAAAATTGAAAAAAATAGGACAAAATATTGAACAAACGGCAAAAATATGAAAAAATCAGAAAAATATAGAGAAAATATGGAAATTAGAGATAAATAGACAAAAATCTGGAAACATAGGGAAACATATAGGAAAATACCTAGTAAAAAATAGGGCAAAATAAGGAAAATAGTAAAAAGAGGCAAAAAACGATAAAATAGAGACAAATACGGAGAATTAGGAAAAAACAGGAAAAATAATGAAAACGGGAAAAATAGGAAATAGGAATAATAGAGAAATTAGAGAAAATAAGGAATAATGGGGAAAATAAAGCAAAATAGGGAACAGTATGAAAAAATAGGAAAAAATAGTAAAAAATAGGAAAAAAATAAAAAAAAATAGGGAAAAATAGGAAAAAACAAGATAGCACGGGTATTCAGCTAGTTTTATATAGTTTTGGAAAATTATAGTCATTAATAAAATATTTAAAAAAAATTTGTTTTTAATTTTTAGGTCTCAGCCATGGTTGCCATCATCTCTGCGAAAATACCCCGGGTAGTTATAAATGTAAATGTGAAGATGGTTACGAATTAAAAAACGAAACTAGGACTTGCATCGATATTGATGAATGTGACGAAAAAAGGGATTTAGCCGAATGCAACCATCTTTGTATAAATTATCAAGGTAAAAAAATACTCCAATAATAATAATAATAATAATAATAATAATAATAATAATAATAATAATAATACTCAATACATTTCACACATTTACGAATGAACCCCAGAAACCAAAGGTTTGTGCATGGAAGGGACGGCTATTATCTAGAGCATAATAGTGACGGATAAAAAAAATTTTTTTGGACTCCAGTCTAATTGATTTTTTGATGTATTTAGAAACAATTGACAAAAAAACTACGATATATTTCAAGACTTTTTCTTTTATTTGTGGGGAAAATTTAACTTGGTTAGGTTAGGTTTTGGTTTTGTTCTTGTCTTCGAGTTTCTTACAAAAATTTCTTATATCCGGCAGGAAAAGATGTCAATCCAACAGCAGGTTCTGATCCAGTAAGAAAAGAAAACTTTTCTCGTTCCAAGAAAAAAAAAATGAGGGGGTAATCCCACCCAACTTTCCGAACACTCCTAGTAAAGTAATTGTTTAATCGATTATCTTAGTTTTTCTGCACCAAAATACATTAATTATATTACCTATCGAATGGTATAAATCCCATTTTAATATCTTTAATATTTTTAAAGTTATTCAATTTTTTTTTAAACTTATATTAAATTTCAAAAATAAAAATGCGGAATTCTAAATTTTTTGAATAAAATTTTGAAAAAAAATCACAATTATAGAGTTTTTTACTACAAATTTAAGGGTAATTTTTTTAAAATTTTTAATATTAATTTTAACCTTAAAACAAATAAAACCTATTTTTGATTTTTTGAATAATTTTAAAATCAATAAATAATTAATATCTCATTCAATTTTAATCAAAATGGGAAACAGACCTTTTTTTTAGGTTTTTGGATCAAAATGCATTAATAAAATTCGTTTAAAAAACTAAAAAAAAATCTAATTTTTTTTCAAAAATTCATGGGTAATCCATTGAATTGTTTTAACTTTTTTCATTTTTTGCTATAACTTTTACAAATACTATGTTAAAATTATGAAATAATTTACACATATAGTACTTTTGGATCCTTTTCGGATATGCTATTTACTTTTTTCATTTATTTTATACTTATTCATAAATCGAAATTACAAAAAAATTTAAAAAAATTCTTAATTTTGGCTATAATAATTACAATTCTAAATTTTAAGAAACTAAAATACATTTAAAATTTAGAGTTTTATATTATCTTTCGAATGGTGAAAATCACATTTCAATAACTTTAATATTTTAGAAGTTATTCAATTTAGTTTAAAATCGTAATATAATCTTAAATTTCTTGGCCAATTTTTTAAAAATTCCAAAATTTTTGTAATAAAATTTTGAAAAAAATTGTAAAATTAATTATTACAAATTTAAAGCTATTTTTTTTTAAATTTTTAATATAAAAATTTAACTGAAAAATAATAATTTAATAAAGATAAAAATTAAAATAAAAACTAGCGGCGAAACTATGTGCAACTTGAAAAAATAGTTAAGACAAAATTTATAGAAAATTTTATGTTCTACAATTTTGATACCATGTAATTTTTCATAAAACTCCATAATTTTGTCTCAAAATCTAAAAAAGTCACAAAAATGTCTATATAAATTTTTTTCACGCCCTCTAGCGGCAAAACTATGAGGAATTCAAAAAACCGGTAATGACAAAATGTGTAGAAAATTTTATGTTCTACAACTTTCATATCCTGTAATTTTTCATAAAAATGCATTATTTTGGTTATTTAAGAAAAATATGAAAAAAAAATTCTTTTTGATAAATCTGGCAACAATGGCAAAAGTTTTTAAAAATTTTAATCATTCGAAATTAAACTATAACGTATAAAAAATATATGTGTAAAGCTTTATTGCCATCTTGTTTAGTAATGACGTCATCTCTTATAGCAACTGTCACTTCCGGTTGTCCGATTAACACCAAAATCTATACAGGTCGTCTCCTTGCTACCCTAAATATGTATTTAAAATTTCATTTAAATCGGTTCAGCCGTTTAGACGCTATCGTGTTCACACACACACATACATACACACAGACAGACATCATGCTAAAAATGGTATAAATGGATTCAGGTGACCTCAAAACGTAAAGATTCGTTAAAATCTGGGTATGGCCAAAATATCATGATCGCAATACTTTCCTTCTATACAACTCTGTTGTTCGGAAAGTAAAAAAGGACTCGTTCCAAAAAAAAAAAACGTTTAGTCCAAAAAAAACCCTACGTATCAAGGGGAAGAAAAGAAATTTTCAATAAGCGACACAGACAAAATAAAATTATTCTGCCTGAAGATGCAAAAAGAGAGAGAATTATTAACATGGGAAAGACATTTTATAGTCATACCAAGAGAAGAGGGAGATCTTGAGAAGGAATACAACGCGTTGAAATTAAGAAGGGATATCAAACTTGTCTGAAATTAAGATATACTGAGCAGAGGAATAATGAAAATACAGGGTGGAACCGAAACAAAACGTAACAGATTCTTAATGTTACCCAAAGGGTACACAAGAATGTGATTTACTTATTTTTATTTAAACAAAAACATAAACATTTAGGTATAATACAAATCATATGTAACACTAGGAACGTCTAAAAATCGAAATTATGTATTATACCAAACAGAAATTTCTGTGCATCGCTAGAATCGAATTATTTAATAAACTGAAAATCGATTTCGTGACCCTCGCATATTTCTTTTTCTGGATTTTTCTATCTCCCCTTCCATATTGCACCAATTTAACTTCCGTCAGATTTTGCTGATTTTTGAATGAAAGAAAAAAGTGTCCTGTAAATTCACCGCCTCAGCAATTCATCGCCTAATCAATTCACCGCTGAAAAATTTAATACTTGAAACACTGAAACTACAAATAAAATTTAACAAATTTTTTTTTTTAAAAATTACAGGGTGTTTCGGGAGAAAAGTATTAATTTTTTCGGGGTATTATTTTGGTGTGTAATAAAGAAACTCCCTCTGAAATCAGATCATTAGTTAATTTTTACGATTTAATTAAATTTTCAACCCACTTAAAAATCCCTCAGTGTAAGCCAATGAGTTTAATATTTTGGGAAATAATATAAGTTGTTCTACTAATTATTTTTTAAAAATTTTGTTTGAATCTGATGTCTGTTTCTTCTTTAAAGATTTTAAAAAAAAATATTACACGGGGTAAAAAGATATGTTATTAGTACTTCGGTCCGAAAAATTCATTTTAACAATAAACACAAGAACTATACGCAACACGAAATTTATGTACATAATGATTTTTTACGATTTTTCAAGGTATTTATGATTTTTTCCATTTTTACGATTTTTTACAATATTTTACGATTTTTTACCATTTGTTTACGGGTGTTTACAACTTGTTATAGGTTTTTACGATTTTTTACGATCTTTCACGGTATTTTACGGGTTTCACATTGTTTTACTATTATTTATGATTTTTTTCGATTTTTACGGATTTTTACAGGTTTTTACAATTTTTTACAGTTTTTTACGATTTACGATTTTTTACGGATTTTTTTACCGGTTTTTACGGGTTTTTTACAATATTTTACGATTTTTTATCATTTGTTTAGGGGTGTTTACGACTTGTTATAGGTTTTTCGATTTTTTGCGAGTTTTTACGATTTTTTACGATCTTTCACGGTATTTTACGGGTTTCATGGTTTTTTACTATTATTTATGATTTTTTCCGATTTTTACGGATTTTTACAGGTTTTTACGATTTTTTACAGTTTTTTAAGATCTACGTTTTTTTACGGATTGTTTTACCGGTTTTACGGGTTTTTTTACTATTTTTTTACGATATTTTACTATTTGTTTAGGGGGTTTACGACTTGTTATAGGTTTTTACGATTTTTTGCGAGTTTTTACGATCTTTCACGATATTTTACGGGTTTCACGGTTTTTACTATTATTTATGGTTTTTTCCGGTTTTTACTGGTTTTTACGATTTTTTACAGTTTTTTACGATTTTTTACAGTTTTTTACGATTTTTTACAGATTTTTTCGATTGTTTTACCGTTTTTTACGGGTTTTCTAACATATTTGCAAGAATTTTTGAAGGATTTTTTTACATAAAAACTTCCATTTTTTACTATAAAAATCCACATTTTATAAATACTCAATTTGTTACTAAAAAAATTAAATTGCAGTTGAATTTTTAAAAAAATTTTCAATGTTATTTCAACGAGTTTTTAGGGATTTTTCAAGGATTTTGACAATATTTTTCCCATAATTATTCCATTATTTCAAAGGAGTTTTAAAAGTAATTTTTAAGGGATATTCAAGGATTTTTTAAAAAAAATTTCAGGATTCTTCATACGTGAGATTTTGTAGATTTCTTAAGGGATTTTAAAAGGACCTAAAGCAAGTTTCAAAATTGTTTCAAGGACTTTCTTATACGAAAATAAACTTAAACTTGGTAACCAAAAAACCCGCTGAAGATGAAAATTATTAAAAATTAAAAAATTAAACAAAAACGGTAATTCATGTTAACCGTTACCGTAACATGGTTTTAATTTTTAATAATTTTCATCTTTAGTGTTTTTTTGGATACCAAGTTTAAGTTAATTTCCGTACCATGTGAAATGGTGTTAAAAGTATTTCAACACACTGTTTTTACTTTCCGAACAACAGAGTTGTATAGAAGGAAAGTATTGCGATCATGATATTTTGACCATACCCAGATTTTAACAGATCTTTACGTTTTGAGGTCACCTGAATCCATTTATACCATTTTTAGCATGATGTCTGTCTGTGTGTGTGCCTGTGTGTGTGTGTGAACACGATAGCGTCTAAACGGCTGAACAGATTTAGATGAAATTTTATATACATATTTAGGGTGACAAGGAGACGACCTGTATATATTTTGGTGTTAATCGGACAACCGGAAGTGACAGTTGCTATAAGTGATGACATCATTACTAAACAAGATGGCAATAAAGTTTTACACATATATTTTTTATACGTTATAGTTTAATTTCGGATGATTAAAATTTTCAAAAACTTTTGCCAGTGTTGCCAGATTTATCAAAAATATTTTTTTTCGTATTTTTCTTAAATAACCAAAATAATGAATTTTTGTGAAAAATTACATGATATCAAAATTATAGAGCATAACATTTTCTACAAATTTTGTCTTAACTTTTTTTTCCAGTTACGCATAGTTTCGCCGCTGGTTTTTATTTTAATTTTTGACATTTTTAAAGCGACGTTGTCAAATTTATGAAGATTTCCCTAGATTTGAGGAAAATATTAGGATATAAAAAATATTAAAAATGCGATCAAAATCGTTTCTAAAATCAAAAAGAATTCTCTATAGCAAAATTTTTTAAGATTTAAACTTTAAAGATTATTGGAAATTAGAAATTATGCTATTTTTCTCATATTTTATGTAAATTTAAAAACATTGAAAGAATCTCGAGATTTGCTGAAATTTTCTACAATTTGGCAATGTTATAGAAAGTTTCAAATATTTTATCGTCCTTTAGTAATTTTTTAGATTGTGATATTTTTAAAGCGATATGAAGATTTCCATAGATTTGAGTCTCAAAATCATGGATTTTTATGAAAAATTACATGATATCAAAATTATAGAGCATAAAATTTTCTACAAATTTTGTCTTAACTTTTTTTTCTAGTTACGCATAGTTTCGCCGCTGGTTTTTATTTTAATTTTAGTTAAATTTTAATATTAAAAATTTCTTTAAATTTGTAATAATTAATTTTATAATTATAATTTTTTTCAAAATTTTATTACAAAAATTGTGGAATTTTTTAAAAAATGGTAAGGAACATTTAAAATTTTATTACGATTTTAAATTAAATTGAATAACTTCTAAAATATTGTTATTGAAATGTGATTTTCACCATTCGAAAGATAATATAAAACTCTAAATTTAAAATGTATTTTAGTTTCTTAAAATTTAGAATTGTAATTATTATAGAAAAAATTAAGATTTTTTTTTAATTTTTTGTAATTTTGATTTATCAATAAGTATAAAATAAATGAAAAAAGTAAATAGCATATACGAAAATAATTCAAAAGTACTATGTGTGTAAATTATTTCATAATTTTAACATAGTATTTGTAAAAGTTATAGCAAAAAATGAAAAAAGTTTAAACATTCAATGGATGAATTTTTGACAAAAAATTTGATTTTTTTTTTGTTTTCTAAACTAACTTTATTAATGGACTTTGATCCAGAAAACCTTAAAAAAAGGTCTGTTTCCCAATTTGAAAATAATTGAATGAGATATTAATTATTTATTGACTTTAAAATTATTCAAAAATAGGTTTTATTTTTTTAAGGTTAATATTAATATTAAAAATTTAAAAAAAAATACCATTAAAATTGTAGTAAAAAACTCTATAATTGTGATTTTTTTCAAAATTTTATTCAAAAAATTGTAAATTCATAATTTTTTTTTGAAATTTAGTATAAGTTTAAAAAAATTGAATAACTTTAAAAATATTAAAAATTTTAAAATGGGATTTATACCATTCGATAGGTAATATAAAACTCTAAATTTAGAAAATATTTTAGTCTCTTCGAATTTAACATTGTAATTCTTATAAACAAAATAAAAAATAATAATAATTATAATAAATTAATTTTTTTTAAATTTTTGTAAACTAATTTTATTAATGTATTTTGATGCAAAAAAACTAAAGTAATCGATTTAACAATTACTTTACCAAAATAGATAGTCACGCCATCTATCGTATTGGTTGATGGGTACCAACCGGGCAGTGCGTTTAGCAGAATATAATTCTATATACGCGTCTCCAAATACAATTTGGATTGCCGTCAGATGGAGCAACCCATCAACCATCATAATGCCTAGGGGGGAGCAGGCACCTCGCAATAAAATCAAAAACAAATAGAATAAGTTTTCGAAACTATACATTCCGACCATTACCATACATGTTTCATCCTTATAGGAATCTTCAGTGGCACTTTGTCGGAATGCATAGTTTCAAAAATTCCGACAAAGTGCCACTGAAGATTCCTATAAGGATGAAACATGTATGGTAATGGTCGGAATGTATAGTTTCGAAAACTTATTCTATTTGTTTTTGAATTACTTCACTAGGAGTGTTCGGAAAGTTGGGTGGGATTACCCCCTCATTTTTTAAAAAGTTTATAACTCATTATTTAATTAATTTTTTCACATTGTTCGAACATTCGCCTGAAGATGGCCTAAGAGCCGATACATGTTGCGATATAATTGGCACATTATCAAGTTGTATTGAAATTGCCAAACATATATTTTTATATTAAACTCATGTGGTATCGACTTCCGAGTTTCTTACGTATACATATTTTGTTTTTCTAGGTGGCTACGAATGCGCTTGTAATTCTGGTTTCAAATTGGGTCCGGACGACGCAACTTGCGATGACATAGACGAATGCGCAATCGATAACGGTAACTGCACGCATATTTGCTTAAATCAAAACGGTTCCTACCATTGTAAATGCGAAGAAAACTATATCCTAGAAAAGGATAACACCACTTGCAAAATCTTAGATCCTTGTTTGGAGGAAAACGGAGGTTGTTCACACGAATGCAAGAATCAAGATGGTGTAGTTATTTGTTCCTGTCCTAAAGGTTACATCCTTGAGGATAAAGATTGTTTTTTACATGATCCTTGTATTAGTAATAACGGAGGATGTTCCCATATATGTGTTAATGCAAATAACGCTGTTAGATGTGAGTGTCCTGAGTATTTTGAATTAGTAAATACTACAACATGTTCCAGGATCAATTTGTGTACAATTAATAATGGTAATTGTTCCCATTTTTGCGAATTTATAGATAACAAAGTTAACTGTATGTGTCCCGAATTATATAATCTTAAAAATGGTACTAACTGTATTGAAATTAATCCTTGTTTACAGGATAACGGTGGATGTTCTCATATTTGTACTTTCCAGGATCATTTACAAGTTTGTACTTGTCCAAATACTCACATCCTGCATAATAAAACCCATTGTTACGAAAAAAATCCTTGTTTACAGGATAACGGAGGTTGTTCCGATATTTGCGTATATTCTAATCGATCTTTAAGTTGTTTATGTCCTGAAAATTATTACCTGGAAGGTAAAACTTGTTACAGAATCGATCCTTGTATAATACAAAATGGTGGATGTTCACATATTTGTTCTACCGATCAAAATAACAGCGTTAAATGTGATTGTCCTGATGGATTCTTTTTAAAAGATTTAAAATCCTGTGAGCCTAAAAATCCTTGTTTAATTAACAACGGAAATTGTTCCCATATTTGTAATTCTATTTTGAATGTTTGTTCTTGTCCTGTTGGTTATAAATTAAAAAACGATACGCATTGCGAGCAGTTTAATCCTTGTTTAAAGGATAATGGAGGTTGTTCTGATATTTGCGAAAATATTTTCGGAACAGTGAAATGTTCTTGTCCTGTTAATTACGAATTGGACGATTCGAATAATTGCGTCATTATCGATCCGTGTGGTGAAAACAATGGAGAATGTTCGCATTTTTGCGAATACTTAGACGAAGAGGTGAGTTATTTTAAGATTTTAGATTATTCTACTACAAAATAAATAAATTTTCAGATAATTTGTTCGTGCCCGGATCACTACAACTTAATAAACAGTACGAATTGCATCAAAGTTAACGCCTGTTTAGTTAATAACGGTGGCTGTTCGCACGAATGCGCTACCGATAATGTAAATAACGTAATTTGCTCTTGTCCTAAGGGTTACGATTTAGTAGAAAAAAGCTGCGTCTTAATCAATCCTTGTAATCACAAAAATGGCGGCTGTTCGCACGTTTGTAGCAGTATCGAAGGTCACGTTGTTTGCAGATGTCCTCCAGGTAACTGAAATTTAAATGTTAAATAATTATAGGTTGTAAGAACTTGATTTCTATGCATCAGGCCGCATACGGGACAGCTATTTCCTTCTTTGAGGACTCATCAGCGGCAATGTGCCCAGATGTATAGAATTCAAATCTCACTTCGAAACACAATAGTCCTAATATTGAGTAAAAATAATGGTAAGAGCTAACGCCATCTACCAAAGAAAAGATTCCACCTTTGTGAGATATACCTCTTTGAGATGGGCTTTCTTTCGGTTCCATTTAGAACTGGCTCTTATTACACAGGTGGAATATTTCCTAAGTAATAAGAGACACCGTGTCCCATTGATAGATGGCGTTAGCTCTCTACCATCTATTTTACATCATGTTTAAAATCTAAATATTTTGACAATTCTTCTGTAACTGTTATAGATCAGTTTGTAACTGTTATGGACGATATTAGACATGAAGTATAAAAAATGGCAGACAGCTAACGCCATCTACCAAAGAAAAGATTCCACCTTTGTGAGATATACCTCTTTGAGATGGGCTTTCTTTCGGTTCCAGTTAGAACTTGCTCTTATTACACAGGTTGAATATTTCCTAAGTAATAAAAGACACACCGTGTCTCATTGATAGATGGCGTTAGCTCTTTACCATCTATTTTACATCATGTTTAAAATTTAAATATTTTGACAATTCTTCTGTAACTGTTATAAATCAGTTTGTAACTGTAATGGACGATATTAGACATGAAGTATAAATAATGGCAGACAGCTAACGCCATCTACCAAAGAAAAGATTCCACCTTTGTGACATATACCTCTTTGAGATGGGCTTTCTTTCGGTTACAGTTAGAACTGACTCTTATTACACAGGTGGAATATTTCCTAAGTAATAAGAGACACCGTGTCCCATTGATAGATGGCGTTAGCTCTTTACCATCTATTTTACATCATGTTTAAAATCTAAATATTTTGACAATTCTTCTGTAACTGTTATAGATCAGTTTGTAACTGTTATGGACGATATTAGACATGAAGTATAAATAATAGCAGACAGCTAACGCCATCTACCAAAAAATATTCCACCTTTGTGAGATATACCTCTTTGAGATGGGCTTTCTTTCGGTTCCATTTAGAACTGGCTCTTATTACACAGGTGGAATATTTCCTAAGTAATAAGAGACACCGTGTCCCATTGATAGATGGCGTTAGCTCTTTACCATCTATTTTACATCATGTTTAAAATTTAAATATTTTGACAATTCTTCTGTAACTGTTATAGATCAGTTTGTAACTGTTATAGACGATATTAGACATGAAGTATAAATAATGGCAGACAGCTAACGCCATCTACCAAAGAAAAGATTCCACCTTCGTGAGATATACCTTTTTGAGATGGGCTTTCTTTCGGTTACAGTTAGAACTGGCTCTTATTACACAGGTGGAATATTTCCTAAGTAATAAGAGACACCGTGTCCCATTGGTAGATGGCGTTAGCTCTCTACCATCTATTTTACATCATGTTTAAAATCTAAATATTTTGACAATTCTTCTGTAACTGTTATAGATCAGTTTGTAACTGTTATGGACGATATTAGACATGAAGTATAAATAATAGCAGACAGCTAACGCCATCTACCAAAGAAAAGATTCCACCTTTGTGACATATACCTCTTTGAGATGGGCTTTCTTTTCGGTTCCAGTTAGAACTTGCTCTTATTACACAGGTGGAATATTTCCTAAGTAATAAGAGACACCGTGTCCCATTGATAGATGGCGTTAGCTCTTTACCATCTATTTTACATCATGTTTAAAATTTAAATATTTTGACAATTCTTCCGTAACTGTTATAGATCAGTTTGTAACTGTAATTGACGATATTAGACATGAAGTATAAATAATGGCAGACAGCTAACGCCATCTACCAAAGAAAAGATTCCACCTTTGTGAGATATACCTCTTTGAGATGGGCTTTCTTTCGGTTCCAGTTAGAACTTGCTCTTATTACACAGGTGGAATATTTCCTAAGTAATAAGAGACACCGTGTCCCATTGGTAGATGGCGTTAGCTCTCTACCATCTATTTTACATCATGTTTAAAATCTAAATATTTTGATAATTCTTCTGTAACTGTTATAGATCAGTTTGTAACTGTTATGGACGATATTAGACATGAAGTATAAATAATAGCAGACAGCTAACGCCATCTACCAAAGAAAAGATTCCACCTTTGTGAGATATACCTTTTTGAGATGGGCTTTCTTTCGGTTACAGTTAGAACTGGCTCTTATTACACAGGTGGAATATTTCCTAAGTAATAAGAGACACCGTGTCCCATTGATAGATGGCGTTAGCTCTTTACCATCTATTTTACATCATGTTTAAAATTTAAATATTTTGACAATTCTTCTGTAACTGTTATAGATCAGTTTGTAACTGTTATAGACGATATTAGACATGAAGTATAAATAATGGCAGACAGCTAACGCCATCTACCAAAGAAAAGATTCCACCTTCGTGAGATATACCTTTTTGAGATGGGCTTTCTTTCGGTTACAGTTAGAACTGGCTCTTATTACACAGGTGGAATATTTCCTAAGTAATAAGAGACACCGTGTCCCATTGGTAGATGGCGTTAGCTCTCTACCATCTATTTTACATCATGTTTAAAATCTAAATATTTTGACAATTCTTCTGTAACTGTTATAGATCAGTTTGTAACTGTTATGGACGATATTAGACATGAAGTATAAATAATAGCAGACAGCTAACGCCATCTACCAAAGAAAAGATTCCACCTTTGTGACATATACCTCTTTGAGATGGGCTTTCTTTTCGGTTCCAGTTAGAACTTGCTCTTATTACACAGGTGGAATATTTCCTAAGTAATAAGAGACACCGTGTCCCATTGATAGATGGCGTTAGCTCTTTACCATCTATTTTACATCATGTTTAAAATTTAAATATTTTGACAATTCTTCCGTAACTGTTATAGATCAGTTTGTAACTGTAATTGACGATATTAGACATGAAGTATAAATAATGGCAGACAGCTAACGCCATCTACCAAAGAAAAGATTCCACCTTTGTGAGATATACCTCTTTGAGATGGGCTTTCTTTCGGTTCCAGTTAGAACTTGCTCTTATTACACAGGTGGAATATTTCCTAAGTAATAAGAGACACCGTGTCCCATTGGTAGATGGCGTTAGCTCTCTACCATCTATTTTACATCATGTTTAAAATCTAAATATTTTGATAATTCTTCTGTAACTGTTATAGATCAGTTTGTAACTGTTATGGACGATATTAGACATGAAGTATAAATAATAGCAGACAGCTAACGCCATCTACCAAAGAAAAGATTCCACCTTTGTGAGATATACCTTTTTGAGATGGGCTTTCTTTCGGTTACAGTTAGAACTGGCTCTTATTACACAGGTGGAATATTTCCTAAGTAATAAGAGACACCGTGTCCCATTGATAGATGGCGTTAGCTCTCTACCATCTATTTTACATCATGTTTAAAATCTAAATATTTTGACAATTCTTCTGTAACTGTTATAGATCAGTTTGTAACTGTTATGGACGATATTAGACATGAAGTATAAATAAAATGGCAGACAGCTAACGCCATCTACCAAAGAAAAGATTCCACCTTTGTGAGGTATACCTCTTTGAGATGGGCTTTCTTTCGGTTCCAGTTAGAACTTGCTCTTATTACAAAGGTGGAATATTTCCTAAGTAATAAGAGACACCGTGTCCCATTGGTAGATGGCGTTAGCTCTCTACCATCTATTTTACATCATGTTTAAAATCTAATTATTTTGACAATTCTTCTGTAACTGTTATAAATCAGTTTCTAACTGTTATGAACGATATTAGACATGAAGTATAAATAATGGCAGACAGTTAACGCCATCTACCAAAGAAAAGATTCCACCTTTGTGAGATATACCTCTTTGAGATGGGCTTTCTTTCGGTTACAGTTAGGCTCTTATTACACAGGTGGAATATTTCCTAAGTAATAAGAGACACCGTGTCCCATTGGTAGATGGCGTTAGCTCTCTACCATTTATTTTACATCATGTTTAAAATCTAAATATTTTGACAATTCTTCTGTAACTGTTATATATCAGTTTGTAACTGTTATGGACGATATTAGACATGAAGTATAAATAATAGCAGACAGCTAACGCCATCTACCAAAGAAAAGATTCCACCTTTGTGAGATACACGTCTTTGAGATGGGCTTTCTTTCGGTTCCAGTTAGAACTTTCTCTTATTACACAGGTGGAATATTTCCTAAGTAATAAGAGACACCGTGTCCCATTGGTAGATGGCGTTAGCTCTTTACCATCTATTTTACATCATGTTTAAAATTTAAATATTTTGACAATTCTTCTGTAAGTGTTATAAATCAGTTTGTAACTGTTATGAACGATATTAGACAGTTTTACATTGTCTTGTAACTATTAACGACTAGTTCAGACTATTTTACATTCATTGTAAGTTATATTGGTTATTTCTGGTGATTTTACATTACACTGTAACTGGTATTTTACGTTTATAATTGTTACGAATCATTTTTGACGAGTTTACATTATTTTGTAACTGTTATAGAACGATTTAGAGAATTTTACTTTGTTTTGTAACTTTTACTAATAGTTATATATGAATTTACATTATATTGTAACTATTACAATTTATAAAGTCCTGACTGATTGACTGACTGACTGACTGACATAGAATCAACGCACAGCAAAATCTACCACCCTGTATATACGAAGGTATAAAGGTATAAAGACTTTTATGCCTTCTGTATTATTGGATTTTCTCTCATTTAATTTTTTTAGGAAAAAAATGAGAAAAACAGGAAAACATAGGGAAATATAATAAAAAATAAAGAAAATAGGAAAAAATAAAGAAAAATAGAGAAAAGTTAAAGTAAAAGTGGGAAAAAAGTCAAAAAGAAAGGAGCGATAAATGAAAAAATAAATGAAAAAAATGGGGGGAAAGGGAGAAGGGAAAAAATGGGGAAAATGGAAAAATTAGGAGAAAAATAAAGGGGTAAAAAGGGGGTAATAGGGCGAATAAGGGGGAAATAGGACCCATAACAATAGTTTTAAAAAAGGGGGAACTAAAATATGGGACATAAAAATAATAGTTGTAATAAAATGGAGGACAAAAAGACAAAAAAACACAATTCTGAAAAAACAAGAAGCAAAAAATAAAATAGTTGTAAAAAAATTAGGGCATAAAAAAATAGTTGTAAAAAAGGGTATGGAAAATGGGGCAAAAAAATTAATTAAAAAAAAAATTTGGGGCTAAAAATAATAGTTGTAATAGAATGGAGGACAAAAAGACAAAGAAAGTAAAAAATCACAATTTTGAAAAACAAGAAGCAAAAAATAAAATGGTTGTAAAAAAATTAGAGCATAAAGCAATAGTTGTAAAAAAATGGGGTAAAAAAATAAATTAAAAAAAAAATTGGGCTTAAAAATAACAGTTGTAAAAAAATAAGGGAAAAAGGCATAAAATAATAGTTTAAAATAGGGGTTAAAGTTGTGCAAAAAATAAGTTGTAAAAAAATGGGGGGAAAATTGAGGAAATAGTTGTGGTAAAAATGAGGCAAAAAAAACACAAGTTTAAAAAAATAGAAAAAACAATAGGATATAAAACACTAGTTGTATACAAAGGTGGGGAAAAATGGTGGAAAAAATAATAATTGTAAAAAAAGGGGGAAATACTGGGGCATAAAATAAGTTTAAAAAAATGGAGGAAAAAACAGATAAAAACAAAAATGGTCGCAAAAAATAAGGTAAAAATTTTTGACATTAAGATAATAGTTGTAAAAAAAAATTATAAAAAAGTTTTTAAAAAAGGGATAAATAGTTGTAAAAAAAGTTTATAAAAAATTAGAAAAAAAATGAGAAAAATAGTTGTAAAAAAAACATTTCAGAAAAATAGGGCAACAAACAATAACTGTAAAAAAGGAAAGGAAAATAAGGCAAAAAAAATGCTGGAAAAAATAGGAAAAAATAGAGCAAAATATGGAAAAAATGGAAATTAGAGAAAATGAGGAAAAATGGACAAATAGTGGAAATATGGAAAAATATGGAAAAAAAGGAAAATAGGAAAAAATAAAGAATAATAACGACAAATAGGGAAAACAGGAAAAAATAATTAAAAACAGGAAAAATATGAATAAATAGGGAAAATAGAAAAAAATGGGAAAATAGTTAAAAATATGGAAAAAGCAGGAAAAAGGAGAAAATTGGGGAGAATATCGCAAAATAGGGAAAAATAGGTACAAATATGGACAAACAGGGAAAAATAAAGAAATAGGAAATAATAATGGAAAACAGGAAACAATTTAAAGAAATAGGAAAAATACATAAAAAAGAAAAATAGGGGAAAATGGGGAAAACAGGGAAAAATAAGTACAAATAGGGCCAAATCGTAAAAAGATAGTAAAAATAGGACAAAGAGAAAAATAGGGAAGCATATGAAAAAGTAATGAAAAATAGGAAAAATTAAGAAAAAAGGAAAAATATGAAAACTAAAAAATATTCATTAGGTATATTGGGAAAAATTGGAATGAATATGGCAAAATAGGGAAATTTGGGAAAAACAGTAAAAAATAAGAAAAAATGGTGAAAATTGGAAACAATAGTAATAAATAAGAGTGGGGGAAAACAGTGAAAATATGGAAAATAGTGAAAACTTTGGAAAAGTAAAAATAGGGCAAAATACTGAAAAATAGGAAATTGTTGGAAAACTAGTGAAAAATCCGAAAAAAAAATAGGGAAAAACAGAGAAATGAGAGAAAAATATGGTAACATATGGGAAATCATGAAAAATAAAATAACATAATAAAAAAAGGGAAAACAGGAAAAAATAGAAAATAATAGGGACAGATTGGGAAAAACGGAGAAAAAACAGGAAAATGTGAAGAAATAGGAAAATAGGGAAATTAAAGAAAAACAGGGAAACGAATGGGAAAATAGTAAAAAATAAACGAAATAAGAAAAAATAGTAAAAAAGTTAAAAAATAGTAAAAATAGGCAAAAATAGATAATAATATGTACAAATACGGAGAAATAGGGAAAAACAGGACAAAATAATGAAAAATAGGAAAAAATAAGGAAAAACAGAACAACCATTATAGACGCTTTAAATTATCTTGTAACTGTTAACGACGATTTCAGACTATTTTACAAACTTTGTTAGTGGTTTTGGCCATTTCAGATGATTTTACATTACACTGTAACTGATATGTTACCATATTTGTAACTGTTATGAATGATTTTACATTATTTTGTAACGGTTATATACCAGTTTAGACGATTTTCTAGTTGTTTTAAAGTCAATTTTACATTGGTTTGTAACTTTTACGAATGAATTTACATTATATTGTAACTGTTACACAATTTTTTTATGATTTTACCTCGTTTGTAAGTGTTATGAACCATTATATAACTTTTTTGTAACTGTTATAGACCATTTTATAACTGTTATGGACGGTTTTAGACATTTTAAAATTATACTGTTTTTAATCCATTTTATATGACTTAACATTATTTTGTAACTGTTAGAGACAATTTTAGACTATATTAACACTGTTGCTCCTATTTACGATTTTATATTAAACTGTAACTCAGTTATAAACTATTTAAATTGTCTTGTAACTGTTAACGACCATTTTACACTATTTTACATTCTTTGTAAGTGTTATTGGCCATTTCAGATGATTTTACATTACATTGTAACTGATATGTTACCACGTTTGTAACTGTTACGAATTTTAAACGATTTTATATTATTAAGTTACTGTTTAGACGATTTTATAATTGTTTTATAACTGTTATAGAACATTTTAAAGAATTTTATATATTTTCCTATTTGCTATAGTCAATTTTACAATTTTACGGATGAATTTACATGATGTTGTAACTATTACATAATTTATTAACGAATTTATCTCGCTTTTAAGTCTTATAGATGATTGTACAATTGTTTTGTAACTGTTATAGATCATTTAATAATCAACTTTACATTATTTTATAACTGTTATGGACGGTTTTAGACAGTTAAAAATTATATTGTAACTGTTTTAACCCATTCCAATAACTCTGTCATAAACTATTTTTACCTTGTTTTTAACTTTTGTAACTACTATGAATTATTATAGACCCTTTACAGTGTTTTGTAACTGTTATTAACGATTTAACATTATGTTGTAACTGTTATTAATAATTTTAAAGGATTTTACATCGTTTTAGACTGTTTTAAATTATTTGTAACTATTTAAATTACTTTTTATTAGTATATCATAAACTATTTTTAAAGATTTTTATTGTAGCTGTAAAGGACCATTTTAGACAACTTGATATAACCGTTATAATTTGTTTAACGGCTTTAGATAATTTTACATCCGTAACTGTTATTAACCGTTATAGACGATATTATTACTGTTCTACATAATTTTATATAATTTTTTTTTACTTTTTAATTTTTTTTTTGTGTAGGTTTCGAACTGATCCAAAAAACCTGTTTTAAAATAAATCCTTGCTCTATAAATAATGGAGGTTGTTCGCACGGTTGTATAAAGGACCAGGAAGAAGTGAAATGTTCTTGTCCACCGGGTTATAAGCTGTTCGGTAAAAAATGCATGGATGATGATCCCTGTACGAAAAACAACGGTGGCTGTTCTCACTTTTGTCACAACAAAGAGGGCAAACGACACTGTTCTTGTCCTTCGGGATATCTATTAAGACCTAATAGAAGAATTTGCAAGGAAATTAATGAATGTCGAGTGAATAGAGGTGGTTGTTCGCACGGTTGTAAAAATCTTCCTGGTTCTTATCAATGTACTTGTCCTGAAGGACTTCGACTGGATGATATGAGGAATAAAACTTGCATGGATATGGACGAATGCTTAATTGGTAATGGAGGATGTGAGATGATTTGTAGGAATTTTAAAGGTGGATTCAAATGCGATTGTCCCGAGGGGTATACGTTACAGGTAAGAATTTTTATTAATAATACTTTAATTTCTATAAATGAGTTATTTTATTAAGAGGGACAAACGATCATGTAGAATGGCAAAAGTAGCACTTTGTAAAGTGCCTATGGCTCCAAAGAACGGCGTTACAAGATGTTGGGATGAAAATTTCGAGCTCGGATCATTCGTTCCAGCAGGAACCAAGTGCAATGTTTGGTGTAATGAAGGTTACAAACTTGTAGGAGAATCACAGAGGATTTGTAGCGATACAGGGAATTGGGGTACTAAGGAACCATACTGTTTAGGTAACAAACATCTAAACGTAAACTCAATATATTATTTTCTTTGATTTTTAGTGGCTACTTGTCCGAAATTACCTTCAATTCAAAACGGTTGGTATTTACCTGGAGTGTGTAATTCTGGCAGAACTTACATCGGGGAATTCTGCAGCATTTATTGCAGGAATGGTTTTAAAGTACAAGATGGGATAGAAAAGTTTGTTTGTGATCCAAATATGAACTGGACGCCAATGGTAAAGCCCGAAAGTTTGTACAATGCTTGTACGCGAAGTAAGTACAGTTATATAATAATATTAACAAAAATATGTAAAAAAATATATGGTTAAAATCATAAAAAAAAATCGGCTGTGTCATCCCAGAACTTTCCCGGCTCAGGTGTGAAGAATGAGATTATTTTAATTACAAAATACAAAATTTCTTAAAATTAATTAAAATGAAAAACGATAAAAATTACTTAAAATGGCACATTGTTATTCTAAACACCAACAAGATAATGAATTTTATAAAAAAATAGTAAAATATTGTTAAAAATAATAAAGAATTGCTAAATTTCAGTATAAATTAAAACTATAATAAAAAAAAAACAAAAAATGCAAAAAGAAACTGGACAAAAAAAAGGAAAAGGGGGAAAAATAACAAAAAGTATAAAAAATGATGTCAAATAAGACAAAGTAAAGAGAAAAAATGCAAAATACGCCAAAAAAGTTAAAAAAAAGTAAAAAAAAAGCAAGACAAGTTTTAAAAAAGCAAAAAAAGCGGCAAAAAGGGATCAAAAAAGGCAACAAAAAAGGTAAAAAAGCAACAACAAAATGGCAAAATTGAAGCAAATAAAGGCAAAAAGGGTCAAAAAAGCTCAAAAACTAAAAACAAAATACGCCAAAAAAGTTAAAAAAAAAATAAAAAAAGGCAAAATAGAGGAAAAATAAATGCAAAAATGGCAAAAACAGGGAAGAGTCAAAAAATCAGCAAAAAGTCCAAAAAAGGCCAAATAAGACAGAGTAAAGGGAAAAAGGAACATACGCCAAAAAGAAAAAAAAAAACATACAAAAAAGTTTAAAAAAGTCCAAAAAATATACCAAATAAAGGGAACACTAGTATGAGATTGAGTACAAGACACGAAATGAATCTTAAAAATCAAAAAGTATGAGAAATTAGGAAAAAGAAGAAAAAAAAATTCCTGTCGGTAGGGTCGACAGGGGAGGTAGATTTCTATTGTCTAAATTTGAGCATCCTTCCCCACTCTACGATATGGTCAGATCAAAAAAGTTTCAAACAAATAAATTTTATAATAATTAGGACATGAAAAAAGTCTAATCACCGGTTTCAATATTTTTAAAAATAGCGGAGATATGAATTTTTTTAAATTTCAACCCTCTCCAGTTCCATCCGCTTAGGTCCGATTAAAAAAAGTTTCAGACAAATTAATTTTATAATAATTAGTACATGAAGAAAGTTTTATGAACTGTTTCAATATTTTTGAAAATAGCGGAGATATAATTTTTTTGAAATTTCAACCCCTTTCAGTTCCATCCCCGTGGGTCGGATGTAAAAAAGTTTCATACAAATTAGTTTTATAATAATTAGAACACAAAAAAGTCTTGTGACCTATTTCAATATTTTTGAAAATGGCGGAGATATAAATTTTTTGAAATTTCAACCCCCTCCAGGTCCATCCCCGTGGGTCATATGAAAAAAAGTTTCAAATAAATTAATTTCATAATAATCAGAGCATAGAAAAAGTCTAATGGTCTTTTTTAATATTTTCAAAAATGGCGGAGATCTATATTTTTTGAGATTTCAACCCCCTGAAATTCTCACCCCCTTAGAGGTAGAATGCCCATTTGCAATACGCAACGAATTACTACCCCAAAGAATTTTTTTACCAAATTTGGTGTCGATTGGATACAAATTGCGACCTCTATCGTGCCGGAACGGAATGTCTACACATACATATATGGAAATCTACCTAAAAGAAAAGAAAAAGAAGAAAAATAAAGGTGAACTAAGGCAGAAGACTTGAAACTAGAATCGTTATCTGAATAAAGAATAGTCATGTAACCTTATGGACTAAAAATTTAACACTTTTTTGTAGTGTTGGACCAAACGTATAGATGGCAAATACAAGTTTTGGACCAAACGTTCAGATGGCGCTGCCCGCTGGTGTTTTTGATGAAATTTAAGAAGAAAACTGTTTTCGCTCAAATTTAAAAAGAAGAAAACTGTTTTCGAGACAATTTTTAGCATTGGGTTGGTTGGCTGGCTGTTTTCTGATGACTAACAAGGTTGCCAAAATATAAAAAAATTCCCATTTTATATGGATTATCTGTGAAATTGGGCAATTTTTTAGAAACGAGAAGACGTTAAATAAATGAGACTTTGTAGGTAATATATATATGAGAAATTTTCATTTTACATTTGCATCTATTCAGGATCTAATAAAATGAAATTTAAAACTGTTTTGTGAGGATTTTAAAGATTTTGTTAAAAAAACATTGAATTTGACAAATGAGAGTTGACAACCTTGCTACCTGGTTTTTGTTTTTAAAAGATCTATTTTTAGAATAAATAAAGAAACAAAAAACTTGGTATCTACAAATTTTTTATATAGACAACGCTAGAATCAAAGAACATATTAGATACATTGAAAAATATGATATTACCAATACTCCTTCTTCATTTGCTAACCATATTTTGACTTCCAACCATTCCTTTTCATTGTCCAACTCTTCCCCCCTCCACCATTATTTGTGTCAACGAACAACTAAGACCCAAAGAAAACCACATATTTTTAACTGACAATTTTAAAGACATTATCTAATTATTAGGTTTTTCTGTTTTGATCTTTCCACTTACACAGATTTCCCTTCCCTATTTATTTTTCTACAACCTTCTTTGCTTTCTACCTTGTTATTCTTGACTCCTTTGTTTTCCTGCTTATTCCATGTTACAATTTTTTAACCTCACTTTTTCTTCCTTACCCTTAGTTCACCTTTACCTTCTTCTTTTTCTTTTGTTTTTCTTCTTTTTTCTAATTTCTCATACTTTTTGATTTTTAAGATTCATTTCGTGTCTTGTACTCAATCTCATACTAGTGTTCATATCTCAAAATTGTATATTCTTTCATAGTTTTTGTTTTTATTTTACTCTACTTTTTAATGTTCTAGACGTTTTCACCTCCATGTTTGATAATTTTTACTACACAATATTATCATTGTCAGTGTCCTTTGTCACTGTCATTGTCAATTGTCAATGTCAATTGAGAGCTCTTCCATCTTGTCATGGTGGTGTTACCTAATGGAACTTACGCTTTTGCTGCCGGTGATTTGAAATTTAAATTTAATATGTGGTCTGAGTTACCACTTTTACTTCTTTACTTTAATTTTCTGCCCTTTTTGGGAGGGTTTGAATTTAATAACGTTAAAATGTTGTTCTCTGGTAACAGCCATCTGTTACACAACAATCCATAATGTGGAATTTCCCCCTTATTTTACTATGTTTAAATTATAAGTTTGTTTATTTAATGTACCACCAAAAATTTTTATTATGTTGACTTAACAACCGCGCGGTTGTGACTATTTTAAGTTTTTTACTTTGAAACTCCAATACAATTTGCTGTTCGGTAAGTTCTACACTTTTAATTTTTATAAAAATTGTAAAATAATCATTGTTCTGAACCTTGTAGGCCTGATGATGGCTATTTAGCCGAAACTAGTCGCCTGTTATCATCCCTTTGAATATATTACTTTGTGGTACTGACTTCGTGTTTTATTTATTTGAAAAAATACTTGAACCACATTTGAGATACTGATAACCTCTTCGATTTACTTTATCAGATATTTAATGTTAAAGTTTCAACTTTTGACATTTTTTAATTTTTGACAGGTGACAGTTGGAGAAATAATTTTAACTGTTCTGAATAGAGTTTTTCAAGGGCTTTCAAACGACATATTGTATGTCCAATTCCGTGACATTTTACTTTCCCGGACCCATCAAAGGGAAAGTAAGGTGAACGAGCAAAAAAAAAATCGAGATATCGATGGAAATGTCCATTTTGAGGTCCCCCAAGAAGATTTCCAGCGCATGGTCTGTCTGTGTGTCTGTGTGTCTGTGTGTCTGTGTGTAATCTTCCACGATAACTGCCGAATCGTTTGACCAATCGAGCTGAAGTTTGGTATGGAGGGTGAGTGTGTGCCTGGAATGCGACCATTAGATTTTGGTTTAAATTGGTACAGTAGAAGGTCCTCAAGACCGACATTGATTAATTGCACATGTAACAATTTTTTATTTTTTTAAATTTTATGGACAAACTATACACTTTAGTGCAAAATGTTGTAGTACAAAGTTTTATAGCATAAAATTCCCTACAACTTTTGTTTCAAACTTTTTCCAGAATATCCAATAGTTGCGCCACTAGAGGGCGCGTAAAAAATGTGCCTGTAGGTTTTCTCTAGTTTTTCTTTATTTTGAGGACAAACATTACACTTTAGTGCAAAATGTTGTGGTACAAAGTTTTAGAGCATAAAATTCCCTACAACTTTTGTCTTAAGCTTTTTCTAGAATTTCCAATAGTTGAGCCACTAGAGGGCGCGTAAAAAATGTGCATGTATGTTTTCTATAGTTTTTCTTGATTTTGAGGACAAATAATACACTTTAGTGCAAAATTTTATAGTACAAAGTTTTAGAGCATAAAATTTCCTACAACTCTTGTATGAAACTTTTTCTAGAATTTCCAATAGTTGCGCCACTAGAGGGCGCGTAAAAAATGTGCATGTAGGTTTTCTATAGTTTTTCTTGATTTTGAGGACAAATAATACACTTTAGTGCAAAATTTTATAGTACAAAGTTTTAGAGCATAAAATTTCCTACAACTCTTGTCTGAAACTTTTTCTAGAATTTCCAATAGTTGCGCCACTAGAGGGCGCGTAAAAAATGTGCATGTAGGTTTTCTCTAGTTTTTTAGTTTTTCTTGATTTTGAGGACAAACAATGCAATCTAGTGCAAAATTTTCTGATTCAAAGTTGTAAAGCATCAAATTTTCTTTAAATTTTATGTTTAACTTTTTATCAAATTCCTCATAGTTTCGCCGCTAGATGGCGAGAAAAATACACATTCATAATTTTCCATTTTTTTTAAAATTGGAGGTAAATTATGCTCTTTAGTGTAAAATGTTTCAGTGCAAAGTTGTAAAGCATAAAATTCCCTACAACTGTATGAAATTTTTTCCCGAATTCCCAATAGTTTTCACACATGATTTTAGGAGATCCTAATTGTAGCAGTATGATATATAATATGCGCATGCGCAGCTTATGTCATTACCAACATTGAAATATTAATTCACCATCGGCTCGCGGTTTTTAATGTGTTCATAAATTATTGTTATGCTAAGTATTTCGTAATTAAAATAATAATAATAAATAACATATTCTCTACGGTTGAGCCGGGAAAGTTCTGGGGTGACACAGCCGATTTTTTTGATAGTGATACTTCCGTTTGACAGATCTCGTACAAAAACTAATTGATTCTTCCGACAGATAGCCCAAACCCATATACCAAATTTCAGTTCAATCGGATTAAACGTGTGGCCTCTTTCGTGGAAGAATACACACACACACACACACAGATACCGAGAGACAAACTTCCATCTGGAAATGGTCTTAATCGTCTCAGGGGACCCGAAAATGGATATTTCTGTTTTTATCTCGAATTTTTTTTTTAGCTCGTTCACAATACTTTCCCTTCTAGGAGGTGGGTCGGGAAAGTAAAATTCAGGCAATTCCCACATCCCAGCTCACTTTTCCATAAGGTTTGAGCGTTGGATCGAGATTCGAGATATATTGATTGTGAGACTATTAGTGTAGACACAGCGAGATTTGATCGGACCGAGATTGAACCGTGAACGGCATCACAGTGTGTGTCGAGCCTTAATGCCAAAAGTATGAAAAATATTTCTTTAAATGTTATTATTCTTTCAGTGCCAGCAAACGTGCACATAAATTGTCCGGGAGATGGCCAAATTGATTTTATTTTGCCTAAAGGAGAGAGACATATGTTCATTAAAGTCCCTAGACCTGAGACTAACGTAGACTGGAGGTAATTTATTATTTTCGTTAAACTATTTGTTGATATAAATTTTAAATCTGTTTCAGTTTCGTAACTTCGCAGCCATCTTGGGGCATAAGACTGGAAACTTCTTTACCGGCTGGTAGAACGGAAGTAAAATTTATGGCATCTTCACCCACTGATTTTAATAGCACGTCTTCTTGCCGTTTAGTTATCAATGTATTAGATAAAGAGGCCCCTTACATGATAGGTTGTCCTGATAGTATAGAAAGACGTTTGACACATGGAGAATCTACGCAAATTATTCATTGGAAGGAACCTACTTTTTACGATAATGTTGGAGTAGCGACTGTTTATAAAACTAGAGTAAGAAAAATTTTTTTTTTTAATTATTAGCTCTGGTTTTAAAACCAATAGTCTAATGTTTACTCATTAAGTTACAAAATTTATATTTCCGATCATAGGTTATAGGTTAACATTTTTTTTAATGGTAATTTATTTAATTGATAAATAAGTGGTTCCTTTTATTTTTTTGTATTGTGTATTATTTTTGTACATACCCATTTTTTATTTTTTTTTATTTTTTTTATATATATATTTAGTTAATTTTTTTTGTAAGACGCAGTTCAAACAAACAAAACGGTGTTTTTTTTCTTAAATTTTTTAAATATATAATCAATTTATCAAAAATTTTTAAGAATATATAATTATTAATATTTGTCCGATAGTTAACGTAATTTTGTGATTTTTTTTGTACTCCTTGTAAAATTCTTCCGTAATTCATTAATTCTTGTTTTTCTCCATTTTTTTGTTTTTTTTTTAATTTTTTCTTATTTTTCCCAAAGTTTTTTTTTGTTTTTTCATGTTTTTTTCATATTTTCCCCGTTGTCCTATTTTTTATCAAACATTTTGAAAAATATATAATTATTAATTTTTGTCCGATACTTAGTTAACATAATTTTGTGAATTTTTTTTATACTCCTTTTAATTGTTTTAATTAATTATCTATATTTAAGATTCATTTTTAATCATTCTAAAAAGAATATATTTGTTTATGTCCCTCGTAATTGTAAAATATTTATAATTAATTTTTAATAATTATAATTACTAGTGGTCAAAATTCGACCGTACGTAATTCATAAATTCTTGTTTTTTCCCCAATTTTTCGTTATTTTTTTTTAATTTTTTCTTATTTTTGCCAAGTTTTTTTTTTGTTTTTTCATGTTTTTTTTCTATTTTTTATATTTTTCCCCGTTTTCCTATTTTTTATCAAAAATTTTGAAAAATACCTAATTATTCATTTTTCTCCGATATTTAGGTAACGCAATTTTGTGAATTTTTTTATTCCTCTTGTATTATTTCTTGTTTTTTCCATTTTTTGGTTCTTTTTAATTTTTTCTTGTTTTTCCCTATTTGTTTGTTTTACAATTTTTAATGTTTTTTTACCAGTTTTTTCCTCTATATCCCTATTTTCTTATTTTGCCTGTTTTTTCCTATTTTGTTTTGTTTTTTCATATTTTTTACCATTTTGTCGTGTTTTTTTCAATTTTTCCAATTTTTTCTATTTTTGCCTATATTTAACTATTTTTGCCGATTTTTTCCTGTTTTTCTCTATTTTTCTCTATTTTTCCTTTTTTTCTCTATTTTTTCCTATTTTCCCTTTTTTTCCATGGTTCCAATTTTTCTCTATTTTTACGTACTCTCATTTTCCCTTATATTGCCAATTTTCCGTATTTTCCCATCATTTTTTCTATTAGTCGCCATATTTATTATTTTTTACCATATTTTCATATTTTTCCCTATTTTTCACTATTTTTGCCTAATTTCTACTTTTTGTCCTTTTTTTCTCTATTTTTTCATATTTTTATACGTTTTCCTAATTTTCCCATTGTTCTCTAGTATTTTCTATTATTTTCCATGTTCTTCCTATTTTTTTCTATTTTTTCCCATTTTCACATTGTTTCCTATTTTTACCATTTTTTTCGGTTTTTCTTTCTTCTCTGTTTTTACTATTTTTATTCTGTTTTCCGATTTTGTCATATTTTTTCCTACTTTTTCTGTTTTTTCTCATTTTTCCTATTTTTCTCTATTTGTCCCTATTTTTTAAGTTTGCCTATTTTTCCCTATTATTTCCTATTTTTGTCCTATTTTTTTACTTTCTACAATTTTAACTTACTTTACTTACTTTTTATTATTTTTACCCATTTTTTGTATTTTTCTCTATTTGTTCTGCTATTATTTCGTATTTTTGCCTACTTCCTATTTTTTCCCGATTTTTCATATTTATCTTACTTTTCTGTTTTTAGTATTTTTTCCAGTTTTACCCGATTTTTTCTTGTTTTTTACTATTTTCAACTGTTTTTTAATTTTCTTCTATTTTTCTCAATTTTGCTTTATTTCCCTAATCTTCCCTGTTTTTTACGATTTTTCCTTTTTTTTCTCTATTTCTCCCTATTTGTTTACGTTTTAGTAATTTTCCCTATTTTACCTATTTTTCCACATTTTCTCCATATTTATCGTTATTCTTCCCCATTTATTCCTCTTTTTCCCTATTTTTTTCCAATTTCCTATTGTTTCCCATTTTTCCTGTTTTTTCCTTTATTTTTACTTCTTCTGTTTATACTATTTTTTCCTATTATTTTCTTGTTTTTTCTATTTTTTCTATTTTTTACCTATCCAAAAATCGTTTACTACATTAGATTTAATTTAATTTAATTATATATTAATTTTATCTTTCTGTTCTCCCGTATATAAACTTTAACGATGCAAAATCTCACACTCCTGCCTATTAATATATAGATTGTAGATATCATTTTTAGTAGACTATTTTCAATATTGCCCTCGTATGGTCGAATAAAAATAACTTTTTTTAGGAACCCGGTAGCGAATTTGGTTCAGGCCTTCACCATATCACGTATGTAGCCAGTGATGAAGCTGGCAACAGGGCATTTTGTCACTTTAGCATCGATATAAGAGGTACATTTAGTAGTTATAATTTTTTTTATATATATATATATATATATATATATATATATATATATATATATATATATATATAAAAATGTGGTTTTTTTTCTTCCAGATGATTTGGATAATAACGACCAATCAAATTCAATTGAACAATATTCTTCAGCTACTTACACCAGTCACCGTACTGCGGGAAAGTACAAGGCAGTACTGATTTGTCCTACTGGAGTTCAATTTATGACAGACAATCCTGATAGATATAACGTTAGTATTTAATTTCCTGATATACAGGGTGATCGATTAGTGACATAAAGTCCAATATCTTCTAAATCCTTAAACGTATAAAAACAAAATTTTGACAGATTGTCTTAAGCCTCATAATTTAAAATTAGTTGCAATTGTACAGATCAAAGGTGTATTTAATGGGACACCCTGTATTTTTTTGTATTTTTTGGTTCGTCCTGATTTTAAAAACATTATACTAAATATTTTTGAACTTACAGACAATTGATAATCGCATTTTTTCAACATTTAAGTGATCGCTCCAGCCAAACGACATAAAATCGGATAAAACGGCTTACTCGGTTGTACAAGATTTTTTTTTTTTCAGAATATGATAACTAGCGAAGCAGGCTGTTATTGGCGACATGTCAAAGTGACAAAACCGTTGGAAGCTCAAAATTTCAGAGTGCCTAGAGTATTTTCCGAAAGCCGGTTGCCTACTAACATTAAAAGTAATAGAAGAGTATTTTTTAAGTGGAACTGATGATGAAGAGGGCCGAAATTAGAGAAAAAATGCCATAACGTTGATTTTTTTTTTATTATTTCAGACATTTTATAAATGTTACCAAATTGTTATTGGAAGTATATATTTTGTATCGAGAGTTTTAATAAAATATTTAAAAATAATGATTTATTCCTTTTTATTCTAAACGTGTACGCCTATGTTTAATATTAGATTTTTTTTAACACTTTATTATAATCCTTTATTTTATTGTCTATAGTTATCTAAATTATTTTTACTCTTCTTTCTTTATAAACAGACTATAGATTATTAAAATTTGCCAGTGGTGTAGTACATTTTTAATTAAATAAACTTAATTTATTAAATATACAAAAATTTATTAAATATGCAAAAATTTTTTAATTTTTTAACGGAATTTATATTAAGTAAAATTTAGCAGTGGCGTAGTAAGTTTTTTCTTATTCCTCTAATTTTTTGCGAATATTTACAATTTTTTTGGGATTTATTTCAATTCCTTCGAATTTTTCTTTTAAATTTTTTTTTTGGTTACAATTGTTTCCAGTTTTTTGGTTGTTCTCTGTTTTTTTTTTAATTTTTTTGCAATAATTTTCGATTTTCTTAAATTTCTTTTAAATTTTTGGTTTTTTCCGTATTTTACAATTTTATTTTTCATTCTTTTCTCAATATTTTCGGATTTTTCACAATTTTTTTAAATAATTTCTGTTATAATCCTTTCTTTTATTTTATAGAGTTATCTAAATGTATTAATTTTTACTCTTCTTTCTTTATAACCAGACTATAGATTAATTAAAATTTGCCAGTGGTGTAGTACATTTTTAATTAAATAAGCTTAATTTATTAAATATATAAATTTTTTTTAATTTTTTAACGGAATTTATATTAAGTAAAATTTAGCAGTGGCGTAGGAAGTTTTTTCTTATTCAACTAATTTTTTGCGAATATTTACAATTTTTTTGGGATTTATTTCAATTCTTTCGAATTTTTTTTTTAATTTTTTTTTGGTTACAATTGTTTCCAGTTTTTTGGTTGTTCTCTGTTTTTTTTTTAATTTTTTTGCAATAATTTTCGATTTTCTTAAATTTCTTTTAAATTTTTGGTTTTTTCCGTATTTTACAATTTTATTTTTCATTCTTTTCTCAATATTTTCGGATTTTTCACAATTTTTTTAAATAATTTCTGTTATAATCCTTTCTTTTATTTTATAGAGTTATCTAAATGTATTAATTTTTACTCTTCTTTCTTTATAACCAGACTATAGATTAATTAAAATTTGCCAGTGGTGTAGTACATTTTTAATTAAATAAGCTTAATTTATTAAATATATAAAATTTTTTTAATTTTTTAACGGAATTTATATTAAGTAAAATTTAGCAGTGGCGTAGGAAGTTTTTTCTTATTCAACTAATTTTTTGCGAATATTTACAATTTTTTTGGGATTTATTTCATTTCTTTCGAATTTTTTTTTTTAATTTTTTTTTGGTTACAATTGTTTCCAATTTTTTGGTTGTTCTCTGTTTTTTTTTTAATTTTTTGCAATATTTTTCGATTTTCTTAAATTTCTTTTAAATTTTTGGTTTTTTCCGTATTTTACAATTTTATTTTTTATTCTGTTCTCAATATTTTCGGATTTTTTACAATTTTTTTAAATAATTTCTGTTATAATCCTTTCTTTTATTTTATTCAGTTATCTAAATGTATTAATTTTTACTCTTCTTTCTTTATAAACAGACTATAGATTAATTAAAATTTGCCAGTGGTGTAGTACATTTTTAATTAGTTACTCTTAAAAATCTACTTAATTTATTAAATATATAAAAATTTTGTAATTTTTTAACGGAATTTATATTAAGTAAAATTTAGCAGTGGCGTAGGAAGTTTTTTCTTATTCAACTAATTTTTTGCGAATATTTACAATTTTTTTGGGATTTTGTTGCAATTTTTTGCGATTTATTTCAATTCCTTCGAATTTTTTTTTTTTATTTTTTTTTTGGTTACAATTGTTTCCAGTTTTTTGGTTGTTCTCTGTTTTTTTTTAATTTTTTGCAATATTTTTCGATTTTCTTAAATTTCTTTTAAATTTTTGGTTTTTTCCGTATTTTACAATTTTATTTTTCATTCTTTTCTCAATATTTTCGGATTTTTCACAATTTTTTCCAATAATTTCTGTTATAATCCTTTCGTTTATTTTATACAGTTATCTAAATGTATTATTTTTACTTTTCTTTTTTTGCCAGTGGTGTAGTATATTTTTAATTATTTAATCTTAAAAATAAGCTTAATTTGTTAAATATACAAAAATTTTGTAATTTTTTAACGGAATTTATATTAAGTAAAATTTAGCAGTGGCGTAGTAAGTTTTTTCTTATTCAACTAATTTTTTGCGAATATTTACAATTTTTTTGGAATTTATTTCAATTCCTGCGAATTTTTTTTAATTGTTTTTTTTTTTTTTGGTTACAATTGTTTCCAGTTTTTTTTTTCGATTTCTTGCGGTTTTTGCAACTTCTTTTTTGTTTTTTTTTGCGGTTTTTAACGGATTTTGCGTTTTTTTGGTTATTTTTCGGTTGGTTTGAAAATTTTTTAATTTTTTTCGGTTTTTCCAAATTTTATTTTTAATTTTTTTCCCAATATTTTCGGATTTTTTCCAATGATTTCTGTTATAATCCTTTTTTTATTTTATACAGTTATCTAAATGTTTTATTATTACTCTTCTTTCTTTATAAACGGACTATAGATTATTGAAATTTGCCAGTGGTGTAGTACATTTTTAATTAGTTACTATTAAAAATAAGCTTAATTTAACAAATATATAAAAAGTTTGTTATTTTTTAATGGAATATATATGAATAAAATTTAACAGTGGTGTAGTAAATTTTTGCTTTCTAAATTTTTCTTATTACACTTATTTTGCCATTTTTTGCGATTTATTTCAATGCCATCGAATTTTTTGATTTTTTTTTTGTTAAAATTGTTTACGGTGTTTTCTCTGTTTTTTGTTGAAATTCTTTGCAATATTTTTCGATTTCTTGCGTTTTTTGCGACTTCTTTTTCGTTTTTATCGGTTTTTTGCGTCTTTTTTGTTATTGTTCGGTTGTTTTACTATTTTTTTTAAATTTTTTTCGTTTTTCCGTGTTTTACAATTATATTTTTTATTTTTTTCTCAATATTTTCGGATTTTTTCAATTTGTTCCAGTATTTTCTGTTTTTTTTTCTTATTTTTTCCGATTTTTTTTTGCTTTTTCTAATTTTCTTTTCGATTCCTCTACTTTTTCTCGTTATTTTCTTATTTTTCTGATTTTTTGTTTTTTTTTCTAATTTTCTGGTTTTCTTCTCATTGTTCTCTTTTTCACAATTTTATTTTTTTATTTTTTTCACAATATTTTCGGATATTTTCAATTTTTTCTAATGTTCTCTATTTTTTTTTCTTATTTTTTCCGATTTTTTTTTGGATTTTTTGTAATTTTCTTTTCGATTCTTCTAATTTTTCTCGTTTTTTAAATTTTTTTTGCTTTTTTTGTTTTTTTTTTCCAAGCTCTTCTAGTTTTTTTCTCATTGTTCTATTTTTTACAATTTGATTTTTTATTTTCTTCTCAATATTTTCGGATTTTTTCAATTTTTTCCAATGTTTTCTGTTTTTTTTTCTTATTTTTTCCGATTTTTTTTGGATTATCTTTTTAATTCTTCTAATTTTTTTCGTTTTTTTCTTATTTTTCTGATTTTTTGTTTTTTTCCTAATCTTTTCTAGTTTTTTTCTCATTGTTCTGTTTTTTACCAGTTTATTTTTTATTTTTTTTAAATATTTTTGGATTTTTTCAACTTTTTCCAATGTTTTCTATTTTTTTTCTTATTGTTTCCGTTTTTTTTTGGATTTTTTCTGATTTTCTTTCCGATTCTTCAAAAATTTTTCGTTTTTTTATCTAATTTTTCTGATTTTTTGTTTTTGTCCAATATTTTCTGATTGTTCTATTTTTTACAATTTAATTTTTTTCTCAATATTTTCGGATTTTTTCAATTTTTTCCAATATTTTCTGTTTTTTCTTTTTTATTTTTTCAGATTTTTTTTTGATTTTCTATTCGATTCTTCTAATTTTTCTCATTTTTTTATTTTTCTGATGTTTTGTTTTTTCTAATCTTGTCTAGTTTTTTTTCTCATTGTTCTATTTTTTCCAATTCGTTCTTTTGTTTTCTAATTGTTCTCTTGTTTTCTTATTCCTCAGATTTTTTTTATTTTTCGTGTTTTTCATTTTCCCCCCATTTTTCAAATAATTTCAGGTTTTTCTCATATTTTCTTATTCTTCTGGTTTTTCGATTTTGTTGTATTTTAGTAAAATTGACCAATGGCGGAGTAAAATTTTTCTTGGACTAGAGGTCAGTAAAATATACCAGTGACGTAGTAAAAACAGAATATTGTTGCTTAATTGAACACCAAAAATACCAGTACAGTAACTAATTTTTATTTATTTAGTGTATGATAAAAAAATTACCAGTGACGTACCTATGTTTTTTAATTTAATAAAATACTACTGTTACAGTTAATTTTTCTATGATGAATTTTGAAAAAAATATCAGTGGTGTAGAGAGAATTTTTGTGGTGTAGAGTGAATTTTTGTTTTTTTTTAGTAACAATTAGCAGTGACGTCTTAAAGGCCTTTAAAAATATTATTAGATAGTACCATAATAAATATTTATATTTTCAGTTAATATTAAAAATATATCAGTAACGTAGTTAATTTTTATTTCTTTTATGGATGTGTAAAAAATTTACCAATGGAATAGTAAATTTTCATTTCTGTTTTAAATATATTTTAAATCAAGTTGTTAACAAAAAATATGTTTATTTATAACAAATTTGCTTCGACAAATATTTTAAACGAACAAGTAGAAAAAAGCCTGGTTTTAGGATCTTTGACTGTGAAAGTAACGTCATATTGACCTCCTGTCAAATTACCTTCCAGATTTTTCGCCCATCGTGGTTTCGATTTAACGAAATCCCAGTGTACATCAGTTACAGGCGAAGAAAATTTCACTGAGACTCTTTTAGCGCCATTTTGAAGGGCCACATGTTGATTTGGTGGACACTGCAGCATCGGAGGAGGCGCAGCTAAAAATAATAAAAATTTAAATTTTCTAAACCTACTTCACTGTATTCACTTACCAATACATTTCGCCCCATTCTTCCCCCTCCATTCCCCATCTACTCCGCAAGAAATATAATATTCCCCCACGATGCGATATTCAACGGGACAAACCAATTCGCATATGGTCCCAGGACTATTTATAGTCCTTTTTCGTCCTTTTTTCGTAATAGATTGAAATGCTCCTTCTCTAGTGCATCGGATAAATCCTCGAGACGGCGGAAAGAGCGGTTTGCATGCTACGTTCGCTGATGACTGATCGTTTTGCATGTCCGAAACGTCGAGACAGATGTAGGATCCTTGAGTGTTTAGGCAATTTTTGCATGATTTTTTTATGGATTCTGATTCGCATTCGTTGACGTCTAGATAATGACAAAAATAAACTATTCATCGACTAATAAATATACATGAGTTTTATCGTTTGATAATTGCATTTGTACTTTTGCTAGATAATAATTGCACTTGCACTTTTGTCAGATGATAATAAATAATTAATAAAATAAAATACGAACATATATTTTTAATTTTTGTACTTAACGTTAGAACATGAAATAAAAAATAAAAAACATGAAAATCGAATTTTAATTTTGTACTTAGAAAATAAAATAACTAATAATTTGATTTTGGAGTAGTACACGAATATCTTACTTTCCCGGTCCTATCAATGGGAAAGCCTAGTGAACGAGCAAAAAAAATTCCAGATGTGATTCTAATAATTTTACAGATTTTATAGATTTTTAATTGCTTTTTGTTGTAAAATCAAATAAAATAAAACACGAAAATAAATTTTTAATTTTTATACTTACAACTTACTTTTGTACAACAAGAAATAAAGTAATAAAAAATCTGATGTGGCCAGCACATGACCTCTCGCCATTTTTGAATCAAAAATTTACAGGTTGACACAAAAAGTATCAAAAAAAAATTATTTTTTTGTAAATCTGGCAACAATGGCAAAAGTTTCGGAAATTTTAATAAGATGAAAATAAACTACAGGGTATACAAAATATATGTGTAAACCTTTTTTGTCGTTTTGTATAATAATGGCGTCATCACCCATAGCAACTGCCACTTCCGCTTGTGCAATTGGCACCAAAATCTAATCAGATCTAATCTAGGGTATCAGAATCCTGTGTGCAAAATTTCAATTTTTTTTATTTGGTAGTTTTTGAGTTATAGTTACTACAACATCCATCCAAACACACACACACACACACTAACACACACACACACACACTAACACACACACACACTAACACACGCACACACTAACACACACACACACAGACATCATTGCGAAAATACTAAAATCGTATTCTAGGGACCCTAAAACGTGTTTATTCATTGAAAACTCACTACCCAATTTTTAGCATGATTCCTATACCTCTCTTATCTGAAGGGCGAGAGGTACAAACATAAAAATGATTGTTACAAAATTTGGGAGTCGGACAGTTGGACCACGGGCCAGATACCTGTTTTAAGTACACCGATCAGTTGGACCACGACCGCTCTTCGAGCGGATTAAGGGTGTATTTTAAGAATTAAAACAATTACTATTTACTTAACATATTATTTATTATTGAGGAGTATTATAATAAGACATAATTTTTACAAAATCTTTTTGTGATAAAAGGCCATTTCTATATTCTGCTATCTTAGCTTTAATAAAATCATTTTTTTTCTGTGTTGCATTTTATAATTTTTTCGTGGAACATTTTACGGAATTTATTTTTCCTTTACTATGGTCCAAGAATTTTTGCACTCATTATTACCGGTCCGCAGGACAACAGTTCCAATTTTAATTTATCATTAATTTAAAAAATTTTCGTTCCTAAAATAATTTTTCTTCATGTACCTACTCTACTGCTCACCCTCATTAACATGTAAATTGTTTACAAAATGTTTTTTATTACAATTAATTGTTTTTTACTTAATATGGTAAGTTTTTTAAAATTTGTATTGTTTAATATTGTATGTTACACACCGGGTAATTTGGTTCTAGGCCTGAGGATGGCTCATAAGCCGAAACTAGTTGCCCACTAAACCTCTTTTGTTTTAATTATATTGTGGTACTTGTCTTGGAGTTTTATTTCTTCTGATTTTAATATATGTTTCTGCTTTAAAGTTTATTAAAATATTTACAAAATTAAACAAACTTGGGTGAGAACTATCAAAATTAGAATTAAAATGAGAATGAAATGATTCACACGCGTGATAGGATATTGTAATTATCTACGAAGAATTCCATTATATCGATTAGAAAATAAAATTTTATCCTGGTCGAACTGAAGGGTAGGCTTAACTTCACCTTTTTCAAAAAAGGATTAATACAGATACTCGTGGTCCAACTGCCCGGTCTCCCAAAATTTGGGTTTTCCTTCTACCATAATTTGACCTGATCCTTAAATAATTTTATTAATAACAAACTACCCTAATTATTTTCTTGAAATGCTTGTCCTACCCTAAATATTTTTTAAATAATCTTCAAAAAAAATAATTAAATTTAAAAAAACATCATGATTTTTATAAAGCCTGCTAAAAGTTTAATAATTACATTATGAATGTGTTAAATAAATAAAATAAATCCAGGTCGTTAAGAATGGTCAGTTCTACCCTGTTAACGCTTGCCGTTTCAACTGTGCAATGCATTACAAGAGTACATCTTTAAAAATAAGGCCATTTAAATGTAAGACTAAATTAAGTACCACATAAGGATTACAGTCATTTACTCAAATTCGAACATCTGTCGATAACTAGGACTGTTTCCGCTGTAATAAAATTTGGGTATTTCCTTTCTACTATAATTTGCAATGCACAATACTTGCTGTGTCCGTCCAAATTGGAGTAGCAATGGTAGTCTTAGTTACAGTGGCAGTTCCTTGACCTTTAGAGACACGTCAAGTTAGAGGGAGCGAAGAAAATTAAAATTGTATCGGAGTCCAGCACCGTCATCCGACCAGCACGCCAGCCCGGAATACGTGCCTGTACCGTCCAATTAAGAACCGTGTTGCACACCTTTTCTTCTGTTATTTATTGGAATTTTATTTTTATCTTTACTTTATCCATGCAACTAATGTTGAAGTAGCTAATACTCAACCCCAGTAGGGCAAGTAAAGACTGCCTTTCTGGGCACGAATTTTTGTCGATGCTATAACGACCCCTGGAGTATCTTTTTCTCCACTGAAGCTGCCCCTGCAAGTGGCCCTCACACTATAAACGGAAGATGGCGCCCGAGCCAATCCGAAACTTGACGACGTAAGGAGCGTTGCAATTGATAATTGCACTTGTATGTATTTCACCTGACAATTGCACCTAGTACGTTTTTTACCTGATAATTGCGCTTGTATTTTTTACATGTTATTTGCATTAGTGCTTTGTACTTTCCGAACCTGAATCCATTTATACCATTTTTAGCATGATGTCCGTCTGTGTGTGTGTCTGTGTGTGTGTGAACACGATAGCGTCTAAACGTCTGAACCGATTTAGATGAAATTTTATATACGTATTTAGGCTAGCAAGGAGACGACTTGTATAGATTTTGGTGTTAATCGGATAACAGGAAGTGACATTTGCTATAAGTGATGACGTCATTACTAAACAAGATGGCAATAAAGTTTTACACATATATTTTTTATACATTATTTAATTTCAACTGATTAAAATTTTTAAAAACTTTTGCCATTGTTGCCAGATTTATCAAAAAGTAATTTTTTTTCATATCTTTCGTAAATAACCAATATAATGCATTTTTATGAAAAATTACAGGATATGAAAGTTGTCATTACTGTTTTTATGAATTCCTCATATTTTTGCCGTTAGAGGGCGTGAAAAAAATTTAAATAGACATTTGCGATTTTTTTAGATTTTGAGATAAAATTATGGATTTGTATGAATAATTACCTTAAATTAAAATTGTAGAACATAAAATTAGATACAAATTTTGTCTACTTTTTTTTCGAGTTCCGCATAGTTACGCCGCTAGTTTTTATTTTAAATTTTAAGCAATTTTTATCTTTATTAAATTATTATTCTTGAGTTAAATTTTAGAATTAAAAATTTTAAAAAAATACCTTTAAATTTGTAATAATTAATTTTATAATTATAATTTTTTTCAAAATTTTATTACAAAAATTGTGGAATTTTTTACAAATTGGAAGAAACATTTAAAATTATATTTCAATTTTAAACTAAATTGAATAATTTCTAAAATATTAAAGTTATTGAAATGGGATTTTCACCATTCCAAAGATAATAAAAAACTCTAAATTTAAAATATATTTTAGTTTCTTAAAACTTAGAATTGTAATTATTGTAGCCAAAATAAGAATTTTTCTTTAATTTTTTGTAATTTCGTTTTATCAATAAGTATAAAATAAATGAAAAAAGTAAATTGCATATCCGAAAAGGATCCAAAAGTACTATGTGTGTCAATTATTTCATAATTTTAACATAGTATTTGTAAAAGTTATAGCAAAAAATGACAAAAGTTAAAACAATTCAATGCATGAATTTTTGACAAAAAATTTATTTTTTTTTTAGTTTTTTAAACTAACTTAATAAATGCATTTTGATCCAAAAAACCTAATTTGAATATAATTGAATGAGATATTAATTATTTATTGATTTTAAAATTATTCAATAATGGGTTACATTTTTTTTAAGGTTAATATTAATATTAAAAAATTTAAAAAAAAACTCTTAAAGTAGTAAAAAACTTTTTAATTGTGATTTTTTTCAAAATTTTATTCAAAAAATTGTAGAATTCATAAATTTTTTTTTAAAATTTAATATAAGTTTAAGAAAAAATTGAATAACTTTAAAAATATTAAACATATTAAAATGGGATTTATACCATTCGATAGGTAATGTAAAACTCTAAATTTAGAAAGTATTTTAGTCTCTTCGAATTTAATATTGTAATTCTTATAAACAAAATTTAAAAAAAAATTAATTGTTTTGTCCTTTTGTTTTATCGAAAATGGTAAAACAAATCAAAAAAAAGTAAATAGTACATACGAAAGGGATCAAAAAGTACATTATGTGTGAAATATTTCATAATTTTAAAATAATACTTGTAGAAATTATACAAAATTATAAAAAGTTGAAAAAACTTTTTAGAAAAAATTAAATTTTTTTTAATTTTTGTAAACTAATTTTATTAATGTATTTTGATGCAAAAAAACTAAAATAATCGATTAAACAATTACTTTACTAGGAGTGTTCGGAAAGTTGGGTGGGATTACCCTTCATTTTTTAGCTAATAATTGTGCTTAGTTACATATTTCAACTAATAATTGTATATTTGATTTTTTCGACAGATCATTGCACTTATGCTTTTTTTCAGTTGATAATTACACGTGTACTTATTTGACCTGATAATTGTACATTTGATTTTTGCACCTATGCTTTATTCACTTGATAATTACACTTGTGTTTATTTCACCTGATAATTGTATATTTAATTTTTTCCACTGATAATTGCACCTATGATTTATTCTGTTGATAATTGCACATCTACTTATTTGACCTGATAATTATACATTTGTTTTTTTCGACTAATAATTCCACTTACGCTATTTTTAGTTGATAATTGCACTTGTAAATATTTTATCTGATAATTGCATTACTTGGTTTTTTACATGATAATTGCACTTTTAATTTGACTTACCTTGGCATGTTTTCCAATCTGAAGATAACTCCATGCCAGAAGGGCAGCTACAAAATGATCTTCCCAAGGTGTTTATACAAATATGGGAACATCCTCCATTATTAGTCAGACACTCATCGATATCTTGGCAAGTATGTCCATCAGAATCTATAACAAATTTATAACAAAATATAGATATTCCTTAATTTTGCTTATATTTTACCTAATTTTGTTCCATTTAATGCATCACAGTTGCACGTATATGAACCAAAAGTATTTTGACAAGTATCTTGACAAGGACCGTGTCCATTTCGTAGTAAACATTCATTTACATCCCGGCAGGATAATTTATCATCGGTTAAAGCGAGTCCTTCAGGACATTTACAAACGTAAGAACCAACTAAATTAACACATTCTGTTTCGCATTGACCATTGTTAAAATTACATTCGTTTATGTCTGAAATAAAAATTAATTATTAATTTTGAAAATTATTTTATAAGGAAATTACCGTGGCAGGATTTTTGATCGTTTCCTAAAATAAATCCGGTTAAACAGGAACATTTTGGTTGTCCTTTAGGGTGGCAAATATGAGAGCAGCCTCCTCTTTTTCTGTTACATCTATTATTAATTTTTAATTTTGTATGAGTATTATTATCTAAAAAGAAAAAAATTAAGGATCCTTATTAAAAAATCGTAATAAAAAGTTTACATACAAAAATCTTCGTCTTCAATAGGTTTCTTATTTTTATATTCGTCGAAATTATCTTCAGGATTTTTATTGAGTTTTTCAATAAGCTTATTTATAGTTTCGTCAGATTGATTTGTCCTTGACAGGATAATTCCTTTACTAGTAGTTATTTCAAATATGTTACTATTATTTTTTTGTTTTCTTCGACGTTGCTTTAATTTTCTTCTTCTTAAAATACGTTTCTTCTTGAGGAAATTTATTCGTTTTGTTTTTAGTTCAAGTGTACCTAGAAAATGATTAATTGTGTTAACTTAAATAAATAATTATTAAAAACTGTTACCTATATTTCGCCTTGCAGATAATCTAGTTTTAGTTTTTTTCCGATTTCGGAATTTATTTTTACCAATTTTTGGTATTTTTATTATATCCAAATCTGTGTTATTGTTAATTGTGATTATTTCTGTACTATGTTCCAAAATATTCCTTGTAATTAAGTCTAAATCATTTTTCGAACTTACTGTCGATGAAAATACTAAAATATTTTATTGCTAATTTAAAAATATTCTGTTTAAAATATATTCTACAATAGATGGCAATTAAATCTAAATAACTATCATATAACCTAAATTTTGGCTAAAGGTCATAACAATTTAAAATCAAATTGTTATTGAATAAAAAATTGATGTTTTATTAAGAGAGAAAATAAAACATACAGGATGGAAAATTTGTAATTTTTTATTAAATTGCAACAAAAAAATTAAAAATGTACAGGATGATTCCAATAATATGATTTTAAAATATAAACATAATCGATTATAAGTTTGCACACTCTGTATTTATTATTAATTTGTTAGAAAATTTTATTCCCAGTAAAAGTTTCTAAATCCAATATTTTTTTATTAAATTGCAACAAAAAAATTAAAAATGTACAGGATGATACCAATAATATGATTTTAAAATATAAATATAATCGATTATAAGTTTGCACACTCTGTATTTATTATTAATTTGTCAGAAAATTTCATTCCTAGTAAAAGTTTCTAAATCCAATAATTTTTTATTAAATTGTAATAAAAAAATTAAAAATGTACAGGATGATTCCAATAATATGATTTTAAAATATAAACATAATCGATTATAAGTTTGCACACTCTGTATTTATTATTAATTTGTCAGAAAATTTTATTCCAAGTAAAAATTTCTAAATCCAATAATTTTTTATTAAATTTCAACAAAAGAATTAGAACTGTACAGGATGATCCCAATAATATGATTTTAAAATATAAATATAATCGATTATAAGTTTGCACACTCTGTATTTATTAATTATTTGTCAGAAAATTTTATTCCTAGTAAATGTTTCTAAATCTAATAATTTTTTATTAAATTGTAACAAAAAAATTAAAAATGTACAGGATAATCCCAATAATATGATTTTAAAATATAAATATAATCGATTATAAGTTTGAACACTCTGTATTTATTAACTATTTGTCAGAAAATTTTATTCCTAGTAAAAGTTTCTAAATCAAATAATTTTTTATTAATTTGCAACAAAAGAATTTAAACTGTACAGGATGGTCTCAATAATATGATTTTAAAATATAAATATAATCGATTATAAGTTTGCACACTCTGTATTTATTAATTATTTGTCAGAAAATTTTATTCCTAGTAAAAGTTTCCAAATCGAATAATTTTTATTAAATTGTAACAAAAAAATTAAAAATGTACAGGATGATTCCAATAATATGATTTTAAAATATAAATATAATCGATTATAAGTTTGCACACTCTGTATTTATTATTAATTTGTTAGAAAATTTTATTCGTAGTAAAAGTTTCTAAATCCAATAATTTTTTATTAAATTATAACAAAAAAATTAAAAATGTACAGGATGATTCCAATAATATGATTTTAAAATATAAATATAATCGAATATAAGTTTGCACACTCTGTATTTATTATTAATTTGTCAGAAAATTTTATTCCTAGTAAAAGTTTCTAAATCCAATATTTTTTTATTAAATTGCAACAAAAAAATTAAAAATGTACAGGATGATCTTAATAATATGATTTTAAAATATAAACATAATCGATTATAAGTTTGCACACTCAGTATTTATTATTAATTTGTCAGAAAATTTTATTCCCAGTAAAAGTTTCTAAATCCAATATTTTTTTATTAAATTGCAACAAAAAAATTAAAAATGTACAGGATGATCCCAATAATATGATTTTAAAAAATATAAATATAATCGATTATAAGTTTGCACACTCTGTATTTATTATTAATTTGTCAGAAAATTTTATTCCTAGTAAAAGTTTCTAAATCCAATAATTTTTTATTAAATTACAACAAAAGAATTAGAACTGTACAGGATGATCCCAATAATATGATTTTAAAATATAAATATAATCGATTATAAGTTTGCACACTCTGTATTTATTAATTATTTGTCAGAAAATTTTATTCCTAGTAAAAGTTTCTAAATCCAATAATTTTTTATTAATTTTCAACAAAAGAATTAAAAATGTACAGAATGATCCCAATAATACGATTTTAAAATATAAATATAATCGAGTATAAGTTTGCACACTCTGTATTTATTATTAATCTGTTAGAAAATTTTATTCCTAGTAAAAGTTTCTAAATCCAATAATTTTTATTAAATTGTAACAAAAAAATTAAAAATGTACAGGATGGTCTCAATAATATGATTTTAAAATATAAATATAATCTATTATAAGTTTGCACACTCTGTATTTATTATTAATTTGTCAGAAAATTTTATTCCTAGTAAAAGTTTCTAAATCCAATAATTATTTATTAAATTGAAACAAAAGAATTAGAACTGTACGGGATGATCCCAATAATATGATTTTAAAATATAAATATAATCGATTATAAGTTTGCACACTCTGTATTTATTATTAATTTGTCAGAAAATTTTATTCCTAGTAAAAGTTTTTAAATCCAATAATTTTTGTTAAATTGTAACAAAAAAATTAAAAATGTACAGGATGGTCTCAATAATATGATTTTAAAATATAAATATAATCGATTATAAGTTTGCACACTCTGTATTAATTAATTATTTGTCAGAAAATTTTATTCCTACTAAAAGTTTCTAAATCCAATAATTTTTTATTAATTTGCAAGAAAAGAATTAAAAATGTACAGGATGATCCCAATAATATGATTTTAAAATATAAATATAATCGAATTTAAGTTTGCACACTCTGTATTTATTGATTATTTGTCAGAAAATTTTATTCCTAGTAAAAGTTTTTAAATCCAATAATTTTTATTAAATTGTAACAAAAAAATTAAAAATGTACAGGATGGTCTCAATAATATGATTTTAAAATATAAATATAATCGATTATAAGTTTGCACACTCTGTATTTATTAATTATTTGTCAGAAAATTTTATTCCTAGTAAAAGTTTCTAAATCCAATAATTTTTTATTAATTTTCAACAAAAGAATTAAAAATGTACAGAATGATCCCAATAATACGATTTTAAAATATAAATATAATCGAGTATAAGTTTGCACACTCTGTATTTATTATTAATTTGTCAGAAAATTTTATTCCTAGTAAAAGTTTCTAAATACAATAATTTTTTATTAAATTTCAACAAAAGAATTAAAACTGTACAGGATGATCCCAATAATATGATTTTAAAATATAAATATAATCGGTTATAAGTTTGCACACTTTGTATTTATTATTAATTTGTCAGAAAATTTTATTCCTAGTAAAAGTTTCTAAATCCAATAATTTTTTATTAAATTTCAACAAAAGAATTAGAACTGTACAGGATGATCCCAATAATATGATTTTAAAATATAAATATAATCGGTTATAAGTTTGCACACTCTGTATTTATTATTAATTTGTCAGAAAATTTTATTCCTAGTAAAAGTTTCTAAATCCAATAATTTTTTATTAAATTGTAACAAAAAAATTAAAAATGTACAGGATAATCCCAATAATATGATTTTAAAATATAAATATAATCGATAATAAGTTTGCACACTCTGTATTTATTAATTATTTGTCAGAACATTTTATTTCTAGTAAAAGTTTCTAAATCCAATAATTTTTTATTAAATTGCAACAAAAGAATTTAAACTGTACAGGATGGTCTCAATAATATGATTTTAAAATATAAATATAATCGATTATAAGTTTGCACACTCTGTATTTATTAATTATTTGTCAGAAAATTTTATTCCTAGTAAAAGTTTCTAAATCCAATATTTTTTTATTAATTTGCACCAAAAGAATTAAAAATGTACAGGATGATCCCAATAATATGATTTTAAAATATAAATATAATCGATTATAAGTTTGCACACTCTGTATTTATTATTAATTTGTCAGAAAATTTTATTCCTAGTAAAAGTTTCTAAATCCAATAATTTTTTATTAATTTGCAACAAAAGAATTAAAAATGTACAGGATGATCCCAATAATATGATTTTAAAATATAAATATAATCGGTTATAAGTTTGCACACTCTGTATTTATTATTAATTTTCAGAAAATTTTATTCCTAGTAAAAGTTTCTAAATACAATAATTTTTTATTAAATTTCAACAAAAGAATTAGAACTGTACAGGATGATCCCAATAATATGATTTTAAAATATAAATATAATCGATTATAAGTTTGTACACTCTGTATTTATTATTAATTTGTCAGAAAATTTTATTCCTAGTAAAAGTTTCTAAATCCAATAATTTTTTATTAATTTGCAACAAAAGAATTAAAACTGTACAGGATGATTCCAATAATATGATTTTAAAATATAAATATAATCGATTATAAGTTTGCACACTCTGTATTTATTATTAATTTGTCAGAAAATTTTATTCCAAGTAAAAGTTTCTAAATCCAATAATTTTTTATTAAATTTCAACAAAAGAATTAGAACTGTACAGGATGATCCCAATAATATGATTTTAAAATATAAACATAATCGATTATAAGTTTGCACACTCTGTATTTATTATTAATTTGTTAGAAAATTTTATTCCTAGTAAAAGTTTCTAAATCCAATAATTTTTTATTAATTTGCAACAAAAGAATTTAAACTGTACAGGATGATCCCAATAATATGATTTTAAAATATAAATATAATCGATTATAAGTTTGCACACTCTGTATTTATTATTAATTTGTCAGAAAATTTTATTCCTAGTAAAAGTTTCTAAATCCAATAAATTTTTTATTAATTTTCAACAAAAGAATTAAAAATGTACAGGATGATCCCAATAATATGATTTTAAAATATAAATATAATCGATTATATGTTTGCACACTCTGTATTTATTATTAATCTGTTAGAAAATTTTATTCGTAGTAAAAGTTTCTAAATCCAATAATTTTTATTAAATTGTAACAGAAAAATTAAAAATGTACAGGATGATCCCAATAATATGATTTTAAAATATAAATATAATCGATTATAAGTTTGTACACTCTGTATTTATTATTAATTTGTCAGAAAATTTTATTCCTAGTAAAAGTTTCTAAATCCATTAATTTTTTATTAAATTGTAACAAAAAAATTAAAAATGTACAGGATAATTCCAATAATATGATTTTAAAATGTAAACATAATCGATTATAAGTTAGCACACTCTGTATTTATTATTAATTTGTCAGAAAATTTTATTCCAAGTAAAAGTTTCTAAATCCAATAATTTTTTATTAAATTTCAACAAAAGAATTAGAACTGTACAGGATGATCCCAATAATATGATTTTAAAATATAAACATAATCGATTATAAGTTTGCACACTCTGTATTTATTATTAATTTGTTAGAAAATTTTATTCCTAGTAAAAGTTTCTAAATCCAATAAATTTTTTATTAATTTTCAACAAAAGAATTAAAAATGTACAGGATGATCCCAATAATATGATTTTAAAATATAAATATAATCGATTATAAGTTTGCACACTCTGTATTTATTATTAATTTGTCAGAAAATTTTATTCCTAGTAAAAGTTTCTAAATACAATAATTTTTTATTAAATTGCAACACAAGAATTAAAACTGTACAGGATGGTTTCAATAATATGATTTTAAAATATAAATATAATCGATTATAAGTTTGCACACTCTGTATTTATTATTAATTTTCCAGAAAATTTTATTCCTAGTAAAAGTTTCTGAATCCAATAATTTTTTATTAATTTGCAACAAAAGAATTAAAACTGTACAGGATGGTCTCAATAATATGATTTTAAAATATAAATATAATCGATTATAAGTTTGCACACTCTGTATTTATTATTAATTTGTCAGAAAATTTTATTCCTAGTAAAAGTTTCTAAATACAATAATTTTTTATTAAATTGCAACAAAAGAATTAAAACTGTACAGGATGGTTTCAATAATATGATTTTAAAATATAAATATAATCGATTATAAGTTTGCACACTCTGTATTTATTATTAATTTGTCATGAAATTTTATTCCTAGTTAAAGTTTCTAAATCCAATAATTTTTTATTAAATTTCAACAAAAGAATTAGAACTGTACAGGATGATCCCAATAATATGATTTTAAAATATAAATATAATCGATTATAAGTTTGCACACTCTGTATTTATTAATTATTTGTCAGAAAATTTTAATCCTAGTAAAAGTTTCCAAATCGAATAATTTTTTTTAAATTGTAACAAAAAAATTAAAAATGTACAGGATGATTCCAATAATATGATTTTAAAATATAAATATAATCGATTATAAGTTTGCACACTCTGTATTTATTATTAATCTGTTAGAAAATTTTATTCGTAGTAAAAGTTTCTAAATCCAATAATTCTTTATTAAATTATAACAAAAAAATTAAAAATGTACAGGATGATTCCAATAATATGATTTTAAAATATAAATATAATCGATTATAAGTTTGCACACTCTGTATTTATTATTAATCTGTTTGAAAATTTTATTTGTAGTAAAAGTTTCTAAATCCAATAATTTTTTATTAAATTGTAACAAAAAATTAAAAATGTACAGGATGATCCCAATAATATGATTTTAAAATATAAATATAATCGATTATAAGTTTGCACACTCTGTATTTATTAATTATTTGTCAGAAAATTTTATTCCTAGTAAAAGTTTCCAAATCGAATAATTTTTATTAAATTGTAACAAAAAAATTAAAAATGTACAGGATGATTCCAATAATATGATTTTAAAATATAAATATAATCGATTATAAGTTTGCACACTCTGTATTTATTATTAATTTGTTAGAAAATTTTATTCCTAGTAAAAGTTTCTAAATCCAATAATTTTTTATTAATTTTCAACAAAAGAATTAAAAATGTACAGAATGATCCCAATAATACGATTTTAAAATATAAATATAATCGAGTATAAGTTTGCACACTCTGTATTTATTATTAATCTGTTAGAAAATTTTATTCGTAGTAAAAGTTTCTAAATCCAATAATTTGTATTAAATTGTAACAGAAAAATTAAAAATGTACAGGATGATCCCAATAATATGATTTTAAAATATAAATATAATCTATTATAAGTTTGCACACTTTGTATTTATTATTAATTTATCAGAACATTTTATTTCTAGTAAAAGTTTCTAAATCCAATAATTTTTTATTAAATTGCAACAAAAGAATTTAAACTGTACAGGATGGTCTCAATAATATGATTTTAAAATATAAATATAATCGATTATAAGTTTGCACACTCTGTATTTATTATTAATTTGTCAGAAAATTTTATTCTTAGTAAAAGTTTCTAAATACAATAATTTTTTATTAAATTTCAACAAAAGAATTAGAACTGTACAGGATGATCCCAATAATATGATTTTAAAATATAAATATAATCGGTTATAAGTTTGCACACTCTGTATTTATTATTAATTTGTAAGAACATTTTATTCCTATTAAAAGTTTCAAAATCCAATAATTTTTATTAAATTGTAACAAAAAAATTAAAAATGTACAGGATGATCCCAATAATATGATTTTAAAATATAAACATCGATTATAACTTTGCACACTTAATTATTCTTAGATAAAATGTCTTTAAAATGACAAGTGTGATATATCACTGAATTTGAATTTTAATTATTTATCTATTTTTGTAATAAAAAAGATAGATCCGTATTAAAAAAACTTCATGGTGGTCGGTTAAAACCATAAACGTCGTATCAAAGATTTATTAGCAAAGTTTTATAGTAAATTTTAGATACAATAAACTTTTCCTTTTCTATTTTTTGATATTTTTTTAAATAAAAATTATAGTAGCAAAAAACCAAAAGAGTTTTTTTAGTTTTTCCTACAAATAGTAAAACTCTACACAGCATGGGGGGTGACAGGTCACAGTACAAGATTTTAAATAATTTCTTGTTTTGTTTTATTATTGTTTTATTGTTTAAACATACGCCTCTGTATTTATTTTTATAAAACTAAAGTTTGCTTTAATAAAATACCATCTGCATAATGTCAATTAAAAGAAAAAAAATTGCCGGGATTAATATCTCAAAAGTACCGCGAAATAAATAGAACAGTTCGTTGAACTATATAAAATAAGACAAAAATAAAAAATATTTAATAAAAACAAAAAATACACTATATAAAAAATTTTACCTAACCAAAACGAACCGAAATACTTTTTACAGAACATGAATCCAAATAATCCAAATTTTAACAAATTCTGCAGAACCCTAACCGGACCGGAACCCTTACTTCATTTTGGTCTGGGTCCCTGATTTGTATGGCGGGTACCGATCCTGTTCAAATTCAATAGGGACTTCCTTTCGTTCAAAAGTTACAGTGTTTACATACAGACAGACAGACATCCAGTGGGGGTAAGAAATTTTTTTCGCCATCACGAAACTAATACTGAGGATTTTGGGCTTCAGTAATAATAATAATAATAAAAATAATAATAATGCGCCAAAAATAAGAATAAGATTCTTTATGTTCCACAATTGTTAATCAATAAGTTATATTTATAAAAATTATTTATGATATCAAAACTTTTTTAACAATTAACTTAATCAAAAACTCATACAGAGTATATCATTACAATAAGTTAAAATTAATTATTTAAATAATGTCTTACCAAAAATATAAAAAAATCCTATTAATACAGCATCACAAACAAAATTCCTCAAGATTACCATAACTTAAACGAAAAATGCATTTACCGGGTAAAATCACTGGATAAACGCACACTCAAATAGTATTTTTATCGGAGTGGCTAAATGAAATTAAAGTGTCGCACAATGTGATGTGAGAGAGGATTGGATGTTGTTCATGTTAAGAATTTTAATAGGTGGTATATATAAATATGAAATGAGTAAAGAAGTGGAAGACAGACGCCAGCCAGATCGTTGATTCAGATCAACAATTATTTTGTTAGTTTCAATTATCGTTTTAATTTATAAAAATAGCAAGCCCAATTTTTTTAGTTTTTAGAATAATTTTTGAAAACCCCTTGTATGTTCTTTGTTTATTTTAAAAAAATATTAAAATATTGAAAAATAATATATTTTTTAAACGAAAGAACAGTTTACTAAACGAAGCGAAGCTGAGTTTGATAATGTTCGTTATGGGATTTTTATCACCGCATTAAAAATTTTCAATAACTAGTTTTTTTTATTGGACTAAGGTTATAGTTAGGGAAGTCATTTCTATTGCATAAAAGAATAAAAAAATATTATTTTTGTATTTAACTCGCCATTGTGACTCCATTTTTCAATATTTTTTTTCAAAATTCTTACACTAGTCTGATCATTGTAGATTTCATTGATGTAGGTAAAAAAATTTTTTTAAAAACATAATTTGTCATATTATTTAATGAGTCATATTATTTAATGGTACCAAAATTGATGTAAAAATTTTAGCATCAAGAAAATTTTTAACTCGTTGAACATATGTGATTAATGAACAAAAAATGAGTGGGAAAATTTTTCGCGAAAAGAAATTTTTACTTTAACGGTTTCCGATAAATTAGTAATTTTTGAGTCCGCGCCTGTAAAAGAGGACAATATACTTTCCCGAAAAGAATTCCATAATATATAATTTTAAGGTGAACTTAAATTTTGATAATAATTTATTGAAAGGCAAATTTATATGGGTTTTTAGGGATTTTTACGAATTTTTAAGGATTTTTTAAGGATTTTTTAAGGATTTTTTAAGGATTTTTAAGGATTTTTTAAGGATTTTAAAGCTCTTTTAAGCATTTTTAAGATTATCTTAAGATTTTTAAGGATTTTTAAAATGTTTTAAGAATTTTGAGTGATTTTTTTTAAGGATTTTAAAAAATTTGTAGGGATTTTTAAGAATTTTAAAATATTTTTAGGGATTTTACCGTTTTTAAGGATTATAAGAATTGCTTAAGATTTTTAGTCTTTTTTCAATTTTTTTTAAGGGTCTTGGGGATTTTTATGGATTTTTAACCATTTTTAACGATTTTTAAGGATTTTTTCAGGATTTTTTAAGGATTTTTTAAGAATTTTTTAAGTGTATTTTAAAGATTTTTTAAGGATTTTTAAGTACTTTTAAGATTGTCTTAAGATTTTTAAGGATTTTTAAATTTTTTTAGAAATTTTAAGGGATATTTTAAAATTTTTAAGGATATTAGGATCTTTAAGAATTGCTTGATATTTTTAGTCTTGTTTTAATTTATTTCAGGGGTTCTATGGATTTTATGGATTTTTTAAGGATTTTTTAAGGATTTTTTAGGGATTTTTTAAGGATTTTTTAAGGATTCTGTAAGGATTTTTAAGTAGTTTTAAGAATTTTTAAGATTGTCTTAAGATTTTTAAGGGTTTTTAAATTGTTTTAAAAATTTTAAGGGATGTTTTAAGGATTTTTAAGGATTTTTAAGGATTTTTAAGGATTTTTAAGGATTTTTAAGGATTTTTAAGGATTTTTAAGGATTTTTAAGGATTTTTAAGGATTTTTAAGGATTTTTAAGGATTTTTAAGAATTTTTAAGGATTTTTAAGTATTTTAAAGGATTTTTATGCATTTTTAAGGATTTTAATAAATTTGTAGGGATTTTTAAGAATTTTAAACTATTTTTAGGGATTTTAACGTTTTTTATGGATTATATTAGGATCTTTAAGAATTGCTTGAGATTTTTAGTCTTTTTTTAATTTCTTTTAGGGATTTTTAACGATTATTAAGGATTTTTTCAGGATTTTTTAAGGATTTTTTAAGAATTGATAAATAATTTTTTAAGGATTTTTAAGGATTTTTTAAGGATTTTTTAAGGATTTTTTAAGGATTCTGTAAGGATTTTTTAAGGATTTTTAAGTACTTTTAAGAATTTTTAAGATTGTCTTAAGATTTTTAAGGATTTTTAAATTGTTTTAAAAAAAATTAAGGGATATTTTAAAGATTTTTAAGAATTTTTTATCGATTTTTTAAGGATTTTTTAAGGTTTTTTTAAGGATTTTTTAAGGATTTTTTAAGGATTTTTTAAGGATTTTTTAAGGATTTTTTAAGGATTTTTTAAGGAATTTTTTAAGAATTTTTAAGTACTTTTAAGAATTTTTAAGATTGTCTTAAGATTTTTATGGATTTTTAATTTTTTTTAAAAAATTTAAGGGATATTTTAAAGATTTTTAAGGATTTTTAGTCTTTTTTCAATTATTTTTAATAGTTTTAGGGATTTTTAAGGATTTTTTAAAGAATTTTTAAGGATTTTTTAAGGATTTTTTAAGGATTTTTTAAGGATTTTTTAAGGATTTTTTAATAATTATCAGGATTTTTTAATGATTTTTTTAAGAATTTTTTACCGATTTTTTAAGGATTTTTTAAGGATTTTTAAGTACTCTTAAGAATTTTTAAGATTGTCTTAAGATTTTTAAGGATTTTTATGCAATTTTAAGGATTTTAAAAATTTGTAGAGATTTTTAAAAATTTTAAACTATTTTTAGGGATTTTATCATTTTTTAAGAATTATATTAATATCATTAAGAATTGCTTAAGATTTTTAGTCTTTTTAATTACTTTTAAAGATTTTAGGGATTTTTAGGGAGTTTTATAGCGGTCCAAAACCTTCATTTCTTGTCCAGTTTTAGTTTTCTCGCTTCTCAAATATTTGCTATAGGAATCTTGTTAGCATTTTTGGTTGAAAAATATTTCCTATATACAAAATTTTCTTCTCTTTTGACTAGTGAAGATACACGTCTTCCTAACTATTTTTAGTTTTTAGATACGAACGCTTTAGTGATTAACTGTTTTTCGGAATTGTTATTTTTCATTTTATGATTTTCAACTCCCGATAGTTTTTTGTATTTTTAGTGTTTTTGCTTGAAGAATATTTTCTATATACAAAATTTTCTTCTCTTTTCATTGGTAGAACGCATGTCTTTCTAACTATTTTTATTTTTTAGTTACAGATGCTTTAATGAGTTACTGTTCTGTACCACTGAGTCAACTCTTTCGAAAATCGTTTGATAGTGGAAATTTTAGAACCTAATAAAAATTTATAAGACTAATATGACATCAAAAATTACAGAGGCATCTCAATACAAATTATATTGTAACGAGGCCGGCCCTGTTTGATAGAATGTACACAAAATCTTAATGACTCATAGCACGTTTTCTTTATGTTAAATTTTAACTCTTATTTAATTTAAGTTTCCATACTATTTAGGATAAGTAACTTCCTGTAATGTATGCCCACTAATAAATAAATAAAAATATACATTATTTAAAATTTTAAGAATTAAGGATATTAAATTTTCCAAATAGATCAAATTTAATAGTCATAGAAATACGTAACAACTATGAATCTTGTAGGCGTCGCGATGGTCTCCCATGGCAACGCAAAAAATTCTCGACTGCGACAGCAGGAGCAAAAGCATGAAAATTGATCGGATTGGATGAGATTTTTTCTATTACATGATTGATTATAAACACCGATAATAAAAGAAGTATCAGGCGCAAGCGCCAGCTCAACATTTCCGATATTTCCGATAATAAGACTAATAAGCGGCGTTGTCATGTTTACGAATTTTTATTAATTTATGGTAAACTATATTTATTTAATAAAAAAAAATAATAAATATACTCACTGTAACCTTCTATGATTATAAAAATATGACGATAAATAAAAGTGATTAATTTAATTTCATTGAATATCATTAATATTTATGTAATGGGATATAAATTAATTTATTCAAATAATGGGAAATTTTTTCATCTTTCTAATGATGAAAACTGATTTTTCCTAACTATTTTTTTTTCATAATAAGACTTTTAGTGGGAATACGTTTTTGTAATTTAAAATTATTAGTTTTTACAAAGATGATTTTCAACCGTTGACTAGATTTTTATTTTATCAGTACGTTATGTCAAAAATATTGTTATTATGGAAAATTTTTTCCTTTTTTAATTGATGAAAACTGCATTTTTATAACTATTTTCAATTTTCTCTTATAAGCTTTTAACTGATAAAGGAGATTATAATTATTCGTTTTTGCAAAGATGATTTTCAACCCTTCGCCAGATTTTTGTATTTTTGGTATTTTTGGTCAAAGAATATTTCCCTTATTAGAAATTTTCTTTTCTTTTCACTGGTGAGATTCACGTCTTCGTAACTATTTTTAGTTTTAAGTTACAAGCGCTTTAGTGATTAACTGTTTTTCGGAATTGTTACTTTTCGTTTTTGTTATGATGATTTTCAATTCCAGATAGTTTTTTTAATTTTTATTATTTTTGCTTTGAAAAATATCTCCTTTATACGAAATTTTCTTCTCTTTTCAGTGGTGAAATACACGTCTTCCTAACTATTTTGGATTTTTAGTTAGAGATGATTTAGTGTTTAACTGTTTTTCGGAATTGTTATTTTTTGCTTTTGTTACGATTATTTTCAACTCCCGATAGATTTTTGTATTTTTAGTATTTTTGGTGGAAAAATATTTTCCTTATACGAAATTTTCTTGTCTTTTTACTGGTAAAACGCATATCTTCCTAACTATTTTTATTTTTTAGTTACAGATGCTTTAGTGATTAACTGTTTTTCGGAATTGTTATTTTTTGCTTTTGTTATGATGATTTTGAACTCACGAGAGTTTTTTGTATTTTTGGTTGAAAAATATTTCCCATATACAAAATTTTCTTCTCTTTTCACTGGTAAAATGCACGTGTTCCTAACTAATTTCATTTTTTAGTTACAGATGCTTTAAATGATTAACTGTTTTTTTTTAATTGTTATTTTTAGTTTGTGTTATGATGATTTTCAACTAGTGATAGTTTTTTGTATTTTTAGTATTTTTGGTTGAAAAATATTTTCCTTATACGAAATTTTCTTCTCTTTTTACTGGTAAAACGCACATCTTCCTAACTATTTTTATTTTTTAGTTACAGATGCTTTAGTAATTAACTGTTTTTCGGAATTGTTATTTTTTTCTTTTGTTATGATGATTTTCAAATCACGATAGTTTTTTGTATTTTTAGTATTTTTGGTTGAAAAATATTTCCCATATTCAAAATTTTCTTCGCTTTTCAATGGTAAAATGCATGTCTTCCTAACTATTTTTAATTTTGAGTTACAGATGCTTTAGTAATTAACTATTTTTCGGAATTGTTATTTTTTTCTTTTGTTATGATGATTTTCAAATCACGATAGTTTTTTGTATTTTTAGTATTTTTGGTTGAAAAATATTTCCCATATTCAAAATTTTCTTCGCTTTTCAATGGTAAAATGCATGTCTTTCTAACTATTTTAATTTTTTAGTTACAGATGCTTTAAATGATTAACTGTTTTTCGGAATTGTTGTTTATTTCTTTTGTCATGATGATTTTCAATTCACGATAGTTTTTTGTATTTTTAGTATTTGTGGTTGAAAAATATTTTCTTTATACGACATTTTCTTCTCTTTGTACTGGTGAAACGAACATCTTCCTAACTATTTTTATTTTTTAGTTACAGATGCTTTCGTGATTAACTGTTTTTCGGAATTGTTATTTTTAGTTTTTGTTATGATGATTTTCAACTAGTGATAATTTTTTGTATTTTCAGTATTTTTGGTTGAAAAATATTTTCCTTATACGAAATTTTGTTCTATTTTCACTGGTGAAAGGCACATTTCCCTAACTCTTTTTATTTTTTAGTTACCGATGCATTAACTGTTTTTCGCAATTGTCATTTTTAGTTTTTGTTGTGACGATTTTCAACTCCCGATAGTTTTTTGTATTTTTAGTATTTTTGATTGAAAAATATTTCCTATATATGAAATTTTCTTCTCTTTTCACTGGTAAAATGCACGTCTTCCTAACTATTTTAATTTTTTAGTTACAGATGCTTTAGTAATTAACTGTTTTTCGGAATTGTTATTTTTTTCTTTTGTTATGGTGATTTTCAACTCACGATAGTTTTTTGTATCTTTAGTATTTTTGGTTAAAAAATATTTCCCATATACAAAATTTTCTTCTCTTTTCTCTGGTGAGATCTACGTCTTCCTAACTATTTTTAGTTTTTAGATACAAACGCTTTAGTGATTAATTGTTTTTCAGAATTTTTATTTTTCACTTTTTGTATGATTTGTTTTTTTAGTATTTTTGGTTGAAAAATATTTTCTATATATATAAAATTCTCTATTTTTTTACTGATAATACTTATATCTCCCTTTTTTAAAGACTTTCTCCTTCTAAACTTGACAACGTTGTTTATACTCTAGAACGATCGACTAGAACTTGAACTCCAGCCATCGTGGGTTGTTTCTACATACAGAGTGTACGTAAACTAACCGTCACTTAATTTTTCTCCCTTTCCGTGATATATTTTTTTTTAAATCGGCGCGCAGTTTTTTTTTAAATAAAAAAAAGTAAATGCGATCCTACTGTTGATGCGTCGTAATATGAAGTTTGTTATGTGCAAATGCGCCAGGGAATATACGGAGTGTTGTGATAAAAGGGTGCATTATGTGTCAGACGGTTTTGATACGGTTCATGTCCAAAAAACATAAATTGAAATTATTGAAAATATGTCTGGGGTAAAGCGAAGCTCCGTCAAAAGATTTGAGTAAGTAACACTATTCCACATTTCATCCTTTCTTAGGTCTAATAAAACATTTTTTTAACTAATAAAATAGTCATTTGTTGGGTATAATTTAATTAAAAATATATGTTTATTGGTATTTAGATATTTTAGTTACATGCAAAATTCATTGAAAAAAATTCTTATCTGGTCTAAAAATGTTTCTTTTAGTCAATATTTTTGGTCAAAAATAAAATTTTCTGTTCTTTCGATTGACATAAACTGCATTTTTTCTGTCAAAAAGTGCTTTTAAAAAATGATTTTCTTCTTATTTTTTCAATATTTTTGGTCTTATGACAATTTTCTTTTTTTTTATTTGTTGTCCTAAGAGGCTTTCACAGCACGTGACTTTCGTAAAAAGTGCCACAGACACGCTCTTAAGAATTAAATACAGAATCGATGGATGACAACCGCAGCTTCCTGTAATATTAACTGAGCGCTTGTCCAAAAATTATTCAGGCAAGATAACATATGATATTGGCGCTAATTATCTACTTTTATTTTTCACTTTCATTTTAGTGACAGTGTTTTTAAAAATTGATGAGTTTGTGACGAAGATTACCAAATTCTTATGAAAATTTTCTCTTTTTTTAACTATTTTCATTTTTTTGGTGCAAGCGTTTTAGTCACAAAGTATTTTTGAAAATTTCGTTTTTTTGAAGATAATTTCTAACTCTTTGTTAAGTTCTTATTTTTTTCTGAGAATTCGTCAAAAAATATTTATATTATTGGAAATTTTCTCCTCTTTCCATTAATGTAAACAACATTTTTTTAACTATTTTCATTTTTTTGCTGCAAACGTTTTAGTCATTAATTATTTTTGGAAATATCGCTTTTCTGAAGATAATTTTCAACCCTTCGTTAAGTACTTATTTTTAAATAGAAATGGTCAAAAAATATCTAAATTACTGGAAATTTTCTCCTCTTTCCATTAGTGTAAACAATATTTTTCTAACTTTTTTCATTTTTTTGCTGCAAACGTTTCAGTCATTAATTATTTTTGGAAATATCGTTTTTCTGAAGATAATTTTCAACCCTTCGTTAAGTACTCATTTTTTGGTAGAATTGGTCAAAAAATATTCAAATTATTGGAAATTTTCTCCTCTTTCCATTAATATAAACAATATTTTTCTAAACATTTTCATTTTTTTGCTGCAAACATTTTAGTCATTAATTTTTTTTGGAAATATCGCTTTTCTGAAGATAATTTTCAACCCTTCGTTAAGTACCTATTTTTTGGTAGAATTGGTCAAAAAATATTCAAATTATTGGAATTTTTTTCCTCTTTCCATTAATGCAAACAACATTTTTCTAACTATTTTCATTTTTTTGCTGCAAACGTTTTAGTCATTAATTATTTTTGGAAATATCGCTTTTCTGAAGATAATTTTCAACCCTTCGTTAAGTACTTATTTTTAAATAGAAATGGTCAAAAAATATCTAAATTACTGGAAATTTTCTCCTCTTTCCATTAGTGTAAACAATATTTTTCTAACTTTTTTCATTTTTTTGCTGCAAACGTTTCAGTCATTAATTATTTTTGGAAATATCGTTTTTCTGAAGATAATTTTCAACCCTTCGTTAAGTACTCATTTTTTGGTAGAATTGGTCAAAAAATATTCAAATTATTGGAAATTTTCTCCTCTTTCCATTAATATAAACAATATTTTTCTAAACATTTTCATTTTTTTGCTGCAAACATTTTAGTCATTAATTTTTTTTGGAAATATCGCTTTTCTGAAGATAATTTTCAACCCTTCGTTAAGTACCTATTTTTTGGTAGAATTGGTCAAAAAATATTCAAATTATTGGAATTTTTTTCCTCTTTCCATTAATGCAAACAACATTTTTCTAACTATTTTCATTTTTTTGATGCAAACGTTTTAGTCATTAATTATTTTTGGAAATATCGCTTTACTGAAGATAATTTTCAACCCTTCGTTAAGTACCTATTTTTTGGTAGAAATGGTCAAAAAATATTTAAATTATTGGAAATTTTCTTCTATTTCCATTAATGTAACCAACATTTTTTTAACTATTTTCATTTTTTTTGCTGGAAACGTTTTAGTCATTAATTATTTTTGGAAATATCGCTCTTCTGAAGATAATTTTCAACCCTTCGTTAAGTACTCATTTTTTGGTAGAATTGGTCAAAAAATATTCAAATTATTGGAAATTTTCTCCTCTTTCCATTAATATAAACAATATTTTTCTAAATATTTTCATTTTTTTCCTGCAAACATTTTAGTCATTAATTTTTTTTGGAAATATCGCTTTTCTGAAGATAATTTTCAACCCTTCGTTAAATACCTATTTTTTGGTAGAATTGGTCAAAAAATATTCACATTATATGAAATTTCCTCCTCTTTCCATTAGTGTAAACAAAATTTTTCTAACTATTTTCATTTTCTTGCTGCAAACGTTTAAGTCTCTAAGTATTTTTGGAAATATCGCTTTTCTGAAGATAATTTGAAATTCTTCGTTTCCTATTTTTTTAGTAGAATTGGTCACAAAATATTCATGTTATTATAAATTTTGTCCCCCTTTTATTAATAAAAACGGTGATTTCATAGTAATTTTTATAACCAAGTGTGAAAATTTTTGTGATGATAATTTTCACCCTTTCGATAGTTTCTTAATTTTCTATAATTTTTGGGTCAAATTTATTTTTAGTATAAAAAATTTTCCACTCTTTTTTACCTTGTTTGATCCATTTTTTTATACGATATGAAATTTTAAATTAGTTCAAAATAGAAAAACTTTCCTTCCTAGTTTAATTGTTTATTGATGTTTAACAATTTATAAATATGTTTTACCTTGTTGTTATTTAAATTCTTTACGTCGTACATTTAATGATAACCCGTTTTTTATTTGTTTAAACGTCATTGTTAAGTAATTGTTTAAAACTAAAATAGAAATTAAAAAAATATATAGTTTGTAAACAATTAGGACGATCAAATAAAAAATAACTTTCGAAAAACAATTAGTGACTAAAATGGCTTTAATTAAAAAACAAAAATAGATAAATAATCACAGTTTTCATTAATGAAAATGGAGGTAAATTTAAAATAATACGAATATTTTTTGACCAATTCAAGCAAAAAAAATTAGTATTTAACGAAGCTTTAAAAATTATCTTCAGAAAAGCGAAATTTCAAAAAATACTTAGTGACTAAAACGTTTGCAACAAAAAAAACGAAAATAGTTAGAAAAATGTTGTTTGTATTAATGGAAAGAGGAGAAAATTTTCAGTAACTTGAATATTTTTAGACCAATTTTACTAAAAAATAGGTACTTAACGAAGGGTTGAAAATTATCTTCATAAAACCGATATTTCCAAAAATAATTAATGACTAAAACGTTTGAAGAAAAAAAATGAAAATAGTTAGAAAAACGTTGTTTGTATTAATGAAAAGAGGAGAAAATTTCCATTGATACGAATATTTTCTGGTAATTTTTAAATAAAAATAAGTACTTAATGAAGGGTTGAAAATTAACTTTCGAAAAGCGACATTTTAAAAAATAATTAGTGACTGAAACGTTTGGAACAAAAAAAAGAAAATGAATAGAAAAATGCTGTTTGTATTAATGAAAAGTGGAGAAAATTTCCATTAATATGAATATTTTTTGATCAATTTTACGAAAAAGTAAGTACTTAATGAAGGGTTGAAAATTATCTTTAGAAAAGCGAAATTTCTAAAAGTACTTAGTGACTTAAACGTTTGTAACAAAAAAATGAAAATAGTTAGAAAAATGTTGTTTACATTAATGAAAAGAGAAAAAAATTTCCAATAATATAAATATTTTTTGATCAATTCAACCAAAAAAATTAGTATTTTACGAAGGGTTGAAAATTGTCTTTAGAAAAGCGAAATTTCTAAAAGTACTTAGTGACATAAACGTTTGCAACAAAAAAAAAATAGTTAGAAAGAGGTTATTTACATTAATGAAAAGGGAAGAAAATTTCCAATAATATGAATAGCTTTTGACCAATTCAATCAAAAAAATAAGTATTTTACGAAGGGTTGAAAATTATCTTTAGAAAAGCGATATTTCTAAAAGTGCTTAGTGACTTAAACGTTTGCAACAAAAAAATGAAAATAGTTAGAAAAATGTTGTTTACATTGATGAAAAGGGAAGAAAATTTCCAATAATATGAATATTTTTTGATCAATTCAACCAAAAAAATAAGTATTTTACGAAGGGTTGAAAATTATCTTTAGAAAAGCGAAATTTCTAAAAGTACTTAGTGACTAAAACGTTTGTAACAAAAAAATGAAAATAGTTAGAGAAATGTTGTTTACATTGATGAAAAGGGAAGAAAATTTCCAATAATATGAATATCTTTTGACCTATTCAACCAAAAAAATAAGTATTTTACGAAGGGTTGAAAATTATCTTTAGAAAAGCGAAATTTCCAAAAATACTTAGTGACTTAAACGTTTGCAAAAGAAAAAAGAAAATAGTTAGAGAAATGTTGTTTACATTAATGAAAAGGGAAGAAAATTTCCAATAATATGAATATTTTTTGATCAATTTTACGAAAAAATAAGTACTTAATGAAGGGTTGAAAATTATCTCCCGAAAAGCAAAATTTCCAAAAATACTTAGTGACTAAAACGTTTGTAACAAAAAAATGAAAATAGTCAGAGAAATGTTCTTTACATTAATGAAAAGGGAAGAAAATTTCCAATATTTGGAATATCTTTTGACTAATTCAACCAAAAAAATAAGTATTTTAAGAAGGGTTGAAAATTATCTTTAGAAAAGCGAAATTTCTAAAAGTACTTACTGACTTAAACGTTTGCAACAGAAAAATTAAAATAGTTAGAGAAATGTTGTTTACATTAATGAAAAGGGAAGACAATTTACAATAATATGAATATCTTTTGACCAATTCACAGAAAAAAATAAGTATTTTACGAATTGTTGAAAATTATCTTTAGAAAAGCGAAATTTCTAAAAGTACTTAGTGACTTAAACGTTTGCAACAAAAAAATGAAAATAGTTAGAAAAATGTTGTTTACATTAATGGAAAGGGAAGAAAATTTCCAATAATATGAATATCTTTTGACCTATTCAACCAAAAAAATAAGTATTTTACGAAGGGTTGAAAATTATTTTTAGAAAAGCGAAATTTCTAAAAGTACTTAGTGACTTAAACGTTTGCAAAAGAAAAACGAAAATAGTTAGAGAAATGTTGTTTATATTAATGAAAATGGAAAAAAAATTCCAATAATATGAATATTTTTTGACCGATTCAACCAAAAAAATAAGTATTTTACGAAGGGTTGAAAATTATCTTTAGAAAAGCGAAATTTCTAAAAGTACTTAGTGACTTAAACGTTTGCAACAAAAAAATGAAAATAGTTAGAAAAATGTTGTTTACATTAATGAAAAGAGAAAAAAATTTCCAATAATATGAATATTTTTTGATCAATTTTACGAAAAAATAAGTACTTAATGAAGGGTTGAAAATTATCTCCCGAAAAGCAAAATTTCCAAAAATACTTAGTGACTAAAACGTTTGTAACAAAAAAATGAAAATAGTTAGAGAAATGTTGTTTACATTAATGAAAAGAGAAAAAAAATTCCAATAATATGAATATTTTTTGATCAATTTTACGAAAAAATAAGTACTTAATGAAGGGTTGAAAATTATCTTCCGAAAAGCAAAATTTCCAAAAATACTTAGTGACTAAAACGTTTGTAACAAAAAAATGAAAATAGTCAGAGAAATGTTCTTTACATTAATGAAAATGGAAAAAAATTTCCAATAATATGAATATTTTTTGACCGATTGAACCAAAAAAATAAGTATTTTACGAAGGGTTGAAAATTATCTTCAGAAAAGCGAAATTTCCAAAAATACTTAGTGACTAAAACGTTTGTAACAAAAAAATGAAAATAGTTAGAAAAATGTTGTTTGCATTAATGAAAAGAGGAGGAAATTTTCAATAATATGAATAGCTTTTGACCAATTCAACCAAAAAAATAAGTATTTTACGAAGGGTTGAAAATTATCTTTAGAAAAGCGAAATTTCTAAAAGTACTTAGTGACTTAAACGTTTGCAACAAAAAAATGAAAATAGTTAGAAAAAGGTTGTTTACATTAATGAAAAGGGAAGAAAATTTCCAATATTATGAATACTTTTTGATCAATTTTACGGAAAAATAAGTACTTAATGAAGGGTTGAAAATTATCTTCCGAAAAGCGAAATTTCCAAAAATACTTAGTGACTAAAACGTTTGCAACAAAAAAATGAAAATAGTTAGAGAAATGTTGTTTACATTAATGAAAAGGGAAGAAAATTTCCAATAATTTGAATATCTTTTGACCAATTCAACCAAACAAATAAGTATTTTACGAAGGGTTGAAAATTATCTTCAGAAAAGCGAAATTTCCAAAAATACTTATTGACTAAAACGTTTGCAATTAAAAGATGAAAATGGTTAGAAAAATGTTGTTTACATTAATGAAAAGGGAAGAAAATTTCCAATAATATGAATATCTTTTGACCAATTCAACCAAAAAAATAAGTATTTTACGAAGGGTTGAAAATTATCTTTAGAAAAGCGAAATTTCTAAAAGTACTTAGTGACTTAAACGTTTGCAACAAAAAAATGAAAATAGTTAGAAAAATGTTGTTTACATTGATGAAAAGGGAAGAAAATTTCCAATATTTGGAATATCTGTTGACCAATTCAACCAAAAAAATAAGTATTTTATGAAGGGTTGAAAATTATCTTTAGAAAAGCGAAATTTCTAAAAGTACTTAGTGACTAAAACGTTTGCAACAAAAAAATGAAAATAGTTAGAAAAATGTTGTTTACATTAATGAAAAGGGAAAAAAATTTACAATAATATGGAATATTTTTTGACCGATTGAACCAAAAAAATAAGTATTTTACGAAGGATTGAAAATTATCTTTAGAAAAGCGAAATTTCTAAAAGTACTTAGTGACTTAAACGTTTGCAACAAAAAAATGAAAATAGTTAGAAAAATGTTGTTTACATTAATAAAAAGAGAAAAAAATTTCCAATTCAACCAAAAAAATAAGTATTTTACGAAGGGTTGAAAATTATCTTTAGAAAAGCGAAATTTCTAAAAGTACTTAGTGACTTAAATGTTTGCAACAAAAAAATGAAAATAGTTAGAAAAATGTTGTTTAAATTAATAAAAAGAGAAAAAAATTTCCAATTCAACCAAAAAAATAAGTATTTTACGAAGGGTTGAAAATTATCTTTAGAAAAGCGAAATTTCTAAAAGTACTTAGTGACTTAAACGTTTGCAACAAAAAAATGAAAATAGTTAGAAAAATGTTGTTTACATTGATGAAAAGGGAAGAAAATTTCCAATATTTGGAATATCTGTTGACCAATTCAACCAAAAAAATAAGTATTTTATGAAGGGTTGAAAATTATCTTTAGAAAAGCGAAATTTCTAAAAGTACTTAGTGACTAAAACGTTTGCAACAAAAAAATGAAAATAGTTAGAAAAATGTTGTTTACATTAATGAAAAGGGAAAAAAATTTACAATAATATGGAATATTTTTTGACCGATTGAACCAAAAAAATAAGTATTTTACGAAGGATTGAAAATTATCTTTAGAAAAGCGAAATTTCTAAAAGTACTTAGTGACTTAAACGTTTGCAACAAAAAAATGAAAATAGTTAGAAAAATGTTGTTTACATTAATAAAAAGAGAAAAAAATTTCCAATTCAACCAAAAAAAATAAGTATTTTACGAAGGGTTGAAAATTATCTTTAGAAAAGCGAAATTTCTAAAAGTACTTAGTGACTTAAATGTTTGCAACAAAAAAATGAAAATAGTTAGAAAAATGTTGTTTAAATTAATAAAAAGAGAAAAAAATTTCCAATTCAACCAAAAAAATAAGTATTTTACGAAGGGTTGAAAATTATCTTTAGAAAAGCGAAATTTCTAAAAGTACTTAGTGACTAAAACGTTTGCAACAAAAAAATGAAAATAGTTAGAAAAATGTTGTTTACATTAATGAAAAGAGAAAAAAATTTTCAATAATATGAATATTTTTTGATCAATTCAACCAAAAAAATAAGTATTTTACGAAGGGTTGAAAATTATCTTTAGAAAAGCGAAATTTCTAAAAGTACTTAGTGACTTAAACGTTTGCAACAGAAAAATGAAAATAGTTAGAGAAATGTTGTTTACATTAATAAAAAGAGAAAAAAATTTCCAATAATATGAATATTTTTTGATCAATTCAACCAAAAAAATAAGTATTTTACGAAGGGTTGAAAATTATCTTTAGAAAAGCGAAATTTCTAAAAGTACTTAGTGACTTAAACGTTTGCAACAGAAAAATGAAAATAGTTAGAGAAATGTTGTTTACATTAATAAAAAGAGAAAAAAATTTCCAATAATATGAATATTTTTTGATCAATATTCAACCAAAAAAAATAAGTATTTTACGAAGAGTTGAAAATTATCTTTAGAAAAGCGAAATTTCTAAAAGTACTTAGTGACTTAAATGTTTGCAATAAAAAGATGAAAATAATTAGAAAAAGGTTGTTTACATTAATGAAAAGAGAAAAAAAATTCCAATAATATGAATATTTTTTGATCAATTTTACGAAAAAATAAGTACTTAATGAAGGGTTGAAAATTATCTTCCGAAAAGCAAAATTTCCAAAAATACTTAGTGACTAAAACGTTTGTAACAAAAAAATGAAAATAGTTAGAAAAATGTTGTTTGCATTAATGAAAATAGGAGGAAATTTTCAATAATATGAATATTTTTTGACCGATTGAACCAAAAAAATAAGTATTTTACGAAGGGTTGAAAATTATCTTCAGAAAAGCGAAATTTCCAAAAATACTTAGTGACTAAAACGTTTGTAACAAAAAAATGAAAATACTTAGAAAAATGTTGTTTGCATTAATGAAAATAGGAGGAAATTTTCAATAATATGAATATTTTTTGACCGATTGAACCAAAAAAATAAGTATTTTACGAAGGGTTGAAAATTATCTTCAGAAAAGCGAAATTTCCAAAAATACTTAGTGACTAAAACGTTTGTAACAAAAAAATGAAAATACTTAGAAAAATGTTGTTTGCATTAATGAAAAGAGGAGGAAATTTTCAATAATATGAATATTTTTCGACTAATTCCATGAAAAAAAAAGAACTTAATGAAGGATTGGAAATTAACTTTACAAAAACGAAAAAATTCACTTTACACAAACATTTTTCCACTAAAACGCCTACAACGTAAAAATAAAAAACGAATTTTAACTAGTGGAAATATATTATATTTTTCGGCAAAAAAATTACAACTTAGTGAGGTTTGAAAATTATTATCGCAAAAATATCAATTTCCAAACACTTTGTCACTGTAACTAAAAATTATAAATCGTTAAAAAAATAAGGTTTTTACTAGTAGAATGAGAAGAAAATTTATTATAATAAAACAATTTTTTGAACAAAAATACTATAAACCCAATAACTTGAAAAAATTATAATCAAAGAAGCCAAGAATAATAATTTTTTAAAACACGTTTTTACTAAAATGTTTATAACTAAAAAATAAAAATTAGATTTTCAATAATAAAAAGCAGACAAATTTTTACAATAATTTAAAATTTAAAAAAATAAAAATCTGATGACGTGTTAAAAATCATCGTTATAAATGCAAAAAATTTAAATTTCCAAAAAATTACTAAAACGACTAAAAATAGATTAAAAACACAATTACGAGGTGAAAATTTTACATTTTAGCTAAAATTACTGACAGAGGGGGGAGAGGAACTAAAAATAATGATGATAATCTTAAAGAAAAAAATTCTGATCTTAAAAATATTGAATTTGTAATGGAAATATTTTTTTTAAATAAATATTGCTGGAAAACGAAAATGTATTAAAAAATATTTAACATTACATAATTTTTATAAAATTAATATTATTATGTGAATAATAATAATATTTAATCAAGAAATACAACAAAAACAATAAATATAGTGATAACTGACATTTACGATAATTTATTTCTATATTAAAATTAAATTTCCATTTTACGGGGGAGTGTTAGAAAATGTCACCTTGTTAATTGTTGAATTATTAAAAAAAAAAAAAAATCTAAAGTACTGTTATCTAGTTGATACTTTCGCTAACATTAGTTAATCAAGAAAGTAATGATTAGTCGCAAGTCATAAAGAGCAATTCCATTTCAGGGTTAAACATGTACGTTAATATTATGCCAGTAGATGCAGTTATTTCATAATATTTGTTTGGTGCATAACGGTTATTTAACAGAACCGGATTTGTTTTAAAAATAAACAAAACAACAAAAATTTCAGATTTATAAAATTAATAAATCACAAACTCTTGTATATCATTTTTTATTAATAAAAACAGTAAAGGGTTTAAATAAGATCCTTGTGGAATTTTAATTTAAATTTTACTAAATGTAAAAAAAAGATACTTTTTTCCAGTTAGATATTGACAAATATTGGATCAAGGAAAAATGACTTTTAATTATTATATGCGGTGGGGGCGACTTACTGATGATATATGGCATCATTTGGCGTAGAAAACCCTTAAATACTCACTACTATCATATTTGATGGCGTTAGAAATCTTTTACCCATATAAAATGAATTTTTTTCCAATAAATACTTAATAAGAGAGGTAAAAGGTTATGGGCAAGTTCAAATATTATGTAAAAATATTTCCATTAATTTTAGACTTCCGCCCGTATAAGAAAAAAATAGGAAAATAGTGGACCCTTAAGATATAATTTTTTTTTATTAGGCCTCAAAATTAAATTCTTGATCTACGGTGACAATTAAAAAACTGGTTTTTGCGATTTGTCATTTTTTTGTGATTATGTTGCGGTTTTTTTGCGATTGTTTTGCGATTTTTTGTGAAATTTTTCTTGCGTTTTTTCCGTATTTTACAATTATATTTTTAATTTTTTCCCAAATTTCCTAATTTCTCTCTCAATTTTTTTCTTTTTTTTTATTTTTTTTTTATTATAATTTTTTCTGATGTTTTTTTTTTATTATTTTTTTCAGGTTTTTTTAATTTTTCGAATCTTTCCTCATTTTTTCCTTATTGTTCTGTTTTTCTAGTCTTTTTTTTTGTTTTCTAATTTTTTCTTATTCTTTTTTATGTCATTGATTTTTTATAATAAATTGCGATTTTTGTCATTTTTTGTGATTTTGTTGTGGTTTTTTTGCACTTTTTTTTTGCGATATTTTGTGATATTTTTCTTGCGTTTTTTCCGTATTTTACAATTATATTTTTAATTTTTTCCCAAATTTCCTAATTTCTCTCTCAATTTTTTTCTTTTTTTTTATTTTTTTTTTATTATAATTTTTTCTGATGTTTTTTTTTTATTATTTTTTTCAGGTTTTTTTAATTTTTCGAATCTTTCCTCATTTTTTCCTTATTGTTCTGTTTTTCTAGTCTTTTTTTTTGTTTTCTAATTTTTTCTTATTCTTTTTTATGTCATTGATTTTTTATAATAAATTGCGATTTTTGTCATTTTTTGTGATTTTGTTGTGGTTTTTTTGCACTTTTTTTTTGCGATATTTTGTGATATTTTTCTTGCGTTTTTTCCGTATTTTACAATTGTATTTTTAATTTTTTCCCAAATTTTCTAATTTCTCTCTCAATTTTTTTCTTTTTTTTTGTTTTTTTTTCTTATTTTTTCAGATTTTTTCTGATTTTTTCAATTTTTTCTAATCTTTTATCATATTTTCCTTATTGTTCTGTTTATCTATTCTTTTTTTATTGTTTTGTCATTTTTCTCATTCTTTTTTATGTCATTGATTTCTCTCAAAGTTTTTTTTTTTTTTTTTTTTATTTTTTTTCCGATTTTTTCTGATTTTTTTCAGGTTTTTTCAATTTTTTTTTAATCTTTCTTCATTGTTCTGTTTTTCTGTTCTTTTTTTGTTTTCTAATTTTTTTCTCATTCTTTTTTATTTCATTTTTTTGTGATTTTGTTGCGGTTTTTTTGCGATTTTTTTGTGATATTTTTCATTTTCTCCCAATATTTTTTAATTTCTCTCTCAATTTTTTACTTTTTTTCAAATTTTTTTGTTTTTTTTTTTCATATTTTTCCGATTTTTTTCAGGTTTTTTCAATTTATCCAAATCTTTCCTTATTTTTTCCTTATTGTCCTGTTTTTCTAGTCTTTTTTTTTTGTTTTCTAATTTTTTCTTATTCTTTTTTATGTCATTGATTTTTTATAATAAATTGCGATTTTTGTCATTTTTTGTGATTTTGTTGTGGTTTTTTTTGCACTTATTTTGCGATTTTTTGTGATATTTTTCTTGGGTTTTTTCCTTATTTTACAATTTTATTTTAATTTTTTTCCGGGGGGTGAATTGGGGGAGAAATGGCAGCGTGCATGAGAATCGCTCCAAACTCGTTACTCGGGGGTTTTTGGGGATGCTGAATTCAATTCTGGCATTGGAATTACCCGGGGGCGCTCAGGGGCGCCTCTGCAGGGGTGTCCGGGGGTTCATTCTGGGGGGTAAATCGCATAGTCCATGTAAATGGCTCCAAAATCGTTACTCGGGGGTTTTCGCGGATGCTGAATTCAATTCTGGCATCGGAATATCCGGGGCGCTCAGGGGTGGCTCTGTTGGGGTGCGCGGGAGATGAATTGGGACAGGAATGACAGCGTGCATGAAAATCGCTCCAAACTCGTTACTCGGGGGGTTTTCGCGGATGCTGAATTCAATTCTGGCATCGGAATATCCGGGGCGCTCAGGGGTGGCTCTGTTGGGGTGCGCGGGAGATGAATTGGGACAGGAATGACAGCGTGCATGAAAATCGCTCCAAACTCGTTACTCGGGGGGTTTTCGCGGATGCTGAATTCAATTCTGGCATCGGAATATCCGGGGCGCTCAGGGGTGGCTCTGTTGGGGTGCGCGGGAGATGAATTGGGACAGGAATGACAGCGTGCATGAAAATCGCTCCAAACTCGTTACTCGGGGGGTTTTCGGGGATTCTGAATTCAATTCTGGCATTGGAATATCCGGGGCGCTCAGGGGTGGCTAGGAAATGGTAAAGCAGCAAGTGGAAAATTACAAATTATCAACATAACTCTTTATTCAAATAACAAATAGAAGTTTTTATTAGTCTTGAATTATTCATTATAAACTCAAATTTTCAACTTAAGACCTAAACATCTTGTTCAAACCCTTCTTCTTCTTCCCGTTCTTCTCCTTCTTCCCCTTCGTCATTTTCTTCCCCTCCTTCATCTTCTTCCTCGTCACTACTCTCGGCCTCATTGGCAACGTCTTTTTGGTTTGAGCAATTGCCATCGCAATGCTTGCGTGCAAGAGAGCACTCCAACCCATTTCAGGTCCAAAATCCAAGAAACTTAAGTACTGTAGCACTGTATTTACATACAACGAAAAGGAAACGTGGTCCTAAGCGACAGATTTAATATTTCTGTCCGCGCCGGTCCCGTGGTAACGATACTGTACTCCATTTATAGCTTTGGCGCCTTTCTTAAATCCAGTTTCGAGGCACAAAAGACTCCCAAAGCAATTGTTTTTATAATATGTGTAATATTTGATTATTTAATATTTCAATGGAAATTTTCATTATTCATACCCCCGGGTAATTGCAATGTCAGAATTTAATTCGGAATGCTCGAATCCCTCTGAGTAACGAGTTTGGAGCGATTTTCATGCACGCTGCCATTCCTGTCCCAATTCGGCCCCCGCGCACCCCCACACGGCCACCCCTGAGTGCCCCGGATATTCCAATGCCAGAATTGAATTCAGCATCCGCGAAAACCCCCGAGTAACGATTTTGGAGCCATTTACATGGACTATGCGATTTCCCCCCCAGAATGAACCCCTGGACACCCCTACAGAGGCGCCCCTGAGCGCCCCCGGGTAATTCCAATGCCAGAATTGAATTCAGCATCCCCAAAAACCCCCGAGTAACGAGTTTGGAGCGATTCTCATGCACGCTGCCATTCCTCCCCAATTCACCCCCCGCGCACCCCTACAGATCCGCCCCCGTGCATTCGCGGGTAATTCTAATGCCAGAATCGAGTTCGGTAGCCCCGAAAACCCCCGAGTAACAATTTCCGAGCGATTTTTCCGCGTTTACAATCGCTCCCATAACGGCACAAATAATGATGCAATTAGAAAATGCATTTTTCGGCTCAGAAGGCGTTTTTCAAAAAACTGCATACCCACATTTTCACCAGTCTTTTCTGGGACCTTCCCCAACACAATGCAGAAAACCGCATCTCGATATCTGTGGTATGTCAAAATTTCCGCTATTCGGGTGATTTAGTGCTAAATGCCCTGGACTAATAAAAAACAGTAATTATAACATTGTAGAATTCAATAATATTTCGTTAAAGAATTTCTACATGTCGCTAGTCCAATCCTGTTTATTGTACTTCATTGAATATGATTATTTATTTTTAAGTAAAAATAAAACAGGCATCTTGACCTTTCTAAGTCCGTTTTATAGAACCTCCGGGTACCAACATTTAATTACTTTTATTAAATTATTTAATAATCAAAAAAATTTTGTGATTTTACAGAACTGTCAAATATATAGATATTTAACTGTTTAACTGTGTAGGCTTTTACTTGATGAAAATCCAACGTTCTATGATTAACAAAAATTATTAATTTATTAGTAACTAGTTTCGTTATATAGTAACTTCATCAGACTAATATTATTTACAAGAATATCAAAAAATTTATACTAAAATTATATTCTTGGTTGTTTTTAGTATAAATTTCTTGATATTCTTGTAAATAATATTAGTCTGATGAATCTACTTAGTGACTAATAAATTAATAACTTTTGTTAATATTTTTGTGAAAATCATAAGATGTTGTTTTATTTATTTAAATATATAGATTGTTGTTGTCAAATGTATTATATTTTTTTGTTTCAGGGATACAATGGATGATGATTCCGATGACAAAGATTCTAAACGGTGATTTACTTACAAAATTTTATACTTGAATTATTTTTTTACAATTTTTTTTTACAGAAAATCACGAAATTTAAGTGAAAAGAAACGTAGAGATCAATTTAATATTTTAGTTAACGAACTGAGTTCTATGGTATCCTCAGGTGGTGGAAAAATGGATAAATCCACAGTTCTTAAATCTACTATTTCGTTTTTAAAAAACCATAACGGTAAGATTTTTTTTCAACCAAATTCGAAATATCCAAATCATTATCCAAATTTTCTTTTTTCAAATCTGAAAACATGTAACGACTCCTTTTTATAGTGAAAAAAATATTTGAAAAAATTAAAATTTGGATAATTTTTTATTTGGAATACTAAACAAAAAATTTATAAAGTTATGAAAGTTAGATTTTATAAAAGAACGGACCTAGTCCGGATTGAGGATTTTACATAGGACATCTGGTCGACCGGATGGTCCATATCAATAAATATGTTAGAGCCGGTCCGTTTAGAGAAGAACCCATTACGTCACACTTAACGCAGTGGCGTGTACTTTGTAAAATAAAATTAATACTTGTATTAAAAAGTATATTATTTATTAATGTCAACTGAACACACGAAAATTTGGAATTTTGTTAGTGGGCGTCGCGACGTAATGGGTTCTTCTCTAAACGGGCCGACCCTAAAAAAAATATATATTTAAAGTTTGCAAAACACTAAATAGAAACGAAAAACACTCGGAACTACCAGATTGAACAGTCGAATCAAATTTCCCGAAAATAAAGATCCGTTGGTAAAAATATCGTTAATAGAAGACGGAAATCACATGATCCAATCGAAGGGGCATAAAAAATTACAATAATTAATAACAGGGTAGACAAATATAAATAATTTCGAAAACTAACTAAATAATTTATTTATTGTAAACTGCATTTTGTTGTTGTAGAAGTAACGGTTAGATCTCGAATAAATGAAATACAAGAAGACTGGAAACCTACATTTTTAACAAACGAAGAATTTACTCATTTAGTTTTAGAAGCCGTAGATGGTTTTATAATAATATTTTTAACTTCTGGACAAATTTATTATGCTTCAGAAAGTATAGCTTCCTTATTAGGGCATTTACCAGTAAGTATAATTTTCAATACATACTATATACTTTTTAAGATTAGTACCTGCTTGTTTTTCCCAATTTTCCCTGGTTTTTTTTCCTTTTTTTCTATTTTTTCTATTTTTCCCCATTTTTTATCATTTCTCCTTATTTTAAGCATTTTTTCCTATTTTTTTTTCAATTTTATTCTACTTTTTCCTATTCCCCTATTTTTCCTTATTAAATGCATTCTTGGTGAATTTTTCCAAATTCGAGTGAGGAAAAATTGCATTGAAAAATACACTCTTGCTTATTTTTATTCAAATATGCATAGTTACTTTGTTTTTTAATATCACGTTAAAAAAAAATACATCGTTATTTTGTTTTCCTGAACGGAATGGAAAAATGCGTTATTGCTTTTTTTGTTTGATCAACTGCTTAAATTTTCATTTTTTTCGAGTTGAGTATAAAATTTTTTTAATTTGATCGAAAAAATACAAATTAATTTAAATTCAAAAGTGGAAAAACGCATCGTTGATTTTTTTTAATAATTTAATTGAAGCTGTCGCTTGTTTTCCAAATTGGAAAGTGGAAAAATGCGTTATTGCTTTTTTTGTTTAATCAACTGCTTAAATTTTCATTTTTTTCGAGTTGAGTATAAAATTTTTTTTAATTTGATTGAGAAAATACAAATTAATTTAAATTCGAAAGTGGAAAAACGCATCGTTGATTTTTTTTAATAATTTAATTGAAGTTGTCGCTTGTTTTCCAAATTGGAATGTGGAAAAATGCATTATTGCTTTTTTGTTTAATCAACTGCTTAAATTTTCATTTTTTTCGAGTTGAGTATAAAAATTTTTTTAATTTGATTGAGAAAATACAAATTAATTTAAATTCAAAAGTGGAAAAACGCATCGTTGATTTTTTTTAATAATTTAATTGAAGCTGTCGCTTGTTTTCCAAATTGGAAAGTGGAAAAATGCATTATTGCTTTTTTGTTTAATCAACTGCTTAAATTTTCATTTTTTTCGAGTTGAGTATAAATTTTTTTTAATTTGATTGAGAAAATACAAATTAATTTAAATTCAAAAGTGGAAAAACGCATCGTTGATTTTTTTTAATAATTTAATTGAAGTTGTCGCTTGTTTTCCAAATTGGAAAGTGGAAAAATGCGTTATTGCTTTTTTTGTTTAATCAACTGCTTAAATTTTCATTTTTTTCGAGTTGAGTATAAATTTTTTTTAATTTGATTGAGAAAATACAAATTAATTTAAATTCAAAAGTGGAAAAACGCATCGTTGATTTTTTTTAATAATTTAATTGAAGTTTTTGCTTGTTTTCCAAATTGGAAAGTGGAAAAATGCATTAGTGTTTTGTTTTTTAAATTCGTGGGTAAAAAATGCATTGTTGGTTTGTTTTTATTTATTTATGTATGGAAAAATGCTTTATTTTTCAAAATCATAGATGAAAAAATGCATTTCTTAATTCGCATGGAAAAAAATATATTGTTGGTTTGTTTTTAAATTTGTGTATGGAAAAATTCACTGTTGCTTTGTATTTTATTTGAAAAAATGCATTGTTGCTTTGTTTTTCAATTTCCTGTGTGGAAAAATGGATTGTTGCTTTATATTATTAATTCGAGTAGAGAAAAATGCATTCTTGGTTTGTTTTTAAATTTAATATTTTTTTCTATTTTTATTTTTCTATATTTTTCACCATTTCTGATCTTTTTTTATTATTTTTTCCTTATTTTTTTCTGCTTTTTCCTGCCTATTTTTCCATTTCCCTATTTCTCTTATTTTTTAGCTATTTTTCACTATTTTTCCCAAACTTTCCCATTTTTTACCATTTTTCTCTGTTTTCCCTATTTTCTCGATTTTTTGCTATTTTTCTATTTTTATTTATTTTTTTGGATTTCTCCTATTTCTATTTTTTCCTGCTCTCTATTTTCTCTATTTTTCATTATTTTCTCTATTTGTATTTATTTTTCCCTAGTTTGCCTTCCTCATTTTTTCCATATTTTCCTATTTTTCCTATTTTTTCCATTTTTCTCTATTTTCCCTATTTCTTCATATTATTCCTGCTTTTCATTTTTTCTGGATTTGTCTGTATTTGTCCCAATTATTCTCCATTTTTTCCTCTTTTCCTTTTTTTCCCTATTTTTCTTTATTTTTCCTTCTTCCAGCTTTTCCCTATTTTTTGATACTATTCCTATTTTTCTTAGTTTTCCGTACTTTTCTCTAATTTGTCTGTTTTTCCATTTCCCTATTTTCTCTTATTTTTTAGCTACTTTTCACAATTTTTCCCAAATTTTCCTATTTTTTACTATTCTTCTGTGTTTTCCCTATTTACTCTATTTTGCGCTATTTTTTTGTTTTTTTTTTGTATTTTTCCTACTTCTATTTTTTCTTGCTTTCTATTTTCTCTATTTTTCCTTATTTTGCCTATTTGTATTTATTTTTCCCTAGTTTGCCTTATTTTCCTCATTTTTCCATTTTTCTCTATTTTTCCTATTTTTTCCATTTTTATCTATTTTTCGCTATTTTTATATTTTTCTTATTTTTTTGTATTTTTCCTATTTCTATTTTTTCCTGCTTTCTATTTTCTCTATTTTTCATTATTTTCTCTATTTGTATTTATTTTTCTCTAGTTTGCCTTATTTTCATCATTTTTTCCATATTTTCCTATTTTTTTTATTATTTCAATTTTTCTCTATTTTCCCTATTTTTCCCTATTTCTTCATATTTTTCCTGATTTTTTTCTTATTTGTGCCCATTTGTTCCGATTTTGCCAAATTTTTCTTATTTTTTCCAGCTTTTCCCTGTTTTTATACTATTTGTCCTAGTTTTCCGTACTTTTTTCTAATTTGTCTGTTTTTCCATTTCCCTATTTTCTCTTATTTTTTAGCTATTTTTCATTATTTTTCCCAAATTTCCCTATTTTTTACTATTTTTCTCTGTTTTCCCTATTTCTCTTACTTTTTGATATTTTTCACTATTTTCCCAAATTTTCCAATTTTTTACTATTTTACTCCCTATTTTCTATTTTTCCATTTTTCTTATTTTTTTCTGATTTCTCCAATTTCTATTTTTTATTGCTTTCTATTTTTTATTGCTTTCTATTTTTCCATATTTGTATTTATTTTTCCATAGTTTGCCTTATTTTCCTCATTTTTTCCATTGTTCTCTATTTTTTCTATTTTTTCCATTTTTCTCTATTTTTCTATTTTTCTTATTTTTTTGTATTTTTCCTATTTCTATTTTTTGCTGGCTTTCTATTTTCTCCATTTTTCATTATTTTCTCGATTTGTATTTATTCTCCCCTTGTTTGCCTTATTTTCCTCATTTTTCCATTTTTCCCTATTTTTTCCATTTTTCTCTATTTTCCATATTTCTCCCTATTTCTTCATATTTTTCCTGTTTTTCATTATTTTTTCATTTTTTCCCGATTTGTATGTATTTGTCCTAATTATTCTCTATTTTTTCCTGTTTTCATTTTTTTCCCTATTATTCTTTAATTTTCCTGATTTTTTTCTTATTTGTGCCCATTTGTTCCGATTTTGCCATATTTTTTCGAATTACTCCTCATTTTTTCCAGATTTTCCCTAGTTTTTTATATTTTTCCTATTTTTCCAAAATTTCCGCATTTTTTACTATTTTTCTGTGTTTCCCTATTTCTCTAATTTTTAGATATTTTTCACTATTTTCCCAAATGATCCTATTTTTAATTATTTTATTCTGCTTTCCCTCTATTTTCTCTATTTTGCGCTATTTTTGTATTTTTCTTATTTTTTTGTATCTTTCCTATTATTTTTTCTATTTTCTCTATTTTTCCTTATTTTCCCCATTTGTATTTTTCCCTAGTTTACTTAATTTTCCACATTTGTCCATTTTCCTCATTTTTTCCATTTTCCTCATTTATTCCATTTTTCACTATTTTATCCATTTTTCCCTATTTCTTCATATTTTTCCTGTTTTTCATTATTTTTTTCATTTTTACCGATTTGTCCTAATTATTTTTTATTTTTTTCTGTTGTTTTCCTTTTTTTCCCCTATTTTTTTTATTGTTCCTGATTTTTTCTTATTTGTCCCCATTTGTTCCAATTTTGCCATATTTTCTCTATTTTTCTCTATTCCTTATTTTTCCAGGTTTTTTTTCTATTTTTCTTCCTAAAAAGTCCGATAATACCGTAAAATAAATTTTAATATGAAAAATTAAGAAATTTCTTTAGTCGATGGTTTCGGTTTTATAATGATTTAAATTTAAAATAATATTTTGTTCTAATTATAGATTATTAAAGAAAAATGGCTGGGCGCCAGTTTATTCCTGAATTTATTTTAACTTCCTAATAAAAAAAACTTAGAATTGAAAAACCATTTATTTCTATTATTAAAATTGTAACAATAATTTTTTTATTAATAATGTACTTTTAAATAAATCCCCATAGGTATGAATATGTAATAACAGTACCTTGAGAGTGACTACTGATCCGAAAATGATGTGGGATTAAATAACCAATAAACAATAATTATTATCAATTATTTTAAACGCACCTAAATAATATTGTTATGTGGGTATTATTAATTTGTTATTTTTTCAGCGTGATGTACTAAACATGACAATATACGAATTAGTCAGCGAAGATGAACATACCACCCTGTATAACGTATTGAATCCGTTCGATGAAGAAAAGCAAGTGTCTTTTTCTATTCACTTGAAAAGAGGAGATCCTGTACCTAAAACTGACCCAGTGTTCGAGCTTGTTAATTTTATGGGATATTTTAGTAAGATTGTTTTTTTATTATTTTATCTACTCCTATTAAGTTATATATTAATTATTTAACTGCTTTTGAGCAATTAATGGTATCCATAAACAAATAGCGTGAGTTATGATTTTCATAACTCACTATAGTGAGTTATGAATAGGAATGTATATTTACTATACAAAGGTATCTATTTTTGTACAAGTGAATTCGCCGAAGGTAATATTTTTTCTATTCTGTCTTTTGTTTTTAATTTTTTTCTTATTCCTCTGGTTTTTTTTTTCGATTTTTGTGATTTTTCGCGCCTTTTTTAATTTTATTTTGATTTTTTAATTTTTTTCGTATATTACAATTTGATTTTTCATTTTTTTCCAATATTCTGATTTTTCTTTCAATTTTTTATTTTCTTTTCAGATTTTTTTGATTATTTTCAGATTTTTTTTAAATTGTCTCTATCCAATTTTGCTCATTGTTCTGTTTTTCTATTTCTGTCTTTTGTTTTTAATTTTTTTCTTATTCCTCTGTTTTTTTTTTCGGTTTTTGTGATTTTTCGCGCCTTTTTTAATTTTTTTTTGATTTTTTCATTTTTTTCGTATATTACAATTTGATTTTTCATCTTTTTCCAATATTCTCATTTTTCTTTCAATTTTTTTATTTTCTTTTCAGATTTTTTTGATTTTTTCTCATTTTTCTGATTATTTTCAGATTTTTTTCAATTTTATCCAATTTTTTCTCGTTTTTTCCCGTTTTTCTTTTCGCTTTCTTTTGTTTTCTGATTTTTTTTCTTATTCCTCTGATTTTGTTTTTCAATTTTTCGGTTTTTCGATTTTTTCTTTTTTTTTCATTTTTTTGCTGTTTTTTTTTTTTGGTATATTTTGTTTTTTCGAATTCTTTCACTTTTCCCCCATTTTCCCTATTTTTCTATATTGCCTTATTTTCCTATTTATCCCTATTTCCCCCTATTTTTCCATATTTTTTCTTGTTTTTCCCTCCTTTATCGCGTTGTAACCTATTTTTCCAATTTTTCATATTTTCCTCATTTCTCCCTATTTTTTCTGTTTTTACCGGTTTTTCCTGTTTTTCTTATTTTTCCCATTTCTCCCTATTTTTTTCTATTTTCCCCCATTTTTCACAATTTCTCCTGTTTTTTTTTTCTTTTTTTTTCCTATTTTTCCCCATTTCTCTCTATTTTTCCTATTTTCTCAATGTTTCATTGTTTTTTCCTTTCGTTTTCTCACTTTTCTGATTTTTTTAGGTAGATTTCCATATATGGAATCTACCTATTGTAATCGATTCAATGACGGGACCCAGAACCGGGAATAGGGGCGCTACGCCGTTTGTGACCTTCTGAATTAGAAACAGTAAAAAAAATTGTAAACATTCCGTTCCGGCACGATAGAGGTCGCACTTTTTGTCCAATCGACACCAAATTTGGTACAAAAATTCTTTGGGGCAGTAATTCGTTGCGTATTGTAAATGGATATTCTACCTCTAAGGGGGTGAGAATTGCAGGGGGTTGAAATCTCAAAAAATTTAGATCTCCGCCATTTTTGAAAATATTAAAAAAGACCATGAGACTTTTTTATGCTCTGATTATTATGAAATTAATTTGTCTGAAACTTTTTAATCGGACCTAAGCGGATGGAACTGGAGGGGGTTGAAATTTCAAAAAATTCATATCTCCGCTATTTTTAAAAATATTGAAACAGGTCATTAGAGTTTTTTCATGTCCTAATTATTATAAAATTTAAGTGTTTGAAACTTTTTTCGATCTGACCATATCGTGGAGTGGGGAAGGATGTTCAAATTTAGACAATAGAAATCTACCTCCCCTGTCGACCCTACCGACAGGAATTTTTTTGTTGTTTTTTGATATTATCTGCATCCAGAAATAAGACAAATAGATAATGCTACAATACAGAATTTTTTACACAAAACAAATATAAAGGTGTATACAAAAATTTTCAAGATTTGGCATATTTTATCGAACTTAGCAATAAATATAAAGTATCGTCTCTATAGACTTTCTACTCCATCCTAAAAAAAACACATTCAACATAAATTGTGAATAAAGTTCTTTCTCCGTACTTGCAGTTTATTATTTATTCTTATAGTCGTAGATAAAGTATAGTAATCAACTTGTGATAATGGTCATAACTCACTTGATGAATTACAGCACTCGCCTACGGCTCGTGCTGCAAATTTCATCTGCTCGTTGAATAATATACTATTAAAATGTAAAAGTGAAATTTTCATATCGTGCTATTTATTAATTGATACGTTGTCATTGGCCTCATATTAATACGTTCTCTTTTGTTTTTATTTATTAATTATATAGTAGGAAAATATGAGATATGATCTAAATTTATTTTTCATAATAAAGTCTAAAAGAGTTTCCTATTTTTTTACAAATGAATTACCACAAAAAATACGTCATATTGTCACTTTAATTTAATATTTTTAAATTGACAGATCAATATTAGTTTATTTTTATTTTCCCGCTACATATTATAATGATACACCTTGTATCAATATAAATTTTTGATGATATATCTCAATTGGGAGTGGGATTTATATTAAATGAAAAATCATTTTTTTTTACAAATAAACTGTAGAAAATTAATAAACTTTGAGTTGCCTGCTAATTCCTCTTCTTCTTTTTCTTATTTTTCACATTCTAGTGCTTTTTGCAAATATCTCAAAAACTATTTGACATTTTTCAAATTTGAAAATAGATTCAAAAAGAGGAGGATATTTGCCAAAAACAAAGTTTACCTTCTGGATTTGTAGGACCAATATTTATAGTTCTCTCAGAGTGTTGAAAATACGGTCGAAAACGGGGACTCCGGTTTGTATAAGTGCTGCCCACTTTTTACCTTTAATGAATAAATATTATTTAAACTTATTAAATATGAAAATTAAAAATTGAAAAAATTCAAGCATCTACTGAATAGATTTATGAACAATAATCCAACGTCAAAAAATTTTTATCGTGATTTTTCTATTAATTACGCATTAGTTAATTAACAATTTTGAACATGAACAAGGTAAATGCGATAATTGTTAAATAACAAATCTGATTTTTTTTTTCCTTTTATGGACTTCTTTTTGAAAAGTCTCGGAAGAGATTCCCGTTGAAAAAATTAAGAAATTGGTATTTTTCACTTTGTTATTAACAATTTACTTACGTTAAAAATTAAAAAACTTGATTAATCATTGAAAAAAAAAATTTTTTTCATATTGATTCATTTTTTTATGATCAAAAGTCACATGAAAATGATTTTTTAATTTTTTTGTTTCTTATTCCTTATAAAAATTATTATAAACAAATGCGTTGTTTATAAGATAATTTAAAATTTCTTTTTTGGAATATTTGATGCAAATTATGATATTAAAAAAATTGTTCGTTAAATTTTTTTTTATTACAAAAACGTATTTCTTAATTAACAATTTTTTTCTATCACCTGTAATTTTATTAACGAACCTTTTTTTTTAATCATACTTTATCTTCCTCTTTGATGACTAAAAAAAATTGTTTTTATTTAATAAACAATTTGTTATAACCAATTCAATTTTTTCTATATATTTTTTTTCTTTTTCTACATAATGAAACAAAAACAACTATGTTATTTTTTAATAAAAACTATTTATCTGGTAGAAAAAATTGTTAATTAACAAATATGTTTATAAGTAATAAAATAATTTTTTAAGGAACGATTTTTTTTTTAATCATAATTTGCATCAAAGAATATATTACCAAAAAAAAAATTTAATTATCTTATAAACAACGCATTTGTTTATAACAAGTTTGTAGTCTGAATTTTCATATTTATTAAGTTTAAATAATATTTATTCATTAAAGGTCCAAAGTGGGAGGCGCTTACGCAAACCAGAGTTCCCGTTTTCGGCCGTATTTTCAACCCTCTGGGAAAATTATAAATATTGATCCTACAGTTCCGGGAAGTACAATTTTATTGGGAAATTTCCTCCTCTTTTTGAATCTTTTTTAAAATTTGACAAATGTCAAATAGTTTTTGAGATATTTGCAATAAACCAAACTCCATTTTATTTCAGTTAATTGTTGCAATTTTAGCAAGCGGCTCTTGAATTTTTTCAAAAATCATCTACATGCTATTTTGAATCGAATATTTTTGGGAGGCGGAGAAAAAAGTTTGACCCAAAAAGCACTTGTTGACTAGACTATAGATATCGATTAATTAAATCTGAGACTTCATCCAAACAAAATAAATAAATCAATGTTTAATTTTCCTTTAATGACATTTAAACAAGGTAAAAAATTTTATTTAATATATAATTAAAAATAAACATTTTGGTATTTTATATATTTTTTATATTGTGAATATATTTAAAAATCCAACTGGCAACCTGATTTTACTTTCCCGGTCTCATCATAGGGAAAGTATAGTGAACGAGCAAAAAAAAATCGAGATATCGATGGAAATATCTATTTTTAGGTCCCCCAAGAAAATTGAAACCATTTTCAACGTATTGTCTGTCTGTGTGTCTGTGTGTCTATGTCTGTGTATAATCTTCCACAATAACTGCCGAACCGTATGACCAATCAAGCTGAAATTTGGTATGTATGGTCGGTGTATGCCTAGAATGCGACCATTAGTTTTTGGTTTAAATTGGTACAGTAGAAGGTCCTCAAGACCGACATTAAATATACATGAAAGATTTTTTGCCTTTTTTTTAAATTTTAAGGACAAACAATACACTTTAGTGCAAAATGTTTAAGTACAATCTTTTAAAGCATAAAATTTCCTACAATTTTTGTATCAAACTTTTTCCAGAATTTACAATAGTTGCGCCACTAGATGGCGCGCAAAATATGTTCATGCAGGTTTTCCGCAGTTTTTTCAAATTTTGAGGACATACAATGTACTTTAGTGCAAAATTTTCTAGTGCAAAGTTGTAGAGCACCAAATTTCCTTTAACTTTTATATTTAATTTTTTTTTGGATTGCCCATAGTATCGCCACTAGAGGGCGAAAAATATACACATTTGGGCTTTTTCCATTTTAGGCAGATTTCCATATATGGAATCTACCTATTGTAATCGATTCAATGATGGGACCCAGAACCGGGAATAGGGGCGCTACGCCGTTTGTGACCTTTTGAATAAGAATCAGTAAAAAAAAAAAATTATCGGTATATATATATGTATGTGTAGACATTCCGTTCCGGCACGATAGAGGTCGCAATTTTTGTCCAATCGAGACCAAATTTGGTACAAAAATTTTTTGGGGCAGTAATTCGTTGCGTATTACAAATGCGCATTCTAGCTCTAAGGGGGTTAGAATTGGAGGGGGTTGAAATCTCAAAAAATTCAGATCTCGGCCATTTTTGAAAATATTAAAAAAGACCATGAGACTTTTTTTATGCTCTGATTATTATGAAATTAATTTATCTGAAACTTTTTTTCATCTGACCCACGGGAATGGACCTGGAGGGGGTTGAAATTTCAAAAAATTCATATCTAGGTCATTAGACTTTTTTCATGTCCTAATTATTATAAAATTTATTTGTTTGAAACTTTTTTCGATCTGACCATATCGTGGAGTGGGGAAGGATGCTCAAATTTAGACAATAGAAATCTACCTCCCCTGTCGACCCTACCGACAGGATTTTTTTTTTATTTTGAAGGCAAACAATGGGCTTTATTGGAAAATGTTCTAGTATAAGTTATAGAACATCAAATTCCCTACAACTTTTGTATCAAATAGTTTCCACCCCATGATTTTAGGAGTATTTAGTATTTTGTAATTAAAATAATCCTATTCTCTATAGCCGAGCCGGGAAAGTTCTGGGGTGACACAGCCGATTTTTATATACATTATGTATTATAAAATCTCGTGCATGGCAAGTGCATAACCTATGATATAATACACGTGTATATGTGTGGCTTGGTCTTGATCTAATGAAGGACGAAAAAAAATTTAATAACAAGGTTCGCGTAACTACCAGGGGCGATTATAATGTTCTGTTGTGTCAGATTTTTTATGTCGACTTTCTGAAGCCATTCATTCTTAATATTGATTAAATGATAATTAATCTAGAAAATTTGTAAGATATTAATTCCCTATAACTTTTATTTCAAACTTTTTTCAGAATTTCCAATAGTTGCGCCACTAGAGGGCGTGTAAAAAATGTGTATGTAGGTATTATTTAGTTTTTTTTTTGATTTTGAGGACAAACAATACACTTTAGTGCAAAATGTTGTAGTACAAAGTTTTAGAGCATACAATTCCCTATAACTCTTGTCTTAAACTTTTTCTAGAATTTCCAATAGTTGCGCCACTAGAGGGCTTATAAAAAATCTGCATGTAGGTTTTTTCTAGTTTTTCTTGATTTTGAGGACAAACAATGCATTTTAGTGCAAAATTTTCTTATGCAAAGTTGTAAAGCATCAAATTTTCTTTAACTTTAATATTTAACTTTTTATCTAATTCCTCATAGTTTCGCCGCTAGATGGCGAGAAAAATACATATTTAGGATTTTCCATTTTTTTTAAATTGGAGGTAAATTATGCTCTTTAGTGCAAAATGTTTCATTGTATGAAAATTTTTCCCGAATTCCCAATAGTTTTCACACATGATTTTATTTAGGAGATCCTAATTGTAGCAGTGTGATATACACTGTGCACATGCGCAGCTTATGTCATTATCAACATCAATTCGGCTCGCTATTTTTAATGTGTCCCATATATTAATGTAATGCTTAGTATTTTGTAATTAAAATAATAATAATAAGTAACATATTCTCTACGGTCGAGCCGGGAAAGTTCTGGGGTGACACAGCCGATTTTTTGGTATCCTTTACCCTCCCCATATCTACACCATTGAGTTTCCACGGTATATAAACATTTATTTAAAAATTGTACAACCCCGGTAAAAGTTACTGCAACGCATACCGTTAATACGAGTTATGCACTGATTACAGTTACAATTAGATAATAATTATTTTAAGATCATAAAAAATCAACATAAGGAATTTCTATATTCTCCCACTTACAACCGGTTATAAAATGTCATCTTAAAGATAATTAATTAGCGTGTAATGAAGGTCTGAAATGCGATAGGATTAAATTGTAAACATTGGAAATATTTTCCAGGGTCAGACGAAGATTGCGTCCAGAATGAAAATCGATTTAGTGGATTTTCCGACGAGGCTGATACGAGGTAAATATTTGTAATTCTTCAAATTTATATTATACAAAAAAATTGACCTTGAGCAAGTTAAAAGAAAGCGAAAAATGTATAAATATAAAATATTTTTTAGGTTGGTATTCATAGGTACCGGTAGGATACAAACACCACAATTAATCAAAGAAATGCCCCTAGTGGATTCAATTAAATCAGAATTTACGTCAAGGCATAGTTTAGAGTGGAAATTCCTCTTTTTGGATCATAGAGCCCCACCCATCATAGGGTATTTACCATTCGAATTATTGGGTACCTCAGGGTACGATTACTATCATGTTGATGATTTGGAGAAAGTAGTATTATGTCATGAGTCTTTAATGCAGAAGGGAGAAGGTACTTCGTGTTATTATAGGTAAATTATTTTCTTGTGTTTTGAATAGTTATTTATTTTTTAATTTCTACTCCATTTTTAGATTTCTAACAAAAGGGCAACAATGGATTTGGTTACAAACAAGATTTTATATAACGTACCACCAATGGAACTCAAAACCAGAATTTATAGTTTGTACTCATCGAGTTGTTAGGTTAAACATTATTACTAAATAAAAAAAATATACTTAACTATTTCGTTTTTAGCTATAAAGATGTCGTAAAACAATATAGAAAAAATGAAACATCTCCCACGGAAAGTTTAGAACAATCAGAAGAAGCATCACCGTCAGTAGCGATGTCTTGGACTGCGGAAAGTACTAGTAGCACTCCAACGAAGAGCGTAGTTTGTCATGGGGCTTCTTCGGATTGTACTTCCATGTCGGCCGATTCTCCAGGTTCTAGGAATTCCATGAATACGCGTAGATCGACCAGGGTAAGAAAAATAAATCAAATGGTAACAAAAAAAAATATTAAAAACTAATTAATAACAAAAAAAGAAAATCAAGTCCAAAATGGCAAAAACAAAAAAAAACTAGGTCAAATTTACTTAAATATTAAAAAATACATACTCAAAGAAAAAGTCAAATAATTGATCTTGGCAGCAAAACATGTCTAGAAAATAATACAATTTTATTTAGGCAAAAAGAGACAGAGAAAAATGAATTTAAAATGACATAGACAACAGAAGTGCACAAGAAAAAAGTCAATTTAATACATTCAATAAGAAACAGGCATAAAAAAGTCAAAATCACAGTCACTAAGAAATAAAATCTGACTTGTAAGATAAGAAAAATGAAGAAAACAGTCAAATAGAGAAGAAAAACGGACTAGAAAGAAATCATAAAAACAGGTAAAATGTATCTAGTCGTCAAAAATATAAAATTACAAATCTATTTGACCCAGATGACAAGAAATAGTCGCAAAATAAGTCAAATTCACATAAGGATGCAACAAATACAAAAAAAAAAGTTAATTTGACTTAGGCGACAAGAAATAGTCACAAAATAAGTCAAATTGTCGTAAATCTGTAAACAATACGAAAAAATAAGTTAATTTGACCTAGGCGACAAGTTATTTTGTCAAATTGACAGAAGGCTGCAAAAATACACAAAAACAAGTTAATTTGATCTAAGTCGCCAAGAAGTAGTCACAAAATAAACCAAATTGACATAAAGCTACAAAAAATGCACAAAAACAAGTTAATTTGAACTAGGCGACAATAAATAGTCACAAAATAAACCAAATTGACAGAAGGCGGCAAAAATAAACAAAAACAAGTTAATTTGATCTAGGCGACAAGAAATAGTCATAAAATAAGTGAAATTGACAGAAGGCTGCAAAAAATACAAAAAAATAAGTTAATTTGACGTAGGCGACAAAAAGTAGTCACAAAATAAGTCATATTGACAAAAGGCTGCAAAAATACACAAAAATAAGTTAATTTGACCTAAGACGACAATAAATTAGTCAAAAAATATGTCAAATTGACAAAAGGCTGCAAAAAATACACAGAAATAAGTTAACTTGATCCAAGGCGACAATAAGTAGTCAAACAAAAAGTCAAATTGACATAAAGCTGCAGAAAATACACAAAAACAAGTTAATTTGATCTAAGGCGACAAGAAATAGTCAAACAATAAGTCAAATTGACATAAAGCTACAAACAATACACAAAACCAAGTGAATTTGACACAAGGCAACAAGAAGTAGTCACAAAATAAGTCATATTGACAAAAGGCTGCAAAAATACACAAAAATAAGTTAATTTGACCTAAGGCGACAATAAATTAGTCACAAAATATGTCAAATTGACAGAAGGCTGCAAAAAATACACGAAAACAAGTAAATTTGACGTAAGGCGACAATAAGTAGTCAAACAATAAGTCAAATTGACATAAAACTGCAGAAAATACACAAAAACAAGTTAATTTGATCTAAGGCGACAAGAAATAGTCAAAAAATAAGTCAAATTGATATAAAGCTGCAAACAATACACAAAAATAAGTTAATTTGACCCAAGGCAACAAGAAGTAGTCACAAAATAAGTCAAATTGACAAAAGACTACAAACAATACACAAAAACAAGTTAATTTGGCCTATTAACTGGTTAGAGAAAACTTAAAGTGATCTGGGTAACAAAAAATAGTCATAAAAACGACCGAAATTGACCTGAAGCTGAAATAATACATACTAAATAAGTCAAATCCATGTAAGTATCAAAAATTCACAAATACAAGTCAATTTCACATACGCAGTTAACAAATAAGTAAAATTTACTTGAGAATCGATAAATTGACCTAAGAGTGCAAAAATGCTTATAAAATAAGTCAGGTTGATATTAGTACTAAAAAATATAAAGAAAAACATGTATATTTATTGAAATACACACAAATTTGGTTAATTTAAGAAAACGGCAACAAAATAATTCAAATTGACTTGGGCAAACACAACTTGATCTAGGCTGCAAAAATTGACATTTAAATAAGTCAGTTTCAACTAAATACTAAATAGTAAACATAAAAACAAGTCAAATTCATCTATATATCAAAAATAACAAGTCAATTTAACAAAGTCAAAAGTAAAAAGTCAGAAAATAGGTCAAATTGATCTTAACAACAAGAAACCATTTTATTTACAATTTTTTCTGATTTTTTTTCGATTTTTTTATTTTTTTTTTTTGAAATTTTTTGCGATTGTCATTTTAACAAGAAATAAACATAAAAAACAGTCAAATTGATTTTAATAACAGGAAATAATGTAAAGACAAGTACAACTGACCAATTCCGTTTATTTGGTTTTTTTTTTGTTAGCGATTTGTTTGCAATTTTTTCCTGATTTTTTTGCTATTTTATTTGCAATTTTTCCTATCTTTTGTTATTTTTTTTTCGCTTTTTTTATTATTTTTTATGAAATTTTTCCTATTTTAATAAGAAATACATATGAAAACCAGTCAAATTTATCTATATATCAAAAATACCAAGTCAAAAGACAAAAGTAAAAAGTCAGAAAATAGGTCAAATTTTTCTTAACAAGAAATAATGTAAAGACCAATTCCATTTTTTTTTGGTTATTTTTTTAGCGATTTTTTTATTTGCGATTTTTTTTTGCAAAATTTTTCCCGATTTTTTCTATTTTATTTGCAATTTTTTGCCATCTTTTGTAGTTTTTTTCCGTTTTTTATTTTTTTTTTAATTTTTCCCATTTTTTACGATTTTTTGTGATTATTTGTCATTTTTTTTTGGGTTTTTGTTTCGATTTTTTTGTGATTTTTTGCAATTTTTTTCCGATTTTTTTTTGTTTTACCATGTTTTGTGATTTTTATCTGCGTTTTTTTACGATTTTTTAAAATTTACTATTTTCTGCGAATTTTTGCGTTTTTTTTTGAGAATTTTTGCAATTATTTGTCATTTTTTTGGGATTTTATTTCGATTTATTTACGATTTTTGCGTTTTTTTCTATTTTTATTTTTTTCTATGCTTACAATTGTTTCCGTTTTTTTTTTGGTTATTTTTTTGCCATATTTTTCAAATTCTTTTTCGGTTTTTTACAATTTTTTTGATTTACTCGTTTTTTTCGTATTTTACAATTTCATTTTTCCAATATTTTCTTTTTGTTTCAACTTTTTCCTAAGTTTTCTATTTATTTCTTATTTTTTACGATATTTTCAGATTTTTTCGATTCTTATAATTTTTCTTTGTTTCGCATTTTTCTGACTTTACGATTTTGTTTCGATTTTTTGCAAGATTTTGTTTCGATTTTTTTCAGATTTTTTTGTTTTTACCATTTTTTGTGATTTTTATCCCGGTTTTTTTTACGATTCTTTAAAATTTCCTATTTTCCGCGAATTTTTTGCGTTTTTTTTTTTGAGAATTTTTGCAATTATTTGCCATTTTTTTTGGGATTTTGTTTCGATTTTTTTGTGATTTATTTCAATTCTTTCGATTTATTATTTTCTTTATGTTTACAATTGTTTCCGTTTTTTTTTTTAGTTATTTTTTTTGCCATATTTTTCGATTTCTTTTTCGGTTTTTTACAATTTTTTTGATTTTCTCGTTTTTTTCGTATTTAACAATTTTATTTTTCCAATATTTTCTTTATCTTTCAACTTTTTCTGTTTTTTCTCATTTTTACGATGTTTTCAGATTGGTTCGATTCTTATAATTTTTTGTTTTTTTTCTGGGGATCCTCCCCCGGAAAATTTTGGGCTATAGTATTTATTGTTATTCATAAAAAAACATCACAGGATATTGTGGGTCATGACCCCTATGACCTCCCCCCTGAATCCGCCCTTGCTGATGATGGTAATCGAATGGCCAAAACATGTTGCCCCTCACTAGTTAAATATTTAAATTATATTATTGTGGTATGACTACGAGTTTTTTTATTATTCTTTGAATAATTTTATCACATTTGAGTATGGATAATCTGTTGTTATAGAAATCAAGAAGCTACCACAGCCTAACTCCCTTAACAAACCAATCCAGTCCAACAGTAAATCCGTCTCTACAGCCCCTACCTCAAATGGCTCAATTGCAAGGCGAGATTCAAAATCCTCAGCTTCATTTGCATCCGATGCAGCTGCAACCGCAACCGCAACAAATGCAACCTGCTCAATTTTTAGAGCCGCATCAGTACGTCGCCGCTATCCCAGTGCAGCCTTTGATCACGAATTTTCCTTCGGCTGGAGTTTTGTCACCCATACAGGTAGGAATCTGTTTGTATATAGATTTATTATTAGTAGTAATATCCCTAGGACATTGATAATAGACGAGATAATTTTATGACAATCGAAAGCTCGAGAAATTTGTCATAAAATTATGAGGCATTTGTCAATATCCGAAGGATATTCCCCGGGAAAATTTTTTGACAGAAAAATTTATAACTCAACACAACGAAACATTTATTTATTAAAAGTACAGCTAGTGAAAGTACAATTATTAAAATTTAATGTAACATTAGATTTGTTGCTGTTCTCTATTATAGAAGATCTATTACCACGCATAATATTTATGATCTTGTTGTGGTGTTCTTGATCGAGATTTAAGTAATTTTGATTGCTATGACCAGTAATTTTCAGCAATTGTTGTTCATCTACACCACTTTTTGCCATTTCGCTAACAGCAGTTGATCTATTCGAGTGATTTGTTGTCTTTTTGTCCTTTACATTCAAGCTAATTGCCTCAACAGCAGATTTAGTCCATCCATTTATTGTATTTATTCCAACAGGTACATTATCGTACCATTTGTCAGTTTCATTTTTCCAGTATCGATTTGTCGATTTTAAGAATAGTCGTGGTGAGGTAATATTGTTGCCTCGTTTTGATATCAGTTTATGAAAAAGACGTACAGGGCAGCTTTGTCTTTCACTATTGGAAACCAACCATTTACTACTTGTACAGCTTTTAGAACCACCTTGGCACGTTTTACTGAATACCGGATTGTATTCAATGCGATTAGTTGGAGAGTCATCGTTATTTTTCTCGATTTGAAAAAAATCCACCAGACAAGCAACTGCCTCTCCTCCTCGCCACGCTAATTCTACAGCAGCAATATGGTAAAATTCATATAAGACCTTTAGGAGTATTTTCATCCCATAGCAATATTATTTCGTTAACTTCAGACAAATTTAACGAAACTGAACTGGACTTACGTTTACTTGGATCTGCTTGTAGTTTATTACTGATTGCATCGCGGGCCTTCATCCATAAATTATCATTTAAAGGATTATCGTAAGCATTTTCAGTACACATTTTCTATTTAATGTTTTCATTTTTGTAAATTGACTTACCCAGCTGAGCATAGAATATGAATGGCTTAATAAATGATATTAATTTATCAAGGGTGCTGTGTAACGCAAATCGAGTTGAGAGAAGTGTCAGATTAGCAATAATTTTAGTGCAAGAGAAAGCTGGTACTAAAAAAAAATGTTTACCAAAACCGAAAAAGCCCGGTGCGTTTTAGTGTTTAATGAAAGTAAATCAATTACGCATACACAAAGAAGATTTAGAAACATTTTTGAAAAAAATCCGCCTACTAGAAATTCTATTATAAGCTGGGTATGTCAGTTTACAGAAACAGGAACATTGGAGAGAAAAGAAAGACACATTCAAAACGCTCAAGATATTCTTTTAAATGATGTTTTACAGTTAAGAGAGATTTTAGAAAGAAACAATAATAAAATATCTATTAGAAAAATCGCTCAACCCTTACATATGTTAAAGAGTAAGGTGCATAAGCTTTTAAAGATAATCAAGTTTAAAGCATATAAGATTCAGACTTTCCAAAAAATTGAGAATCATGCAATCGAAAAGAGATTGTTTATGTGTGAGACGTTATTAGATTTGTTTAGAAATCAACCAAACGTAAATTTAATAATGTCCGATGAAGCAACATTTCACTTAAATGGCCGCGTAAACAAACATAACTGTAGGATTTGGGGTGATGAAAATCCTAGAGCATTCAACGAGTTTGAAAGAGATTCCCCCAAGGTAAATGTGTGGTGTGGTGTCTCCAAAACAAAAATTTATGGACCATTTTTTTTTTCAAGAACAAACAGTAAATGGGAACAATTATACGGATATGCTAGAACTCTTTTTCTATCCTCAACTACAACAAGAAGGTATACTAAATGATGTATATTTCCAGCAAGATGGTGCTCCACCGCATTACTCTTTAATAGCGAGGAATTCTTTGAATATAACCTTTGGAGACAAGTGGATAGGTCGAGCTGGTCCTATTGAATGGGCTCCCTATTCTCCAGACTTGACTGTACCGGATTTTTTTGTATGGGGGTACATTAAGGACGATCCAACACCTTCAAATTTAGCAGAACTGAGGAATAACATAATCAATGTGTTTAATGTAATTACTCCAGAAATGCTCCAAAATGCATTTACACATTTTTTATTGCGCTTACATACATGTATTGAACAAAATGGAGGTCATATTCAACAATTACTTTATTAATGTATGTTTTGTTTTTTATTTTTAAGTAAAACCTGTTTTCAATACCTTGTCTCATTCTATAGTTTTAAGTTGTTAGAATGTGGTCCTTTAGATTTGGAAGTGGTTTCATGAAAAAGTAAATTATTCCCTAAAAACGTAGGTGAATGCCAACAATGTATACATTTTTGGATAGAAGAAGAAATGGTCTTTTCAAAGGTTTTAAGAATTACAGGGTGTTCTATTTAATCTAAGATCACAATTTTGGTTCAAAAACCTTAATTTTTTTTTTCGTCAATTTCCAGAAAAAAATTACATGCGGCAACAATGTCAACAGAAACTAGAAGTAAATTTAGGAAGTTTAGTGAAAACCGCATGTCGATATCTTTTTCCGTTCTCGAGTTATAAGTTGTTAAAATGTGTCAATTTATAGATGGACACCTTGTATTTGTGACTGTATGTCGTATTTCTTGGATTTTTTTCTTTTATTAGCGAATTTATTTTTCAACATTCTCATTGCCAAAACGTGACATTTTGAAATTAATTTGAAGTGAAGTTGTCAAACTCAATAGTATTGTCATATAGCGCATTCGACTCGTACGCTCTTACTCGATGCCAGAGCGCTTTTAGTTCTGCACTGATTTCTTACAGCATTTTAATAAGTCGAAACTTTATCGAGCAAGGGAAACTGGTGCGACCCAGTTCGGCAATGGCAAAGTGCATAATTTTATCGATATTCGACTGATGCAATTGACATTTCTATTTTCTAACCTAATTTTATATCTGTATGTGTTTTTAACGACATTTATTTAAAATGTCTATTAAACTCTTCCTCACTGTCATCACTAATATCTTCATCTTCACTACTACTGGACAATAATAAAGACAAGGGTAACATATTTTAAAAATTGAAAATAAAACCTAACCTCTAAATCGGCACTGGCTGGCACTGAAAAAAAGTACAGTTCCAAAAAATTCGAACTTTGAACAAGTGCTTCTACCAGTCGAACAACATTTCACTCTGCTCTTGTGCCGAGCAATTCCAGTAGAATACAATAATTGGTTCAGTTCCGCCAGCCGAACAAATAGCACTTAAAAAAGTCGAACTAAATGCGCACCAGTGCTACCAGTCGAATGCGTTATTAGTGATTGATAATTGCACTGAATGCTGTTATCAGTGTAATGTTGACATGATTGGGTGAAATTGATTCACATGACACAAAATGACAAAATTTGATTGGTTGTTAGAACTGGTCAGCGACGAGGAATAATTTTCTTAAAAAATCGTGTACGAGGAAAAGTTTCCGGTTATTAATTCAAGATCGTGGGGGATTCGGTAAGAAAATTTCACACCTAAAAAATTTAAAAGTAATTAATTATTTATTTGACATTAAGATTAGAAGGAAAGACTAGTTTTGGTCTAGTTAGTCATGAGTGTTTGTTGGTATGTTAAAAGTTAAGTAGTAATTGTTTAATTTTGATTTGCACAAAAAGTAAACAAAAAGTCTTAAATGAATCAAGCCCATTACAAGTGTCATTATTTTGACATAAAAATTTCCACTTATTAATTTCGTCCAGGGTACCCTGGAGGATGAAAATTTCGGGAAATTTTTTGGGTTACCATGGTAACCAAATTAAAAAATAGACTCTGATTGGCTTAAAAATGGCGGTGTGAAATTTTCAATGTAATTGGTGATTTTTTACTTCAGCAGGTCGATAATTTGGTGATGTCTTCGGCTCAAAATCAACTTCAAGTGGATCTCCAGAGGAAACATGCAGAATTACAAGCTATGATAGGACAACAACAACAAGAACTCCGAAGAGTCTCAGAACAACTTTTGATGGCTAGATTGGGGTTATTTCCAGGAACGCAACAAGTAGTGGTAAATATGTAATAATTTAAATAATAAGTGAAAACCTGTAGGAAAATTAATTTGAAGTACTAACAAAATGCAATTGTTTTCGTGTAAAACCTTTAGAAAAGAACATTAAATACACGTGTTTTTTTTTCTATCAGAGAGATCTGCAATCTGGCTAATGAGACAATAAGCGTTTGGTTTGATAGTTAAGATGACATATAGAGTTTCACTCCAGTTTAAGCTTTATAAAAGCTGTAAGAACTTTTACAGAGCTAATAAATAATTTTAAATTAAGCTTTATAATTTAGCTCTGAGAACGCTCTTATGGCGTCTTTAAAATGCTTATAAAGTGGATTTGGCGCCACTTATAAATACTTTTAGATTTATAATAATTTTATAACTGGTTTTGATTATCGTAACAAAGTTATTATAAAAGCTTTATATTGTAAGTATATTGTAAGCTTTGTAATGGTATTTAGTGATCTTAATAAAGTTATTACAAAGCTCTTATAAAGTACTAGCTGAATACCCGTGCTTTGTTACGGGTCTATGGACGACCGGGCTTTCTTGTTTTTCCCTATTTTTTTTTATTTTTCCCTATTTTGCTTTATTTTCCCCTATTATTCCTAATTTTTCAATGTTTCTCCTTATTTTTCTATATTTTTACCAATTTATTCCCTATTTTCTCGTATTTTTTTCCATTTTCCCTATTGTTCCCGTTTTTCCATATTTTTTCCTGTCTTTCCATATTATTTTACATTTTCGGTATTGAATGTAAAAAATTTGAAAAAAAATCTGAAAAAATCGAAAAAAATTAAAAAAAAAACAAGTGTTTGAAAAAAAAATTGAGGGAGACATTAGAAAATATTGGGAAAAAATGAAAAATAACATTGTAAAATACGGAATAAACGCAAGAAATCAAAAAATATCACAAAATATCGCAAAACAATCGCAAAAAACCAAAAAGAAAACGCAAATTATCATAAGAAATCAAAGAAATAAGAAAAATTAGAAAAAATTAGAAATCGAAAAAAATAGAAATAGAATGAGAAAAAAACCGAGAAAAAATCGAAAAGAATTTAAAAAAAATCAGAAAAATGACAAAAAAGCGAGAAAAATCGAAAACATCGCAAAAACCAAAGAACAACTAAGAAGCCTAACCATAAAAAATGAAAAAATTTAAAATAATTGATATAAGTTGCAAAAAAACAGAAAAAATCGGAAAAAAAATTAAAAAAAAAAGAAAGACTTCGGAAAAAATTGAAAGAGAAATAAGAAAATTTTGGGAAAAATATGAAAAATAAAATTGTAAAATACCGAAAACAAATGAAGAAATCACAAAACCGAAAAATACGCTAAAAATTGCAAAAAAATAAAGAAAAAAACCTGAAAAAACGCAAGAAATCGAAACATTTCCCAAAAAATCGTAAAACAATAAAAAACCGCAACAAAATCACAAAAAAATGACAAAAAATCAATGAAATAAAAAAAATGAGAAAAAAAGAATAGAAAAACAGAAAAATGAGAAAAAATGAGAGATTGGTAAAAATTGAAAAAAATAATAAATCATAAAAATGAAAAAAAAAATGAAAAATAATTAAAACAATCGAAAAAACCGCAACAAAATCACAAAAAAATGACAAAATATCGCAAAAAATCAATGAAATAAAAAAAAATGAGAAAAAAAGAATAGAAAAACAGAAAAATGAGAAAAAATTAGAGATTGGTAAAAATTGAAAAAAATAATAAATCATAAAAATGAAAGAAAAAAATGAGAAATAATTAAAACAATCGAAAAAACTGAAAAAAAAACAGAAAAAATTAGAAAAAATAAAAAAAAAACAAAAAACTTTGAAAAAAAGAAAAAATTGAGAGAGAAATTATAAAATATTGGGAAAAAATCCCAAAACCGAAAAAAAACCTAAAAATACGCTAAAAATGGCAAAAAAACCTGAAAAAACGCAAGAAATCGAAACATTTCACAAAGAATCGTAAAACAATAGCAAAAACCGCAACACAATCACAAAAAAATGACAAAAATATCGCAAAAAAATAAAAAATCATAAAAATGAAAAAAAAAGAGAAATAATTATAACAATCGAAAAAACTGAAAAAAAAAGAAAAAATTAGAAAAAATAAAAAAAAAACAAAAAACTTTGAAAAAAAGAAAAAAATTGAGACAGAAATTAGAAAATATTGGGAAAAAATGAAAAATAAAATTGTAAAATATAATATAAATATTATCATAAAAAATCAAAGGAGTAAGAAAAAATTAGAAATCGGAAAAAATAGAAAAGAAAAACAGAATAATCGAAAAAAATCAGAAAAAAAAACTGAAAAAAAAATCAGAAAAATGAGTGAAAAGCGAGGAAAATCGAAAAACATGGCAAAAACCAAAGAATAACCAAAAAACAACTATAACCATAAAAATGAAAAAAATTCAAAAAAACTGACATAAATTGCAAAAACTCGCAAAGAAATTCAAAAAAAGTCGCAAATGATTGCAATAATCAGAAGAAATGAGAAAAGATTAAAAAACGTAAGAAAAAACCACAAAAACAGAAAAAAATGAGAAAAAAACTAGAACAAATAAAATTTTTGTATATATAACTAATAAATAATTTTCACAAAAGTAAAGACTTGATACGTTTTGAAAAAAATCATTATAATATTAATCAAATCAAGGTTATTTATTTGGAGAAAAAAATTTAAAAAAATTGTTTAGGCAAGTTTAATGGTGTCATAAAAATCTTCTATTTAGGTACCTGATGGTCATTAATATCCCAAATTCACTTAAAATTAAAACCTTTCGGCGGCCGTTTCATCTGGTAACTAAGCAAGATTATTAGAGGATAATAAACATTTAAATTTTTACGCAGAAAGTACAGCTAATCGCCATCTATCGAACATTTAGTTAATTAATAGTTTGTGTTATGAAAATCATGGGTTCCATTGCTCTCAGTTAATTTGGACTCTATTATATTGATTTTTCATATTTATTAAACTACATTCATTTTCAAACTCCGTGAAGCATCTAAATTCTCCCGGAACAAATATGTCCAATTTAAATATTTTTTTTTTCAGCAGCCTCCAATTCCATATCAAACCACTGTAAATCCGGCGATTGTGAGTAGTACTACGACTTCGATGCGTCTTCCGTCGATGCCGGGACCCGCTTCGCTTATAGTACCTGTTTCGGTACCTCTTCAGCACCAACATACTTTAATGTACTCAGCGCCTGATTCCAACACTCAATCAAAGTGAAATGTGTATGTATAGTATGTATAAAAAGATGTGTTCGATACCTTCACACGTGTGTGTTAATGTTTTTAACGTATTTATTGTGCGACGAGAGCGTTGGTAGCGAATGTATTAAAGTTAAGGAAAAAAAGTCATTTTTTTTCTTGTAGACATGTTTATTTTGTTCAAAACCACAATCATTACTATTTATTTAACACTTAATGTTTTTACTACTTCGGCCCGCAAAATTCATTTTAACATTAAACACAAGAACTATACGCACCACAAAATTTGTGGCCATAGCGGTATTGTTGACATTTTGGTCTTTTAAACAAACGTAATCGGAATAACATTTTTCATAGGTGACTTGATATCTTTTTCCAAACTGGGATATGGTGAAACTTCAAAAAATAGCTTTGCTTTTTTGAACGAAGTTCCTTAATAACTGGCAGAAAGCGTAACGTAAGGAAAAAGCGTTATGCTCCATCTAGGCGGCTTTCCCTCTCTTGTCTCTTTATATAATATGATTTTTTTCTCATTTAGAATTTTTTTATAGAGACAGATTTTTTCTGGTTTTTTTTCTCGTTTTTTGTTTTTTTTCTATTTTTTTTCATTGGTCTATTTTATTGTTCTATTTCTTTCTTTTGTTTTCCGATTTTACTTCTTATTTTTTTTATTCCTATGATTTTTTTCAATTCTTACGAACTTTTTAATTTTTTTTTATGGTTACAATTTTTTCCGTTTTTTTTTATTGTTTTTCGGTGATTTGTTTTAGATTTTTTGCATTTGTAATTTTTTGCAATTTTTTGGGATTTTTCTAATTTTTTCCTATTTTCTACGATTTTTTAAGATTATTTTCATTTTTCTGGGATTTTATTTCGATATATTTCAATTCTTTCGATTTTTTTTATTTTTTTATGGTTTCATTTTTTTCTTTTGTTGTTTTTTGTTTTTCTGATTTTTTACATTTTTTGCGATATTTTTTGTATATTAGCATTTGCAATTTGTTCGAATTTTTTTCAGGTTTTTTTAAATTTTTTTTAAATTTTCTTCGATTTTTTTAGATTATTTCCATTTATGTGGGATTTTGTTTCGGTTTTTTTTGCGATTTATTTCAATGTTTTGGAATTTTTCAATTTTTTTTTTATGGTTACAATTGATTTTTTTAAAATTTTTTCCCATTTTCTGTGATTTTTTTTTGTGTTGTTTTTAGATGCAATTTTTTCCTGATTTTTTGCTATTTTATTTGCGATTTTTTTGCAATTTTTAGTTTCTTTTGGCGATTATTTGCATTTGTGATTTTTTTTTCATCTTTTTACGATTTTTTTTGAAATTTTTTCTATTTTCTACTATTTTTTTGCTTTTTTTAATTTTCTGCAATTACTTGTATTTTTTTTTTGATTTCGTCTCGATTTTTTTGAAATCTTTTTCAAATTTTTTGTAACTTTTGCCATTTTTTACGATTTTTTGAAATTTCCAATTTTCTCCGATTTTTTGCTTTTTTTGAGAATTTTTGCGATTATTTGCAATTTTTTTGGGATTTTCGTTTTTTGAGTTTTTTTTGCTATTTTTGCGATTTATTTCAATTCTTTTTTTGATTTTTTCTGATTTTTCTCCTTGTTCGGTTTTTCTGTATTATTTCTTTCTTTTGTTTTCCGATTTTCTCTCTTTTTTGTCTAATTCTTATAATTTTTTTCATTCTTTCGAACTTTTTAATATTTCCTTTTTTGTTGTTTTTTGTTTTCTGCGATTTTTTTCCGATTTTTTGGCATATTTTGCTATTTAATTTGCTATTTTTTTGCATTTGACGTTTTTTTTGTTGTCTTTTGTTTTTCCCCGATTTTTTTTTTTAATTTTTGCGATTTTTTTACGATTTTTTGAATTTTTCTCGGATTTTGTTTCGGTTTTTTGCAATTTATTTAAAATTTTTCGAATTTTTTAATTTTTTTTTGGTTACAATTGATTACGTTTTTTTTTTGATTATTTTTTGTGCCATTTTTTTTTTATTTTATATACGATTTTTTTTGCAATTATTTCTCGATTTATTTTATTTGCGATTTTTTTGCAATTTGTTTCTGTCTTTTTTTTTCGATTATTTGTATTTGCTATTTTTGCCATTTTTGTGCTTTTTTCATTTCATTGCGATTTTTTTGAAATTTTTCATATTTTCTACGTTTATTTTTATTTTTTGCGATTATTTGTCATTTCTCTTGAATTTTGTTTCCATTTTTTTGCGATTTTTTTTGCAATTTTTTGTAACTTTTTGCCATTTTTACGATTTTTTGAATTTTCCATTTTCTGCGATTTTTTACGTTTTTTTTGGAGAATATTTGCGATAATTTGTCATTTTTTGGGATTTTGTTTCGTTTTTTTGCGATTTTTTGCGCTTTTTTTTGCTATTTTTTTGGGATTTATTTCAATTCTTTTGAATTTTTTACTTCTTTCAAATTTTTTAAATTTTTTTGTTATGGTTACAATTGTTTCCGTTTTTTTTTGTTTTTTGCGACTTGTTTGCGATATATTTCGATTTCTTGCGTTTTTTTCGATTGTTTTCTGATTTTTTCTAATTTTTTCCGATTTTTTTCAGATCTTTTAGTTTATTCTCATTTTTTCTCTTTTTTTTTCTCATTTTTCTGGTTTTTTGTTTTTTTTTTTTATTTTTTTCAGTTTTTTCCAATTCTTTTTTTTCTTGTGTTTTTTCGACTATTCGGTCTTTTCTCATTTTTCAGTTGTGCCAACGGCATAAATTTTTTTCACTTAATTGTATTGTGGGTGGCTCAAGAAAAAGTAATTTTAAGCAAAACAAAATTTCTAATTTTTTTTATGATTTTAATAATTCCGGCGGGCCGAAGTAAAACATGTCTACAATAAACAATTAAAAATTAATAAACTGTTATTTTCAAAAAAATAACTTTTTTATCATTATAATCATTAGGAAATTTTTTGTAAATATTTAAATTATATTGCTGTGAACTTTACATAGTGTCCCGCATACAGACAACATTGTAAAATATTATACACTAAAAAAATAATTATTCGTTATACATTTCAACCCATTATAATTATTTTTATCCAAACTTGAATTTGGATTATTTTTGATGGTCAATTAAACCAGGAAACATACAGGGTGATTACAAAAGGGAACAAAGCAATTTTATTTTTTTAATTAATAAATGGCTGTACATAACTTAAGTAAAATATTTATATATTTTCTTAGTAAAGAAATTTGTTCATTGTGATATATGTTGTAAATGTAATTAGAAACAATGTAAAAAAAATTAATTAAATGAAATGGATAATTATTTATATACTGTAGTATTAGGAAAAATAAATAAATAAATAAATGTCAATGTTTTTCTTTATTACTTTCCCGGACCCATCAAAGGGAAAGTAAGGTGAACGAGCAAAAAAAAATAATCGAGATATCGATGGAAATATCCATTTTTAGGTCCCCAAAAAAGATTGAAACCATTTCCAGCGCATGGTCTGTCTGTGTGTCTGTGTGTAATCTTCCACGATAACTGCCGAACCGTTTAACCAATCAAGCTGAAATTTGGTATGGAGGATCAGTGTGTGCCTAGAATGCGACCATTAGATTTCGGTTTAAATTGGTACAGTAGAAGGTCCTCAAGACCGACATTGGTTAAATGCACATGTAACAATTTTTTACTTTTTTAAATTTTAACGACAAACTATACACTTTAGTGCAAAATGTTGTAGTATAAAGTTTTAGAGCATAAAATTCCCTACCACTTTTGCCTTAAGCTTTTCCAGAATTTCCAATAGTTGCGCCACTAGAGGGCGCGTAAAAAATGTGCATGTATGTTTTCTCTAGTTTTTCTTGATTTTGAGGACAAACAATACACTTTGGTGCAAAATGTTGTAGTACAGTAGTATAGTTAGAGCATAAAATTCCCCACCACTTTTGTCTTAAGCTTTTTCCAGAATTTCCAATAGTTGCGCCACTAGAGGGCGCGTAAAAAAATGGGCATGTATGTTTTCTCTACTTTTTCTTGATTTTGAGGACAAACAATGCATTTTAGTGAAAAATGTTGTAGTACAACGTTTTCGAGCATAAAATTCCCCACCACTTTTGTCTTAAGCTTTTTCTAGAATTTCCAATAGTTGCGCCGCTAGAGGGCGCGTAAAAAAATGGGCATGTATGTTTTCTCTAGTTTTTCTTGATATTGAGGACAAACAATGCATTGTAGTGAAAAATGTTGTAGTACAACGTTTTTGAGCATAAAATTCCCCACCACTTTTGTCTTAAGCTTTTTCTATAATTTCCAATAGTTGCGCCGCTAGAGGGCGCGTAAAAAAATGGGCATGTATGTTTTCTCTAGTTTTTCTTGATATTGAGGACAAACAATGCATTTTAGTGAAAAATGTTGTAGTACAACGTTTTCGAGCATAAAATTCCCCACCACTTTTGTCTTAAGCTTTTTCTAGAATTTCCAATAGTTGCGCCGCTAGAGGGCGCGTAAAAAAATGGGCATGTATGTTTTCTCTACTTTTTCTTGATTTTGAGGACAAATAATACACTTTAGTGCAAAATGTTATAGTACAACGTTTTACAGCATAAAATTCCCTACAACTTTTGTCTTAAGCTTTTTCCAGAATTTCTAATAGTTGAGCCACTAGAGGGCGCGTAAAAAATGTGCATGTATGTTTTCTCTAGTTTTTCTTGATTTTGAGGACAAACAATACACTTTAGTGCAAAATGTTATAGTACAACGTTTTATAGCATAAAATTCCCTACAACTTTTGTCTTAAGCTTTTTCCAGAATTTCCAATAGTTGCGCCACTAGAGGGCGCGTAAAAAATGTGCATGTATCTTTTCTCTAGTTTTTCTTGATTTTGAGGACAAACAATGCATTTTAGTGAAAAATGTTGTAGTACAACGTTTTCGAGCATGAAATTCCCCACCACTTTTGTCTTAAGCTTTTTCCAGAATTTCCAATTGTTGCGCCACTAGAGGGCGCGTAAAAAATGTGCATGTATCTTTTCTCTAGTTTTTCTTGATTTTGAGGACAAACAATACACTTTAGTGCAAAATGTTGTAGTACAACGTTTTAGAGCATAAAATTCCCCACCACTTTTGTCTTAAGCTTTTTCCAGAATTTCCAATAGTTGCGCTACTAGAGGGCGCATAAAAAAATGTGCATGTAGATTTTCTCTAGTTGTTCTTGATTTTGAGGACAAATAATACACTTTAGTGCAAAATGTTATAGTACAAAGTTTTAGAGCATAAAATTCCCCACCACTTTTGTCTTAAGCTTTTTCTAGAATTTTCAATAGTTGCGCCACTAGAGGGCGCGTAAAAAATGGCATGTAGGTTTTCTCTAGTTTTTCTTGATTTTGAGGACAAACAATGCATTGTGTTCAAAGTTGTAAAGCATCAAATGTTCTTTAACTTCTATGTTTAACTTATCGAATTCCTCATAGTTTCGCCGCTAGATGGCTACAAAAATACACATTTATAATTTTCCATTTTTTTTAGAATTAGAGGTAAATTATGCTCTTTAGTGCAAAATGTTTCAGTGCGAAGTTGTAAAGCATAAAATTCTCAACAACTATTGTATGAAAATTTTTCCCTAATTCCCAATAGTTTTCACACATGATTTTAGGAGATTCTAATTGTAGTAGTGTGATATACAACGTGCGCATGCGCAGCTTATGTAATCATCATTGAAATATCAATTCGGTAGACATCTTCACCATCGGCTCGCTATTTTTAATGTGTTCCATAAATTATTGTAATGCTTAGTATTTTGTAATTAAAATAATAATAATAAATAACATATTCTCTACGGTCGAGCCGGGAAAGTTCTGGGGTGACACAGCCGATTTTTTTTTTTTAAAGGACAAAGATAATTTTTTTGTTATGGGAAATGGGTACTAACAAAGACACGAATATAAATTTTTCAATACGAATATATATTTTTTTAAAATATAACAAAATCAACCAAACACCTCCACTTGGTTACAATAAAAATAAAAAAAAAGGATAAAGAAAAAAAAACAGTATTATAAATTGGCCTTGGAACGTTTGACGGTCTTCAATCCGTGTTCAATTCTTTCCCCAAAGACCTTATCAACGGCCTTAAAGTGCTTCACTTGTCGCTCTTGAATAAAATCAGCGGCATCGCTAAGATGACCGACCAAATTATCGACCAATCTGTCAACTTCATCTTTCTTTAAAACTTTCGTCACGAATATTTTCGCTTGCGAGAAATTATCAGCATCTCCGGTATTGTATCTAGAATAAAAATAAACAAGATGAGATAAAAAAAATAAAGTTTTTTTAGGAAGTTTGATAAAAAATTAAAGTAACAAAAATTTTAATAAATAAAGAGAGGGGGAATCCCACCAAATTTTACGAACATTATTAGTAAAAGAAATATCGTCCAAGTTTATAAAGTACAAATTCAGGTACCGCAATAGTTTAATTTGAATAACAGGGCAAGGCAACTAGTTTCGGTCACATACCATCATCAGGCGATTATTAGTTACTGTGGAGGGAAAAAAATTTAATTAAAGTAGGACCTATTAAGGGTATTGAAGAATGGGGACGTACTATGTAAATTTTTTAAATTAGCACTTGAAAAATTTTATAATTTTTTTAAACCTATATTATATTTAAAAATATAAATTAAAAATATCTACATTAATTGATAATGCTGTTGAGAGATGGCAGTATATACGAACTGAATTTCTTATTAATAGAGGCCAGATGTAAACATGAGAAAAGAAGAAAATTGTAATGATTTTATTTTTGCCGTGACTAGCAGTACATCGGATGTATTCGTTTATATCGTACATCGGAAAATAAAATAAACTAATTTTTACATCTCGAACTTTGAAAAAAAAAATGAAGAAAAAGACACTTTAGTATATAAATCAAACTAGTTACCAGTCACAGACAGACACACACGCACACAAAATACTTCTCTGAAGCTCTGAAATAAGTATTTCTTTATTTTCTTGATTTTTTAAGAAATTTTGTGGGTTATTTCCTAATGGTCTTTTTTATAACTTTTCCAATTTTTTAATCAATTTTTCATGTTAGTGTGATTCTCGTAATTTTTTTGTAACTCAAAATGTTATTTTTTTTCTATTTGTCCTACTTTGAAGCTTGCATTTTTAATATTTCATTAATTTTCCAACAAATTTTTCACGAGTGTAATTTACACGAATTTTTAACTATACAGTGTGTACAAAAAGAAATGTAACTTGTTATATAATATTTCGTTTTTTGATATGCTACAAAAAAAGTTTCAATATCAGTAAGAATCAATTTTACATATACAGGGTGATAGCTTATATTTCTTAAAACTTTTATTTAAATTCGAAAAACGAATTATTAACAAGTTACGTTACTTTTTGTACACACTGTATATCTATAATTTTTTCTAACCACACTTAACGATTTTGTTTTTTATTTTTTTAAACTGGTTTCAGTGATATTTGCAAAATAATCTGCAAACATTGTAGCTATTTTAGGAGGTTTTATCTACTAATGATACCCTCAAGGTTGAGAAATATTTTTATTTACTTTTTCAGTTTCTTTGTTTAAACTATTTTGTTTTATTATTAGATTAAGTATAGGATTATGCCATTTTTGAAGTCAACATTCCTATAAATATAGTTAAAAATATTTAGAAAATTTCCATTGCATTGTTAATGTCATCAATTTTAATAGAGCTAATGATCTCTAATTACCGTCAATCTCGATAATGATTTTTCATATTTTTGTAACTGTGATAATTACTGTTATGACTTATGATATTAGGAAACTGTAAAATGACTTGTTACTTTCTCTCTTGTTTAGATAGCCAGGTCATTGGCACATGTTTAAGAGATAAGTTATATTTTTTAAATAGTTATAGTTATCAGTAAATTCACAACAATCACTAACAAAATTTCGCATGTTTATTCGTATTTTTACTTTCCGAACAACAGAGTTGTACCTATAGTATTGCGATCATGATATTTTGACCATACCCAGATTTTAACGGATCTTTACGTTTTGAGGTCACCTGGATCCATTTATACCATTTTTAGCATGATGTCTGTCTGTGTGTGTGTGAACACGATAGTGTCTAAACAGTTGAACCGATTTAGATGAAATTTTATATACATATTTAGGGTAGCAAGGAGACAACCTGTATATATTTTGAAGTTAATCAGACAACCGGAAGTGACAGTTGCTATAAGTGATGACGTCATTACTAAACAAGATGGCAATAAAGTTTTACACATATATTTTTTATACGTTATAGTTTAATTTCGAATAATTAAAATTTTCAAAAACGTTTGCCATTGTTACCAGATTTATCAAAAAGTAATTTTTTTTCCATATTTTTCTTAAATAACCAAAATAATGCATTTTTATGAAAAATTACAGGATATAATAGTTGTAGAACATAAAATTTTCTACACATTTTGTCATTAGTTTTTTTAAATTCCTCATAGAGGGCGTGAAAAAAAAATTTATATAGACATTTGCGACTTTTAGATTTTGAGACAAAATTATTGATTGTTTTTTATTTCTATTTCTTTCTTTTCTGTTTTTTTTCTCATTGTTTTTTTGTTTCTCAGGTTTTTTCAAATTTTTTGTAATTTCTGTAATTTTTTCTAATTTTTTGGTTTTTTTCTAATTTTTCTTCTCGTTTTTTTTCTTGTTTTTTTCCGATTCTTTCTCCTTGTGTTTTTTTTTCTATTTTTTTCTTTTGTTTTCAGATTTTTTCTCTTTTTTTTTTCTTATTCCTCTTATTTTTTTCGATTTATTTCAATTCTTTCGAATATTGTAATGTTTTTACGATTTTTTTGGTTGTTTCTTGTTTTTTTTCCAAATTTTTGCCGTTTTTTCAATTTTTTGTGATTTTTTCAACTTTTTTTTCGTTTTTTGCAATTTTTTCCTTATTTTTTTGTTTTTTTATTAAATTTTTTGATTTTAGAAGTTTATTTTTCTTTTTTCCCAATATTTTCTGATTTTTCCAATTTTTCGATTATTCTAATTTGTTCATCGTTTTTTTTTCTCATTTTTCTGTTTTTTGTTTTTTTCTCGTTTTTTTCCCCGTTTTTTTTCTTGTTTTTTTTTTCAATTTCTTTCTTTTGTTTTCAGATTTTTTTCATTTTTTTCTTATTCCTCTGATTTTTTTCGATTTATTTCAATTCCTTCGAATTTTGTAATGTTTTTACGATTTTTTTGGTTGTTTCTTGATTTTTTTTTCCAAATTTTTGCCGTTTTTTCAATTTTTTGTGATTTTTTCAAGTTTTTTTTCGTTTTTTGCAATTTTTTCCTTATTTTTTGTTTTTTTATTAAATTTTTTGATTTTTCAGTTTTTTCCGTATTTTAGAAGTTTATTTTTCTTTTTTTCCCAAAATTTTCTGATTTTTCCAATTTATCGATTATTCTAATTTGTTCTCGGTTTTTTTTCTCATTTTTCTGTTTTTTGTTTTTTTCTAGTTTTATTCCCGTTTCTTTCTTGTTTTTTTTTCTATTTCTTTCTTTTGTTTTCAGATTTTTTCTCATTTTTTTTCTTATTCCTCTGATTTTTTTCGATTTATTTCAATTCTTTCGAATTTTGTAACGTTTTTACGATTTTTTTGGTTGTTTCTTGTTTTTTTTTTCCAAATTTTTGCCGTTTTTTCAATTTTTTGTGATTTTTTCAAGTTTTTTTTCGTTTTTTGCAATTTTTTCCTTATTTTTTGTTTTTTTATTAAATTTTTTGATTTTTCCGTTTTGTCCGTATTTGAGAAGTTTATTTTTCTTTTTTTCCCAATATTTTCTGATTTTTCCAATTTTTCGATTATTCTAATTTGTTCTCGGTTTTTTTTTTTCATTTTTCTGTTTTTTGTTTTTTTCTAGTTTTTTTCTCGTTTTTTTTTTCCCCGATATTTTTCTTGTTTTTTTTTCTGTTTCTTTCTTTTGTTTTCAGATTTTTTTTATTTTTTTCTTATTCCTCTGATTTTTTCGATTTATTTCAATTCTTTCGGATTTTTTAATTTTTTGTTATTTTTTTGTTTTTTGTGATTTTTAGCGTTTTTTTGCCATTCCGTATTTTTTGTTGGTTTTTTAAAATATTTTGATTTTTCCGTTTTGTCCGTACTATACAATTATTTTTCATTTTTTTGTCAATATTCTCTGATTTATCCAAAATTTCGTGTTTTCTTATTTTCTCAGATTTTTTCGATTCTTTTAATTTTTTCCCGTTTTTTTCTCATTTTTCTGTTTTTGGTTTGTTTTTTCTGATTTGTTTTAATTAAAAAATTTGATTTTTTTTTCGTTTTTTAAACAAATTTTATTAATGCATTTTGATCCAAAAAACCTGTATTAATGTATTTTTTCATTTGTTTTAAAATTTTAAAAATTCTAAAAAAAAATTTCTTTATTTTGGTTATAAATTTAGTTTTATATTACCTTTCGATTCCTATTTTAATATCAATAATATTTATCAATTTTTCGTAACAAGTCGTAACAAAATTTCAAATTTTTTTAAGTCATTTCTTTAAAAATTCCACAACTTTTGTAATAAAATTTTGAAAAAATCACAATTATAGTTTTTTATTACAAATTTAATATTTTTTTTAATTTTTAATGATATTTACTATAAAAAAAATAAAACATTTTTTTCAACAAAAATATTCTAAAAAATAAATATGCTGAATTAAAAAAAGTTCTTTTATCAGAAAAATAATTGATTAAACAATTAAGAAGTGTTCGAAAAGTTGGGTTTGATTACCCCCTCTTTATTTTAAATAAAATTTAGTTGTTTAGTTTAGATATAAATTTGCATTTTCATTAATTCAAGTTATCTCTAAACTTGACCTTTAAAATATGTATTTGTTACTATAAATAAACAATTTTAATACACGAGTTTCAATGTCAAAAAAAAAATTAAATGATAAAATTTATTTAAAAAAAAAAGTGCTAGTATCATTATTTTGATATAGTTTCCATATAAACAATTAATATTCTTTATTTACTTATTGTTTTATTATATAAAACGATTCTGTTAATATATTAAATATATTATCGCTTTTTAGGAAAGATACAGGGTGTTTCATTACAACCTTTATAACGAAGATACAGGGCGTTTTGTCAATTTTGCCTATTTATTTAATAAGTCATAAGTTACGAACCACCCGGTATAATTTATTATATTCGGCACACATTTTAAGCTTCAATTGTCATATTAATCTTTGTAAAAATCCAGGTTCGGTTTTAGGAAAAATTAATAATTTCTTGTACTTACAAAACAACATCCTGTATATCAAATTTTTTTTTAAATCGGTTTGAAAATTTAATAAAAAAAATTATGAGTCGATCTGTATACTTTTTTTTTCATTTATTTCTACTTATAAAAATATTAACTAAAAGTAATTTTTTTTATAAATTGAAAGATTAAATTATTGTAACATGAATAATATACAGGATGGTTCGTAAGTTTATGGCTCGTTAAGGCAAAATTGATAAAACGCCCTGTATCTCCGTTATAAAGGTTGTAAGAACTATTAAATGAGATATTTAGGACCACCTAAATGACCTCTATCTACCCTTATCGAAAAATGGAAAATAGAGAAAAACAAGGAAAAATTGGAAAAATAGAGAAAATGGAGAATGGGAAAAAATACGTACAAAATACGCAAAAATAGGGACTATAAGGAACAAATTTGGAAAATAAGAAAAATATAAAAAAAATAATAAAAAACAGGAAAAAATAGAAAGAAATAGAAAAAATAAGAAAAATACGGAAAAGTAGCGAAATATAGGGAAACATAGGAAAATAGTGAAAAATAGGGGAAACTGGGTGAAAACGGGAAAAAATTGTGGAAAATGGGGAAATATGGAAAAATTGAAAAAATGTAAAAAAATAGTGAAAAAGTGGGGAAAAATAAGGGAAAATGCGAAAAAATAGGAAATAATGAAAATGGAGAAAATAGGAGAAAATAGGAAAAAATAGGGAAAAAATTGGGCAAAAACACAAAAACGTACTGTAAAGGACAAACAGGGAAAAATAAGGACAAAATCATTGGAAGTGGGGAAAAATAGGAAAAATAGAGAATAGGAAAAAATACGCAAAAATATTGACTATAAGGGACAAATAGGGAAAATATAAAAAAAATAATAAAAAAACAGAAAAGAACAAAAAGAAAAATACGCAAAAGTAGCGAAATGTAGGGAAAAATAGAGAAAACAGGGAAACATGGAAAAATAGTGAAAATAGGGAAAGCGGGAAAAAATTGACGAAAATATGGAAAAATTGAGAAAATGTAAAAAAAATTGTGAAAACGTAGGGGATAATGCAAAAAAATAGGAAATAATAGGAAAAAATAGGGGAAAATAAAGAAATATAAGGAAAATAATAAAAAACAGAAAAAATAGAAAGAAACAGAAAAAATAGGGAAAACTAACGAAATATTGGAAATTAGAGATAAATAGGAAAAAATGGGCAAAAATTGAGAAAACACGGAAAATGGAGCAAATGGGAAAAAAATTGGGAAAAAATTGGGCATAAAACACAAAAATAGGTACTGTAAGGTACAAGGAAAAATAAGGACAAAATCATGGAAAATAGGAAAAAATAGAATGAAATAAAAAAAAAATTAGAAAAATATATAGGGAAAATAGCGAAAACTGTAATGAAAAATGGGGAAAAATAGTGACAAATCAGGAAAATTAGAGTCGTAGTAAAATTAGAATAAAATAGGGAAACAAATGGGAAAATAGTAAAAAATAGAAAAAAATTGTGAAAAATAGGGGAAATAGGGAAGTTACAAAAAAAATAGGAAAACATATGGGAAAACACTGAAAAATAGGGAAATTAGTGAGAATAAAGAAAAACAGGAAGAAATATGGGAAAATAGGGAATAGTATAATTTTTCATTAAATTTTTCTCTATTTTGTCGGTATTTATTTAAAACATTTAAAAAAACAATATAAAAAAAATAAAGATAAACACTAACCTGTGAGCTTCTCCTGATACCGTAAAAGCAGGACTCAATTTCTTGGCCGCCTCGTCGTTGCTCGGTCCACCGAAACTATTGGGGAAATAATTGGGAGCGTTGCCCTGGTTATTGGTATTCATAAACCCGTCCCGTTGGTAATTTCTCACTTTGAAAGGACAATTAACCGGCAACTGGAGATGATTCGGTCCTAAACGGTGTCGGTGTGTATCTGAATAAGCGAACAGACGGCCCTGCAACATCCTATCGGGCGAAGCTTCGATTCCGGGCACCATATGGGCCGGACTAAAAGCGATTTGTTCGATTTCGTTGAAGTAGTTCTCCGGATTGCGGTTTAGTACCATTTTACCGACTTTAATGAGTGGATATTCAGCCTGTGGCCAGACTTTCGTCAAATCGAATGGGTCGAAGGGAGAGTTTTGGGCTTGTTGTTGGGTCATCACTTGGATATTTAGTGTCCAAGATGGGTATTTTCCCTCGGCGATAGCGTTGTAGAGGTCTCTAATCGAGTAGTCAGGATCGGAACCTAAAGGGACGTTTTAGTGAATTAATAGAAGAAATTAGTGCAAAAACACCATTGCAAAGGATGAATTTTCGTTAAAGGATCCTTAATATTGTGTAAATATTTTGTAAGCGTGGCAACTTGTCGACAGGGACCCGGACCCAAATGAAAAAAGGGTTCCGGTCCGGTTCGGGTTCTGTAAAAATTATTTCGGTCCGGTTCGGTCCAGTTTCTTCGGTCCAAAGGATTTTTCGACAAAACGATTTTTTTTATACTTGCAGTCTTGCAGTAATCATTGAATCAAAAAAAATGATTGGATATAAGTACGGATTTAAGGGGGCCATGGAGGCAACCGCCCCCTCCGCCCCGAATTAGGTAAATTTTAACAACCCTAATAGCACAAAAGATCCAATTGACGTTTTTTAATGGTTCATTTAACGTCAGAACGTCCGAAGACCAAAATAAAACGTTTCTACAAGAACGTTTTTTAAGAAACGTCCAAAATATGTCGACAAAACGTCTGAACTCATAAATTAAAAACAAAACGTTTTATACGTTACAATACGATAAAAAACGATTAGTAAATCTTTTTTGAACGTCCATGTCAGAATGATTTTTATAAATCTACAAAAAGTATGTTTTCAAAAAAAGTCAAAAATAATGAATAAAACAACATATTTGAGTATGGATAATATTTTAAAGACACAAATTTACGTTCGTTAAACGTTTTTGTAAGTGGTTCTTATGCCCACGGTAAAAAAACGTTCAAAATGTCGTTTTTGGGTTCACAAAAGTATATTTTGAGAAAGAAAGTTTAAACGTTTTATTTACGTCGTTTATAAATACAACCGGTAAAAACTTTCAAAAAGAATGTTTTCAAAAAAAGTCAAAAAAACTTAAATTCTTTAAACGTTTTTCTAAGTTGTTTTTATAGCCACGCTAAAGAATGTTCAATAGAAGTTTTTGGGTCCACAAAACTATATTTTGAGAAAAAAAGTTTAAATATTTTATTTGAGTAGTTTGTAAATACACCATCAGTAGAAACGTTCAAAAAGTATATGTTAAATCGTTTTATTTAGGTCCCCAAAAGTATGTTTTCAGAAAAAGTCAGAAAGTTACGTTTTTTAAGTAGTTTTTATAACCACTGTAAAAAAGTTTAAAAGACGTTATGTTTTTGTTTCTGCAACATAATGGACGTTCTAAAATATGTCTAAAAAAACGCCTTTGTCATATCATTTATTTAGTCCGTTTTGAAACTTTTTACGTTTTTAAAACGTATTTTTTCGACGTCTATATGACGTTAGAAGTTGTGACATTTGCACTAGAGAAAAACGTCTTATAAACGTTCTCGGGTACTTTAACGCACGTTTTTTAAACGTCTCTGTGCTATTAGGGCCCTAATAGCACAAAAGGTCCGATTGACGTTTTTTTATGGTCCATTTAACGTCAGAACGTCCGATTACCAAAATAAAAACGTTTGTGCAAGAACGTTTTTAAAATGAACATAAAGAAACGTCCAAAATATGTCGTCAAAACGTCGGAAGTCATAAATAAAAAAAAACATTGTCTAAGCTACACTACTCAGACGATTTTAAAACCTTCAATAAAAAAACATCTAGTACTTAAATGGTTTTTTAACGTTCATCTCAAATGGCTTTTTATAATGTCACAATAGAGACGTTTTATTTAAGTCGTTTTTAAAACCACCAGTAAAAACGTTCAAGAAACGTTTGGTTTGGGTTCTCTAAAGCATGTTTTGAGAAAAAGGCAAAAAGTTACGTTTTTTAGACGTTTTTGTAAGTTGTTTTTATAACCACCGTAAAAAACGTTATTTTTATGTCTGCAAAAGTATGTTTTGAGAAAAAATCATAAATGGGACGTTTTTTAAAAGATTTATTTCAGTCGTTTTTAAAACCACCAGTATAAACGTTCATAAAACGTTTTGTTTAATTCCTCAAAAGAATGTTTTGAGAAAAGTCAGAAAGTTACGTTTTTTAAACGTTTTTGTAAGTTGTTTTTATTACCACTTCATAAACATTCAGAAGACGTTGTTTTTAGGTGTGGAAAAGTATATTTTGAGAAATAATCATAAAAGGGATGTTTTACTAAACGTTTTATTTTAGTCGTTTTTAAAACCACAAGTAAAAAACGTTTTCGTTGGGTCCCCAAAAGTATGTTTCCATAAAAAGTCATAAAAAGAAAATTTTTTAAACGTCTTTGTTTGTCGTTTTTATAACAATTTATTTAGTCCATTTTGAAACGTTTTAAAAACATCTTTTTCGACGTCTATATTACCTTAGAAGTTGTGACATTTGCACTATAAAAAAAAACGTCTTATAAACGTTCTTAGGTACTTTAAGGGACGTCCAGTGGACGTTTTAAAAAACGTCCAAAAAACGTCCTTTTTCGAACCATTTATTTAGTGAAACGTCCTTTTTCGACGTCTGTATGACGTTGGAAGTTGTGACATTTGCACTATAGATAAACGTCTTATAAACGTTCTCGGGTACTTTAACGAACGTTTTTAAAACGACCCGATGGTCGGTCGTGTACGTTTTTAAGATGTTTGTTAAACGTCTTTGTGCTATTAGGGTTATTACCTAAGGATTTTTGCGATTCTATGTTCGTACGGGGTCGGGACCGATATCGTGCTACATCCCGTAATTTTGATTTTTTAAAACATTGTTGAGGTCTAGCACGTAATCGGAGTTTTTTTTCAAAATTTTTGAAAATCGGGGTGTAGCACGTTTCACCTATAAAAATTTATATTCGAAAATTCGAAATTACGGTAAAAATATTGCCGTTTTTCACTTGTTTTTTGTTACTGTTATGCATCATTATATTTTAAACTCTCAACCAGAGTGTTGTTTTTGTTATAATTTAACAATTTTATTAATTTGTTTTTAAGTCAAGAAAACTAATAAAATAAAAATATTTCTAAGTTACAAATAAAATAAATCAATAAAATTGAATTAAACGAACAAAAAAATTTCTCGAATTCGGATTCTAAATTAACAAAAAAATAATACACTTCTGGGTCAAAACTTTGTTGAAAAAAACCGATTCTAAGGCTAAATAAAATATTTTTGAATTAAAAAAAGGATTGTGGGTCAAAATTTGATTAAAAAACAAAAAAATGTTTAATAAAACCTAAAAAAAAATATTTAAACAAAAAGATTACCTGATAACACACCAGCTTTCTTAACATCCAAATTCTTGATGCCCTGATCAGTCTTATAATGGAATTTACAAAAATGCACCTTCCCTTCCTTATTAATCATCTTAAAAGTATGAGAACCATAACCGTTCATGGTTCTATAACCATCAGGAATACCTAAAAACCATTCAAAATGATCATATGCCCTTTGGCATTTGGTTTTCAACAATGTTGTCACCACTAACCAAAACTACACTTTTTTAACACTCTACGTACGTTTCGCTAACTGTGTTTGCATCTTCAGGGAGTTGATGACAAACTATCATCAACTCCTGATGATAGTGTGTCATCTTGCATCTTCAGGAGTTGATGATAGTTTGTCATCAACTCCTGAAGATGCAAACACAGTTAGCGAAACGTACGTAGAGTGTTAAAAAAGTGTAGTTTTGGTTAGTGGTGGCAACATTCATCAAAAGTTTCTAAACTGTTAAAATGGCAAAAAATTAGAAATAATATGTGACAAATCTCACCTCTATCAGAAAAAAGAAACAGTAACTGATGCATCGTTTCTGGCCTTAAAGACATGAAATCCCAAAACATATCAGGATCCTTTAAGTGAGTCTGTGGGTTCCTTTTTTGCGTATGAATAAAACTAGGGAAGAAAATTGGGTCCCTGATGAAGAAAATCGGAGTGTTATTACCCACCAAATCCCAAATACCATCTTCGGTGTAGAATTTAACAGCAAAACCTCTAGGATCTCTGACCGTATCAGCTGAACCTGATTCACCACCTACGGTAGAAAAACGCACCCCTAAGGGAGTTTTTTTCCCGATTTGGGAAAATACTTTGGCCGCCGAGTATCTGTAACGAACGAAAATATAATAAGATTTATTTATTTTTTTATTGGTAAAGTTTACTTTGTGATGTCATGAGTGATTTCTAAGTAGCCGAAAGCTCCAGCTCCTTTAGCGTGAACAACACGTTCTGGAATCCTTTCTCTGTTGAAACTAGCTAATTCGTCTACCAAAATTTGGTCTTGGAATAAAATAGGACCGCGTGGGCCTACGGTTAGAGAAGCTAAACCCTCTCCGATTGGTACACCGAAGGGTGTAGTAGCTGATTCAGCCTATAAAGAAATAAATAAATGTACAGGTTTAAAATTTACTAAATTATGCATCCTTTTATTGTTATGAAACATCTCTCTGTCTATAAGTCTATGGTCTGTGTAACAATTAGTTTTTAATTAGTTGGTAACACTGTTTTTAAACATAATGTATGTAAACTGTCAAAAAGTAAAACGGTTTTTTTGTTGAATTGTTAAGCATCTTTACAATTTGACCAAAATAAGTTAAGCTATGGATCATGGGTGTGCAGTAGTTTCAACAAAGTTTAGTCGTACCCTTGCAAATACCTGTCCAAATTTAAAGTTCGCGGATCCCCTCTCCGTAAAGTCACTGCGCATATCGCGTTTCAACTTATTTTGGTCAGATTATACTAGACCATTAAAGCTTCGCTATATTCTATCCAAATCCAATATGTCTGTTTTCTTCAAATGACAGACGTCAGATTGACTAGTAATTTTGTGTTAAAATATATAGTGTGGCTAATCTGTTTGGATGTGTCTACTGGGCCATTGCCAAGTTTAAAAAATAGTGGATTAATTAAACATAATGCTCTGGCTTTTTGTTTTTGATAGGTTATGCAGTTGGTCCAATCTTTATAAATGTCCTTACGTAATATGTAGCGATTTGAAGACACATTGAGGGCATCTATATAATGTATTATAAATATATGTAGATATTAAATTAATAAAAGTAACATTATTTCTTTCTCACCTCCACGGAATTATCTTTGGGAAAACGAGAATTAAAAAAATGTAAGTATTTTTAATAAATATTCTTCTCCATTATAACTAAAATCTCATTAAATAGTATCAGTAGACACTACCATTTTAGACAGATTATTGACAGAATTTGTCCAAGTGATTTTTTTTGGCCAACTCAGCTGGGGATTGTCAAAAAGTTAAAAGAAATATTGGATGGACCATAAACATATTATTCTGTATATTTTGGTTGGTTGTTGCGGGGAAATACAAGGTGGGTTCAAAAACACCTAGAGGTGCCACTGGATCAGTAGCGTGCCGTTTTAAAAAGGTTTTAATCTTTTGATTTAGTATTGTTTATATCTCGACAATTTTATGTTTAAAAATTTTCAATGCACTTACGTTTCGTTATTTGATAATGTATCCTTACTTTTCGTTTGGATATTTCTGTCTATTTATTCATTATATTAGTTATTTAGCAATATTCGTATATCCTGTTACCCATTTATGAGACACGCCTATGTATATTTACATGAGAAAAGACAACTGTCAATTCTGTCAAATGCTATTCGCGTATTTATTTTAATCATAGAGATTCGTGTGAACATGAAAGAGACAGACTTATCGGTATTTAATGTAAAGCTTATCTTCTCAACATCTCGACTCAAAAAGCACCTTTTGTTTTTATTAGGGCTCATAAAAATACATTAGCGTCGATGGTTCGGGGGCGTAGTAATATTTCGAAATTGAAATATAAAAACCATATTTTAATTTTTATTTGTCATTTTTTTTTCTTAATTATCCAACTTTCAGTGGCAATGAATTTTTATAACAGTTCGTTGATATGTACTTAAAAAAATGATAAAAATGCGAATATATTATATACATTAAATCTGTCAACACCGCTTTCAGACGTTAGTTATGAGTCCTAATGTAAACATTTAGGGTTTATGTTGGATGCTACATCTACCCTAGCATATCTATGATTTTTACCGATAATAGAGATCGTCGGGCACCTTAATTATTCCCGGTTCAATACCAAACAAACTAATCTATAGATTCTACATCTAGTCCTATATATGATCTAAGTCTAATAATTTTTATTAGCATAACTAGAAAATATCTTTATTATAAAATAAATAATTTCGTTAATTGGATAAAATTTCGTATATATTCTGTTTCATAAACAAATTAATAAATATTATTTTTTAAAGCAGTTTCATTAATTATTTATATTTTTTTTCTACTTACATGAAGGTTTTATTAACAAAACATTACAATAAATTTAAATTTATTATACCGGTTTAGACATTTTGATACGTGACAACGCAGCTAAATTGACAGATCAGTACAACCAACTTAAATAAGATTAAATGTTCGAAAATTTGCATAATTTAAGTTATATTTTTTTAATATACAAATAATTATGAAATTTGGGAAAAAATATCTCAAAGTTCCGCTAAAAATTTAAACAAGTTAATAAATACTCTATTTATGAATTATAATTTTTCATAAGTTTTATTGAACCATTTTATTTATTTTAAACCGATCTGACACTTCTACAAATCAGAATAGCCAACTTATATAACAAGATTGTCTAATTAACGCTGCATGCAATACAGCGTTGCCTATACAAAAAAAAATAAAACAAGAAATTAAATTGTATTGAAACAGATATAATATTTGTGTGGAAAATAAACAATACGTAATTAATATTATGGTTTTATAATATCTTTATTATTTAATTGGATGTATTTAATCTTGTAAAAAGTAACAAGACATTTTTATTACATTAATTGCTCATTTTTAATAATCCTAGTCTTTAGTAAAATAAATGATAATATATATGATATTTATTTCAGGTCATGGTTTCGATCCAGTTTTCACTTTTATTGAGCTAGTTGTAAAAATGCAATTATCAAAATAAATTAATGAACAGTTTCCCTTTAGTATCAATCATTATTTTAGCTACAAAAAGACGCTTATTAAAATTAAAATGTATTTTTGAATATTTATTATTAAATATAAAAGTTATAAAAATAAAAAAAAGTAAAGAATTAACAAAATAATAATTTCTATGCCGAAACTTCATGAATTACGCTTCAAGGGTCAATATTGGGGCCTGATGTCAGCTTCATTTTCCATCAAAATGATATTTAAAATATTCCTATTAAAAATTACTTTTTCTACGTTCATGCAAAAAAACATAACTTTATTGAACTATTTTTAATGGAAAAAGTGGTCCTTTATTGCACTAATGCGTTTTGTCCATCGACATATACTGGGTATATTCCGAAATATACATCAGACACTGGCCAGAGGTAATGACGTCATGAATCGACGCCATACTGACGACTTGTTCCGAAATATACTGGCCAGAGTGTTAACGTCATTAAAAATAGAGCACGTATTTTTTGTGTACGTTTTATGCTTAAAAAGTTATAAAATTCAAATAACCTATTTAAAAAAAAGGAGGTGTTAGTTATTACAGCAATAAGTCGTGTAATATATTATCATATATGTAATACTCCTATATCGCCAACGTCCTATCTTAGAAACAAAGTGTTCCGACAGAAGGAGATGCAAGATCGGAATTGGGTGCCAACGCGCAAGCCCATATAAATAAATTGCTTTGGCCGTGGTGAAAAAGGAACGTAGAGAAAAGGAAAGTTAAGCAAACGTAGGCGATTTTACAGCTGTGACGCCTATGACTATCCGAGGCTGCGTGAGAGAGAAACGATCGTCTACACTCTACTATCGGCGACACACTTCTCTCTCAAGCTGGCGATATAGGAGTATTACATATATGTATATTATGTGTAGTAATTATTGTAAATATTTGATAGATTGTAAATGATATTTATAACGGCGATTGTTATTTTGAGAGAGATAAAGATGATCCGAAACGTATCGTTTCTTCTCTTTCTCTCGAAGTACAATTCTCACCGTTAGAGCATATCTATTAGTATATGTCGATGGTTTTGTCAACATGACAAACATAAATATTCAAAACGACGCCATTTTTAGTCCACTTAAAATTAAATATTTTTTTGTTTTTGCATGTACGTAAAAAATATTGTATGCGACTCATGTAAAAAGTGTTTATTGTACTCGATGTGTTTTCTCAGTGAAATTTCACCTCGTGTGCAATAATAATTAAATTAATTACTTTTAGCACTTAATTTGTATTCAAATTTGTATTTGTTCAAAAAATTTGCTGAGTAACCGCTAAAAAAAAGCAAAGTAAAGTTTAATTATCATTCAAAATGTACCTTTATGGTTTGATATTTGAATAAATAATTAACATAGAATCACTATTGACCTTTCAACTATTTAATTTTTTTGTAAAAATTGACTGTATATAGAATAATTTTGGAAATTTTTATGCATAAAATAAAGAGGTTTTAAATTTTATATTCGAAAATTGTCGAAAATTAAGTAAACACTGCGTTATATTTAAAACTGTTTGAGGACTGCTTTTCATGTTTATTAAAACGACCTTTGATTTAATTTCTTTAATTATAAATGAATATAAAAAAGACCGGCTTAGAAGTTATCATAATATATATACACTTAGTTTTCGCAAACATCGAATTTATTTAAAATAATAAAAAATAAATAAATTATGCAAATTAAATTCACTACCGTCGTTAATATAGCCACCATGCACCTAACCTAAATTAAAATTAAAAACAACTTACTTGTAATGGACTTTTCTTCTTAAATTCAGTAAGTTGATTGGCTGCTTTATCTCTAGAAGTCATATTGTACTAATAGTTAAAAATAAAATACAGATAATCCACTTTCACCAAATATAAAAATCGCTTGTACTAAATCAAGAAACAATTCTGCTTTTATACTAAGTGCATAGAAGTAAACATTGATAAACTGTTTAGGTGGGGGGAGAAACGGTCACCTTCACCTTTATCCCCTGATACCAATTCTATATCAGAAATTTGATTTGATAAAAATTTTTATATATTAATTAAAAACCAAATCAATCGAAACAAAACAAATAATTAACCTATAAATGATTAGAAACTAATAATTACGATAAAAGTAAATTGTTGCACATATAATCAACATTAAATTTGAATTCGCATACGCACTAATTAAAATTAACTATTTCTATATATAGACAATAAAATATAAAAATTAGTTATATTATTTTAAATCAATGAATATAGACAACCAGTTTAACTTGATTAAGTAGTAAAGGTGGTGGTATAATTATAGGAAACGTTATTTGAGGTGGAGTTATCGGAAGATAAATATTCCATATTGCACGCATGCATCTCTAATGTCAGATTAAGTTTATTATTTAGAATAAAAATGTAAAAACAAAATAATCAGCAAATCAAACATTTAATAAAAAGTTGCAACTATTTATGGAATATTTGTCTCCCAATAGCCGTTCCTGTTATTTGTTATTGGTATGTGAACAGTTTAACGATGTAATGTACGACTGGTTGTATACATATAAGGATGCATTCTTTGGTGTAACTGAGGTTGATATATTTTTAAAAGATAAATTATCATTTGTATATTTTAAAAGAAATATTACACAATTAATTAATTTTTAAAGTGTACTTTGCATACATATCTCCAAGATATAAAAAAATTGGTCATAGAACAAAAATTCTTATGAATTTTGTTCCAAAAATAATTTCGGCAACAAACTCAAAATAATTTTCTCCAAATTTTATTTTACCTAATAACTTAAATACAGTAGGAATACAAAAATCACGTCAAGGTTTGATATCGTTCCCGAATTTTTAGAATATTATTTAAATATGCAACCTATTAAATATGTGATTTTGAAGCAACAAATCCCCCCGAAATGTTTTTCTCGCTACGGCCTTGGATCAACGGTTTATTATATATTTGGGAGACGCACTGTATATAATGTTTTATTTTTGAGATTTTGTGTTTAAAAAATTTTATACCTTGGTATTTAATTATTTTAATTTCTGTTATTCATTTTTTACTCGTTTGGGTCCGACTAATATAAGTACGAGATTTTTGTAAATTGTTATACATATTTTACTGAAATTTGGATAAATCTGACAACGCCGCAGCAGGATTATTATGTATAAATATACTCTGAGAGCGACAAATGATATTTTGTCAATATTATTTATACGAATAAAAGTGAAGATTTGAAGTAGAATCACTCTGTATTTAGACAATTAATAAATTATTTCAACTAATTATCGGTGTTTATTTTTAGTCTAGTGTTTTAATAGAAAACCTAATGGTAAAAAATAGTGTACAAAAAAATAATTATTTTTTATTGTTTATTGAGATTTGAACTTTTCAAAATGGGCGCGATAAGTTCGGTCATGCGCACTAGAAACTACGCCTCCTACCCTAAATACCGGACATTGCAGATTGCAGCAAACAACGGTGGCATCGTCATCAATCGAAGTGTACCACAAGAAACCCCGTTTTTACTAACCCCATGCCGTGAAAAGTGTTGTGAAAATTGTGAAAAAACTAATTAACGACGGGGCTTTTCCGTATGGAGAACTCAAACTCGGAAGGCGTCGTCCTGCCGGACATTTCCGAAGCCGAACATCTTGCGAGTGAGCACGATATCGAAAATGGCGATTCGGTCGTAGATTCGAAGAAATCGCTCGTGTCTACGGTATCTGTTCGTCATGCAGGAGTCCCGGTCACTCTTCCTGTTGGCTCCCTTATCACCAGCACGTTCAATGTCATCACTCAAGATCAAATTCCGCATTTCAAGCCGATGTTATGTGTCGATAACAGCGGCTACTTGGCCGATGGATCGGGCGGTGAACTCAAAACCATTGTTATTCAACAAGAAGACGTTTCTGGAGGCAGCGGTACACCCGTCGGAGTATCTACTCCTTCCGTAGGAAGTTGGAACGACGCTGCTAATGCTGCAGTTTTACCTGTGAGGTGTAAAAATACGTCAGCGGAGCTCCATAAATGTCGTTTCGGTTCAGGGGGTAGGGGGCGTTGTATTAAACTTGGCAATTCTTGGTATACACCTAGTGAATTCGAAGCGCTGTGTGGAAGAGCTTCTAGTAAAGACTGGAAAAGAAGCATTCGATTTGGTGGACGAAGTTTACAAACTTTAATTGACGAAGGTTAGTTAACAAAAATCCTTTTAGTTTTTAATTAAAAATTCATTTTCGACCCTCTAATAATCACTTTTTAATAATTCGTTTTTATTCCAACAACCATATAAGTCATTTTTAATAAAATTTATAAAAACCGAAGTTTATTATTTTCATTGACAAAAGTACCGCGACGTTGCCAAATATAAAATTCTAAAACTGATTTATTCAGACAGTGTCCACCGCTGTTGCCAAGTTTTTAAGTGTTTTGTTGACGTAAAAAAATAAACAAATATATATCTTATTAAAAGAAGTCTAGATATCTAAATCTAACCTGTGTATTTAAAAAAAATGTATTTATTTTCTTAATAGCCTTGATTATCTAAATCAAACCTGTGTATTAAAAAAAAAATTCCTTGGGATTCGAACAAGGAACTTTTATAGTTGGATTATTTTTGAAATCCAATTTTTTTAAATATAAAGAATTAGTTTTTCACCATGTGTTATTACATCTTGTGTACAAAAGATGGCAGTAATATTTTTTTAAATACCCCCATCACTGCTATTTATCTTTCAATTCATGTAGGCTCACATTTCTGAAATTTTTATGCACTTTGTCTCATAAATAGATGTGCAAAATGCCATTTTTTTAGGTATAATTCTACCGCACGCGACAAGTTGCACTTGTGCAGCTTGTTGTGACGACGAAAGCGCGACGGGACCTGTACGACTTTTCACTCCCTACAAAAGGAAACGAAGGAAAGAGAACGATTCCGGTAAACGATCAAACGGCGACGACAGCGACCATCAAACCAAAGAAGAAGCATGGCAGAATCTAGCCGAAGGACTAGATTCCACGGATTATCAGTTAATAGAACCCGTTGGGAGCGCGGTCGATGCACAAACGCAGATTAAAAGACTGGAAGAAATCGCCCTGCAGGTGAATATTTATGGGATTTTTAAGATTTGTGGAATTATTTTATTAATTTTATAGATAAATCGTTTAGCGTTGGAATTTAGGAGGGGTTTGGAGGATTTGAAGGATAATATGAATAGGCAGGGCGAGAAGTTTCAAAGGGAAAAGGATGCTGCTATTTTGGCGGCTAGAGTAGAGGCTCAAGTAGCTGCTTTGCAACCTGAGGGGACATCGGATTCGACTTTGCAACCTGCCATGGATAATGAAAATCACAAAAAAGTGAGTCATAAAAAAGATCCAAAAGGATTAATTTCCCCTAAATTTATAATTATTTCAGCCCCATTTCCAATATATTAAATGTTTTAACTTAATTTGGTGAATAATAAAGATTGAATTATTTTAGTGTGCAAATTGCAATCGGGAAGCACTTGCGGAGTGTTCCCTTTGCAGGAGGACGCCGTATTGTTCGACGTTTTGTCAAAGGAAAGACTGGGCGTCTCATCAGGTTGAGTGTGTTAGGGGGGTTGCTGCTTCGGCTGGAGACGGTCAACAATCAATAATGCTCATCGTGGAAAGTACTGAGCAGCAGTGATTTTAATTTTTTTCGGTACCAAATAATTTTTTTATACAAGGACAAGAAAGAAATTGCGTTGTAGATGTAAATATTTTTTTTTTAAATTTCACATATAAAGCGGAGTTTGAAAATTATATGTTTAATCGGAAAAATTGTAAATAAAAAAATTTGAAATTATAGTAAATCGAAATTTTGATGAAGCATCCTAAAAAATATATAAAAATAAATCTATATATTTACAGAATCCTCCGTTTTTCGGGACATTTTGTATATAATCTTTTTTTTATAGCTATCCAATGTTTCGAAATGAAGCTTTAGGACATTTTTTATATATTAAATAAAATTACATTTTTATATTATTTTTTTATAATTATCTTACATATTATACATAAATAATTAGGGAAATTACTAATGTCCCAAAAAATAATTTTTTATAGCTTCCACTGTTGAAAAATTGTGCTACATTTTTTATAATATATTTTATTTTAGAATTATTTATATTTTGGGACTTGCTGTATGTATATATAAAGTGTAAATACTGTTTTCTGTTGGTTGAACTACTTTTTTCTTCTAGAAAATGTTTTTTTATTTATTTATTCATTGACAGGGAGTCACTATATGGGATATTGCAATTTTTTTAAACCGGTAAATGAATAATATTTATTAAAATTGTAAAAAAATCAAATTTATATTTAAAATTAAAAACTAAATTTTGTAATATCCTAAGAAATTTCCCGAGTACGTCTATGTATTCTACATTTTTAACACTTAACCACTAACCTATGACTAATTTATTAAAAATGTATGGACTACGGTTTTTTTTTTTAATTAATAAACAAAAAAAGTTTTCAAAATTACGAAAAAATCGTTGATAAAAATGATGTTTGCCACTGTGATACATTTATATCAAAAATATGTGAAATCACTAATAATTTGTTTGTTAAAAATTGGTTTTATTGAATAAAATTGTTTAAAAACCGCTAAATTGTTTTATTTTCTCTTCACACCACAATATACAAAAATTTAGTAAATTTTAATGTTCACTATTTTTACCTAAAAATTAGATTATTTTTGATTATCTGGCACCGTTGCATAATTGTGATAAACAGTATTGGTCAAATACCCCAGACGATGGAGGCCATTAAATTAACGAAAAAGTAGAAACATGACGGATAATCTCATAATAAAGAAAAATCACGTACCGCGAGATGGCACTGCAAAATGTCGGATTGAGGTGTGAACATCAAATTTTCCGTCATTTGATCTCATGTAATATAGTTTTCATGAGGTCAGAAAGTCAAAAAACATAAAAGAAAAAGAGATTCCAGTTTTTTGCAATTGGATCAAAGGTTCGTATTTAAAGTTTTAGTATATTGCCAATATTCTTCACAAAATATCGTCCAAATATATCAATTTCAATGCATAAATGGCTTAAAAGAACATAAAAAATTCACTTTTCGCCCATATAAACAAACGCAACTGGTTTATTGTTCACACCTCGAGTCATTCAAACGTCCAAAGATAGATGTCGCCCACTTCGTGATTTATCCGTATTGTAATTTATATTGACTAGAACGCGCGTTCTTTAGCAATAAACAGTTCCTTTATCGTCTTACCTATTTATGAGACACGCCTATGTATATTTGCATGTGAAAAGACATCTGTGAAATGCTATTCGCGTATTTAAATCGAAAAATAAGAGATTGTCGGGCACCTAATGTCGGATTGAGATGTGAACAACAAATATTTCGTCATTTGATCTCTTGTAAAAACATAGTTTTTATGAGGTCATATTTGGTCAGAAAGTCAATAAAAATAAAACAAGAAGAAGAGTGTTCTCGGAGATTTTAGTTGATTTTAAATTTTTTACAATTGGATCAAAGTTTTGTATTTGGAGTTTTAGTATTATTGTTGCTGAATCGTTGGTGGATTTGTGTTATGGATTTTTTATATGTAATGGCTGTATAAGTAAAGTTATCAAAAGTTTATACATGAGATCTTCTACAATTTTCTAATTTTCCCACTTCTTGACTGCCTTGGGATTCAAAAGAAATTTATATAGAGAAATTACAGAATTGCCGTATGTAGGGCATTGTAGAACATAGTACATTTTTCGTGATCTTATCTCCATATCACATTGCATTTTTATATGGTATGATTTATTAACAATTCTTTACAAAACATCGTCCAAATATATCACTTTCGATAGATAAATGGCTTAAAATAACATAAAAATTTCACTTTTTACCCATATAAACAAACGCAATTGGTTTCATCTATCACACTTCGAATCGTTCAAACGGTCACAGATAGATGTCGCCCCTCCGTGATTTTTTCCTACTCCCTTGGCACGCCTGTAATATGGAATATTTGTCTCCCAATAACTCCACTTATTCTAGGTTATATTTGTCAACGTCAATTTCAAACTATTCGTTGGTTTATTCGGTTTTTTTTGTTTTCGAAGTGTCCGTTCTCTTATTTTGATCTTCCCAAGTGATTGTTAATAAATTGTGTGACTCTGTGTGCTTCATTTTTTGAACCTTCTATTATTCCTGTGTTATACATTGATTTACATCGAATTATTGTATAAAATCAGTTTTTACTGCAGTTTGTTGAATAGACTTATAGTGACTATCAGACCTGTCTGCAGGTATGCCTTCAGAGGATTCTCTACGACAATTGCTAAAAAATCATCTTCCCAGAAGATGTTGAAAGGTATTTATATTATTTTTCTGCTGTGGTAGAGCGAGTTCAAAGTTATCAGCTGTATCAACTATAGATTGTCCAACAACTAAAACGACACCACCAGCGTCCCCACTTCTCTAATTTTCCCTTTGTTGTTTCGTTCCCCACTTCTCAAATTTTTGACCAAGCGGTCGGTTTAGTAGTTGGACAAAGTTTACTTCGATGATTCTATATTTACCAAGAAAAGTAATTTGAGGAAAGAAGTTTCTTGAAAAGGAAACTTGTAACTGAGGAGAAATATGATCTCACAAAAAGAATCAACATCTTATCAGAGGTAATAGATACAAAATTAACAAATAATGTGATTGGGGGTTTAAAACTTTTCATTATTTTCAGATATTAAACGAAAGCACATTCTCATCTGTAATGCCGTGGAGAGCATTAAAATACACATCCAGAAAATAAGCATCCACAATTACATCATCAGGTAAGTTTTTTTGTATGATAAAATCTCTCCATAGCGAGAAAATGTATTAGTCGAATAAAACAGCACTTCTGATGGAATAAATTGCCAATTTAAAATGTATTACTAAAATCTATAGTTTTTATGTTGATGAAAGGTAACAAACATTGTCAACCAGTTTAAATTTTGATTTTATTTGAAATTATATGACTATAGAACATAATCCAAAAAAATGTCAATGATAATTTTATTTCTTCAGACAAATAAAGCACATATTGATTAATTAATATATATTTGTCCATCAACTACGATGCATACTAATAAAATTGCACTTTAAATATTCGAGTATATTTTTTACTAATAGAAAATTAAGTTGCGATAAAAAATTATTTAATTATTGTATTTTTGTGTAAACATACAAAAGTAAAAGGTCAACTGAGAAGAAAATCTAGAATATATTTTCCATTCAAATGGTAAAAAGCGATTTGCCTTCTAGTGTCAATATTAGAATCCGCACATGATCAAAATTATCCCAATAAGGGGCTTGTCAGGTACTTGGTCTCGTTGCCACATTAATTAGATTCTCCAATAAAGTTGCCTCATGTTGTTTCGTTTTTTTCTGAGGGTATTCGCACACGTAGTTTGTGTACATTTGTGTAGAATTTAGTTAAGTGTCGGTTTGTATTTAGAAATAAATCTTATTTTTTTTTAATTCAAATATATATAGATAAAATATCCTTTGATCATAGTAGAAAGAAATTTGCAAATCTGAATTTTAATTTCCAAATGTTTTCTAGTAAATGCAAAAGGGTTAAACAGTTATTTCTTTTGTTGTTAACGAATTTCTTCAGTTTGATAACTCTGTTGTGTTGTATATCTGGCGAATTATAAAACTCTAAGCCATACCACAAAATTTAATCTTAAGTTGTAAAGCTATCAGAAACGCAGAGAATTTTAAAAATAAGGGTACCAAAATTATCGGCTATTTAAATGACCAAAAAATAATTTTTCCACTTCAACATTTTCTGCTCTAGTATTTTTTTTAATTTATAAGGTTCTGCTAGCTGAACCGCAGAGAATTTTAAATACAATTATACCAAAATTATCGGCTATTCAAATGCCCAGAAAATAATTCTTCCTCTTCCAACATTTTCTGCTCCAGTTTTATTTTATTTTTAAGGTTCTGTTAGCTTTACCGTAAAGTTAGCAGGATCGTAGAGAATTTTAAAAAGAAAATTATTACAAATTATAAAATAATGTACATAATGTAATGAATAGTACAAATACTAAACATCAAAATTAATGAAAATTATCCTAATTAAGCCAAGACTCATTTTAGTTACTTTTAAAATTCCATGCAAATTTTGATTAAAATAAATTTTTATTTACGATGGTGGTAGGGTTTTCCTTACCGTAAATCCAAATGACGCCATTAATCGTCAGCTTTTAGCTTCTGAGGGTCAATCACTACTCCTAAGGGGGTAGTGAGATGAAGAGATTATTATATTTGACGTTTTAGCTAGTTTAAATTGTGTAACAAATATGAAAAACAATATTATAAGTTTCTTAAACTTCCTGGAGCTGTAATTTATTTATTTAAAAAAATTACTAAAATGTCATTTTTATTATTATGTTGCTAAACTCAAACTCGCCTTTGAGTAAAAACTTATATGCAACTCGTGAGAGTATGGTATGAAAATTAACTTAAATTAATAACTTATTGAAAATATCAAATACAACAAAATTGCTCCATACTGTTGTTTAAATTTTGTAGTAAGATTAAGAGTTTTATTATTTATTGAATAATTTGCCACATTTGAGTATGGATAATCTTCATGTCCGTTAAATTGGCCCCGTTATTTTCGAATTTAAAAAAAAATAATTGTGCTGTATTGTGCTATGTTTGTGCTGGGTTGTGACGTAAATAAAAAAAAATATATATTTTTTTTAATTTTTTAATATTCCACCGTTAAGTTGGCCCCGCCATTTTCTCTAAATTAAAAAAAAAGAGCCGTGCTTAGTTGTGCTATATTGTGCCGATTTCTTCTTTTTTTTTTAATTAAATTAGCTGAGAAAATTGAAAATCAATTTTCAAAAATATTTAAAAAAATATTTTGGCAAAACTAATAGTTGTGCTGCATTGTGCTATACTCATATTGTACTTTTGATTATTTTCCCTAAAAAAATGTTTTTTTAATATCTTTGAAAATTAATTTTCAATTTTCTCGGCTAATTAAATTTTTTTGTTTAATAGTTTTGCCGAAACAAATTTTTTTAATATTTTAGAAAATTAATTTTCAGTTTCACGGCCAATTAATTTTTTTGGAAGAAAAAATCAAGAGTACAAAAATACAATATGAGTATAGCACAATTAATAGTTTTGGCCAAAAAAATTTTATTAATATTTTTTTAAATTAATTTTCAATTTTCTCGGCTAATTTTATTAAAAAAAATACAAAATCAGCACGGCCCTTTTTTTAAAATCTGAGAAAATGGCGGGGCCAACTTAACGGTGAAAGATTAAAAAATTAAAAAAAAAATATATATATTTTTTTTTATTTATTTATTTTTATTTTTTATTTACGGCACAATACAGCTCAATTAATTTTTTTTTAAAATTCGAAAATGGCGGGGCCAATTTAAGGGACATAATCTTCTGTTTTTTTTTATATAATAAATGTTTCTAAATAAGTCAAAAAATAAATATTAAAATAAAATTGATAGAATTAAATAAAAACAAATATTTGCTCAATACCTTTTTTGAACTGTACGCCTATTGATTTTTCTGAAAATTATTATAAAATCCAAAAATCCACAAATTCATGCAATATTGCCAAATTTCTCTAAATGTTGGGAGTTTTCACTAAACTAAATATCAAAAACCTAATCACTATTAATATTATCAAACAAATCTAAATGTCTTTAAATCTCTAATATTAGAAAGATGTTCTTAAATTTTAAGAGATTTTCGGCAACATTAAAAAAAAAACTCTTTTCAAACATTTTCCAGATAAATATCAAGACAAAAAATTCATAATTTTTAGTTAAAATTTTTTTTTTTTGAAATTTTTGTGATATATAAAAATATGAGAAGTTTTGTCAAATTTTAAAAATTCTAGTATATTTGAAGCGACTTTACCATGTTTCTGAAAATTTCCCTAAATCTGGGGAATTTTTATGTAATTAAAAATACATTGATTATTCTAAAAATTTTCTTTTATTTACCGAATTTCTAATAAATGTTGCTAAATGAGTCAAAAAATTAACATTAAAAGAAAATTGATAAAATTAATCAAATAAAAAACCCAAAATTAACAAATATTTCCTCAATACGTCTATAAATTTTTTATTTTAAAATTTGAATTTTTCAAATCAAATAGTATTTTTCCTTAAATATAAGAAAACCACAAAAATAAAACGAATTCAGCGGCGTTTCTATATCTTTTTTTATGAACTATAAATTTCAACGTTTAATTTAATAAATAACTAATAATATTAATCCTTTTTAACTTCATTTTCTGGTATTTGACTCAATTTAAAATCTATCGGTTTATCAAATCCCATAATTCTTGCATAATGTTGGGGCTCTTCGAACGATCTAGGATCTATAAATAGAGGTTTTCCCTTTACATGAAAAGTCGTAAACATACCAGGAACTTCAGGTACTATGACATCGTTTATACCAAATTTTGTCTAAAACACCAAAAAATAATATAAAATAAATTCTTAATAATTATTATTCTTACCTCTTTGGTTATACAGAAAAAATTAACAGTTTTCGCAGTGTAAGTGTCAGTTTTATCTGTATAATTCAAATGTGTTACATATTTCTTTGTAATAAAATGTAACAAGAAAGGAGTGACTACTGTGAAAAATCCGATGAAAGTATATGCTGCAATTATTACAGGAACATTTCCAGTACTTGCTATTTCAGAATAAAGAAACGGTTGTGCTATTATACCTATTATACTAGAAGACACTGAAAATAACTAAAAATATATATTTATAATATTAATAATTATTAAGAGTATTAAAAAATACCTTTACAGCTTTTATTTGTGGAGTTAGAACACCGTAATATATTTCTTTAGTATCTTTCTTCGTCTCTGTACTATATAACCTCAAATCGAATTTATTATATAAAGCTGGTTGCACTTTATTGATTTGATATAATGATGATCGTGATATACAAGTATGTTGAGAGTTTATAAAGTTTCTTACAAAGGGGACAAGTCTTATACAAGTTTTTATAGACATGGTCTTAAAATTTCAGTCAACTTAAAATGTAAATAAACTTAACCTCACTTTATTCTTTTTTTTTTATTGGTCTGTGACCAGTGTAGAAGTTGGTTACAAATACAAAATGAATAAAATAATGCCCAATGCTCAGCGTTGCCACATCTAGTAGATTTCTATTTTTTTTGTGGATTTTCACCTTTTTTCCGAAAATTTTTGTAGATTTTTGTATATAATTTTCAATAATGTACAAATGTCATTAACAATAGAGTTATTGTAAAAATTATTTTAATCAAGCATTTACTTCAATTTTTATGTTGCTAGACCTGTAACTCAAGGGCGTTGATATGGGGAGGGTAAAGGGTAATTTCTCCCTAGGATACCAAAAAATAGCAAGGGAAGAAAAAGTGAAACATATGAAATGTAAAAACGGACAACTCTAACATAACAGTTTAATTACCCCCATTCTCCGGGAAATAAGTTTGATTAACCCCCCCCCCCGTACAGGAAAAAATTTTGATTATCCCCCAGGAAAAAAGTCTACGCCCTTGTTATAACTAATTTGACATTTTTATTGATTCGGCTGTTTTTTTTGTGTCGGTTATTCCTTATGGGAATCAGCGTTGTATCCCCCCCCTGACAACTGACAATTGACGGTCGAATTTATTCTATAAAACTTTGTATGCTAATGTATAGGTGAGGAAATTTAAGAAAATATTATTTTTTTAATTCTACTTTTAGAAAAAATCTTTGTTTTTTGTTAAAAAATTAGAATAAGTGTCAGTTCCGTTTTCTTTCTTGCTCTAGTTTTAAGATTTAGGTAGGTTATAGTTCAGTCAATAAATAGATAATTAACAATTTATTAATCCCCAACCTCCAACTCCCTTCTAATTTTCATCTTTTTATTGTGAAGTAGATTTCCGGTATTTTTTTATAGTAGATTAAGTAGATTTATGCAAAAATATTACTAGATTCACCAAAATAAATGTGGCAACGCTGCAATGGTGCCTCTCGGCTCGTCGCTAAAAAAGAGGCGTGGTTTATGACGTCATAAAATAGATTCTGTAGTAGACTGTAGTAACTTGCATTTTTTGTTCGACCCACAGATGGCGCGACTTCAATCGCGCTTAATTTTAAATATTTCTGAGATTTTTTGAAGAATAAATCATTTTCTGGCCATCAAGAAATATATTCAATAACAAAACAAAAGTTAATAGAACTGAATAGTGTTTGTTTTTGTCTGTTTTTGTACCACTTTTGTGCTACATTTGACATCACTGATTATGGCCCCGCGGCTAATTTATAAAAACTTAATTTTAATAAAAGCAATTTTTGGTACCCCATTTATTTAATTTTAGGTAAATCCAGCAACATTTCTTTATTTTATGAAAATTTGGAGACATTTCCGATAATATTTTTATGACGTTGCCAAATTGGGAAAAATGTATTTTAATAGTAATAATAATTTTAAAAATGGATCAAAATAGGAAAAAATAATGGAAAATGTATGCGAAAATAGTGAAAAGAACGAAAAATAGTGAAAATAGACAATAAATAATAAGGACAAATATGGAAAAACAGGAAAAAATAATGAAAAACAGGAAAAGTAGAGAAAATAAAGTAAAATATGGAAAAATAAAACAAATTGTGCAAAACAAAAAAAAATAAGGAAAAGTAGGGGAAAATAGAAAAAAATAGGGCCAAATAGGGAGAAATGGTGAAAAATAGAGAAAACTAAAAAAATTCATTTTTGTCTTACTTTTCTATATAGGGAAAAATAGTGATAAATTAGGAAAATAGGAAAAAATAGGGCAAAATACTGAAAATAGAGAAATTTGGGAAAATAGCGAAAAATAGGGAAATAAGGAAATTAGAGAAAAATATGGAAAACTAGTCAAAACAGGGAAAAATAGCTGACAATAAGTGAAAGATGGAAAATAATAAAAAATAGAAAAAAATAATGAAAAATAGAAAAAATATGAAAAAATGGGAAAAATATGAAAAAATAGCTCAAAATAGGGAAAAATAGAAAAATTTGCGGAAAAATAATTAAAAATATATAATGAAAAGCAGATAAAAATAGGGATAACATTAAAAAATGGGAAAAATATATACAAATAGGGACAAACAGGACAAATACGGAAAAATAGTGAAATAAGGGAAAACTGGACAAAAATAAAGAAATTATAGAAAAATATGGAAACATATGGAAAATAAGAGGGAAAATAGGTGATCATAAGGAAAAGATGGAAAGTAGGAAAAAATGGAAAATATAATGAAAAACAGACAAAATTGGAAAAAATAGAAAAATTTGCAGAAAAATTGGTAAAAATAGGGAAATAGTAGTAAAGAGAGAGAAAATAGGGAAATTAGAGATAAATAGAGAAAAATGTGAAAATAGTAAAAACAGTAAAAAATGGAGAAAACATGAAAAAATGGGAAAAAATAAATAGAAATATTGACAAACAGGAACAAATACGGAAAAATAATGGAAAATAGGAAAAAATAATGAGAAATATGAAAAATAAGAAAAAAATAGAAATAAAATGGAAAAACTGGGAAAATTATAAAAAATAGGAAAAATAGGGGAGAGAGAGATATTTATTAAATCACGTAAGGAACTTTGGGGTTCCCCGACCGCACAAGCTTTTTAAAATTATTGAGATTTATTAATAAAAAACCATTCTGCGATTTTTTTGAAATTTGCCAACGTCGCTAAATTTTTAAATTCTTGGATAATTTATGATGTATGACAATATTTTTACTAATTTTTGACAGGATTTTGACTTTTTATATAAAAATTATTAAAAACAAAAAAACATTTCTAATGTTTTTTAAAGCCATGTTGCCAAATTTTCATAAATTTAAAGATGCTGGAGATTAAAAACTATTAAATCTAAAGTTAGCAACATCGTAAAAAATCTGCAAGTTTTATCAAAATTTGTTAACAACAATAAATTTCTAAATTCTTTGGTATTTTATGATTTTTTATACAGTATTTTTCTTTTTTTTTGACAGTATTTTGATTTTTTATATAAAAATTATTAAAATGTATAAAAACAAAAAAACATTTCTAATATTTTTTTAAAGCCATATTGTCAAATTTCCCTAAATTTAAAGATGTTGAAGATTAAAAACTACTAAATCTAAAGTTAGCAACATCGCAAAAATCTGCAAGTTTTATCAAAATTTGTTAACGACACTAAATTTCTAAATTCTTGGATATTTATGATTTTTTGTACAAAATTTATTTAATTTCGAACAATATTTTTAAATTTATACACAACCAATATTAGACATAAGTGTATTACTGGTTGTATATACTGTAGTGTTTTTTGCCAAATATTCACAAAATACTTTTCCTCATTTCTGTTCTCCTGGTACTAAAAAACATTTATAAAAAACTAAATGCAAAAATTAAGCGCGATTAAAAAAACAAACAATTTTATACTAATTTTTTTTATTATCATAATTATAGAAATATCACATTCTTCTTTGCTTACAGCTACAATATAAAAAAACTTATAATGACATATAAAAAACTGGACATCAAAAAACAAATAATAAATAATACTAAAAACTAAAAAATGGTAAGTAGGCCGATGGTAAAATTTACATTTTTCTCAGTGAATCTGTTAATATCGAAATTTCTGACGTAATATTATTGACCAATCTTTGTATTTGATGTTTTGAATCCAATACTTCAATACTTTGAGTATAAGCGTTGTATCTCACACCAAAATTCCTTGGGATTGTAGCAGCATATCGTCTGTAAAAGAAATATAAAAAAATTGATAAAATTGGAAAAAAAAAGAAGTATTTTATACAGAAATTTTCGATTCTTAAAAAAAACCATCACAAATCACAAAAATTATAAAAATACACAGAAAACAACAAAAAATACACAGAAAAATAAGTGACATTGCCCTAGGCAGCACTAAACAGACAGAAAAACAAATTAAATTAACCTAAAGAGAATAAACACCCAGAAAATTAAGTCAAATTGACCTAAGCACTAAGAAATATTTAAAAATCTGTTTAAAATATACCCATAAAATCAAGTTAAATTGTCCTAGTAAAAAATAAATATGCAGAACAAATCAAGCACTCAGAAATATACAAAAAATAAGTCAAATTGGACAAGGCAACAAGAAATACATAGAAAAATCAGTGAAATTGGTCTAAGTAGCACCAAATACACATAAAATATAGTCAAGCACTTAGAAATACACAAAAAATAAGTCAAATTGGACAAGGCAACAAGAAATATATAGAAAAACCAGTGAAATTGTCCTCAGCCTCACGAAATAGACAAAAAAGCTAGTCAAGCACTTTGAAATACAAAAAAAGTCAAATAGGCCGCCGGGCCAGAATGAAAATCCAGTTGAACTTTCCTAAGCAAAAAATGTACAGAAAAACAAGTCAAATTTTAGAAGGCAACAAAAAATTCACCGAAAAGCAAGTTAAATTGACTTATAGAGAAACAGCCAAAAAATTAGTACAAAATTGTCCTAACACAGAAAATTAGGTCAAAATGTCTTTAAGCGGACAAAAATTAGGTCAAATTGATATAAATATGAAAAAACATTGGAAAAAATTGTAGTTCTAGTTAAATAATAAAATTACACAAAATAACTAATGAACACAAAAAATCAAATTAAATTAGTCAAGGCAAGTAAAATTGTTTAACATTAAGAAATGTACAGAAAAGAAAGTTAAATTAATTTGAAGAGAAAAAACATGCAAAAAATTGGGTCAAAAGCAAGTCAGACATTAAAAAAATATAAACAAGTCAAATCGTTTAAGACTAAGAAATGGATATTAAAAAATAAAATTTAACTACATAACAAGAAATATGTTAAGAAAAACCAGTAAAAAACAGGCTAGAGTTAAATTTAAAAAAATAAAAAATAAGTTTAGTAATAAAATAAAAATCAAATAAGATTAGTAAAAAGTTTGAGTAAAATATTTTGTGACTCAAAACACTCTGATGATTTTTTTCAAGCAACAACATACTTTTATTTAGTTATTTTTTAACTTACATCATTTTCTCTTTGGCGTCTTCGAAACTTTCTGCGACGTAGTAAATAGGTTGGTATTCCGTTATCGGGTATTTCTGTAAAGATGTTTTGCTGGGTTCGAATGGTCTAACTTCGGCTTTACCTTCTAACGAATATTGGAGTTCCCCAAAACTGGATAACAGACCCGCACCGTAGGCTTTTAACTCTCCATTTTCTCTACATAAACCAAATTCGACTGTAAACCAAAAGCACTGAAACAAAAAAGTTTGTATAATATAAAAAAAATAAGCATCATTTTTTTTGCATTATTACCGTTTCAAATATTTTTTAACAGTTTATTTTGTTTTAGCATAATTATGACACATAGTTTTTGATACTTCTATCATTTTTTTAACGATTATCAGCATTTTCACTGAATTTTTTACAGCATCAAACAAGTAATTTAGCGCTTGTCACTTTATTTTTAGTAATTTTTTATTATTAACATTTATTTGCATTTTTGATGTTGTTTTTTAACTTTTTATTTTAACCATTTTTTAGTAACTTTTTAGCAATTTACAACAAATTTATCAGTTGTATTGAGTATTAGCAAGATTTTTTTTTTGATAATTTCAATCATTTTTTTAATATCGCATTTTGCCATTTTTTAAAAATTTCAAGTGTTTTTTTATAGGTTTTTGACAGTTTAGTACTTTATGTTTAGCGATTTTAACTTTGTTTTTAAAATTTTTTTTTTTATTTTTACCGTTTTTTATCGATTTTTTAGCATATTTTGACCCTTTTTTAGAATGTTGAAAATTTGAAACAATTTTTAAGATTTGTTTATATTTTGTCATTTTTTGAAAATTTTAATTAAATTTTATAGTTTTTTTTAAGAGCATTAGAAAGTTTATGAATATAGTTGTTCAGAACAAGGGTTGGCACTTTATGGATTTTCAAAAATAAAGTAAAACCTGAATGGTGATATTAAAAAATAAAAAATAACTTATCTCATTTACTAATTTTCTGCCTTTGAAAAGATTAAATTTATTGATAATTTCAACCATTTTTTTAATATTTTTTGCACTTTGCCGTTTTTTAAAAATGTCAAGTGTTTTTTATAGGTTTTTAACAGTTTACTACTTAAGTACCATGTTTAGCGATCTTAACTTTATTTTTAACATTTTTTTTTACTTTATACCGTTTTTTTAGTTCATTTTACCAATTTCCAGAATTTTTTCATAGTTTGAAGTAATTTATCGAGTTTTTTGACAGTTTTTATCATATTTTGACACTTTTTTTAGAATGTTGAAAATCTTAAACAATTTTTAAAATTTGTTTGTATTTTGTTATTTTTTGAAAATTTTAATTAAATTTCATAGTTTTAGGGTTAGCAGAGTTTCAAAAACAAAGTAATACCTGAATAGTGATATTAAAAAATAAAAAAAAACTTTCTCATTTACTAATTCTCTATCTCTGAAAAGATGATAAAGATAGAAATTTTTTAGTTTTAATTTATTTAAATACAATCCCAGAATATTTTTTAATTATAGTTTAAATAATTTTCAACTCATCAATTCAATAGGAGACAACTAACTAGTAAAGTAAAAACCGGAGCTCGAGCGGGGCTTTCGTTCGTGAGTTATAGTGTTTATATCCAGACAGACGTCCAGACAGGACTTTTTACATTTTCCATTTTTTTGAGCTCGGAAACGCGAATTAAATGCTAATTAAAATCAGTAAAAAAATTCAAAGGCCCATATTTACGCCACTGTTTTTTATTTGATAGTTATAAAAGCAAATTAAATAAAACCGATATTTTTAAATATATTTGATTTATTAAAAAAAAAATCTGATGTGACCAGCACATGACCTCTCGCCATTTATCATAATAAATTTGGCATCAGTTTCAAGAATTATGTATTTATCAGAAAATTAATTTTTCATTTTAAAAACCTTAATAGGAGTAAATAAGTTTCAACACGAAAAAAATGTGACTTACGATAAATATTTTGACCTTATTATTTAGAAAAAAAACCATGCCATTATTATATTATCACATTGTTATTGAAATACTGTAACAACAATTTCTTCTATTTTTAATCGAATTTACCAAATACAAAAACAATGGAATTGGGCAAGCATTTCCCAGATTAATAAATATTGCGATAAAATCTTGCTAAACAATAAAACGTACGTCACTGAAGTTCGTAAGTTCATTTTAAAAAGAGATTATAGATCCCTATTTTTATAAATTTATCAAAACTTATGAAACATGTGAATAACAATTACTTTAGTTTATCATTAGATAAAAAAACAATTATATAGAATTTTTACTCACAGTGGCTAATTTTTCAATATAATCATCGGGTGCCCCCAAAGAAGCAAGACCAATTTCTTGCGAAAATTGAGCAAATTCAGGATCAGCAAATAGAGGTACATGTCCTAAAACTTCGTGGCAAACATCTGGTTCGGGTGTATAATAAGGTTTACTGGGATGTCTGATATACTGAGTTGAGTGGAAAACTCTAAATGCAAGTCCTGCTAAGAAATCTCTAGACGACAGTAGTCCTGCTACAGGACGAAGCGTAAAACCAGTACAATCTGTGAAATAACAAATAATCACACTAATGCAAAATTTATTAACTAGAGGAAATTTCCGATTTTCGCAATTTTTTGTACAAATATTTGATGCCCGTAAACAATAAAATGAAATAATTTTTTTTCGTACTTCACTTAAATAAAAGTTATGAATTTTTAAAATTATTTCGAAAACAGCATTATTTTGACGTTTAATGGCTAAATTTTGTAGGTTATGATATTCTTCTTCTTTTCTTATGATAAAATTTTTTATTTTCAAAATTTTTTTTTTATAAAAGAAGATTAAAATGTCTAATGCAAAACAGTTGCTATTTTGCTGCTTACTATTTTGTGATTTTAGGAAAAAATCCATTCTTTTTCTAATTTTTCTAATACTAAATTCATTGTGGTGTAGTTAGACGGTTTTATAAAGTTATGACAAAATAAAAAAGAAGATTTTCTTCTTACATAACCTTCAAAAGTTAGCCGTAAAATGGTAAAATAATTCTATTTTTTAGGTGTTTTTAAACATTTATAACGTATGTTTTAGAGGAGTCCAAATAATAGGTTCATTTTTGTGATTGTGAGCATTAAATTAGTATTTTGTGAATGGTACTTTACCAAATTTTAGGCTTACCTTTAAGGAAATTTGAGATATCTTCTAATTGCGGTATGTTGTCTTCTCTGTAACCACAATTTTCGACCAAAAGTGGAAACACGTGGTTATGTTCTTTACAAGCATGTGTGGGATATAAAGTAGCGACTTGTCTAAAAACTTTACCCCAAGTTTCGGTTTCTTCTTTAGAATATTCCACGTGTGGTAATTTTTGACCATGTCTTTAAAAAAATATAACAAATTAATTAATCTATTCCTAATTCATAAGTTATCGAACATTTTAAACTGAATGAAAAATACACAAAAAAAAACAAACTCAAAATAAAGAACTAGTTTTTATATGCGTTTGCCAGGGTCGTACTTCATGAATTTCTGTTTTTGCTTATTTTGGAGATTTTACTACATTTTAGTAGTTTTAATTAAAAATGAAGTAACTTACTTGTAGTTGAAAGCTATATCAGCAAAGTACTTTCTACGGGCTCTGTAAACAGGATCTGTAAATCCAGGATGATCTGAGTCTAATTCAGCTCCATAGGATAAAATCTGGTTAGCGAAACGGTCTAAATCTCTAATACGTCTCGGAAACCATGGCACAGAATCTAAAAAGAAAAGAAAAAACTTTAAAATATCAATTTTATAAAACAAAACAAACATATTGTTTTCCGATGAGTTATTTTGGTTTAAAAATTTTTCATTTTCTTCATACGTTTTTATAGTAATTGTAAATTGTTTAATTTTATTTGATACATATCGAATAAAAACGAAATTGACAGATGGTACAGAACAGATCAATGAGGATTATTTAACAAGATTCAAGAGTCTGAAAAATAACTATTCCATAAAGGCATTATTACTTATAATGAACTGAATGATTCCTTAAAAATCTGCATCACTATTAATTTTTTTAAAAATCAACTTAAGGATTTTTTATTATGTAAATGTCTAAATTATGTTTTAATTATAATGTTACTTTTAAGACACTTTGTTAAGACTTTTTAACAAAAAAAAATCACTTCAATGATTGTGTTATATATTTCCATGTATTGTAAATTATCTAAACAGTCAAAATATGGCATTTGAGACATCATTTATCAATATTTTGACCTTAGAGTCGTCAGTTACCAAGATATCTTTAAACATTGTTTTTTCTTTAAAAATGTTGGTGGATTTATAATTTTTGTTTTTTTGGTTATCATTTAATAAATTAGCTGTCAAAACTTGTCATTTAGGAATTCATCTGTCAATATTTTGACATTTGAGGCTGCCAAGATATTTTTTGTAGGAGATTTTTATTGGTTTTTTGATAATTCAAAAATGTTAAGTTTCTAAGTTCGTTTGTAGAGATTCAATTGTAGAATTTAGATCAATATTTTGACAATTGTGACGTCACTTATCAAGATATTCTTACAATAAAATACCGGCTGTCCCATTATATTTTCCGATATTTCACTAAAATACTTCACGATGATACAAATTTTTTTTAGACTCGTATCAGTTTTTTCTTACTTCCTGTTAACCAAAAAACAAAATGGCGTTTTAAATTTTGTCTTGTTTGTTTTTTTAAATGCATATTTTTTGATGAGGCGAGAGCCACTTCTTTTAGCTATCTATCGGTCAGTAGTCAATAATTAATTATCAATAATTTTTTAATAAACACTGGAATATTTTTAAAGCGAATGTCACAATTCTTGTATCTGATTTTTTTCACCAGATTTTTTGGATTAAAATTGTATTTCCCGATAAAGAACAGAAAAATATTTGTTTTTATGAATTGATTATGTAGTCTTCGGCCTAAACAGAGGGTCATTAACTGATCAGTTAATTCTGCAGTCGTCTTATTAGAAATATACAGAGTGTTATGTTAGGTTATTTATTGTTTAACCGAAAGGGAGAAAAAGAAATTTTATGAGTCTAAACAAAACTTGTATGTATCTGTCTTTAATCGTTTAAAAGTTATAAGGTCATTGAAATACCGGAAAATATAATGGGACACTGGGTATTGTTTTCTTGATCATCTAATGAATCATTTTGATTTTAAAAAAAATGTTTACTTTTCGGTTTAAGAATTTTCACTTGTTGTTGGTTTAGTTGTCAATTGATATGTCAAAATATGGCAATATTTTGACATTTGAAATGCCACCTGTCAAGATATCTTACGAGATTCTTAAAGTAGTGCTTTCTTGGTCTTCTGTTATTATTTTGGTTTAAAAATTGTAATTTTTTAAATGTAGGTTGTTTTAATTGTCATTTGATATATGTCAAATGGGCATAAAACTTTGGCTGTTAAGGTATGTTTCTTGGGTTTTTAAGTGTTAATTTTGGTTCAAAAATGTTAAATTTTCGAAGTTGATTCGTATATTTTTGATTTAATTATCATCATTTGATTCGTCTGCATTAGAAGTGGCTTAATTGTCATTTATATTATCAAATGTAGCATTTAACACATGATCTGTCAGTAGCTTGACATTTGATGTGTAATCTGTCAGTAGTGAGACTATAATTGTCACAGATTAATGGACCTTTTTATGAATCATGAGAAACTACTCTAATTAGATAGTATATGAGCTGGTATCACTCGGGAATTTTTTTTCAATACTCTGATAGCTAATTTTTCCATAATCAGGAAAAACGTGGATTTGTGACGTCACATTCATTAAAATTAAATATGGCATCGTTGTATAAGTTGGGCACTATGGAACATCAACTGTGACGTATCACACTTGATTGGCTTCACGCAGCAGAATCGTTTTTCTCTCTTTAGCTTTTTTTATAGCAAACATCTTATAACGAAATTGTGAAAATATTTTCTTTGGAAATTACTGTTTAACTTAAAATACAAGAAAAACCCGTTTCCTAAAAATTTTTACAATTTTAATATCTGTTCCATATTTTTATCAAATATCCCACACAAACCTTTCCGAACAATTCTTTCTGTTCAATTCTTCCTAGCGACAATTCTTCCCCACGATAACTCTACTCTACAAGGAGAAGAATTTTCCGGGAAAGATTATCGTGTCATGGGTTCTAGGTAAAAATTGCTTGAGAAATAATTGCCCGGGAAAAATTATCCGGGAAGAATTGTCTTGTCGCAAGTCTTAGAGAAATGATTGTCTGGGAAGGATTTTCCGATGAGAATTGTCGGAGAAATCAGTTTTCGGAAAGTATGGACCTGTCATGAGTCCCAGGGAAGAATTTTCCTTGAAGAATTATCTGGGAAGGATTTTCCGAGAAAAATTGTCGTGTTACAAGTCTTAGGTAAAGATTGTCTGGGAAAGACTTTTTCAAGAAAAATTCCTGAGAAATCAGTTTTCGTAAGGTGGTGTCGTGTCATGAGTCCTAGGGAAGAATTTTCCGGGTAGAATTAACTGGAAAGAATTGTTGTGTCACGAGTCTTAGGAAAAGATTTTTTGGGAATGATTGTCTGGGAAGGATTATCCAGGAAAGATTGTCTGGGAAAGAATTTCTCGAGAAGGATTGTCTGATAACTTAGTTTTAGGAAAATATTGTCCTATCATGAGTTCTAGGGAAGAATTGTCTGGGAAAGATTTTCCGAGAAAAATTTGTCTAGTCACCAAACTTATTAAAAGATTTTGTGGGAAAGAATTTTCTGGGAAGGATTGTCTGGGAAAGAATTTTCTGAAAAGGATTGTCCGATAAATCAGTTTTCGGAAAATATTCTATCATGAATTCTAGGGAAGAATTGTTAAGGGAAAAATTGTCTGGAAAGGAATTTCCGGAAAAAATTGTGTCATGAGTCTTAGGAAAAGATTTTTTGGCAATGATTTTCTGGGAAGGATTATCCAGGAAAGATTGTCTGGGAAAGAATTGTCTGATAACTTAGTTTTAGGGAAATATTGTCCTATCATGAGTTCTAGGGAAGAATTGTCTGGGAAAGATTTTCCGAGAAGAATTTGTCTTGTCACGAAACTTATTAAAAGATTTTGTGGGAAAGAATTTTCTGGGAAGGATTGTCTGGGAAAGAATTTTCTGAAAAGGATTATCCGATAAATCAGTTTTCGGAAAATATTGTATCATGGGTTCTAGGGAAGAATTGTTAAGGGAAAAATTGTCTGGAAAGGAATTTCCGGAAAAATTATCGTGTTACAAGTTTTAGGGAAATATTTTTTGGGAAAAGATTGTCTGAGAAGAATTATTTTCAATCAAATATTAAATCACACTATCAATATTAGGACAAGCATTAACCTCAAATATCATAACTTATGTTACAACTGTCACTGTCTTTAGGATTTGCGGTGTTGCCAATGATTTCTGTTCATCAAAACGAAGGCCCGTTCAGACACTTTGATTAAGTAAAGAAAACCTGAGCTAAAATGTTAAATAACGATCAAATGACAGAGTTAAATTATATATCAAACATTGAGGTACATTTTGGCGTGTTTCTGAAAGTGAATTATGGAAGGGGGTGTTTTTGATGAACGTGACGTCATGGGTACACTTTCAAATACGTTTTTTTTTCGAAATAAAAAATATGTGATCAAACTCAAAGTTAAATGGACATTTCATATGATGTCATCTGATCCAATAAAAGTCATATAGTTATTTTCCTAACAAGGGCGGAAAGTTATACTTTTCCGCACGCATTGCAATTAAGTGGGGAAAAGATACTTTACGCAAGTGTTAGGAACAATATTTTTTCTACAAGCGCCTAGAATTAAAAAAAAAATTAGCAAAAAGTTTTTTTTCTACAAGCGCCTAGAATTAAGTGCGGAAAAGTACAAGTTTCCGTACTAGTGCGGAAAAGTACAACTTTCCGCACGCTTGTAGAAAAAAGAAATATTATACATGAAATGTTGATTATTTTTTTACCTTTGTTATCTTTGTAATCTCTGGAGATGATTTGCAAGTATTCGCTGATTTCTTTCATGTCGGAAATGGCGGCACCTAAAAATTGCGATGAGGCACATTCCACCATGAATTCGTAGTTTTCATTAGATTTCGCAGAAGGTCTGGATTCAATGTGGAGTAAATTAATCTCATGCTTTTTGAAAATGGCAAGATATTTGGCTAACACTCCGACTTCTTCCGAAATGGGAGCGAATAGAATATTACACGATTTCGCTGAATCCTTTCCAATTCTGATGTAGTTACCACCGGGCATTAATTTGGGCTAGAAAAAAATATTTATGTTACATACAGTAAAACTGAGATATAATGACATACATCTTTCATCATTTTAACACTGAAAATTTATATAAAACTAAATTTTATAATACTACAAATACTTCTTTTATACTTTACATTATGGTTTTTCATACAATTATCAAAATTGTAATATTCTAGATAAATTGCATCAGATAAACAACATGGTATTTAATAAATAATAAGATTTAATTGATCTGGGTCAGTTTTATAAAATTATTGGTATTTTTACTCTATAGTTACTCTTACACGTTCCGGTTAAAACCGCGCGGTTAAACAACTATTTGTTTTCATTTTAATTCTAGATAGCCTGCTTACATAAACATTACTTTGAATTTAATCTAAACTATTTATAGATTAGTAGTTGTGATAATAATATTTTGATATATAATTGGATTAATGGGTTGTTAATTTGATAAGCTTTTTTGAAAAATATAATTCAAGGATCACGTAGATCATTTGGAATTTAATCCAAAACATTTAAATTGACGTATACAAATATTTACAAAATAATCGTATTTGATTATTTCTTAATCAAATATAGTAGATATCGGGGTAAAAATTAAAAGAATATTTTCAAGATTAATTACTGGGATTTATCAAAATTAAAATATCAGATCCGGTTTCTGAAAGTGACGACTTTCGCTTTATTTAATTAACATTTTAATAGTTAGAGATAAGAAAAAACTTTATAAGGTTGTTTTTTACGTTACGCATTTGAAGTGCCAAATTAATTTTTAATTTTTTTTATTGGTCTCAATAGGATTAAAACTTTATTATAAATTTATAAGTACGTATCTGATATATGTGTATAGGAATCAATCTTGCGTAAAGCAGATATCCTTGAATTAAAAAAAAAATTATCCTTTATCAACATATTTGCTCGATTTAATGATCAACAGGAAAAAATGAAATAATAAAAGTGTCGTTAAAGATTCCAATAACTTCCTGTTGATAAAATTAGATAAAAACATTGTTGCTTCTTAAGTATTTTTCGCATTTACTTTTAGATTATTTTCACAGGGTAGTAAATAATACAATAATAGAAACATGTAATTGTATAAGATTTTATAGGAAATTGTCGGCTTTATTTGAGTCACAATATATTAAAATTATTGTTTTTATTTGCCCCTAAATAAAATATGAAATTGCCGCTTCCAATTAAATTTAATTACAATTGCCAGACACCAAAACTCCAATTAAATTCGATTTGTATTAAAACAGTAGTTTAACGTTTTTTCATGAAATTGATTTTAAATTTTTGCACCACATACAGTTAAAACTTAATTTGATGAAAAACGTTTGAAAAATTGTTAAAAATTAAAAAATATTAAAAATGAAGAACAGGTTTAATCAAAAACATTAGTATCAAAAACATTAGTATATTATACATCAAGGTAGAGAAGATATTTTTTCGGCAACCGTCTGGGAATTACCCACTTATCGAAACAAATTTAATTACCAATAACAACGTTGCCAAATTATGTATAATGTTCGGAAAACTGATATTAGTGAAAAATGTTCGGTAATTGTAAATAGTTTGTGTACGAATTTTAATAAATTTTAACAGAAATAGTCGAAAAAGTAAAGAAAAAATCTAAATTTTTACCAAAAAATACGTATTTTTACCAACAGTTAATTTAGTAAACAATTAATTATATAAAAAAGTATTAGAAAATGTTATTAAAAATGAAGAAAATCAAGAACAAAATAACTTTAATTCCCGTATAAGAAATAGTTCAATTGAACCAGTTTTAATAAATTTTTTCTAAAAAAAAACTGAAAAATCGGAAAATAACTTAATTGTGGTTTTTTAATAACACCGTTGCCAAGTTGTGTAAAATATCCGAGAATAAAAAAAATTGTAATTTAGGGAAAAACCACCGTATAAAAAAAACAGATGTTAGAATTTTAATAAATTTTAACTAAAAAAGTCAACAAATTTGAGAACAAATAAAATTACCCTAAAAATACATACTATCGACTTTACCAAAATTTTCGCGAATTCAGGAAAATTCAATTTGGTAAAAGAAAAAATGACGAAAATTAAGAACAAAAAATAAAAATAGTCTAAATGAACGAGTTATAATGAATTTTACCCAAAAAAACCGAAAGTTTTTAAAAAACATCCCAGGAACAATTTTTAATAACAATGTTGCCAAGATGTGTAAAATATCTGAGAATCCAAGAATACTTAATTTAGGACCAACCGAAGAAAGCACATGTTTTAATAGTTATTAAAAATGGAGAAAATCAAGAATGCATGTATTGCTAAGTTATTAAAATTTTCAGTAAATCCAGGAAAATTTAATAAAAAAAAATGATTAAAAATTAAGAACATAATAATAAAAAATAGTCCAAATGAACGAGTTTTAATAAATTTTACCGAAAAAAGTAGAAAAATTTATAAAAAAAAACATCCCAAGGAACACAATTTTTAATAACAACGTTGCCAAGTTGTGTAAAATATCTGAGAATACACAAGAAAATGTTTTAATAATTATTAAAAATCGAGAAAATCAAGAATGTATGTATTGATAAGTTGTCAAAATTTTCTGTAAATCCAGGAAAAATTAATAAAAAAATGATAAATACGAAAATTAAGAATAAAATAATAAAAATAGTCCAAATGAGCGATTTTTAATAAATTTTACCCCAAAAAAACAGAAAAATGTACTAACATAACATCTCAAGGAATACAATTTTTAATAACAATGTTGCCAAGTGTAAAATATCTGAGAATCGAGGAATACTTAATTTAGGACCAAACGAAGAAAGAAGAAAATGTTTTAATACTTATTAAAAATGGAGGAAATCAATAATTTATGTATTGTTAAATGGTCGAAATTTTCCGTAAATACAGGAAAATTTGGTAAAATGAAGAAAAATTATGAAAATTAAGAACAAAATAATAAAAACAGTCCAAATGAACGAGTTTTAATAAATTTTACCCCAAAAAACAGAAAAATGTACTTACAAAACATCCCAAGGAATACAATTTTTAATAACAATGTTGCCAAGTTGTGTAAAATATCTGAGAATCGAGGAATACTTACTTTAGGACCAAACGAAGAAAGAAGAAAATGTTTTAATACTTATTAAGAATGGAGGAAATCAAGAATTTATGTATTGTTAAATGGTCGAAATTTTCCGTAAATACAGGAAAATTTAGTAAAATGGAGAAAAATTATGAAAATTAAGAACAAAATAATAAAAACAGTCCAAATGAACGAGTTTTAATAAATGTTACCCAAAAAAGGCGAAAAATGTATCAAGCAAAACGTCCCCACAATTTTTAATAACAACGTTGCCAAGTTGTCTACGATATTTGAGAATCTAGCTAATTTAAGACAGAACCAAAAAAAAATCAAGTTGTCGAAAAATCGATTAAAAATTAAGAACCAAACAATAAAAATAGTCCAAATGAACGAGTTTTGATAAATTTTACGCAAAAAAGTAGAAAAATTTATAAAAAAAAAACATCCCAAGGAACACAATTTTTAATAACAACGTTGCCAAGTTGTTTAATATATCTAAAAACCCAGGAATACCTAATTTAAGACCAAAAGAACAAAGCGCAAGAAAATGTTTTAATAATTATCAAAAATGGAGGAAATCAAGAATGTTGTCAAAATTTTCTGTAAATCCAGGAAAATTTAGTAAAAGAAAATGGATTAAAAATGAAGAAAACAAAAAAAGTACCCATATGAACGAGGTTTAATAAATTTTACCCAAAAAAGCCGAAGATTTATATAAAAAAAACATCCCAATAAACACAATTTTTAATAACAACGTTGCCAAGTTGTTTAATATATCTAAGAACCCAGGAACACCTAATTTAAGACCAAAAGAAGAAAGCGCAAGTAAATGTTTGAATAATTATCAAAAATGGAGTAAATCAAGAATGTTGTCAAAATTTTCTGTAAATCCAGGAAAATTTAGTAAAAGAAAAACGATTAAAAATGAAGAAAACAAAAAAAGTAGTCCAAATGAACGAGTTTTAATAAATTTTACCCAAAAAAGCCAATAATTTATAAAAAAAAATAAACATCCCGAATTTTGAAAAATTATTAAGAATAAAGAAAAGTACCATAAATTGTAATAAATTAACCAAAAAAATCGAAAAATTTAAATTTTCTCTGAAAATACATAACAGCTAATTTCTATGAATCTAAGAAAATCCAACTTAGGGGCACATTATTCAAAATCAAGAAAAGTACCAGAAAATGTTAAAAAATAAGTTGTTGAGAAATCAATATTTTGATAAATAATAAATTTTGTAAGAAAAATAATAAAATAAAATAGAGCTCAAGAAAATAAAACGTTAAATTTAAAAATGGTATATTTAGATTTAAACAAAATATGAAGAAAAAAAATCTTACAATATCTGGAGGGCTCCCTTGTGGCATTTCCAAAAATCTCTCCTGTTTATAAATGATATTAGTTGGTGCGGACATCATCTTGTTTGAAATTATTAATAAACACTCTATACAAAAACAAGTCACTCTTGACACTAACTTAAATCTGCGTTCAACATACTTTAAATAGACACATTTTTACTGGTTTACCCAAGAGATACGAGATAATCGAAAATTAATTTTTGGATTATGAAATAACCATGTTTTGTAACATCATCATTGTTGTTTATTTAATTAATGATTTTTAGATTTATTAGCATCATTTGTTTTGATAACATTTTGTTGGATTTTCTTATGGTTTTTTTTTATTTTTTATAAATAATTATATTTTAAACTAGCTCTGTCCGTTCCCAGATTTTTCAAACTTTTATCCCCATTTTTACCCCTCCAACTGTTATATCAAATGATAGGTCATTGTTAGCAAATTTGAAAACAATTTTTTTTATAATTTTATGTGACCTACTTTTAGACTTATGGAGAAGTTTTCAGATCGAAGATATTTTTCTATATTTAACAGTAATATTAAAATTAGATATCTTTAATAATTTGTATGAAAATAAAGTTTGTCTGTAAGAAATCATCAAGAGAGTTATCGAAGAGTATATTTTGTCCTGCCTTTAATAAAGTTTCTTTTATTTTGACATATACGCATGCGCATTCACCACATCTTTTAAGGTCGTCTTTAATAAAATACAGGCTTCCCGTACTTTATTTAAATAAAGGAGAGGTGTCTTCTAATAAAAGTTCTCTTATCCTGACACTTTTTCTGCCATTCTGTCATATTTTGATGTCAATACTGTCATTTCGTATATTTACATTTTTTGAAAGGCGTCGTCCAAACGTTCTTGTGCATCGTGTTTATTTGCACAATATAAGTATTTTTCAGTTTCGAGGATTTTTTTTTCAACAAGTGGGATGTGGAAAGAAATCAAGACAAGTCTTTTACAATTGACAAAAAAATTATTTAGCGTCAAAACAATTCGCCAGCATACATCCTTACTGCTTGAACAATGGACTGAGAAAGAAAAAACTAATCAAAAAAGGTTTGTACCATTAACTATTAAATAGGTACCCATATCTTTTAACAAATTATATTATAATAATTTTTTATTACTTATGCAGTTCAGGGATTGAAGAACCCTATTCAGAGAAGGACGTGCTTCTTCAGGAAATAAGGGATTTAGTTCAAGAAGAAAAAGAAATGAAAAATATGAAACACCAAAACAAGAAAATAAAAAAGATACATTCTGAAGAAGGCAAAAATATAAGAAATAACATTGCTGTTGTTAGGGGTAAAGGGGTAAAAATAAAAATAAAATTTTGAATAAACATTTCCATTTATTTATGACTTTTAAATTACAATATAGAGGGTGTGAATAAATTTGACTTCCAACACCATAGGCCAAATTGGCCCATCGAGGTAGTGAAGTTATGCATCCTTTTCAAAATAATAGTTGTTTAAAAGGGATCCATTCACTATCAGTGTAAATTTAATAAACTTAACCCAAGAATACTAGAAAGACCAAGATAAAAAACTGTTTATTTACCGCTGCGCATAATAATGGCCTGATAGAAGTCTGCGATCATCATGAAAAGTTGGTGGGAGAGAACAAAACGGTGTGCAGTCAGAACTGACCGTTAAACGAAAATATGTTTCTGCGCACTGTTCATCCGTGACATCATTGCGGACTTCTAGCAGACCAACCCCACGATATATATTTCTTATCCTGGTCTTTCTAGTATCCTTGACTTAACCTATATAAATTTCTAAATTTAGTGGTAGTACATTAAAATATTCACTTGGTTGGTTTCTATATAAACAGGAGTGACAGTTAGTCAAAATGACTGCACACTTATATACATGTTCTACATCAGTCAACAAAAGTTTTTGGTTTTTTTTGAAATCAACAAATGCAAATTGACTCATCACTTTCCGGAAACCCCATTCCACCGCCCCTCGAAGAACTTTCATGCTAGCACTGAAGGCTACTTCATGCGGCACCAAATTTGCAGGCTGCCTCGGAAATTGCGATAAAAGTAGAGGTCTTAATCCATAAGCTTGGTACAAAATTTTCATTATTAGGTAGCATACAATTTTGCTCCAACTGTTGATGCACATGTGATTCCCTGAACATTCCAGCATCGTGGCGCCTTCCAAGCCATGCTCCCAATAAATAAAATAAATTAATTATTAGTCCATCAGGGGTCAGTAAAGATTGATATTTTAAGCAATGCACTCTTTTATGTCCTGAATAATGTCCTCTTGGTCTATTCCAGGACGACAAAATTTTTTTACAAATTGTGATAAAGACTGCTCCGAACAATTGAACATAACTTTTAAATCAGCCAAACGATTAGGGTAGCATAGACGTCGAAGCAACATACACAACGCTGTCAAGCCTATAAACAGAACATTAATAGTTTTAACTATTTCTATCTTATCAAAAGCATATTAATAAACCATCAGTTTTATTTCCATTTTCAGTTACTATGTCTTCTGGAATTCGAAGTGCATTCCTTAACCTAATTACATCATTCCTCAAAAAACAAAAATTTGTTTTTACTTGTTCTTCTGTATAATTGTCTATCTTAAATGGAACTCCATTATTGGGCTCATTATTAATCACTCCAATAATGTTATGAAGAAGCAGAAGCTCTATGTCTTCATCTCCAGCTCTCTATATCATGGCAATTTCTAATTCTTCCTCCATTATTAAACATAAATCAAAACACAGCTCTACTATTATTTTTTAGATTAAAAAACAACAAAAAAAAACGTGTTAAATGACTATAACACAACCCAAAACAAAACTCAAATAAATGTCAATCACATCATCTGTCATCTGATAAATTAAAGAAAATGTCATAATAAAGTTTCAAGCACAAGTCGCTCGATAGTTCAATTTTAAAACCACCTTAAGGGATCTTTTATTACAGTATCTTTTATTAAAGGCGGCCTCTATTTGAATGCTTCGATAACTCTCTAAATGATCAATAATCAAATATTTATGTACTGTATCTATTTGTCAAATGTGTCAAATATGGGACTAATAAATTCCACTTTCAACAAATATAAATGCGCATGTCTGTAGATTCAATGAAATTATAATAAAATAATAATAATAATATTTAGGTAGTAATAATCACAAAAACAATAATTCAGTCAAACTAATTCCCATCAAAAAGTACAATTTCAACGAGACCATCTAATGTACAAATGGAACTTTGTGATATGTCACATTTTGGACAATAACTTTTTATAGATTTGAGAGCGACTTTTTTTTCTTGCATATTTTGCTCAGCTCGTTGTCGCGAGCATTTTGACATATAGGGTGTGTTTTGTCGTGACCACACCAATTCCGGTTTATTGAATTTGGCTCGTTTTGTTGTGTCTAAAAACTCATTCCCGTTTAACTATTCATTCTGTCTAGCTAGGTGGAATAGAACACGAATTAGGCGCGGAAGGGGAAAAGACATTACCTTTATTATTATTATTTGTGCATAATCTAAAATTTCTGGTAAAAATTAATCAGATATGAATCCAGAACGAGGACAAATTCTGCAAACAGACGATGGGCAGCATATTTGGTTTAATGAAAACAGTAAGTTGTCTAGGTACTTAAAAATTGAAATTATTCACAATAAACTTTGTTTTCCATTTTAGCTGGTTGTTATGAGTTTGTCTCCATACAATCAGACTCTTCAACTAGTCCTTTAGAGCCTAGCACTTCAGAAAGCTCAATTAATTCTAAACAAGTTGCTGCATCTGGAACAGCTGAAGGTAGAGTTAAGTGGACCATGGCACAAACTTTATTGCTCATAGAAGAATGCGAAAAGTGGAGATCTCAATTAAGAGATTCAAAAAGCAGGACGATAGAAATTTTCAAAACTATTGTACTGCAGATGAAAACACATGGAGAAACATTTTCTGCTGAACAGTTAATGAACAGAATGAAAGTATTGTTAGGAAAGTACAAGGAAGTAAAAGACCACAATGCTACAAGTGGCAACTCCAGGAAAGACTGGGAATATTTAGATATCATGAAGAAGTACACAGGGGATGGTCCAAATATCACTCCTGTTGCAAAATGTTCCAGCCTAGGAAATAACATTATTAATTCAATAGAGTCCGAGAATAAGAATCCCAAATATGCCCAAAAACATAGTGGACAAGACAACCCAGGGAAAAACGGATTCGCAACAACCCACGAAATGATCTGGTCAAAGTATTAAAGGAATATAAAGATGACGTAAAAGAACGAGAAGAGAAAAGACTCAAGTTATAAAAGAAAAAAAAGAGTAATTAGGATCACCCAACATCTGTTTTGTTTCATATCAGGAATATTATGATAAAGTAATATCCTGAATCCTGATATTACAAGGACGATAGTAAAATTATTACTTGCAACCACATGCTTGAAAAAACATTTTACTAAAAAAATATAAGCATGTGGTTGACAGAACAGAAAGTTTAGTTGTTTTCTAAAAAAATTGTACCAATTTTAAGAATTTATTTGTTTTGTTTTTATGTTTCTTAAGTGTTGGTAAAAATATACGATAATTCACGTTGAGTTCTATTTGTGTAGACTGAAAATTTGGTATCTGTTTTTGGGGACACACTATCGATATAAAATATTTTGGATAAGCTGTGATATTTCGTTCAACCAGAAGTGATCCCGAACTTACTTAAGTAGAGCACCCAGTACATTTTTATAATCAGCTGGTCAGGATTATAAAAATGTAATAATACATGGTGTCCCTAAATTAGGCTGCCAATGCTCTAGGACAAATTCCTCGTGTCAAATTAATCGATGGAACTGTGTGAAATTTATTAACAATAAACTTATTTTTTAAACTATAACACCCTGTATTCTGGAAAAGGCACCCTTTACGGACATATTAATTTAGGCTGCCAATGTTCTAGGACAAATTCCTCGTTTCAAATTAATCGATGGAACTGTATGAAATTTATTAACAATAAATTTATTTTTTAAACTATAACACCCTGTATTCTGGAAAAGGCACCCTTTACGGACATATTAATTGTCCTAGAGCATTGGCAGCCTAATTTAGGCATGGAGTTTCATTTAAAGAATCACCACTCGTACCAAATTTCTGATTTCAACTCCATCTGGTTTCCCCAAAACATCAAATACCAACTCATCAGGAATCACCATGTAGGTAGGTATATTCAAGTTTATTTTAAGGATTTTGTTTTTGTTCGAATGCAATAATTATTGTTTTTAAATAAAATTAAGAAAGACATTACAAAAATTTTATTTTTGAAAGATATAACTACACTGTTCCTAATGCGCCACCCTGTATTTTGTTTTCTTTAAAAAAGTTATTGTCTTCCAAGTGCCCATAGCCTTTGAGTTAAATAATGCCTAACAATTTCTCCTGCAGCTTCATCAATATTTTGTCCAATTCCATGTTGTTCTAATAATTCCACTTGTTGTAAACCTTCCTGGATATAAATTTCAACATCATCATCATGTAACAAACATATGTTGTGTAAAACACAACATGCTGTAACAGTGTTAACAGTATGTTGCATGTCGCTCATGTCCAGACACTCTAACAATCTCTGAAATCTCCCTTTTAACAATGCAAATGTATGCTCAATTTTAACTCTCGTTTTTGACAACATTGTATTAAAATATATTTTTTGTTCAGTTAAATTCCCATTATTTCTGTAAGGTGTGATAAGAGAATCTTTACAAGGATAGCCTGCATCTCCAATTAAATAATAATGTGGAGCACGTAAGTCCCTACCAATGTTGTATATATCTGAAGTTCTAAATATTCTAGAGTCATGTACACTTCCAGGCCACCTACAGTCAGCATCTATAAACATTTTTTGATGATTACATATTCCTTGTAATACAACTGAGTAAAATTTTTTTCTGTTAAAATAGGCCATACCATTATTTTTGGGATTTTTTATTCCAATATGGCATCCATCGATCACTCCAACAATATTTGACAATTTAAATTTTAAAAAACCGTTTGAATTCTGAACTTTCTCAATTTCAGATGGCTAAGTTAAAAAATGCTGACACAAATGTCTAAGTAAGCAATTATAGACTTCACTTTTGGCAACTCCAAAACGGTCAGAGATAGATCTATAACTCTAGGGTGTAGCCAAGGTCCATATAGCAATTAAGAGCGTTTTTTCAGCACTGATTTGAACATGACCTCCTAAATTTTGAGGGCGTTTCTGAAATTCAGGAAATGGTGCTACTTTCTCAAGGATAATTTCAAAAACATTTCGAGACATTCTAAAATGTTGTTTGAAAGTACAAAAATTGTATCTTGCCACTATTTCCTCTACATATCTTGCTATTTTCGGAATCTTTTCAATTAGATTAAAAAAAAACTGCCATATAAAGTAATCTTACGTTTCACAAATACGTTCCAAAACGTTTGGATCCAAACATTCTTCAGCATTTTGATTATGTTTATTATTAATCAAAATAACTGCTGCATTACATACAATATCAACATTAACAGCCGTTTTTGGTCCTTCGAATGTCGTAGCGATTTGTCATATGTCAGAATATAATTCGGCCGTTTTCTCGCTCCTATGCCAAAAACCCATTCCAGTTTCCCGCAACAAAACGCACCTATAATTTGGGTCGAAAGTCGAATATCTCATAAACTCCCATTTGTACATAAGGGAGTTTATGAGATTTTACATTTTGGGCCATAACTTTTTATAGAGTTGAGAGCGACTTTTTTTTCTTGCATATTCTTGTTCAGCTCGTTGTCGCGAGCATTTTGACATATAATTTGGATCTAAAGTCGAATATCTCATAAACTCCCATTTGTACATAAGGGAGTTAACGATATTTTACATTTTGGGCCATAACTTTTTATAGAGTTGAAAGAGACTTTTTTTCTTGCACATTTTTGCTCAGTTCGTTGTCGCGAGCATTTTGACATACAATTTGGGTCGATACTCGAATATCTCATAAATTCCCATTTGTACATAAGGGAGTTTATGAGATTTTACATTTTGAGCCATAACTTTTTATAGAGTTGAGAGCGACTTTTTTTTCTTGCATATTTTGCTCAGCTCGTTGTCGCGAGCATTTTGATATACAATTTGGGTCGAAACTCGAATATCTCATAAACTCCCATTTGTACATAAGGGAGTTTATTAGATTTTACATTTTAGGCCATAACTTTTTATAGAGTTGAAAGCGACTATTTTTCTTGCATATTCTTGTTCAGCTCGTTGTCGCGAGCATTTTGACATATAATTTGGGTCGAATATCTCATAAACTCCCATTTGTACATAAGGGAGTTTATGAGATTTTACATTTTGGGCCATAACTTTTTATAGAGTTCAGAGCGACTTTTTTTTCTTGCATATTTTTGCTCAGCTCGTTGTCGCGAGCATTTTGACATATAATTTGGGTCGAATATCTCATAAACTCCCATTTGTACATAAGGGAGTTTATGAGATTTTACATTTTGGGCCATAACTTTTTATAGAGTTCAGAGCGACTTTTTTTTCTTGCATATTTTTGCTCAGCTCGTTGCCGCGAGCATTTTGACATATAATTTGGGTCGAAACTCGAATATCTCATAAACTTCCATTTGTACATAAGGGAGTTAACGATATTTTACATTTTGGGCCATAACTTTTTATAGAGTTGAGAGCGACTTTTTTTTCTTGCATATTTTTGCTCAGCTCGTTGTCGCGAGCATTTTGATATATAATTTAGGTCGAAACTCGAATATCTCATAAACTCCCATTTATATATATTTTTATATCTGAAAAAAATCGCTACTCAACCAGAAGCGTAGATGAAGAGGGTAAAATACAATACAATATTTTGATTAAATATAAAAAACAACAATAAAACTATATAAACTTTTAGATTGTTATGACGACAACTATATCATCACGTGAACTTGGAATTCCTTAAAATTTTGTTGATTATTATTCATAACAATTATCAAATGAGACAAAAGTTGCATATATTGAATCATCTTTTTTATCGTATATAAAAGAATTTCTTTGATGCAAGCTTGTCAATGTTTACATCATCAAATGTTTTGTTCACCTTTAACATTTTTTGATTAAAATCACGATTGATTTATGAATTTTGTTACACATTCTGGTCTATTACCTGTTTCTGTATTTATTATCGATTTTAAAAATTTATATTTGTTGGGTCTAACTGAGTTACAGGGTGTTTTGTCAATATTGTTCATTCCTCGTTTTTTAGGTACCACACTGTATATTTATGTCATATTTAGCAAGCTTGTTCTAGTCTTTTATTACATTCGACTGACATATTAACCCAAATTAAAATTCAGGTCCGGCTTAAAAAATATATCAACATTATTTTCACGATGAACAACACCCTGTATTTTAGAATTTTAAAAATTGGTTTCCAAATTTGAAAAGGACGGAAAAAAATACTACCCGTTTCATTCTGCTAGTCAAACTTAAAAATTGTTATTTTTGTCAAATTCGTGCACTTTTGGTCAATATGGGAAAAACAAACTATGAAAAAGGAAAACGACCGACAAATATCGATCTTTTGTATTTTTTTCCGATTTTTTGCGTATTTTCATTCATTTGCAATAGTTTGTGTTTTTTTCGATTTTTTGCGATTGTCTGAACATTTTTTTCCTATTTTTTGCGGTCTTTTTTATGATTTTTTTTGAATTTTGGTTCTATCTTTTTGCGCTTTTTTTACGGTTTTTTATTGAAATTTTTTGGTAATTATTTGCGATTTTTTTCAAATCTTTCTATTTTTCGTTTTTTTTTGCGTTTTTATGCAAATTTTTACAATTTTTTTGAAAGTTTTTGCCATATTTTTCACTTTCTTACGTTTTTTTTAAAGACTTTTTTTCCGTCTTTTGAGTTTTTCCGTTATTTTTTGTTTTCTACATTTTTTTTTTGGTTTTAGCGTTTTTTTAACATTTTAGAATGTTGTTTTTAATTTTTATTTCCAATAATTTTCTGATTTTTTCAACTTTTTTAAATGTTTTCTTTTTTTCCTACTTTTTCTCGTTTTTTGTTCTCGTCTTTTTAAAAATTTTTTCAATTTTTTTTTCTGTTTTATGATTTTTTGCGTTTTTTGATATTTCCTCATTTTTTCTCATTGTCCTGTTTTTTTCTCTTCTTTATTTTCTCATTTTTTCTTATTCCTCTGATATTTTCGATTTATTTCATTTCTCTAGAAATTTTTGATTTTTTTTTAAATTTTTTAGACTACAAATGTTTTCGGTTGTCGAGTTATTTTTTACGATTTTTTTCCTATTATTTGCATTTGTAATTTTTTGTGATTTTTTTCGATTTTTGTTTCCCATTTTGTTGATTTCTTGCGAAATTTTTAGTGACTTTTTTCCTGTTTGCCGATTTTTACCGTTTTTGCGAATTTTTAATCTTTGCTCTACTTTTTCCTGTTTTTCCAATTTTTTCTATTTTTTCCTGTTTTTTATTTCTATTTTTTACTATTTGTTCATGTTTTTTTTTCAATTTTACCTATTTTCCTATTTTTGCATCTATTTTCCTGTTGTTCCCTATTTTTTCCATAATTTTCTCAATTTTTTCTTGTTTTTAGTATCTTATCTATTTTTTTCTAATTTTCCAATTTTTTATGTTTTTCCCATTTTTCTTGTTTCTCTCTATTTTTCGTATTTTTCCCTTTATTCTCAGTTTTATTATTTTTCTTAATTTCTCTATTTTTTTACGTTTCCTCATTTTTTCAATTTTTTCAGTTTTTCTTATTTTTTCTGTTTATACTTTTTTCTTGTTTTTCCTGTTTTTCCTGCCACGTTTGAAAATAGGAGAAAATTAAAAAAATAGGAAGAATTGGAAAAAATTAGAAATATGGGAAAAAATAGGAAGAATTAAGAAGAAATAGTAGAAAATAGGAAAAATAGGAAAAAATAGAAAAAAATGAGTAACAATTCATATATTTTTTTTTATACTACACATTTTATTCTGTTACTAAAACTTTAAACTCAAACTTAAAAATTGTTCATTTTTGTCAAATTCACTTTTGGTTAATATGGGAAAAACAAAATTATAAAAAAGGAAAACGAACGACAAATATCGATCATGTTAATGGAAAAATATTAGAAAATAAAAAAATATAGTAAGAAATAGGAGAAAATTGAAAAAAATGGGAAAAAATAGGAAGAATTAAGAAGAAATAGAAGACAATAGGAAAAATAGGAAAAAATAGGAGGAAATAAGAAAAATAGAAAAAAAAAAGAGAAAAATATATCTATTTTCCTATTTTTTCTTCGGCTCACTCCCTTTTTAGGTATTCACGTACCCATGCTTGTTCTTTGAAATTATTAATAATTAATAAAAAATATTTAACCAAACGAAGCCTAAGCATACTTGATATTTTAATGATTTTTGTATTACGAATTTTCCGGAAAAAAATAGATAAATTAAAAATTTTAATAGTAGAACCAAATGTTACTCGGTTCTCCGTTTTATCACATATTCGGGGCAATTTTTTAAATTCTGATATATTTACAGGGTGTTGTTTTGGGGTTTATCAAATTTTACTAATTTTCTTAAGATAGACCTTGGAATTTAGCTTAAGCTCTTACCCAGGACAATTGGCTTGTAAAGCCATACAAATATGTAAGAATCTACAGGGTGGTTCTAATGTTATGGTTCAGGAAAATGACCATAATACATTCTGACTTTAAAAAATATTTCTATGTAACTTAACTTTTTTCCGTACTTCTTAAATACCCGGAGCAATTTAAAAAAATATGATATACAGGATGTAGTTTTGGGAATTATCAAATTTTACAAATTTTCCTATTCTGCTGTTTTACGTGTGCCCTTGAATATTTTACACATAACCTCAAAATTAAAATATAATCAATACCATATGTTGAGTATTGTTTTTAATGACGCATGTTAAGGTGTGTTTGTATGAATAAATTTGTAGCATGATTTTTGACTAAATTAAAAAAATTACGGATGATCGAATTTTAATTAAATCGCGAAAAAATGTATTATACGATTATATTTTTGGGGTGAACCCAAACCTTTTAGACTGCATTTAACCGCAAAAGCGGTATTCCAGCATCTCTTTCTCTTGAAAAGTAATTAATCAACTTCAAAATTAAACTTTGCTCTTTCTCGTCATACCGGGAAGGCATTTTGTCAATAAAAAATGAATTGAACTGTCAAAAGTAATAAATAACATTTACGTCGACATTGGTTAAGAAATACGTTAATGGCGTCATAATTCCGTCTCATCCATTTCATGATTGAGAGTTGGACAAAGTATGACGTAACGGTAAAGGATGGTAAACAAACTTTACTAAATTTGAAATAAATATACAGTGTGGTTCCGAAGAAACGAGGGTTGAAAGAAATGTGCAATATTAACGACACACTTTGTAACTTAGTTACCAAATATGGGAATCGCCTAACTCTCTATTTACAGATAACGTAAGTCGGTTTACTTATGAAACACCCTGTATCATTTTCAAATAAATTTAATAGTACTGGCAACAGCGCTAATATCATCTAAATTAGCGTATTTCAAAGCCAACGATAATAAGAATGATCTTTTTTCTATAGAAATGTCAATTTGGCGTTAAACTAAAAATGAGTAAAACTCAAATTTTGAAAAATTCGACGCTTCTGCAGCTGTACGCCAGAGCCGAGGCGCCAAATCGTGATTATTATGGTTTAACTATAGCTGAAACTTGCGTAAGTTGTTATCGTTTTTTTTCTGTTATATACTATAATTTTTTAGCAAGATAGATGTAAATTAATCTAATATTTGTTTATATTTAATTCAGAAAATTATTTTATATTGCATAATTTCGAATTAGCAACTACGATCGTCAATTTAATATGGCAACAAATATATATCGAGTCTATTTTTAGGTTCTATTTTAAATTTAAACTAATTGAGAGAATGAGCAATATATCATTGCCAGGACGAACTTTTAGTATGTTTAAATAGTTTGTTAATAAATAATTGAAAAACTACACTATATATGGTATAAGTAGCGGGAAAGTAAAAATAGATCAAAAATTAATCATTTTTGGGCTTTTTCGAGTTGAATCAGGACAAAACCGGTTTTTTTCTTCGTTTAACGTATAGCAAAATTATGACAAAAAAACTCCATTATCTTTTAATTGGTAACAGTTGCAATTTTTTTTAATATTTTCTAATTGGGTATATAGAATTTGAATCTGAAATCTAAATTTTAAAAATTACTTCATACATACAGACAGACAGACATGGAATTCAGTAATGAACTTTTTTTAAATTCGTCGAATATAGAATCTGATAAATACCAGTCTATTAGATTATAATGAGGTGTATCGAAAACTTTATAATATATAAAATTGTTATTAACAATAAATTTAAAAGTAAAATGAGTAGTCAAAAATATAATAATTAAAAATGATATAATAATAAAAAATAATCTAGTAATAAAAAATCACGCGATATTTAAAAATACTCGTTTAAAAATATTTGTTTAAGATAACGCAAAAGTTATAAATAAAATAATTAAAAATTAAAAAAAAAATCTTATGCCATTTTAACCATGTTCCTTAGGATGTACAATTCTATTACTCTTCTGGATAAAGAATTTGAATCCGAAATCAGAATTTTCGAATTTATACAAGGTGTTTTTTTAAAAAGTTTCCACCCCCGATTTAGGCTTACCCAATAATTTTTGGCAAAAATGGCGAGACACGTCGATTTTTGATTTGAGGGGGACAAAATTTTTGATAACAAACATCACTTTAACGTCAACCCCCTTCACCCCTCGCCCCTCAACTTTAAAATTTAAATAGGGAACATACCATGTGTGGCATATTAGGGAAAGGGTAATTCAATGCAGAATTCAAATCAATAAGTTTATTTTTTTTACTACCCGGCTGAACAGAATTACAAGGTGTTTTTTCCTACCCTCACTTTACTCTCGCACAATAATTTTTGAGAAAAATAGTGAGACACGTCGACTTTTGATTTAAAGGAAACGAAATTTTTGACAAAATTTGTCGCTCTACCTTAACCCCCTTCACCCCCACCCTGTAACATGAAAATTTGCATGGGCGATACACCATGTGTGGCACATCAGAGGAAAGGTAATTCAATGCAGAATTCAAATCATACCCTTTGTCCACTGCTAGGACAAAAAAACATTACATAATTTGTATCAATAATGTTATCAGTTTATTGTTAGGTATTTAAAAGAAGGTAAAAATAACAAAAAATTACAGCAATTGCTAAAAATGTTGTCCATCGTGTGCTAAACAAAAGTCAAGTCTGTCTTGGAATTCTTGTCTAACATTTTGAAAAATTTCCCTAGTAATGGATTGACATTCTCTTACAATTCGTACCCGAAGGTCATCAATAGATGTAGGTTTAGTTTTGTAAATTACTGACTTTGGGTGGCCCCAAAGCCAGAAATCGCAAGGAGTCAAATCTGGAGATCTCGCAGGCCATTCTATTGCTCCTCTTCTACCGATCCAACGTTGTGGGAAATGGTCATCTAGCCATTGTCTGACTGGTAAATGATAATGACCACCAGCAAAACATAACCAGCACTGGAGTTTACTTATTCGTCAATCATCACCACAAACTAATGTTCACTGATCTCGTAACTTGATATTCGATATTTCGACGTTTTCAGACGGGTCCAAAACAGACAACAGCGCATGTGCTGGATTCTATCATATGAACTCTGAGAGAATATGTATTCTAAACCTGGGATATGTGGCAAAGGAGTTTCAATCGGAAATTACTGCATATACTTACATTAATGTGATTTTGCGCGAGAATCTTAGCAATAAGAGGATCTGTATAATCCCTTAACCCATTAGTTCCCGTAACTTTTTTTGTTGGAATTTTTTCATCAAACTTTAAATCAGCGCTAAATTTGGCTCCAGGAATATGAAAAAAATGTTAAAAAAATTTTTAACGATTGCCAAATTTTCAAAATTGAGTGGTGCCGTACGGCATCGCTGGGTACTAACGGGAGTAAGTCTGGTTTGGTATAACCATGTTGTTATCGACAACAATAATTGTGTTTTTAGTGCAAATATCAGTAAATACAAGATAGAAAGGTACAAATAATAAATGTAGAGTATGTACTCTTATTTGAAATGAGCATATATTTATTTAAATTCGAAAACTTTAGAACATTGTTTACATTTTTGTATGAAATAAGGCAAAGCAGTTGACACATAGTCCAATTCGACACTTACTACACATTGTTCGCGTCTGTGATTTGCAGTTAGTTCTTGCACACCTTTTACGGCTCTTCTCCGGAGTGTGCACGACATTATGGTCTAAGTGATCGAAACGAATGTCGTCCAAAACTCTTGATGATGATATATATCTCCCAGACTGTTCTGGATTTCTCCTTGCAACTGCATATCGAGTGAGATACGTCTCTGCAATTCTCCTTCTGAATTCAAGTTGGGATATTTTATTTGTCTTTTTATTAAGAATCCAACAATTTTGAATCACTGCATCAATATTCCATGAAAATAAAGGCCACCACCACTTCTTATTCCTGATGCTGATCCTGTAAACACTGATGTTCTGACAGCGTGTCACCTAGAATTCAATAAATCGACTCATTTCTATATGACTGGCACTGCATGTTCTAAACATCGTCGCTTCAACGCGACTTTACCTATCGCATGAAATCGAGACGTTGGGACATATCGTTATCGCTAGAATATACAACCTAACCTCATTTATTGGTCAAAATATGGGTGTAATCCATCACACCAAGAAAATCTCTTTCTTGCATAAATGTAGCTTTTATATTATTTTTGTCTTCATCGTTTCTTGGAAATTGTACATATTACCCAGAAAACGTTTCGATGATGGCAATAGTCACTTGATGAATTACCTCCGATATACTTTGTCGGGCCATGACGACGTTGTAAGCACTACAAAGAACTTTATTATGCCTGATAATGCCACAGGATTGTTACCAGAAGAATCCTATGAAACACATATTGTATATGTTCAACCTAAATAGATCTTTAAATCTAATATCGTCTATAGAGTAAGGATCACTTTCCTAGCTCATTATCCTTAGTTCCATATTTGCTATTCGAATATCCTCCAGTCTTTTCTCCTTCTCGACCACCAGAATACGAAAGAAATTATCAGGCAATATTTTGCTAAATTTAAACCTACATCAATTTAAACAAATAAATACTATGATTTTATTATTTTTTATATGGATATTTGACAGGATATATTTTTCGGACTATGATATAAAAGTTACTAGAATTCACCAGAATATAACTAATGTTTTTCTATCGAGTAATATATTACCGAAAATGTCCGAAGTGCAGTCGACCGGGACACACAGTACCAAAAAATGCAACAGTCGATTTCCAGAGTAGATATCGACAGTAGAAAACTAAGTGTCGAATTCTATGTGACACAGGGCCCCACTGCTGGTCCATTAAATCTGTTCCCCCCATTCCTCTATTGTATCTATAAATCAAGTGAGGCATCTGTATTGTTATGTTTATTTTTTGTTCAGGTGAGTAGCGTTTCACTGGTACAGTTGGTTTTACACCAAACAGGGTGGAACCAACAGTCACAACACCATTGTCTTTCCACTGAGCAATGAGTATTCCGTCGTTTCTTTCAATCGCACTTGCAAATGCTGCTCGTGTTTGCTTTTGAAATTCCGCTTTGCTGGGCAACGTTGTGTTTTTTGATGAACAAAGAAGATCTGTTTTAGGCTTTTCTGTATTTGTAAGCAGGCCTTTTTTCGGTGTTTTTCTATCACTTACAATCTTAGCCATCCTATTTTCTCGAAAAGTACCTGTCGCAGAATATTTGTTCTCTCTTAAAAAGCAGAATAAGCTTGGCCCACAAAACAAATTATCAAGGAAAATGTTACAAGGAAGAAAACGAACAGTATCAGGAAGATCACTTAACAAATCCGGTAATGGAGCAGATGATTTTCCAAAAAGTGTGGCGTGTGTTGGGTTCATTTTTTGTATTTTACCTTGGTACAAATCAAAGTTAATGAGGTATCCATGAGAGGAATTTAGACACCACATTTTAAACCCGAATCTGATCGGCTTCCCTCTTATGAATTGCTTTATCGGGTGTCTACCAAAGTACCTGACCATACTTTCGTCGGGCACAGTGTGACGTAGTGTACACGGACTTTTCTAAGGCATTCGACCAACTTGACCACGGTATTCTTCTATCTAAGCTAGGCCGGTTGGTTCTGTCAAATTCACTAATCAGTCTTCTTTCCTCTTATCTCAGTAATAGGAAACAGTGTGTAGTTTTTAACGGCTTCAAGTCGCTCGAGTACTTGGCTACTTCTGGTGTTCCGCAGGGCAGCAACCTGGGCCCTCTACTATTTAACATATTTATCAACGATATCGTTAATACACTGGACGTAAATTGCCTATTATATGCGGATGACTTGAAGATTTACTGTCAAGTTTTCCGAATGTGAAAGACTTTCTCAAAATTTGGAACGTCTTGAAATTTGGTGTCTAAATAATAACCTATCTCTTAATGCAAGTAAATGTAAAGTAATGTCGTACACACTAAAGACTGATTGTATTAATTTTGAGTATAAAATTAATAATTCTGTCCTTGAGCGACCTTCCACTTTTACCGACCTGGGTGTTACGTTTGATAGAAAGCTTTCCTTTATTGCTCACATTGACACTGTTTATTCTGCTGCCAACAAGATGTATGGATTTATAGCGCGGAACTCCCGAGATTTTGCACATCCGGAAACCATGAAAACATTATATTATGCATATGTTAGGTCAAGAACTGAGTATGCGGATATAATTTGGAGCCCATTTTATGATACTCATATTCAAAAATTGGAATCAATACAAAGGCGGTTTCTAAAACTCCTGTCATTTAGAATAGACCATGTTTATCCACCACTTTCTATCAGCAACACTAAACTTCTTTCCCGACACAAAGTAAATAGATTAAGCCACCGGAGAGACTGTCATTCAGTAATCTTTTTACACAAAATCATCAGTAACAAACTTAACGATCCAAATTTTCTGCAAAAACTCGATTTTATTGTTCCAAGAATAGCATCTAGAACATGTCAAACCTTTTACCTTCCCACTCCCCGAACTAATATTTTAAAATTTTCTCCCTTACATAAAATGTGCTCAAAGTGTAACACAGTGAATTACCAGCTTGACATCTTTAATACTATTATTTCGGCCATAAAGACGTTATTGTTATTTCTTTTTTTGTATTTTTTTTTAATCTGTTAATGTGTACTCTGATGATATGTATGTATTTCTGTATGTATTTTATATTGTTCATAGATCTGTTCTGTAGTTGGGTGCAAACCTGTTTGAACAGTAAATAAGTAAAGAATAATTCAGGTCAGCCTTGGGTACAAAATGTTTAAGACATCTTTCTTTTATCAATATCATGTATTTACGTAATTTCCAGCCTTTGTCATTTTGATCAAGATCAGCATTGTTATCTGCACAGTGTATAAACTTCAGGATAGTAAAAAACCTGTTTCACCTCATAGCGTTGCTGACTAATTCATTGTGTATATCGGACTTTTGGTCCCAGTAGTGGCGATTTGAAGGAAGAACATTGTAATTGTATCCACTGAGAACCAATATCCCTACGAAACATTTTAATTCCTCGACTGTGATTGGCTGAAACCCAGTAACATTTTTTGATCTCATGTATTTGTCCGTTTCTTGTCTCAAGAGCTCCCACATCGTGTCGTCAAAAAATTGTTCGAAAATATCTACTGGTGAACGAGTAAACTTAGAATAATCACCTTCCGGAATGATGACTCAGTTTCAGGTACCGCCACTGGCAATATAGCCTCCAACTCTTCTCCACCAATTCTTTGAGTGCCAATTATTATTTCAGCTGGTGCTAACACCTGCTAAATGCCGGATGTCACAAATCTCATCATCTTCATTTCCCGATTCTTCATCAGTTTGCACCGTAGGATCAGATGGTTCGATAAATATGTCTACATCTAAATTTTCATCTGATGGAAGAGTACCAATCACATCCATTGCGTCTTGTAAAGAAAATCCTGGCCTGAAATTAAAAAAAAACAACTACCCACCCATTAGTGCCCAGTGATGCTGTTTGGCATCCTTGAGATAAATGTGCTTGCCTAAGAGGCACAAATGTAGTGTGTTAACAGAAAATATTTTCTAAGTAAAGCTACATATATCTACATTATAGAACAGCCATAAATATATTTTAGAATAACAATTATAATTACTTACGCTAATAAATTTCGCAGCTGGTCGACGTCGACAAATTTATCCATCTTTGGAAGGTATTTATCATTATAAAGCACGGAATCAGAGACACAACTGAAGTAACCACGTGTTCCAGTAACCTTCCAGCTCAGGTAGAGAGACCCAACTAAACAGAAAGGTCGTTAGAAAAAAATTCTCGATACCGACTCTATGTAGCGATGCCAAACGGCATCGCTGGTCACTAATGGGTTAAAGCAATGAAAATGGTGGAAATACAGTCCAAACTAGTGTTAGACTGTCGTAAAAGTAAAAACCTGGTAGAACATACGATAACTCTTGAATGGATACCTAGACAAGGAATATTGGATGGAACTTCCGGCAATAAGATAGTCCAAAGCACTCATAAAAGATCCACCCAAGAGCAGAGACACTTTGCTGTTATTCTTAAATAAAAGGGAGCTTAAAACTGCACTAGGTGTCCTGACAGGACACTTGGGGCTCAGAAGACACCTGAACCTCATAGGAGTAACGGAAGATTCCCTGTTCAGGAAATTTGAGGAAGAGGACGAAACTTCTCTTTATATATAATATGCTATTGCCATAGGGAAAAGACATGGGCTACAGTATTATGAACCCGAAAACTAACATCAGAACTATTTTTGGACATTGTGAAGAGTACAGGATTTAATGAACTTGTGCCACTGTGTTTATATATTTTAATTTCTAAACGAAAGTTTGACAAGCCTTAATATTATAGATTGTCCAACAACTAAAACGACACTTCCAACATCCCCACTTCTCTAATTTTCCATTTGCTCTTTCGTTCCCCACTTCTCTAATTTTTAACCAAGCGGTCGGTTTAGTAGAATCCTTTTCAATAGTAAAGAACCCATTTGCGTCACGGTTAGATGCGCGAACGTGACGTCATAACAACAGCCATAATGAAAATTGCAAGTTCCAGTGACGTGGCGATTTTAATATTATTACCACGAATTAAGATAAATACATACCTACTAAAAAGAATAAGATTGCCTAAATTATTGTTTAATTATCAAAAATGGTGTATAGATAAAATGATTTTACTTCTTTACCTATGATTATTTATTGTGTGAATGTGTGATGTAAAATATTTTTCGAATTAAACAAAAACAATTGTACAATGAAGAAAAGAAAAGTTAACGTACTTAAATGACAAATCCGAAATATAAAAAAATCAACCCGTCGAATAGTAGTCCTAAACTAAAAATCGTAAGGGATTTGCCGATCTATATATTGTTTTTATTATCAGAAACTGCAAGGTGGTCATAAAAGTTAGAATAACAAATCATTTAGAAGGTGCCGGAGTCATATAGGTGGACGAAATATTAATTTATTAATAACTAAATTAGGACGTAAAAAAATAATAAATAAAAAAATTAAAATTACATTATTGCAGCTAATTATCCGCGCGCCACTGACATCACCGTCGCTAAGCGACGAAAGTAAACAAGTTAAAATTGTGTTTCTGCACATCGAGTTATCTATGACGCAAATGGGTTCTTTACTATTGAAACGGATTCTAGTTGGACTAAGTTTAATAATTGTTGAATATGCTTTTAAAATTAATTTGCATTTTTAGAGTATGCAACCAGTCATACATATATGTATATGTAGAGTTGCCTACTTTTAAGCTCTCGTAAATATACAATATGTTTGAAAAAGTTGGCAATAAATGGGAAACTTTTTTTATTATTAAATTTTAAAGATATTGTAATCATGTTTGAAACATTTTTTTCCAATTTTTATTCATGTTTTCCCCCCACTTTTCCCCATTTTTTTACTGATTTTTAACTTATTTTTTACAACTTTTTTTGCACTTTTTCTCCCATCCCTTTTTCTAATGGTTTCTTTGTTTCAAACTTTTATTTTTCCAACTTTGTTTTCTTTACTCCTTTTTTCCCCTACTATTTTAATGTTTTCCTTACGTTTCAATCTATTATTTTTCCAACCGTTTTTCCCACTTGTTTTTTTCCACTTTTTTCCGATACCCTGTTTTCCCTTACTCTCTTTTCCTTGTTTCGAAGTTATTTTCAGAATTGTTTTTCCCTCACTCTTTTTTTCTTACTTTTTTAACTGTTTTCTTTATGTTTCAAACCTTTATTTTTCCATCTTTGTTTTTCTCACATTTTTCACACCCCTTTCTTCTCCCTCCCCTTTTTTCCTCTACTCCTTTTTCCCCTACTTCCCAATGGTTTTTTTTATACTTCAAACTTTTATTTTTTCCATTCTTCTCCTACCTCTTTTTTTCTCCTACTTTGTATACTATTTTTTTATGTCCCAAATTTTTATTTTTACAACTTTTTTTCCCACTTTCTTACCACATCCTTTTTTCCTCCTATAATTTTTTACGTTTTTTTTATATTTTAAATTATTAATTTTACAATTTTTCTTCCTCAATTTTTTCGCCATCACCTCTTGTTTTCCACTACTTTTATACTGTTTTTTTTGTTTCAAACTTTTTTCTTTTTTTTTCTCTTCTAATCTAAGCTAATTTATTCTATTCTGGGCAAAGTTACTTTGTCCTGAGCAAAGTTACTCTACTGTGAACAAAATTACTCTGTCCTGAACAAAATTTCTCTACCTTGAACAAAGTTACTCTACCCTGAACAAAATTTCTCTACCTTGAACAAAGTTACTCTACCCTGACCAAAGTTACTCTGTCCTGAACAAAGTTACTGTGCCCTAAACCAGTGGCGCAGCCAGAATTACCTATTAGAGGGGGGTTTTCGAAAAAATAGGAGTAGTATTACAAGAATATATTAAAAAAACTTTGGAAAACAAAACATATGTGTGGGTGCGTGGGGGGTTTAACTCCTAAACCGCCCCCAAAGGTATTCTACCCTGAACAAAATTTCTCTACCATGAACAAAATTACTCTGGTAAACAGAAAACTATATTTTATGATTTCTAAAACAACAATTATTTTACAGAATTATATTAAAAATGGTTAAATGCGGGAACTGTTTAAAATAAAATATTTGCTGCTACTTTAATATTTAAAAATGTTTGTAAGCATTTTTAATCGGTCGAATTAGAAAACCAGTCATACATTCGTGTATTTAGGATTGCCTATTCTACAGTTGGTAAAAAAGTGTTGCCAAATGTAAAATTTCAATATTTTAAGCAAATTATATTTTTATCGAATATTCGTCATTTTTTAGGTATGTTTGAATGTGTGGAAAGTGACCCGCGGACCTCATTCTTTCCCCAGGCAAAAATTCATGGACGTTGACGATTTCAAATACGATAAATACGTACAAGATGAAATCAAAATCGTTTTCGGCCCAAATGTACACGAATACATACTAAATTTATCAAACGGAAAAAGAAAGTTGGAAAATTTACCGCAAAAGCTGTTATTAAACATCGTTAAATATTTAAATATTAACGATGTACTCAAGTTGTCTGGAACAAACAAAATATATTATGAAGTAAATGAGCTATGAGATCAAAGATCTTGTGATTTAGATTATTTTTTCTAGTTATGTAATACGGAATCAATGTGGGAAGAAATATTCAAAAAAGCTTTAAGGAGACCTCCTTCGTCGCAAGAAAAAATGGCTGCTTTTGATTTCGGATGGAAAGAGGCCTTGAAAAGGAGATTAGTGTTTGTTAGAAAAGCGGCTATTTCTAGAGCTGCTAAAACTGTCAAAAATCAACCGATTCCTGCGCAAACACGGTCAGTTAAATCAACGATAAAAAAACCGACCGTTTTGCCTAAAAAAACCATGGTCAGAGCCAAGTAAAAAAAAATTATCTATTTGCAGATTAATTAAATATTTGCATTACATCCAAATATTTTTTTTTGTTTGAATTAAAAATGATTTTTTACAAAGTTGTTTTTATTTTTAAACACTAATCAATAAAAATAAATATTCTAGTATTTAATTTTATCCTTAAAAAAGTTATGATTTAAGAAAAAAATCACGGCAACAGCGCTTTCGCATGCCATGGGTTAATTACCCAACTCTCGAAAAATTATCTAAAATCTATAATATTAATGGTCGATTGCACCAACCTTTTTAAGCAATCCTTAACACTAAGGAACTCGTAAAATCCAAATTTCAGTTGTACCAACATTAAGAAATGCTTATATCCAGCGACCACTTAAAGTACCCTTAACGTTTTAGGTTATGTTTTGTCTCTGTTATTTTTTCCAAACTCGGTTTTTTCCTTGAATTGACACTCCGTCTGTTTCAAGTATTTACGATGATATTTTTATTTTCGCTTATAAGCGACAATAACAAAATAGTCTCATTAGGAGTGAATTTTGAACTTATCTTTTTTTGTAGGCTCGTACAACTTCTAATTTCATCTAGAATTTCATTGTCACTTTCACTCGTGGTGAAGAAGTAAAATAAGGTCACTATTATTTATTATATTTTGCGAAATTAATAAATAATAAAATAAAAACCGGAAAAAGTGAGGTTAATTCGATTATTGTTGAATTTAGATCAGTGTTCCCAACATAAAATTTAAAATATTGAAAAGTCACTAAATTTTTACAACGTTACCAAATGAAATAAATACTTAGCTAATAAAGAGTCATAAAATGATGGTGCAAATAAACAAAAATTTAAGAGGGACTTAAATTTACGGACTCCTTTACTATTCTTTCCTTAAATAGATCTTGCTGCAACCGGCCATAATAATAACAATATCAATTTTGTTAATTGGTCAATTAGCCAGCGTTGTTATAATTTAATCCAGATATTATAATAAACCTGAAAGTTCTATAAATTTTTTGTATACTTAGACGGCAACATTGCAGTTGGATTAATTAGTCTGCGTATATGTGTACAAATACGTATAAAATTACTTTACAAATTCCGAGAAGTATTTTGATATTTTTTTTACCTTGTTAATTAATAAGTTTACAAATTGACAATCTTTTCTTTTGATAATTATGGCAACATTGGACATTACTTGTGTTTTAATTAAATACAAATTCGTTTTCATGTACATGAGACACCGCAAAATTAAAAATACATACAGATATTTTAGTGAATTAAAATTAAGAGAAAGAAACACCCCATTATAGAACTTTACATATACATAATTATACCATAATAAAGTTACTATTCATTCATCCCAAAACCACAAAAAAAATTATTTATGTTAACAATAACACTTTAAATTATTATATTAACGACAAAGAATGGTTAACCTTTTGGACTTATTATATTAACGGCAACACTGTACTGCACAATGTAGGTTAATTAGTCAGATACGAACTGGTAGTTATAATTTAATACAGAATTAAATAAATTGTATAAAATAAATTCACAATTTAATTTAATTCTAAATCTAATTACACAGCCCCACAAAAAAAAAGTTCATACACAAGAGAGTGACATATGTATTCCCATGTATTTTTCGACGCTGAATCCGATCCCGAGCTGAGAAGTGGGCCTACACGTCTAGAATTGGCCCCTGGGGACGAAAATGGCCTGAAATGCGGTTCCCGGGATAAGGCGAAGTCGACGCTGAATTTTGGAGCTAAAGCCGGATTTGTGCTCGAAAAGTTTATGACCAACTGAAATTCCGGGTTTGGGTCCGGGAAAATGACCCCTTGGGGCGGGAAAATCCTGTTTTGGACGTACCAATCGCAACAGTGGGATTTTTATGTACTAATTCCTGTAGCTTAGACTGTGCTTGACAGGTTTATGGCCATGTGAAATTCTCTGTTCGGGTCCCTCAGGTCCAGAATTTAAAAACACACGAAAATACCACTGTTGCAACTGGTATGTCCGAAATATGATTTTCCGGCCCCAATGGGCTGTTTTCCCGGACCCAAACTGGGAATTTCAGCTGTCCAAAAACTTTTTGAGCATACTCCAAGGACCAGGATTGAAAAATACATGAAAATCCCACTTTTGGGACTGGTACGTCCGAAATATGATTTGCCGGCCCCGATGGGCCATTTTCAGCATCGACTTCGCCTTATCCCGGGAACCGCTTTTCAGGCCATTTTCGACCCCAGGGGCCAATTCCGTGGGAATACATTTTTTTTTGTGGGGGCTGTGTAATTAGATTTAGAATTAAATTAAATTGTGAATTTATTTTATACAATTTATTTAATTCTGTATTAAATTATAACTGCCAGTTCGTATCTGACTAATTAACCTACATTGTGCAGTACAGTGTTGCCGTTAATATAATAAGTCCAAAAGGTTAACAATTTCTTTGTTGTTAATATAATAATTTAAAGTGTTATTGTTAATAATTTTTTGTATTAATAAATTAAGTCACAATATTTTTAAAAATAAATAAATTTTTTTTGTGATTTTGGGATGAATGAATATTAACTTTATTATGGTATAATTATGTATATGTAAAGTTCTATAATGGGGTGTTTCTTTCTCTTAATTTTAATTCACTAAAATATTTGTATGTATTTTTAATTTTGCGGTGTTTCATGTACATGAAAACGAATTTGTATTTAATTAACCCACAAGTAATGTCCAATGTTGCCATAATTATCAAAAGAAAAGATTGTCAATTTGTAAACTTATTAATTAACAAAGTAAAAAAAATATCAAAATACTTCTCGGAATTTGTAAAGTAATTTTATACGTATTGGTACACATATACGCAGACTAATTAATCCAACGGCAATGTTGCCGTCTATACAAAAAATTTATAGAACTTTCAGGCTTATTATAATATCTGGATTAAATTATAACAACGATGGCTAATTGACCAATTAACAAAATTGATATTGTTATTATTATGGCCGGTTGCAGCAAGATCTATTTAAGGAAAGAATAGTAAAGGAGTCCGTAAATTTAAGTCCCTCTTAAATTTTTGTTTATTTGCACCATCATTTTATGACTCTTTATTAGCTAAGTATTTATTTCATTTGGTAACGTTGTAAAAATTTAGTGACTTTTCAATATTTTAAATTTTATGTTGGGAACACTGATCTAAAGTCAACAATAATCGAATTAACCTCACTTTTTCCGGTTTTATTTTATTATTTATTAATTTCGCAAAATATAATAGAGAATAGTGACCTTATTTTACTTCTTCACCACGAGTGAAAGTGACAATGAAATTCTTGATGAAATTAGAAGTTGTACGAGCCTACAAAAAAAGATAAGTTCAAAATTCACTCCTAATGAGACTATTTTGTTATTGTCGCTTATAAGCGAAAATAAAAATATCATCGTAAATACTTGAAACAGACGGAGTGTCAATTCAAGAAAAAAACCGAGTTTGGAAAAAATAACAGAGACAAAACATAACCTAAAACGTTAAGGGTACTTTAAGTGGTCGCTGGATATAAGCATTGCTTAATGTTGGTACAACTGAAATTTGGATTTTACGAGTTCCTTAGTGTTAAGGATTGTTTAAAAAGGTTGGTGCAATCGATCATTAATGATATAGATTTTAGACAATTTTTCGAGAGTTGGGTAATTAACCCATGGCATACGAAAGCGCTGTTGCCGTGATTTTTTTCTTAAATCATAACTTTTTTCAGGATAAAATTAAATACTACTGTGTTATTTTAATTAATTACTGATGAGAATATACAATGATATGACATCATACTCAGTAATAAGGTGTAGCCAATAAAATCTAAAGTTCCCAACAATTTTCGTGTTGAAAACATGCCAAACCAGGGAAATTTTTTATATAAAATTTTCCTACCCTGTAAGACGTCAAATCACCTAAATGAATACATTGACTTGCCCAGTGGTGGGGATAGACGAGGAAAGTCGTGACGTCACAAATGTCATTTTTGTCAAAAACTGAGTCAAAACAAACCACTGTCAAAGTTAAGATAAAACTAAATTCTTTTGCCTGAGAAAACAACCTTCAAACAACCAAATACAAACTAATAAGCAAAGTATCAACAGAGAACGTACTCGTACTAAAATTCTTTGTTTGTGCTCAGTTTTGACAAGAATGACATTTTTAACATTACACTTTCCTCGTTTATTGTGCTATTTCGAAAGAAAGAGATGAAACGAAGGTTCGGTCAATCTCTATCTCTCTCAGAATAAGATCGTATAGTTAGGATGTTAGAGATAGCGCTATACCAAACATAGACACCATCTTCCTCATTCTTTTCAGTCCATGAATAAAAATCATGATTGTATTGTTTATACTATTATTGTAAGGGTGGTAAATGAAACAGGTCGTCACTTATAATATACGTTTATTCACTTTCCAAGTCAGTGTAACAATGAATTCCATATTTCTCCGATACCGTGATAAATCATCGTGAATCATTCGCACCGGCCAACATCTATTATATAAGTTAGGATACTACATCTCTCTCTTGTTTTAGAAATAATAGTTACAAAGACAACTTAATTAACAATTAACACAATTAGTTAAATCTAACCTAACCTTAACAAATAACGCAATAAATTTAATCTACCCTGACCTAATTTATGGATAATAAAATAATATCAATACGACTTACTATTAATGATAATAATTTTAGCAATAAATTTAATAGCGCTCATCTAACTAAGTAAGATACTATTGCAAAATCAGATCACCTCAAAGAGACCCAATATGTGATTTTAATTTGATGAGCCAAGTTCAGATGCTTTTTCAAGATTCTTATCTTCTGCCACTTTCCACTCTCCATCAACTTTTCTCAAGTGTACAATGTTTCTCCTTAATTCCTGTCCTGTTTCCTCATTCCTTACTTGAACATCTCCACCATTTTTATTTATGATGGTGTGGGGAGTGGGAATAAATGTTGGACTGATTTTGTTTTCTCTTTGCATGTCCTTTATGTATACTTTATCTCCCTCTTGTAAATTGTCCTCCTTTGCCCTTCGTTTTTTATCACTATATTCTTTGCCTTTTGCCTTTTCTAACTTGTCTTTATCGCTTACTTCATTTCCTGCTTTGTTTTCGAGATATACAACGCTTGGAAGTTTATCTTTGAATTGTCTACCAAAGAAAAGTTCACTCGGAGTTTTACCTGTTACGGAATGTGGGGTACTATTGTACATCATTAAATAACTTAAAAGATCTTTTTTCCAGTCTTGTTTCAACGAGTGACTTATTTTGATTCGCTTTAAAATATCCCTATTTTGCCTTTCAACTTCGCCGTTTTGTTGTGGCCAGTATGGTATGGTGTGGAACAAAGTAATTCCATTTATACGACAAAATGTTGTTAATTCTTTGCTTACTAGTTGTCTGCCGTTATCCGCTGTTATTGATGATGGAAAGCCCGTTCTTGAGAAAATTTCTTGTAGTAAGTCAACAGTTTTTTTAGCCGTGATATCTTTTGTAATTTTGATTTCTTTATAACGGCTGTAGTAATCTATAACAACTAGTAGGTACTCTTTGGTGGGTAAAGGACCTAGATAATCAATTGCGATATCGACCCATGGTTTAGACGGTAGCTCTCTTCTTTTCATTGGATTTGGTAATGAGGGTGTTGACACTAGAATACATCCCCTGCATGTTCTGACTAATTTTTCGGCATCATTGTCGATTTTGGGCCACCACACCTTTGTTCGCAGTCTTGCCTTCATTGCCGATATTCCTGGATGTCCCTCGTGTGCTGCTAATAAAACGTCTTTACGTAATTTAGTGGGAATTACGAGTTTACTTCCTCGTAAAATTATACCCTCATGATGACATAGTTCTGATTGAAAGATCTTATACACGTTGACCGTTTGGTCCCAATCGTTTTCAAATAATCCTTTTCTAACTTTCTTGAGTTCCTCATCTATTTCTGAATGATGTTTAATATCTGATAATGAGATTGCGACTGGACAGGAGTATTCTATAATTTGATTGACTGTTTCTTTTTCAAAGGGTTCCGAAGAACGTGGTGGGCATAATCTTGATAGAGGATCCGCAATATTGGTTTTTCCTGGTCGATAGATTATCTTAAAGTTGTATGACTGTAGTCGCAGAGTCCATCGTTCAATGCGAGCATTAGGTTTTGATTTTGGTCCAAAGATTACCTCAAGGGGTTTGTGGTCGGTTACTAGTTCAAACTCCTTTAATCCGTACAAATACATCTTAAAATGTTCCACTGCCCACACCAAAGCTAAGGCTTCTTTCTCGGTTTGGCAGTATCTTTTCTCGCACATAGTCAGACTTTTGTTACCATATGCAATGACTCGAGGTCCCCTTGAGTCGAATTGCAGTAATATACATCCTAGAGCTACTGGACTAGCATCAGCAATCACTTGTGTTCTGTCGGTCGGATTATAGTACCCCAACGATTTTATTTTCGTTAAACTTTGTTTAATTGTTTGAAATGCGTTTTGTTGTTCAAATGTCCAGTACTTCTCTATATTCGCATGACTTCCGAGTTTTAATCTAAGTATTTGTCGGAAGGGTTCGGTTAATGTGGCCAGATTCGGTATCCATTTCCCAATGTAATTAATAAGGCCCAAAAAACTTTGGATCTCATCGATCGTTTTTGGTGCTCTAAATGTTTTTATTACTCCCACGTAGCTATCGAGAGGTTTAATACCGTCGCTTGCTAGTCTGTGTCCCAAGAACTGAACTGACTTTAAATTATATAGACATTTCATTTTATTTAATAGCACATTATTCTCCTGTAAAACTGCCAACGTGTTTCGGAGCCTCTTGTTATGTTCGGCTTCGTCTGACCCAAAGATTAAAATATCATCGATGAAGTTAACGACTCCTTCGCATTTTATAAGAATGCGCTCTAATATTTTTTGGAAAATTTCTGGGGCACAAGATATTCCAAACATGAGCCGTTTGTAACGGAATAGGCCTTTATTACTGATAAATGTGGTGATGAATCTACAGTTTGGTGATAATTCTAACTGGTGGAAAGCATTCTTAATATCAAGTCTGGAGAATATTTGGGCCGTTCCAAATTTAGGAAGGAGCTCATTCATGGTTGGAAGAGGGTGGTTTTCTCTGATTATGGCTTTATTAGCACTTCTCATATCTACGCAAATTCTAACCTCACCATTTCCTTTTAATACCGGGACCATGGCTGAAACCCATCTTGACGATCCGACTACCTCTTCAATAATGTCCGCTTCCAGTAACTCTTCGAGTTTAGAATTTACTTTTTCTTCCAAGGGAATAGGGATTCTTCTATAGGGTTGACAGACAGGTTTAATATTTTTGTCGATGGGAATATCGATCAAAACATTCTTGAACTTTGGGAATGTAGAAACGTTGTTAACCAATTCTAGGCCGATTTTTAAAATTCCTAAAGCTTTTGAAGTTATTTTGCCTAATAAATTATTTGTGCCGTTTTTAATTACGTAAAATTTTGCAATTTCATCTTTATTGTTCACACTGATTTGGGATTCAAAACAACCTAAAACTGTTAAAGGATTTTTACTTCCATAAGCCATGAATATTTTATTAGGTTCTTTGACTTGTTTAGTTACTCGAATTTTATGTTTTTTTAAATGTTCCCAAGTTTCATCTGTGATGAGGTTACATTTGCTTCCAGAATCGATCAGTAATTTAGTTTCTACCCCGCCTAAATTGCAAATGATGGTTTCGTCTTCGTCGATGTGGAACACATAGTTAATTTCGCTATCAGACTCCGAATTTCCTTCTATAGCATTTACTCCAGAAAATGTTGGTTTATTTCGTTTGTAGAATTTGTTAGTGGAATTTTCATGTTTTCGTTTGGGTGCATCTGACCTTGGCTCGCGAGTTTTACAAAATGAGGCAAAATGACCAATAATTCCACACTTTTTACAATTTCGTTTTCTAGCTGGGCATGTAGAACTATTAGAGTAGTGATTATTACGACCGCATCTAGTACATATTTGTTTGAATTTACCTTTAAGTTTAGATTTCAAAGCATTTACTTGGGTTTCTCGTGATGAACTTGACTCCTCTCCGTGAAATTCTCCCAATTCCCGGCTAACAGTCTCAAGGGATGTGGCTTCATTTATTACGGTTTCCAAAGTTACTGCGTCGCCTGCAGCTAGTATCTTCTTCCGCAGTTCTAGTGAATTACCTTTTTCCACTATTTGGTCTATCAAATGTTCTTCTGTATTTTGGAATTTACATTTTCCTGCCTGATTCCGAAGCCTCAATAGAAACTTTCCAAAACTCTCTCCTTCGTCCTGCTTTATGAGTCTGAAGATATGCCTTTCATAAACCTTGCTATGCTTGGGTGAAAAATATCCGTCAAGTTTTGCGATTGCAACATCGTACACATCAACTTCATTGCTGTGTTCAACGTTCGCTCCGGGTATGTTATAGAATATTTCTTGTAAACCCAGACCACCTTGATTTAAAAGGTTTGCTCTTCTCTTTTGAGGATCCTCGATTCCTGCCGCTTCGATGTAGATAGAGAATGCACGCTTCCATTTTTCCCAGCGTAATCCTACTGACCGAATGTCTCCTTCGACATCAAATTGCCCTAAAGAGTTATTTGGGTTCATTTTACCTGTAAAAGATTTCTCTTATGTACGTTTCATCCCATATGTGTTAGGATTCGAATATTTCTTTACATTCTAGGAATTTTCGCACAGTTACATCCCGGTAAAAATATGGGTTGAGCCCATGCTCCACTGGGTAAACCTTTCGAACCTTTGTTCAGGTCAGTGACCCTCGGGCACCCGTCTGTTTGAGCTTCGCTCTGGCCTGTGGCCGTTTCTAGGCCTAAAGCCATTCGGACTTTTAGTCCAAGTCTGTGACTTCGCAGGCAATTTGCCTGTTTGAGCTTCGCTCTGGCCTGTGGCCGTTTCTAGGCCTAAAGCCATTCGGACTTTTGTCCAAGTCTGTGACTTCTTAGGCGATTTGCCCGTTTGAGCTTTGCTCTGGCCTGTGGCCGTTTCAGAACCAGATGTCCTAGTATATTGTACATGTCTGTGATTGTTACCTAATTGGGTCATAAAATTTGAATAATGATTGAGAATGGAGTAAAATAGAAATATTTGTATTATAATAAATAATGATAGTAAAAATGTAGTAAGTAATGTCATAATTTACTCAAATTTAATCAGTACTATTCATGATTTAAGTGTTCACAGATGAAGTTTTCTACACGCACCCAAAATTTCCGTACTTTCCACTATAATTTTAAAAAAATCATCAACATTAATTTTATTACAATGAAATAAATTAATAAATTATTTAATTTCCACAATTCATGTAAAATATTAATTTTCTTAGTGTAGATTTTATGAGAACTTCTTAGGGAAAGTTTTCTTGAATTATAAGGATATTTTCACTATTCAGTGTTATTTCTGATTATAACCTATATCCAAAACAAATCGAGATGATTTCGAATAGACTAGTTTAAAGTGAATAATTAAATTTCATTAAAGAAATATTCGATATGTAATTTCCCTTTAAATCTTTAAATAATCATAGATAATTCTTGTACTTACTGTTAATAATATAAATATAATTTATCCTCGTCGCCACTTGTATTGTTTATACTATTATTGTAAGGGTGGTAAATGAAACAGGTCGTCACTTATAATATACGTTTATTCACTTTCCAAGTCAGTGTAACAATGAATTCCATATTTCTCCGATACCGTGATAAATCATCGTGAATCATTCGCACCGGCCAACATCTATTATATAAGTTAGGATACTACAATGATAATAATAAATACCATCTAGATAGTCTTTGGATAATAATTAACATTTGTCACTTGTGGATGCAGGTGGGCCCCTTCTTCTACTTAATACACTTTTATTGCCAAATTGAATTAGAACATTTTAAAATGGTTTATTGAAAAAGTTAGGTTAGGTTTAAATTGTTAATTTACGTAAGGTTCTTTGTCTATTACTAATTTGATTTACAGACGCCTTGAAGTTGCCTTTCGACAGTAAATAAAAGTGCAAATATTTTTTGTAACCTTCGTATGAAAAATAAAAAAAAATTTCTACTACCATGTGGAAATTACTAACTTTACACATATTTTGTCGTACCTAAAGTTCAATTTTATGCACTAGTGCGTAAAATGGAATATTAGTGCGTAAAATTAAATACTCAATGTTTCAATATTTTGTGTTTTATGATGAATTGAATTTTCTTCATATACGGCAACACTGTAAAATATTATTTCATGGCTTAACGTTCTAGTATTTTAATTTTTCTTTAGTTTATTATTTGTTTAATACTATTTTCCTCATTTTTACTTCAAGACCGGTTTAGACACCTTTTTGCCCTATAATTAAATTTTTTCTCGTTTATCTTTCTATTTTTAACCATTAACAGTATTTTAATTATTTTGAGTTTATTATTTGTTCAATACTGTTTTTTTGCTTCAGGACAAATTTAGCCAATTTATTTATTTTCCATTAATAATTTCTTCTTTCGTTAGATTATTATTTGTTAAATACTTTTCTTTTCCTTCAAATTTTTATCTTCCCATGTTTCTTTAATTTATTATTTATTTAATCTTGCTTCGATAATTTTTCGTTCCAGGACCGGGTTTCCATTATTCAAATTATTTGTCTTTTCGTACAATTTTCCATCGTTAAATATTTTAATTTTTCTTTGGTTTATTTTATTTGTTTAGATTTAGATCAATTTATTTTTCTTTTAGTCAAATTTTCTAGTTTTATCCAATAAGTAAAATGGTCCAATATTTTTATTTAGTTTATTATTTGTTTAAACCTTGTGTTCCAGACCCCATTTTTTTCCCCAAAATTCAATTTTTTTGCCCACTCGCCTTAAACTTGTACCGACTATAATAATATGCAATGTTTGGGATAAAAAAATCTAATTTGTAAATTATTAAATAATAATAATAAATTATTTGTATTATCTAACAAAAATCGATAAAAGTGCGTTCGACCTAGAAAAATTCGATGACATCACGAATCTTACTCATATTTTTTTTTTTTATTTTTTTTTTTGAAGCGCAACTGATCATTTCATTGTTCTTAGTTTAAGTTACATAATCGAAAAACGAGTGTTATATACCAACCTTACGCTACGTCGACGTTTACGTACGAAATGATTACAAAACTCCTCTCGTTCTGTATCTACTTTAGTTCTAATTACATATTCGTCTTCGTCGTTATCGTTGTTCGATCATTATAATTATTGTTAATGTTTATGCTAAGTTACATTGGGCCCGAAAATGGTAGGATGAGAACAATTTGTAGTCATTTGTCATCGATTATATCATTAGGTTTTTATAAAGTAATTTAAATTTGGTTTTATATGTTACTGATCAATAATAAGTGTCTTTGATAAAAAAAAAAATGAGCAATTGTTATTCGAAGAAAAGTAGAAATGCTAAAACTTTGTTCTCGTGAAATTTTTTCCCTTCAAATGTCGAAGATGATACCAAAAATTTTTCAATTTTGAAATTATTTATTACTTTCCGAACAACAGAGTATTGCGATCATGATATTTTGGCCATACCCAGATTTTAACGAATCTTTACGTTTTGAGGTCACCTGAATCCATTTATACCATTTTTAGCATGATGTCTGTCTGTGTGTCTGTGTGTGTGTGGCTGTGTGTGTGTGAACACGATAGCGTCTAAACGGCTGAACCGATTTAAATGAAATTTTATATACATATTTAGGGTAGCAAGGAGACGACCTGTATAGATTTTGGTGTTAATCGGACAACCGGAAGTGACAGTTGCTATAAGTGATGACGTCATTACTAAACAAAATGGCAATAAAGTTTTACACATATATTTTTTATACGTTATAGTATAATTTCGGATAATTAAAATTTCAAAAACTTTTGCCATTGTTGCCAGATTTATCAAAAATATTTTTTTTTTCATATTTTTCTTAAATAACCAAAATAATGAATTTTTGAAAAATTACAAGATATCAAAGTTGTAGAACATAAAATTTTCTACACATTTTGTCATTACCGGTTTTTTGAATTCCTCATAGTTTCGCCGTTAGAGGGCGCGAAAAAAATTTATATAGACATTTTTGTGACTTTTTTAGATTTTGAGACAAAATTATAGATTTTTATGAAAAATTACATGATATCAAAATTATAGAGCATAAAATTTTCTACAAATTTTGTCTTAACTTTTTATTCAAGTTACGCATAGTTTCGCCGCTAGTTTTTATTTTAATTTTTATCTTTATTAAATTATTATTTTATATTAATTAGTTAGTTTTTAGTTATATTAAAAAATATTTTTAAATTTGTAATAATTAATTTTATAATTGTAATTTTTTTCAAAATTTTATTACAAAAATTGTGGAATTTTTTAAAAAATGGCTAAGAAACATTTAAAATTTTATTACGATTTTAAATTAAATTGATTAACTTCTAAAATATTAAAGTTATTGAAATGTGATTTTCACCATTCTAAAGATAATATAAAACTCTAAATTTGAAATGTATTTTAGTTTCTTAAAATTTAGAATTGTAATTATTATAGAAAAAATTAAGATTTTTTTTTTAATTTTTTGTAATTTTGTTTTATCAATAAGTATAAAATAAATCAACAAAGTAAATAGCATATCCGAAAATAATCCAGAAGTACTATGTGTGTAAATTATTTCATAATTTTAACATAGTATTTGCAAAAGTTGCAGCAAAAAATAAAAAAAGTTAAAACAATTCAATGGATACCCATGAATTTTTGACAAAAAATTTGATTTTTTTTTTAGTTTTCTATACTAATTTTATTAATGGACTTTGATCCAGAAAACCTAAAAAAAAGGTCTGTTTCCCATTTTGAAAATAATTGAATGAGATATTAATTATTTATTGACTTTAAAATTATTCAAAAATAGGTTTTATTTTTTTAAGGTTAATATTAATATTAAAAATTTAAAAAAAAACCATTAAATTTATAGTAAAAAACTCTATAATTGCGGTTTTTTTCAAAATTATATTCAAAAAATTGTAGAATTCAAAATTTTTTTTTTGAAATTTAATATAAGTTAAAAAAAAATTGAATAACTTTAAAAATATTAAAGATATTAAAGTGGGATTTATACCATTCGATAGGTAATATAAAACTCTAAATTTAGAAAATATTTTAGTCTCTTCGAATTTAACATTGTAATTCTTATAAACAAAATAAAAAAAAATATTTTTTTTTCTTTTGTTTTATCCGAGAATAGTAAAACAAATGAAAAAAGTAAATAGTATGTACAAAAGGGATCAAAAAGTAAATTATGTGTGAAATATTTCATAATTTTAAAATAATACTTGTAGAAATTATACAAAATTATAAAAAGTTAAAAAAAAATTTTAGAAAAAATAAATTTTTTTTTAATTTTTGTAAACTAATTTTATTAATGTATTTTGATATAGAAAAACTGAAATAATCGATTAAACAATTACTTTACTAGGAGCGTTCGGAAAGTTGGGTGGGATTACCCCCTCATTTTTTTAAGTAGTAAAACTCTAAATCTAGTACCAAAATTTAAATGGGGGAAAGAACAGCGACTAGTTTCGGCAATTATGCCATCATCAGGGCAAATTAATTATAAAGAGTGACTATGAGTAAAAAATTGTATAACATGGTTAAACGATAATTTACGTTCATGACACTTGTACGAGTGGTAAAATATGAAAAACAGTTATTGAAAAGGGAATTAAGTGGTGTAAAACTAGCAGCCGTGGACTATAGGAGAAAAGGTCACTTGCAAAATGAATAAAACACGAAAAAATGTTCGTTGGTGCGCGCTGAACCCTGATGAGACGGAAAAGAAAAAAAAATTTAGTTTCTTAATGTTCAAAGTGAGAGAGAAAAAAAAAAGATAACAATAATAAAAAAAATAAGTGAAAGCGTCTTTGGGAATTATCCAAAGAGAATTTTAGATAAAGAGTAAATCGATTAACAAAATAAATATGCAATTTTATCCAATCTTTAAGAAAATTAAAAATAGTAACTAGATTTTACTTTGTATAATTAATTAATCTTTAGCTCAAAACTTTTACCAGATTTAGATGACAAACAACGCCATTTAGTACAAAATGTTCTAGTGCAAATTCCCTACAACTTTTGTGTCAAACTTTTACCAGAATTCTTAGTAGTTCGCCGCTAGATGGCAGGAAAGAAATTCCAAACGATATAAAATCGAGAGAAATTGATAAAAATCGAAAAAACCTGAAGGAATTAAAAAAACAAAACAAATCATAAAACACCAGAAAAAAAAAAACAGAAAAATGAGAAAAAAAATACAAAATAACGGAAAAATCGAAAAAAATCCCAAGAAGAAATTAGAAAACAAAGGATAGAAATAGAACAATGAGAAAAAAACATGAGGAAAAATTAGAATAAACTGAAAAAACAGAAAAGGCAAAAAATCATAAAAATGAGAAAAAAAAACAAAAAAAAATTAGAAGTCGAATAAATCAGAAAAAAACATAGAAAGTCAGAAAAAATTAGAAAAAAACAAGCAACTTGAGAGGTAAAACGAAAAAAAACTGTAAAAAAAGCCGAAAAAAACCGTTAAAAATGGTAAAAAACGCAAGAAATCTAAAAATGTCGTAAAAAATCTCAAAACAATTGCACAAATGCTGCAACAAAATATAAAAAAGTGGCAAAAAATCGCAAATAATCACAAAAATTCAGATGAATATGGAAAATGATAAAAGAAAAGAAAACGAAAGAAATAAAAAAGAGGAAAAATATGGAAAAAAGAGAAAAAAAAATAAAAAATCAAAAAAATAAGGAAGAAAAATGAGTTAAATCGAAAAATGCGGCAAAACCAACAAAAAAATCTAAAAACAACAGAAAAAATCAGAAAAATGAGAAAAAAACAACGGAAAAATCGAAAAAATCAAAGGAATAAGAAAAAATGAGAAAAAAATTAGAAAACAAAAAATAGAATTAGAACAAAAATAGAATCAGAAAAAAATAGAAGAACTGAAAAAACAGAAAAGGCAAAAAATATCAATAAATAAAAAGAGAAAATAAAACGAGAAAAAAATTAGAAGAATGAAAAAATCAGAGAAAGTCGAAAAAAATAAGAAAAATAAAGTTGTAAAATACGGCAAAAACGAAATAATCATAAAAAAACTGTAAAAAGTCTAAAAAAAAACCGTTAAAAATGGTAAAAAACGAAAAAAATCGAAAAATGTCGCAAAAAATCCAAAAACAATTGCAAAAATGCTGCAACAAATTATAAAAAAGTGGCAAAAAATCGCAAGAAATAAAAATGAGAAAAACGAAATAAATCGAAAAATGCCGCAAAAAAATCAGAAAAATGAGAAAAAAACAACGGAAAAATTGAAAAAATCAAAGGAATAAGAAAAAATGAGAAAAAAATTAGAAAACAAAAGATAGAATCAGAACAGAAATAGAATCAGAAAAAAATAGAAGAACTGAAAAAACAGAAAAGGCAAAAAAAAAATTGTAAAATACGGCAAAAACGAAATAATCATAAAAAAACTGTAAAAAGCCGGAAAAAAAACCGTTAAAAATACGTTAAAAATGGTAAAAAATGAAAGACATCGAAAAATGTCGCAAAAAATCGCAAAACAATGGTAAAAATGCTGCAACAAAATATAAAAAAGTGGCAAAAAATCGCAAATAATCACAAAAATTCAGATGAATATGGAAAATGAGAAAAAAAAGAAATAAAAAAGAGAAAAAAAACGAGATAAATCGAAAAATGTCACAAAAACAACAAAATAAAAAAACCAGAAAAAGTCAGAAAAATGAGAAAAAAATAACGAAAAAACGGAAAAATCGAAATATTCAATGGAATGAGAAAAACGGAGAAAAAAATTAGAAAACAAAAGATAGAATTAGAACAGAAACAGAACAATGAGAAAAAATTTGAAATACTGAAAAAACAGAAAAGGCAAAAAATCAAAAAAAATGAGAAAAAAAAAACGAGAAAAAATTAGAAGTATCACACAAATTCAGAGAAATAAGGAAAGTGAGAAAAAAATAGAAACCCAGAGAAACAAAAATTGGGAAAAATTTGAAAAAATCTAAAAAAATGGAGAAAAAAAATAAAAAACCAGAAAAACTACTAGATGAATCGAAAAATATGGCAAAAACCTAAGAACAACCAAAAAACCGGATACAACTTTTTTTTTAAGGATATTTGTATTATTACAATCTGATCTCAAAATAGATCAATGAGTACCTAATTTAGTCTTTGACTTAAAATAACTATAACCATAAAAATAAATGGAAAAATTCAAAAACATTTTTAAATAAACAGCAAAAAATCGCAACGAAATCCCAAAAAAAAGGGCAAATAATAGCAGAAAAATTATAATAAATCGAAAAAATCAAAAAAAAAAAACAAAAATGAAAAAAAAACAAGAAAAAATGTATAAAATAATTACATACAAATGATATATAAAAATAAATCGTATTGTAGAAAGAGGCAGAAAGTAAAAGAAAGAAAGGAAAAGTTGCGTGAAGGGGACATAACGCTTTTTCGTTACGTGACGATTTCTACCAATTACCTACTACCACAAGCCGCGTTAATTAACACTAAAAAAACAGTGTTGCGTTTAAAATAATATAACATATAACTATGGTGCAGATCTTTTTATCGAGGCACCCTGTATAAATGAAAATAATATTGGAAATTTTTTGCTCTAATCTTTTTTTCCTTTTGGAATCTTTATTATGTGTTTGTAACTTTTAATTCGCTTTAACTTTAATTAACACGTTTTCAACTTAAACTTTTCATGTGTATTAAAAGAATTTTGAACACATTATTTCTTTATAATTTCAATTTTTTTTTTGGTTAAAATTTGTTCGTTATTAATATTATTATTATATTTAATATGCCTATTTTGCTGCTAGAAACTTTATATTTTGTTTGTTGGTTTCGAAATTTCGTGCTCGCGCCACTGGTAACACGTAAGTGCATTAACCAGTGTAGAGTTGTAGAAATAATAAAATAAATTGTACGGCTGGTTATTACATAACTAATAGTTCATGGTCACAATGGTATAACGCGTTTTATTACATAGAGACAAGAAACCGTTTGATCATTATTCACGATATATAACTACACCCACTTGCTTGTTTTTTTTTTATCATTTATTTAAAATTAGAATTATTACGTACTTTTGTTTTACACTAAATGATATTTTTGATATTCTAGAGTCATTTGGAATAAAAGATAAAACTAGTTTTGAAATTGGAAGCCAATTTTAAATATAAATCATTAGCGTTACCAGAAAATAAACAAGAAAATGTCGTTTGTGATGCAAAAATGCACATACGCTGAAATCTTAAATATCGGAGCAAAGAGCGTCACGACGTTGAATATTGTAACGCTCCTTTCACATTATACGATTTGGCTCGTCCGATTAAAAATCGTACGTTTATTTATCGTCCGTCTGTCTCAGTGGTACACATAACTAATGGCGAATTTACATGGGGATAGTAGCTAAAGCAAGTAACTAAAGCAAGTTACTAAAATTTAGTTACTTACCGTTTAGTATCTGTTCACACGGTATTTTAGCTCGTACTGTTTAGTAGCTTAATTAAAATGGCCTGACATCGTTTTAGATCGGTTGTAAAAGAGTGTGTAGTTTTGTTATGCGAAGAAATAATAGAACGTGAAGAAAACAAAAAGAAGCGAATATGGATCAGAAAATGGTTAGCTCGTAGAAACACTCATGAATTTTCTTCTATGTTGCTGAAGGAACTGGCTAATGAAGACCTGGAGGAATATAGAAATTGCATGAGAATGTCCAAGCAACAGTTTGACCAACTGTTGCATATGGTTGGTCCTTCTATAACAAAGTCTAACACCCTCATGAGAGAAGCTATTCCGGCCAGAGTATAATTAGAAATAACTTTATCGTATTTAGCAACTGGAAATAGCTTTAGAACTTTGCAAAGACAATTTCGCGTTTCCAGACCAGCCATTTCGAAGTTTATTCCCGAAGTATGTGATGCATACTCTCAAAAAACAGAATGGAGAATACACCAAAACTGGTGAGGAGACAATGGAAGAACTGTTAATGGTTCACTTCCCAGAATCGCGATCAATAGACCTATCACAAGAGAACTGGCAGAATTCAGAGCTGGAACCACCTAGGTGGGCCTCCAGAGAGAACTGGCAGGTTGAAAAAAAGGCAATTGACGTGGACAAAATCAAATGGGCAATAAACTCATTCGAACCATATAAATCGCCAGGACCGGATGGCATTTATCCCATACTCCTATAAAAGGAAGGCAGCGCTCTACAACACAGGCTGTGCAGTATTCTAAGAGCAAGTTTGGCTCTAGGATATATTCCCAAAACCTGGCGACTCATTAGAGTTACATTCATACCCAAGCCTGGAAAAACTGGACAGGATACGGCAAAAGCTCTAAGACCAATAAGTCTAATGACTTTTGTATTAAAGACACTAGAAAAACTGCTAGACAGCTCGTAAGCAGAGCTGAAAATGCCATAGACACAAGAGAGGTGCTACTAGCGGACTTTCTGGACATAGAAGGAGCTTTTGACAACACGTCATTAGACTCAATAGCCAGAGCGTCAAGAAACTCAGGTATTGACGCAACGTGCTGCAGGTGGATAGACTGCATGCTACGAAATAGGCTAATATGTACATCTCTGATGGGGGAGAAAAAGCAGCCCATGTGACCAGAGATTGTCCGCAGGGGGGAGTACTTTCTCCTCTGCTATGGAATCTGGTAATGGATGGACTGCTGAGAATCCTCCAACAAGAAGGACACAAAACACTGGGATACGCAGATGACCTTGTCATATTATCCCAGGGTAAATTCAACACTACGGTTAGGGAACGACTTCAGATGGCCCTAAACGCAGTTACACTCTGGACAGAGCATGAGGGTTTGAAAATCAGCCCCTCCAAGTCCAATATAATAGCATTCACCAACAGAAGGAATTTAGAGGGCCTTAGCCCACTATGGCTTCGTGGTGAAGAAGTAAATCTGAAGGGAGGGGTAAAATATCTTGGGGTAATGCTAGACCCGAAACTTACCTGGAACCTCCAGATTCAAAAAATACATACGAAAGCGGTTGCCACTCTAATGATAGCTAGACGCACGTATGGAAAAACATGGGGGCTCAATCCAAAAATGGTACATTGGTTGTACAATATGGTAGTGCTGCCCATGGTAACATATGCATCTCTGGTCTGGTGGCCAAAGATAAAACAACGGACCGCTGTCTCCAAATTGGGCAAGATACAAAGACTTGCCTGCTTGGGAATAGCGGGGAACATAAAAACAACACCCACAGCTGCTTTGGAAACTCTTCTTGACCTCCCACCATTACAATACGTTATAATGGGGGAGGCTAGAATGGCTCTAAGACGGCTAGAGGACTTACCATTCTATGAAAGAAATCATAGACTGGAACACACCAAGCTAGACCATGTGGGAGGCAACATGCTTGGCATGAGGTCAGACTACATGACTGCTAAATATAGCGTCAACAAAGATCTGAGAATAATAATTAAGAATCGGAATGAGTTGAATACAAGCACAGATTTCAGGACAAACCCTAACGGAATTACCTGGTACACAGACGGGTCAAAAACCGAAGGGGGAACTGGAGCTGGTATATACTGCGAACAGAACAAGTACCAAGAGAGTTTCTCTCTTGGAAAATATACCTCTGTATTCCAGGCAGAGGTCTATGCAATACTCGAATGTGCGAGACACAGTATTATGAGAGCCCACGAGGGTAAAAGAATCATAATCTACTCAGCCCTTAAGGCCATAAGAAGTCCAAAGGTGACATCTAGACTGGTATGGGAATGTGGCGAAGAACTTAGGGAACTGGCGACCCACAATAAAGTAACTTTATCGTGGGTACCAGGTCACAAAGGTATCGCTGGAAACGAAAAGGCTGACGAGCTCGCAAGAAGCGGGTCGTCCACCCCATTAATTGGTCCAGAACCAGCGATGGGCGTACCAAAACGTACGTTTAGGAACCATATAAAAGACTGGATCAAGCGAAAACACAAATTATACTGGGACAATGTACCCGGACTTATACACGGGAAAAAGTTTATAAAAGAACCGACAAAGAACGTAACTGAAGAACTGCTTTCAATGAGTAGGAATCAACTACGAATTACCACAGGGCTCCTCACGGGACACCTTCCCACCAGAGAGCATCTAAACAAAATTGGGCTATATAACGGCGACCATAAATGCAGACAATGCAGTAAAGGGACCGAGAATGCACTCCACATACTATGCAACTGTGAGGCGCTGGATCACAGAAGGCAAATCACAGAAGGCAAAGAATTTATGGAAAACCAAAAATGGATCCAGAAGACTACTACAAACAGCCATTAAAGAACCTGTACAAACTAGTACAGGGAACAAGGTTGATGGACTGGGTGCAGTAAACAAAAGACGGGAGATAACGCAATATTAATATTAAATATTTTAAAAAAAAATTGTAATAAAAAACTATAAAAGCGATTTTATTCAAAATATTTTACAATTCGTAAAAAATGACGAAAAATTAAAAAAAAAGATATTAAAATGGGATTTGTACCATTCGAAAGGTAATATAAAACTCTAAATTTAGAATATATTTTAGTTTCTTCGAATTTTACATTGTAATTGCTATAATAAAAATTAAAAAAATGTTGTCCTTTTGTTTTATCGAAAATGGTAAAACAAATGAAAAAAGTAAATAGTACATCCGAAAGGGATCAAAAAGTACATTATGTGGGACATATTTCATAATTTTAAAATAATACTTATAGAAGTTAAATTATAAAAAGTTAAAAAAATTTTTTACAAAAAATTAATTTTTTTTTAAGCTAATTTTATTAATGTATTTTGATGTAGAAAAACTGAAATAATCGATTAAAATATTCGGAAAGTTGGGTCTGATTACCAATCAAAATATTTATAAGTAGTAACCCATATGGGCACAAAGTTGAGAGGGACAATTTATTATATAATGCACATTTCGACACATATATATATAATTAACAGCAGGCAACAAAATATTTATAATTTTACGTAAACAGTCAAGTTTTGTTTTCAAATTAACTAAAAATTCTAATAGTCGAAAATAATGGCTTGATGATGGTTTGTGACCGAAACTAGTTGCCTTTCTAATTTATATTAAATTGTTGTGGTACCTGACTTTTTGTGCTTTATTTGAGATATGGATAACTTTTCATATATAAAAAATAGTGACTATTTTGTAATTTTTTGTTAAACCAGACCTGGAGTTTTCATCTGGATAGTTAATCATTTAGACATTAAAATGGAAATATTCGTAACAAATATCAATCCTGCGCTATTATGATTATCTTTATTATGAACGTCTAGTCCAGATGCATAAAAATAAGTTTCAAATAATAAAAAAAACTTAATTATCCAATCCTGAATGACAAACCATTTCATCCCTAATTTATCTCTTTACCACCCGTGCGTTATGGCAATTTACGGACGTCACGTCGTATCTTTTTCGTCATCAAATTCGGCGTCGGCGTCGTCGTCTTTACGTATTTACGGCTGTTTTATGTAAGCTCACGTGTTACAGCCATTTATATCACAAATATAGATAAAATATGTAAAAACAATTTTATTTCTTTACATAAGAATACTCGATAAACGATTGAAATTATATTTATAAAATCGGTGACAATACAAGGTAAGAACCAATCAAATAAAATATATTATATATTTCAACGTCATTCTTACAAAAACAATTTCTTACATAATTCCCATTCTCTTCGGAAAAACATAAACCATTACCGGCTTCCGAAATATTATTTTTAATAACAATGTATTAGAGAGAGAGGGGAAGTAGCGGTGAGCTTTCTGAAAACGTCAAAAAAACGACTCAGTCCAGTTTTTAACGCATCATTTTTTTGATGCATAAAAAGGTCGCGCCACCCATTATTCGCTACGCCACTGTTAAACTGCTACTAACAGATTGCTCGTTACCCACTACACCGCTGTCTGATTTTTCTATATCTATATTTTTTTTTTTTAACTTTATTTCTCTTTAGTATTTACAGAATATATTTGTACAGAAAAAAAAATAAAAAGAAAGACACTTATAACTAGTATCACAGGTAAGGGGTTAGTTTACAATGTTTGATTAAATACAGTATAATTTGTCAGAAGAGTTTCTCAAGATTTTTTTAAAAAAAAATATAATTTGTTAGAGAAGTTTTTCATAGTCCCTGCTTTAATTTTTTTGAACCGATCGTTCCTTAACATTGAAATCCATTCGGCAAGGTTTTTCTTTTTTTCCAGATTGTTGTAAATTAAACCGCTATAGATCCACCACCAAACATTATAATCGAGGTCGTTTTTAAATTCCGTTTGAAAAATTTGTTTTGGATCTGAAGTGTTATCGCATACTTGAAATTTTTTTTGAATATGTTTCTTAGCCCATTCCCAGATTTCTTTTGCGTTCTCGCAGAGTTGAATACGGTGCTCTAGATCTTCCGGTTTTAAGCATTTTTTGCAAATCCCTGTATCTGTTATACCGTGGTGAACTGTTTTTGTACCGACTGCATAAACGTCGTTAATTACCTTGTAGACAGATGATCGCCATTTTGAAGGGATATTATTGTTATCCGTGATTTTCCAAATTTGTTTCCAGTTTAGATTTGGATGTTTTTGTTCAATTGAGGGCACGAATTTAGAAGTTTCGATAAACTGTTTGTACAATAATTTGGTGCTGCATAATACGTGCGGGTCCCATATGAAATTTTGATCATTAATGATCCCTTTGCATTTTTTAAAAGCAAAATGCACACCTAGATTAGGGTTTTCGAATATTTTGTTGAGTTCTGATTTATAATTTATTTTGTTTTTAACGTTGCTCCATTAGTGTTGTTGAGTTTTTATCAAAAAAGATAGAGCTTTTAGTTCAAAGTTAATTAACTTTAGACCACCAGATTTCAACGGCAAGTGCAATTGTCTGGATACTCTGTAAAGTTGTCCTTGCCAGATTTATTTCCCTGTTATTAGAACAATTTTTTGTGCGAATTTATGCGTGACAGGCAGAATTTGGGATATGTACCACGCCTTAGACAGAACATACATATTAACAAATTTAACTTTTTTTATTAAATCCAGATCTCTTATGTAGTTGGTTTGTATGATTGTATTTATATTTTTAATAATTTTTTCCCAGTTCGCGTGAATCGTGTCTTTGAAGTTATTACAAACGTACATACCTAAAATTTTTAATTTTGTGTTTATTGGAAAGCCATGAATACTAAAGTTTGTTTAACCATCCTTTGCCGTTACGTCATAATCGGTGACGTATTCTGCTGTTTTACGTTTGTCGTATATTATTTGAATGCCATTTTACACATAACCTTAAAAATTAAAATATAACTAATGACATATGTTAAGGATTGTTTTCAATGACCTATGTTAAGGTGTGTTTGTATTAATAAATTGGTAATGACGAAAATTGTATTTTGCTTTATGCGTTGCGTACCTTTTTACATACTTTAGTATTTTTTTTAACTTAAAACCTCCATTTTTTTAACTGATTTGTTTCAAATTTATAGTTTGGGGATGTTTAACGTCCCTGAGCGTGATTAAATAGCGAATTATACATATAATATATATTAAAAATGTATTATAAATATAATTATATTTTTGGGGTGAACCCGAAGTTTTTTTAAAATTAAAATATATACTCATATTTTTGAAAATTGTACAGTAATTATTGTCTGTGTCATTTTGTGAGAAATACTTTCGTAAGTATTCCTAAAAAATGAAAAAAAACACATGTATGGGAGAAAACAGGCAATAAATAAATTTATTTCTGAAAAAACTCACAATACAAATAGGAAAAAAAAACGGATAAGAAACGAACTAAAATAGCATGTAATGAAATAAAATGAAAAGTCTAAGCTTCATCACTGACAAAATCATCTTCATCATCACTCTGGGAGTCCGATTCATTTAGATCTATGATAACAGGAAGAAAATGAGATGCATCAATGCATTTTTCTTTTTCCTGAATACCTTATTTCGGCCTTACTTAGATATTTTAAAATTATAGCCAAAACTTCACGCAATCTAACTATAGCCAGAGGTTTTATCATATTTGAAATACGTACAGGGTATATATCCCACCTATATCTTTTTTCTGGTAAGTGCCTTTTTATTACATCTTACAGATGTTGATCTTTCGTAGCAAATTTTTTATAGTGAATTTGCTTCTCCTCGAGCCACTTCACCAGTGATTGCTTCCAGCATTTCTTTTTCTTGAAAAATAATTAATAAAGTTTGCTCTTTCTCATTATACCGGGAAGGCATTTTAACAATGAAAAATTAATTGAAAATAATCAAAAATACTAAACAAATCAAAATATGACAACTTCAACTTAACTGTCAAAAGTAATAAATAATCGACATTAATTAAGAAATACGTTAATGACGTCAGAATTCCGTCTCATCCGTTTCATGATGGAGAGATCAAGATGGATAATGTATGACGCAACAGCAAAGGATGGTTAAACAAACTCTACCTATTTGCGAATTAGCGACTTTATCCAAGGGTAGATAGTATAGTAGATTCTGTAACAAGGTTAGAATGAAAAATTCGATACGAGTGGAAAATTCCGAACGCGAGCGAAAGCGAGTGTGAGGAACCACGAGTGTCGAATTTTTTCATTCTGACCGAGTAACAGACTATATTTTCTCCACGATCAAAAAGTATAAATCAAAATTAAATTAAATCTGAACACAAGTTATTTGTTGACATATTTGTATTACATTGTATTAATATTTATAGTGCTGTGGTAGAGCTCGATTATTTTGAGATGAGTACATTTCGTCATAATGTGCAGAAACCAATTTGAGTTTGTAGGCGTGGTCAGAGAGCTTTAACTGTGGTCCGAGTCGCCTGTCGCTCGTGAAATTTGTATTCAGTAGCGTAGTGTTACTTATTTATCCTTGTTGCATTTATTTAGCTATTTTGAGTTTTCTTGTGTTTTTATGCTTCGATTTGTGTGTCTATCTATATAAACTTTAATTTAATTCATTTTGTGTGTATTTTGGTAAGTACATTTAAATACAACTGAATAATAATCCAAGACGAAACCGTACATTCTGAAATATTTTAAATCCCTTCTAAGCCTTTAATTTGTATCCCATTTTTATGATATTTTCAAAAATGCTAATGAAACCTAAATTTTTTGCTTGTTGTTCGAAATGGAACAAAAAATTATTAGGCAGAAAGGGCCAAGTTCTTCAAATCCAAGCCAAGGAAATAATTTCACGCCTGTTAAACTTTATGAAAAACGAGGCTAAAGATGGTTCATTAAAAACATATTCCGTATGATGCTAAAATGACCAAACCAGAACTGTACACATTAATTAAAGCTCACAGACCCCCGCCGAATTTTCTTTTAGATGATCTTCTTGAAGAAAATGGTCACAAAGTATTACGGTTGCCTCCGTATCACCCTGAACTAAATCCCATCGATAAAATATGGGCCACGGTAAAAAATTGGGTAGGTCAACATAATACAACATTTAAGTTGGATGATGTTGAAAAGTTAGCAAGAAAAAAATTTGAAAGCATAATGTCGGAAGAATGGGCAAACGTGGTAGGCCATTCAGCAAAATATGAGGATGCATATATTCAAAAAGAACATCTGATAGATGAATATACAGATTCCCTCATATTTTGCGTCAATGCGGGGTCATCCGATGAGTGGGATTCCGACCTTTCGGACTTCGAAGATAGTGATGAAAACAGTTAAAATTATAAACGTTTTAATAAAATATAAATTATTTATTTAAACTTTTAGTTGTTTCATTACTTTAAAGTTTAACAGCAATTTAACTAACAAATAGTTAAAATTTTAATTGCTACTTTTTATTTTAAAGTATTTTCAATTTAAAATATTTTATTAATGTACACACGCCACTGCTAAAATATCAGATACCCCTACAGCAGCAGATTTGAACTTAGCGCCATAAAATAAGGTCCACAAAGTTTGACGTGCTGCGCCAACTGGGGCGTGGCCAAAACTAAATGTACTCATCTCAAAATAATTGAGCTCTACACTTACCGATATTAAAATCTGGTGCATTGGTGTTTTTTCATAATTTACAATTTCAGATATTATTAAATTCTATATCTACTTCACTAGATTTTTCACTCATTATTTTGTTTAAATTAAAACTTGTTTGAAAATAATTATTACTGTCGTCATTTTATATCTGACAGTGACACTTTTGAAATCCAGGGCAATCCATATTGTTTATTTCGATTACAGAAAATCCATTCTTTACCTTGATAAAGAATGAAAATACATGCAAAATGCATAAGAGGCAAGTATTATAGAATAAATATTCAAACTCTAGAGTGTGAATGTTTACATTCTATTATTAAAAATGATTTCAGAATTCATACATTCAGTAATGGTCGTGGAGAAAGATTTTTCTATGTTGATTTTCGCGTTAGATGCTCGTGTATAAATTTTTAAGATAGTATTTATGGTTTTTACCTCTTGGTTGTTTCCGATAAAAATTAAGACATCATCTGCATATGCTGATATTTTTTGATAAATACTGTTAATTTTGAGGCCGGGCACTGAAGCATTACAAAACCGTATAAAGGGTTCAATCGATATGCCGAAAAGAATCATGGACAGTGGGCAACCTTGTCTGACTGAAGTTTGGATTTTAAATTTTTTGGATAAAAAGCCATTAACCATAACTGCTGTGTTTGCTACAGTATAAATATTTTTTACGAGTTGCGTAATTTCTTTGTGAAATCCCATGGCTTCCATTACTTTCCACAAATAATCGTGGTTGACCCGATCAAACGCTTGATTGAAATCTAAACTAAGAATGCCTGTTTCCATGTTTCTTTCTTTTTCATATTGTATAATTGAATCCCTGATCAGTAAGAGGTTGTTAAAAATTGATTTGTCTTCACAACAATTCTGTTCATTACCTAATATCTTAGGGGTTATTTGTTTAAATCTTTTTGCCAAAATTTTCATTAGGATTTTATAGTCGCTATTTAGAAGTGCAATTGGTCTCCAGTGATTTATTTCAAAGGGGGATTTTACTTTTGGAATAAGGGTTATGACCGCTTCAGAGAATTCTGGAGGAGGTGGTTTTGCGTTTTTAAGTATTATATTAAGAATTTTGGTTAATTCGTCTCCTAGGACATCAAAAAATATTTGGTAAAATTCATAACTTATTCCATCCAACCCTGGTGTTTTCTTTTTTGCGACTTCGTATATTCGGAGCCGTTCAGCTTATCTACTCGTACTTTTCTTGGCTTCACCAAATACCGAAGCTCCGTGAAGTGTCATTTTTTTTTCTGAAATTTTCCGTTTCTAAGTGCTTTAACTATTTTCGTTAGTGCTTTTTACGTTTTCTGTATATTAAGTCTTTTTTAATTTCAATCTACTAAAATGGACGAAATTTGGTACTTTGATTTAGTGCTTCAAATAGTTCCGTAAGTGCTTGTCTATTTGTTTATACAAGGTGTTTCATTGGGAAACGGAAATACTTAAAACGCGAATAGAGGTCACCGAGGCGGTTCTAGATATACCACATTTATTGGTTCTGGAGGCCTTTGTAACCGAGATATTTCGATTTTTGCAAATTTCTTCCTGGGGCCATAAAGGCCGAATCACCCCGTACATTTCTTTGATATTTGGTACCCTATATCTCGGTTACCAAGGCCGCCAGAACCAATAAATGTGGTATATCTAGAACCGCCTCGGTGACCTCTATCCGCGTTTTAAGTATTTCCGTTTCCCAATGAAACACCCTGTATATTTTAGAATTTAACTTCAACGTCAACCCCAAAACTTTTCCCTATTGACTAAATTTTGGTATCAGTTTTTAGTGCTTCAGAAAGCTGTTGTTTGTTGTTGTTATTGTTGTTGTTATTGTTGTTGTTATAAGGGGAAGTGGAATCTTGTTTTGGACACTCTGAATAGGGTGGCCCGTTTATAAGTAACACTACCTTATATCAAAAACTAAAAAGAAAGAGCAAAACGTTATTGGCCTGTTGTAGATTTGTACAAGGTGAGTCATGTTGCCGTGGCCACTGATATTTTTTATTTTTAATGAAACATCCTGTATATTTTTTAATTTTTGGATTCTTCTCGTACTTATAAATGTTTTTTGTGTAGCACTCCTCTGATTCACTATATTTTTAGTACATTTGAAAAGAATTTGGATGCTTATTTGGAGCATTTCAAAAAATGTTAAAAAATTAAAAATATCAAATATATCGAAAATTTCTAAAAACATCGAAAATTTGAAAAAAATCGTAAATTTAAAAAAATACAAATTTCGAAAATTTATAAAATATATCAAAAATTTCCTATTTTCACATTTTTCCATGGAAACATTTTTCCCGTTTTTCCGTATTTTTCCATGTTTTTTCTATGTTTTCCTGTCTTTTTCTGTTTTTCCGTATATTTTCCTAATTTTCCTTGTTTTCCATATTTTAAGACTTTTCCTATTGTTTGTGATTTTTCCCTATTTCCAACTATTTTTCCCCATTTTTCTCTATTTTTATTTTAGTATTTTTCCAGGGAATATTTCTCCAATTTTTTAAATATGTTTCCCTGTTCTTTCCTATATTTCCCTATTTCGTATTTTTTCCTATTTTCACATTTTTTCATGGAAAACATTTTTCCTGTTTTTCCTATTTTTCCTTATTTTTTCAAGTCTTTTTTTCTACTTTTCTCTATTTTTTCCTTAATTTTTTATATTTTCTTTATTGTGTTATTCTTTTTATAATTCCCTATTCTCGCCTATTTTTTTCTTATTTTCCACATATTATCCTATTTTTCTATATTTTCCCCATTTTTCCCCATATTTCTGAATTTTTTTTTTTAATATTTTTCCAGGGAAAATATGTATTCCTATGTTTTCAATATTTTTCCCTGTTTTTTCGTATATTTTCCTTTTTCCGTATTTTCTCCTATTTTCACATTTTTCCATGGAAAATATTTTTCCCTATTTTTACATGTTTTTCTCTATTTTTTCTCATTTTTCTATTTCCCTCCCCCTTTTTTTTTATCCATTTTCGCATTTTTCCAGGGAAATTTTTTTATTTGAAAATTTAATCGTGACATATTTGTATCGAATATTTAAACCGGATTAAATATTAATTAATGTTTAATACCAAGACCAGATTTTAAATCCCTCTGTCAATCATCAGTAAGTCGCCCCGGAGCGCCATGGCAAATAATAATTTCCTGCTACAACCCATTGGGTTCTGGGATTCACTCTTAAGGGGATTTCTTTAATTTTCCATAGGACGATCATAATTGTATACAAATCGTCAATAAATTGTAGGTAGAGTATTATTATTAATTTTATAAAACATTTTATACATTTTTATAAAAAATAATATTCTAATAAAAAAATGTAAAAAAAAATTCGCAAAAAAATAATTACAAAAACTAATTTAATCAAAGGTACTATAAGTACAAAAAAGGTAAAAATTTTAAGTTGATAATTTCGTTAAAAAAAGTTACCGCCAACAATATTTTTAATTTTGAAGCTTCTACATATATCAAAAATATTGGTGATTCACGGATTTTCCCTAAACTGCATTTTTACCAAAATAGAAATTGTATTCATCAAATAATTTTAATAAAATCTTACAAACGAATGAACATTTATTATTTCTCGGCATTCTCGAATGAATTATATATTTTGCGATCTTTTAAATAACAAAAATTCCTATTTTCCATATAATAAAAATTAATTAATTAAAAACAATATTTATCTTATTTTATTTTTTAAGCTCCAAAATACCTATAGATTATATTAAAACAGTCAAAACAAAATTATTATCATCGATAATTATCTCGATTATAAGGAAACATTCGATTATTTCGATTCGAGCGTTCCTAAAGACAGAATCGCTTAATCGCATTCAGTCAGTCGACGACAAGAACCGAGAGAGGACGCACGAGTCGTCATTTTACGAGCTCGTTACATGTGCACGTCGTATCGTAACGCGTTTACATAACACACTCACCCACGACGCAGGGCCGAGTCTTATAATTTCAATAAAAAAAACGGACGTCGATGTTGAACAATCCCGAACATTAATCCACTATAACTACTCAAACTTACGTAACAAAATCGATAATAATAATGGACTAATAGAAGCCATGCAGGATTACCGATTCTTCAAGAAGTATCCGGACCTTCTAACCTCTTTGAGTACGACGAAGTTTAAATCCCACGGGAGAATACTACGTCGGGACACCGAAAGGATTAAAAAATTGAGGAAATTTAAGAGAAATTTTGGTTTGCGGGAGTTCGGAAACGCTTTTTTTCAAGCCATGGATCAGAAGACGTTATTATTTGTTTGTCCGATGTGCAGGAATATTTTAAGGACTCCAGTGACGGTAGAATGTGGACATACTTTTTGTAGCGAGTGTTTATATGAAGAGTATCGAAAATGTGCGGTTTGTTGGTCTGAATTGGTGCCACAAAAACGATGCGTTAATGTTTTGGTGCAACATTTGTTGGAAAAATGGAGGGAAAGGGATATAGGTAAGTTTTTTTTATTACTGTTATATAATAGCGGGTTCCAAAGTACGAAGTATGTAGAGGTGACATGCGTCGAAGTTATGTAACTCCTTATCGTATCAATATTATTATTATTATTATTATACGTTTTAAACAATGGTAATAACCATTTATAATTAATAATTTTTGTGATTTAGACAAGTCAATAAACAATGTAAATCTAATAAACCTTTAAAGGTGACAATTACCTAACTATAAAATTAAAAACGATAATACCCTACTACAGGGACGGACCCAGGATTTTTTTTATTGACAAATTGTAGATTTAACATCAACGTTGACATGCAACATTGTCATAAACTCGTTTAATTATAATAATAATTTTATAGAAATTTAATAATAATAATAAAAATTAGTTTTTACCAGTTGAATACTTGTAGTTTTTTTCAAATTTTAAAAAGTTTGATCATTTATTTTGCCCTTTAAAATGGTTAAAAATGAAAAAATATATTAAAGAGTATAAGCAAAATTATGTATCATGCAGTTGCGAAATAAATTATTTCTAATACAGACAGAACACATGTTTCCAATTTCAATACGTAAATATACAATGTGTTCCAATTTCTTTTTTATTATAAAAGATTCAAGTCAATTTTATAGATCAGAGATTTGGGTACTAACAAAAAATGTATAAGAAAAAATACAAACCATACAAATAAAAATCAAATTTCAAGGACTTTTTAATGATTTAGTATGATAAGTATTTCGTAAGGATTTTTTAGAAATTTTCAAGAACTTTTCAAAAATTGTTTAAAATATTTTTTTATTGTTTGAATGGATTTTTCGTGGATTTTAAGGCAATTTAAAGAATATTTCAAGTACTTTTTAATAATTTACTTAATTGAAGTATTTATTTTACAAGGATTTTTCAGGAATTCTCAAAAATTGTTCAAAAAGTTTTTTGTTTGAAAGGATCTTTCATGGATTCTTTAATGGGTTTTCCAGGATTTTTAAGGAATTTTAAAGAATATTTCAAGAACTTATTAATGATTTAGTATGATAAGTATTTTACAAGGATTTTTCAGGAATTTTCAAGAACTTTTCAAAAATTGTATTTCGCAAGGATTTTTCAGGAATTTTCCTGTTTTTTGTTGTTTGAAAGGATTTTTCATGGATTCTTTAATTGTTTTTCAATGATTTTTTATTGAATTTCAAAGAATACTTGATTAATGATTTAGTATGATAAGTATTTTACAAGAATTTTTCAGGAATTTTCAAAAATTGTTCAAAAGTTTTTTTGTTGTTTGAAAGGATCTTTCATGGATTTTTTAATGGTTTTTCCAGTATTTTTTAAGGAACTACGAAGAATATTTTAAGGACTTTTTAATAATTTATTATGATAGGTATTTCGCAAGGATTTTTCAGGAATTTTCAAGAACTTTTCAAAAATTGTTCAAAATGTTTTTTATTTTAAAGGATTTTTCATGGATTTCTTTAATGGTTTTTCCAGGATTTTTTAAGAAATTACAAAGAATATTTTAAGGACTTTTTAATGATTTAGTATTTTACAAGAATTTTTCAGGAATTTTCAAAAATTGTTCAAAGGGTTTTCTGTTCTTAGAAAGAATTTTTCATGGATTTTATAATGATTTTTCCAGGATTTTTTAAGGATTTACAAAGAATATTTTAAGGACTTTTTAATGATTTATTATGATAAGTATTTCGCAAGGATTTTTCAAGAATTTTCAAGAACTTTTCAAAAATTGTTCAAAATGTTTTTTATGTCAAATGATTTTTCATGGATTCTTTAATGGATTTTAAAGGATTTTTTAAGGAATTACAAAGAATATTTTAAGGACTTTTTAATGATTTAGTATTTTACAAGAATTTTTCAGGAATTTTCAAAAATTGTTCAAAGGGTTTTCTGTTCTTAGAAAGAATTTTTCATGGATTTTATAATGATATTTCCAGGATTTTTTAAGGAATTACAAAGAATATTTCAAGAACTTATTAATGATTTAGTATGATAAGTATTTCGCAAGGATTTTTCAAGAATTTTCAAGAACTTTTCAAAAATTGTTCAAAATGGTTTTTATGTCAAATGATTTTTCATGGATTTTCCAGGATTTTTTAAGGAAGTACAAAGAAGGTTTTAAGGACTTTTAAATGATTTAGTATTTTACAAGGATTTTTCATTAATTTTCAAAAATTGTTCAAACTGTTTTTTGTTGTTTGAAATAATTTTTCATGGATTCTTTAATGGTTTTTCAAAGGATATTTCAAGGACTTTTAAATGATTTAGTATAAGTATTTCACAAAGATTTTTCAGGAATTTTCAAGGGTTTTTAATTGTTCAAAAAGACTGCTTACGGTTTTTTGTTGCTTGGAAGGATTTTTTATGGATTGTTTAATGTTTTTTCAAGGATTTTTTAAGCAATTTATAAAAGTATTTCAAGGAATAAGGATTTTTCAGGAATTTTCAAGGATTTTTTGAAAATCATTCAAAAAACTGCTTAATGATTGTTAATGGTCGGAAGAAATTTTCATGGATTCTTTAATGGTTTTTCAAGGATTTTTTAAGAAATTTCAAAAAATATTTCAAGGACTTTTTAATGATTTAGTGTGATAAGTATTTTACAAGAATTTTCAAAAATTCTTCAGAATGTTTTTGGTTGTTTGAAAGGATTTTTCATGGATTCGTTAATGTTTTTTCAAGGATTTTTTAATATTTAAAGGATTAAGTATTTCACAAGGATTTTTCAGGAATTTTCAAGGATGTTTCTAAAATTGTTCAAAAAGACTGCTTAAGGATATTTGTTGTTTGGAAGAAATTTTCATGGATTCTTTAATATTTTTTCAAGGATTTTTCAAGGACTTTTTAATGATTTAGTATAATAAATATTTCACAAGGATTTTTCAGGAATTTTCAAAAATTGTTGAAAAAGATTGTTTAAAAATGTTTGTTATTTGAAAGGACTTTTCATGGATTCTCTAACTTTTTTTAAGGAATTTCAAAGAATATTTCAAGGACTTTTTAATGATTTAATTTAATAAGTATATAATTTCGCAAGGATTTTTTTACAATTTATCAAGGACTTTTTAAAACTTGTTTTCAAGGATTTTTGATGTTTGAAAGGAATTTTTTATGTTTCAAAGTTTTTTTCCGGAATTTTTTAAGGATTTATGTAGGATATGTCATTGATTTTTGTGAGGAGTATTCAAGGATTTCTTAGTGATTTTTTAAAGAGTTCTTAAGAAGTCATGATTTCAACGATTGTGCAAGGATTTTTCTAGTATTTTTTAAGGATTTTCTATAGCGAAACATTTTTCTAAGAGGCTATTAAATGATTTTTTTAAAGATTGATATTAAAAAGAGAAGGATTTTTTTGTATTTTTCAATGACTTTCTAATGTTTTTCAAAGATTTTTCAGAGATGTTTCAATAATTTTACAAGGATTTTTCAGGGACGTTTCAATAATTTTACAAGAATTTTTCAGGGAAGTTTCAATAATTTTGCAAGGATTTCTCAGGGATGTTTCAATAATTTTGCAAGGATTTCTCAGTGACTTTTCAATATTTTTACAAGGATTTTTCAAAGAAACTGGATTTTTTTTCCAAATTATTTGAAATGATTTTTTAAATTTTTTCACTAATTTATCAAGACAGTTTCAATGATTTTTCAGCGATTTCTTTAATATTCTTTCCTTCAGCATTTGTTAAGGATATTTTATTTATTGTTCAATATTTTTTTAATGATTTTTTAAGATTGCGGATTTTGTAAGCAGTATTCAAAGATTTCTTAATGACTTTTCAAAGATTTAATTTTTTTTAAGGATTTACCATTAATTTTTCATGTATTTTTTGAGAATATTTTAGATTGAAATTTTTTAAGGCTGTCATAAAATTTTATAGGGTTATTTAATAATATTATTTAAAAAATCTAAAATTCAAGTAAATAAAATATTTACTACTCTTTATAAGACCCCATTAGGGGGAAAGTAATTATACCTCTGGATTAATACCCGTGGCTTCCGTATCGCTTACCTTTTTATTCTTATAATGTTACGCCAATGGTCCAAACAAATTTCATGTTAATTGCATTATAAGTACCTATTTAAATTAATATAAAGGAAATTTGATCCTAAATAAGGACCATTAATAACATGTTAAGTACCAGAAAAACAATTTTATTAGGAATTAAATAATATGAAATAATTTGTTTTTGATTGATTCTCGTGATGTCATAAAATTTTTCTAATTAAAATTATAATTGATATCGATACTGGGAATGAGTAATTTACATGAAAATCACTATTTTTATTTAGATAAGGTATAGATAAAATAAAAATTGTTATTTGAAAATTTACAAACATATTGTTCTCTTTTTATATTTATTTTTTCCCATATATTTTTTTAAACGACCTTAAGTGACCTAGGAATGTTTTTATCAATATAATTAACATCACTCACTCATATAATCATTGTTTTAAATATTGTTGACTAATTAAGATAAACATACTAAAAATAAATATCGTCATCATAAAACCGGATTTAAAAAAGCTTTGTCGAATTTTTTTATTTCGATTAAAATATTTTATTATTGTTTTCATAAAACAAGCAACAAACAAGTAAATATCCATTAATGAAATAGATCGAATTGCATAAATAATAATTGCCAAGTATTGAATAATAATGGTGAATTATGAAAATTTTAATCCGTACTTTCAAATAAGTCCTTGTACTCGTTTCACAATTATTCGGCTCCAAACCAAACATACACTCAGTGTGTACACTCTGTTTTCTTTCTTGGCCGCCAGAGGCGTACAAATCAAAACAATACTTATTTTTAAATACAGACTCCCAAATATATTTGAATACTTTTTTATAAATTTACTCTGAATTAGTATAAAACATCAAATTATTATCAAAAAAAATTTTTGAAACCATAAATACTTTATACATATTTTATTCTGATTTTAAATCTGTAGTAACAATATTTCGACTACCAGATACATTCTTGGATACAAAATTTTGAAAGTATTTAAATTTAGATTTTTGGGTACATAAAAAGTACTCGAACTCGAGTAAGTAAATAAAAATCAAAATCAAATTAGTTTCGGTTTCTTAAAACCATCTTCAAGTCTAAAATTTGGTTTATATCGCTCTAGAGAAAATCTATTGGGTGTTATTTTTATTTTATTTTCATGGTACCGCCTATGGTTTTGTCGTTGATCCATTCTGTTCTCCTTTTGCTTAGTCGAAGGATACAGTATTTTAATTATAACGAACGTAACCAGCAATTGGCATAACATCTATGCACATACATACAAAAAGGATTGTTTAATAGTTATTTTTGTTTTGCTCTTATTATTTATTGTTTTGTTATAAAGTGTGTCATGTTATTTACGGTAAACAATAATTTTTATCGTATTACAGAAATCTCGAAAAAAAATCTGTTATATAAAATTTGTACTGGTTTATCGCGTTATTTTTTATACAAGGTGTTCTAATTTATTATAATCTGAGTAGATGAAAATTATAAGGAAAAACCATTGTTCAAGTATAAATATTAGCCTTTTTATAAAAAAAATCTCTATGGGATAGAAATAGCGGGAATCGTTACTGAAAATTATTAACAAACAAAATACACCCCTGCACATGTAGCGATTTCGAAGGGGATGAGTTTTAAGGCTCTACCGTCCGCTGATTTGTTGGACTGATTTAGGGGTCCAGCTCGTGCTGGATTATAGCAACATATTTAATTTTCTACTTTATTTCTAAATATTATTGGCATTACAAAACATAAAGCTAGGATTGTATGCAAGTCAAATTTTAAAAAAAATAAAAACGAAAAAACTACGACAATTTAAAAACTATAAAAATAATACAATTTCCTGGTAACTTTTACGGGTTCTGAAAAATTATAATAACATTTTACATGCATACAATCCTAAAGTTAACCTTTATCTTTAGTCTAAAAAAAAACAAAATTGTATTTTTTTAAAAGATAACCGAGTAATCGTGCACGAGCGGAAGGTATACAAACCAAAATTTCGTATTTATTCATGTCCGTTCAGTATTGCCTCGCACGGACCGCGTGGAATATTCGTTTATATTTCTCAATACGGCATGCAGAGCCTTAAGGGTCGAAAATCGGTTTTTATAATTTCCGACGAAATGTGAGTTCCAATCAAAAAATGATTTAGGGTAAAATTGTGGATAATAAATAGATCTACAATTTTGTTTCAAACAATTTTTCTGAGATAATGGCGGAAAACAGTGTTTTTAATTTTTGAATTTTTTTTGTCGAAAAAATTTCATTATATTAAAAATGTTGATGAAATGTATGTTTGAAGTCCTTTAAATTTACCGATTTGTCCAGAATTTTTTAATTGAATAGTTCATTAGATATCAACGTTTTTCGAAAAAAATAAAATTTTTCTAATCAAAAATTGACCGTAGAAATTTTTGGTTCTTCAAATTTTAAAATAGATGAAAAAAATTCGTTTTTATTTAAAAATCTTTTGAACAATGAGAAAAATCAAAAACAGCGATTTGTAAAAATTTTCTGGTTTAAATTGGCGTAAAAATTGAATTTTCAAATGGAACACCCAGTATATTTTTACATATTTGGATTCTACAAGTCAAATTACGTATAATTCATATGTCAAAAATGATTTTGGCTCTCAAAAATAAAAATGATGATATGTACCCTTGACCCGACCTACTGAGCCACCCGGTATAAATATTTCCATTATTTTTTTTTAATTTTTTACATTTTTGAAATGTTTAAAATTCTTGAAATTCTGGATATTATCGGAATTTTGCAAATGTTTGCCACTTTTGAATTTTTTAACATTTTTATTTTTTGAAATTTTGATTTTTTTGAAATTTTTGATATATTTCTGAAATTGTCGGAACTTTTTAATTTCTAGACATTTTTATTTGTGTTTTTTGAAATTTTTCAATATTAATTGAAATTTTTATTGGTGTTTTTCAATTTTTTAAGTTTTTTTTTTGAAATTTTTGAAAATTCTTTTGAAATTTTCGAAATTTTCGAAATTTTTAAATGTTTGAAATTTTCAAAATTTTTTGATATATTTCTGAAATTCTGGAATTTTTTGAATTTCAAGACATTTTTATTTATTTGTTTTTTGAAATTTTCAATGTTTTTTGAAATTTTTGATATATTTTTAGAATTTTCGATTTATTATTGGTGTTTTTGAGTTTTTTAGCTTTTTTTTTAATCTTATTTTTTGGAAACAAATTTGAAATTTTAGAAATTTTCAATATATCTTTAAAATTATCGATTATTTTTTAATTTCTATACATTTTTATTTATTTTTGAAATTTTCGAAAGTCTTTTTGAAATATTTTGTATATTATTGGTGTTTTTGAATTTTTTTACATTTCTTTTAAATAATCGGAATTTTGATATTTTTTGTCACTTTTGAATTTTTGAACATTTTTATTTTTTGAAGTTTTCATTTTTGGAATATTTTTTGAAATCTTCTAAATTTTTGATATATTTTTGAAATTATCGATTTTTTTTTAATTTCAAGACATTTTCATTATTGAAATTTTCCAATGTTTTTTGAAATTTTTAAAATTTTTATTGGTTTTTGAATTTTTAAAATTTTTCTTTTGAAATTTTCGAAATATTTTATGTTTTTGAAATTTTTTATTTTCAAGACATTTTTATATATTTTTGAAATTTTCGAAATTTTTGATATATTTCTGAAATTATGGAAATTTTTGAATTTCTAGACATTTTTATTTTTTTTTTAATTCTTGAAATTTTCCAATATTTTTTGAAATTTTTGATATATTTTTGGAATTTTTGATTTATTATTGTCTGAGTTTTTAATATTTTTTTTATTGTAGTTTTTTGAAGTTTTTGAATTTTTTTTTGAAATATTCGAAATTTTTGATAAATTTTTGAAATTTTTTTAATTTCCAGGCATTTTTATTTATTTTTGAAAATTTCGAAATTTTTGATATATTTCTGAGATCATCAAAATTTTTCATATATTTCTGAAATTATGGAATTTTTTTATTTTCAAGACATTTTTATTTATTTTTTAATTTTTGAAATTTTCCAATGTTTTTTGAAATTTTTGATATATTTTTGGAATTTTTGATTTATTATTGATGTCTTTGAGTTTTTAATATTTTTTTTATTGTAGTTTTTTGAAGTTTTTGAATTTTTTTTTAAATATTCGAAATTTTTGATAAATTTTTGAAATTTTTTAATTTCCATAAATTTTATTTATTTTTGAAATTTTCGAAATTTTTGATATATTTCTGAGATCATCAAAATTTTTCATATATTTCTGAGATTATCGAAATTTTTGAATTTGACATTTTTTTTAATTTTTGGAAGTTCCGAAATTTTTTATATATTTCTGAGATTATCGATATTTTTCAATTTTTAGACATTTATTTTTTTTTTATTTTTGAAATTAATATTTTTTTAACTTTTTGATATATTTTTGAAAATTTCAGTATATTATTGGTGTTTTTGACTTTTTTAACATTTTTTTTTTGAAATTTTCGAAATTTTTGATAAATTGAAATTATCGATTTTTTTAATTTCCAGTCATTTTTATTTTTGAAAGTTTCGAATTTTTTTATATATTTCTGAAATTATCGAAATTTTTGAATTTCTAGAAATTTTAATTTTTTTTTAATTTCTTACATTTTTTTATTTTTGAACTTTTTTGAAAATTATTACAATCATGTCTATTAATATTTTATTTAAATTGGCACAAAATTTAACTAATACCAAAATCCTGGGGGGTGGCAGGGGACTTGGATAAAGTGCTGATTAGGTACAATATCCCCTTGGCTCGGGCTCACGAAGTGGATGGGGACCAAAATGTTTTAGTATATTTTTCAATATTTTTGTCTCTAAAACAGTTCAGTTCTGCAAAATTTTGCCCGCAGTTAAAGGAAGAAATTTCATTAAAAAAAAAAAAAAATTGCGCCTTTAAAAAAAATTAAACGACTTATAGAATGTCTACGTAAGTTGGCTACATATGGGAAATTTTTTATTATTAGTGATATCAAAAAAAAAATATTCTTCATAAAAAATTCTGCATCGTCTACTAAAACAAAGAATATAACCTCAGATATAATTTTTTTTTAGTCATATACAAGGTGTGTCGAAAAATTTGAATTTTTTTACCTTCATTTTTGACACTATCAAGAATTATTATTTAGAATTGAAAACTGGGTATTAAAAATTTATACATGTTTATCTAAGTAACATGTGATCATCAAATTTCGCTCTAACATAAAACTAAAATATTATTAATTTTATTGTAGAGAAAAGTTTAAAAAAAATAAAAAAGCCTTATTTTGTAGTAGTTTTCAATAATAATTAACTTTTCCTTATATCAATTTTCGATATTGATAAATATAAGTGTAGTTAACTCATAAATAACATTTTTGACAAACCTCGTATACTACTGATACAATTTAATATCTGATTGTTGAATTTTAGAACTTTTTATAAAGAATGCATTTTTTTGATTAAACTAATAATACTTTTTTGTTCCATTTGTAGCCAACTTGCGTATAATAATAAAAATAGTTAAAGCAATAAAGCAATTTTTTTTCCAAAATCCAAAATTGTCTTTGAAACCCCAATAACAGAAAAAAATTAAAGATGCGGTAATTTCATTAAAAAACGTGCAATTTTGTACAAATCTTAATAACCGATTCAATCTTTTATTGCTCTCGTTTCTAATTCTATTATTAATAATTAGTAAAAATTAAATAGAGCGTACGACAAAAGGATATTGTTAAACGGAGTCTGACCTCATTCCACTCGAAATTTCGAAGCGTCTGGTCTTTAAACAATGGGCCCCGATTTTCTTAATTTTATGTGTTATGACTCAACTCGCAATATAATGGGTGTCAATGCACACCGAACCGTAAATTATTGCCAACCGCAAATGCACTTCTAACAACTATTTCCACACGAAAAAAAATCTATTTAGATTTTCTTATTTCTTTTATAGAATTCCTCATTTATTTTGATAGCATAAAATATATCTTCCCGGTCGAAGAAAGAATTTTTTTAAATAAAAAAATGTTTATTTAAAAGTACTAAATTTCTAATAACTGACTGAATAACTAATGCTTAAAACCACTTTTATAGAAACTACTAAACAGATAACAAAAGTGGTTATTTTTTTTAGAAAACTTGATTAAATTTTTGCTATAATAATCAGGTTTTGAAACATTTGTGTACGTATCAGAAAATAAGTGTCTTTATACAAATTCACTCACTTTTCCCGCACATCGACATTTCTCACTTACTTACCACTCCTTACTTTGAAAAAAGTATTATTGGATAATTTTGTTTGCTTTGTGGATTTACAATTTATAATTCCATCCTGAAAAATTGGGGAAATAAACAGGGTTATGATTTTTGGGTCTATGACCAATCGCCGAATGGACAAATCGTCTAAAGTGGTCAAAATGTCGAATGGACAAATCGCCGAACGTGGACAAATTGCCGAATCCTGTAAAATGACGCTGCATAGATCGTTTTTGTGGCGTCGAAGCCGAAGTCACAATTTTAATTAAGATTCTCTGATCAAAATATTCAACTTCATCAAAACGCCGAAACTATTATTTGGACAAATCACCGAACGTGGACAAATTGCCGAATGGACAAATCGCCTAATGGACAAATTGCCGAGTGGACAAATCGCCGAGTGGACAAATCGCCGAGTGGACAAATCGCCGAGTGGACAAATCGCCGAGTGGGCAAATTGCCGAGTGGGCAAATTGCCGAACGGACAAATTGCCGAATGGACAAATCGCCCAAAGGCTGGTTAAAAAGTCCGAAAATAAGTCTTTTGTAGAAATACTTTAACTTAGGATTTTATGAAATGTAGATGACATAAACGATATATTTAGAGATTGAAGACATGGTTTAGAATCCAGTAACTGAGAGTAGTTATATGTTGTACAGGGTGATTCTTTTAGAGGGCTAATTGGAGGTTTCAGCAGAAGTAGGCGGAATTAAAATCTGAATACTTTATGGGGTTTTCAGGGATGCCCAATCTATCTAAAATATTTAGATATTTCCTACATAAAATATGTTTTTTTCGCTCTTGGACAAATTTTCACTGACGAAAAAACCAGTAATTCCATGTCTTGTAAAATATACTATTTTTGTCAAAAATTCACAGGCATATTATGAAATAATTGACACATTTAGTACTTCCTTTCAGACGCTTTATTTACTTTTTTCATGTGTTTTATAATATTGGATTAAATATAATTATATAAAAAATGAAAAAAAAAGTTATTTTGGTTATAACAATTACAATCTGAAATTCGAAGAAACTAAAACACATTGTAAATTTAAGGTTTTATGATACCTTTCGAGTGGTAAAAATCCCATTTTAATATCTTTAATATTTTTAAAGTTATTCAAATTTTTTTTAAAAATCAAATTTCTTTAAACAATTTTTTTAAAAATTTCATTATTTTGGAATAAAATTTTGGAAAAAATCACAATTATACAGTTTTTTATAAAAAATTTAACGGTGTTTCTTTTAAATTCTTAATATTAAATTTTAACTACAAAAAAATAATTTAATAAAATAAAAATTATTTCCAAATTAAAATAAAGACTGGTGGCAAAACTATGAGGAATTAAAAAAAAAAGTAAAAACAGAATTTGTAGCAAGTTTTAAGGTTTACAATTTTGATTTCTTGCAATTTTTCAGAAAAATCCATAATTTTGGTTCAAAACCTAAAAAAACGCAATATATATTTCTTTCCCGCCCTCTAGCGGCCAAACTATGCGGAATTTGAAAAAATAGTAACGACAAAATCTTTTGAAAATTTTATGTTATACTTTTTGATACCTTGTAGTTTTTCAGAAAAATCCATAATTTTGGCTATAAATCTAAAAATAAGGAGCAAAAGTCTATATAAATATATTTCTTTTACGCCCTCTAGCGGCGAAACTATGCGGAATTGTTCTACATCTTTGAAAATTCGCAATTCTCCACAAAAATGCATAATTTTGGCAATTTAAAACTTTTTGATAAATCTGGAAAATTAGGTTTATTTTTTTATACAAGACAATTTAGAAAGCGACCTATTTAACTCATAATAATAAGCAACTGAAGTGGGTAAATATATTTTTAATATAATAATGCAATATATAGACATAACTACTAACTGTCAGTTACTGGATTCTAAAGCATATCTTTAATCTTTAAATATCTCATTTGTCACCTACATTTCATAAAATACTATGTAAAATAATTTCTACAAAATACTTATTTTCGTCGTTTTGACTAGCCTTTCGGCGATTTGTCCATTCAGCAATTTGTCCATTCGGCGTTTTATCCATTCGGCGATTTGTCCGGATCCCGATTGTATTATGGTTTATTGTTGTTTTGTTTGTTTATTTGTTATTTTTATTTAATAAAAGTGCCTCGAAACCCCCCCCCCCCCCCAGCCTGTTTGATCGGATTTTGGACTGAAGTTTTTTAGGTTTCAGTCGTCCGTCCGATCACTTTCGCTTGGGGGAGCGATTTTCTAAGTCATTTTTAGTTTTCTGCCTCAGCAGGCATTATTAGTTTTATTTTAATTGTTTATTATTATTATTATTATTATTATTATTATTTTTGTCGTTTGTTATACAAGAAAAGTGCTTATATATTTAGCTTAATAAATCTAAAAAATACTAATTAAAATAATAATTGCAATAATAAACAAGCTAAAATAAACTCTAATAATCAAGAAACTAAAATAAAAACCTAATAATAAACAAAAAATAAAAAACGAAAGGACCTACTACAATAATAATAAAACTCCAACTCTAAAAATAAAAACACTAACTGCGCTTAAATTAAAAAACCCAACAATAATAAAAAACTTAATAATGATAAAGTAATAATAAATAAATTTTCAGCCAGGTTTTTTTTTTTCTGCTGAGCGGAGGCGACTGCGCGAAATGGGTACCCAAAACTAGTCGGACGGTAGACTGAACCCGGGTCCCTGCTCCGCCCATTGGTCTCCGACGGTAGGAACTAACACTTGGCTCCACCCACTTTAATAAATAATGTATAATTTTGAAAATATTTTAAAAACAAGAACCCTGTTTTTTTGCAACAGTTTTTCAGGGATAATCAATTAAAAATAAAAACACCCATAACTCTGTACAAACTTAACTACTGTTCTCAAAAACAAGAAATCGCCATATGAAATTCAAACCTGAATTAGGAGACGACGGAAAGACATCAGATAGAAGTAAAACATAGAAGAAATTGAATAGCTATTTAAATATCTGATATGTGGATAAATATTTAATTTTTGAACTTTATTTTGCTTATATATTTAGCCGATATAATTCGTAGGTCCTAGCGTTCAGTTTTCCGTTCGACCCAAAATTACAAAATAGTTTATTACGTGCTAAACTAATATTGTAATTAACATCTATTTAACAACATCTCTTGTTTTCTTCTATAATTACGTAATGTAATAATAAAATTGAAATTATCTCTAGCAAATTACGGGTAATTGATTCAACGCTTTGATGTAATTAGTAATTTTATTATTACATTGTAAAATATTTGGTGTTCTTGGTTTTTTTTTTTCAGAGCATATATTTGACATTCTTAAAATAAATCTCCAATTAGACTAATTCAATTTTTTATTTAATCGAGAAAAGGTGGAACAAACGAAATAAAAAGTGAAACTCATGAAGCGTTTAATTTTCTTTTTCCTATAGTTTGTTCAACTTAATGAGAACGACACATTATCGCGAATAGCAAGAACTTATTAACGATTTATCGACCTTGACGTCGTTGTCAAGGTCAACGAACGCTTCCTCGCACACGAGCCCAAGACCAAAGACACCATTTAATTTTTTTATTTACGTTTTATATATACTTGTTGATTTGGACAGAAATAAAATGTAAAATTGCCAAACCGGGTCTCAAATTGGTACCAATATTATACTCAAAAATAATATTAGTGGTTTATAGGACCGATACAATATTAAAATAGTTAGTTTTTTGGAGATTTTTGTTGCTAAAAATGTTTTGAATTGAAAACGAAACTATTTTTTTTATACTTTAAAAGGACTTAAAAAATCGCAGAATTTTCTTTAAAGATTGTATTGAAAAAAAGTGGAATTTAATAAAACATACCTAAAATACAGAATCTTGGCATTTACGGAATTTTTTAAAAGTCAATTTCTTTTTTTAAACGCTGAATTTATTATAAAGGCTTTAAAAAGATAATTTTTTTTAAAGACAAACTAGAATTATTTACCATAAGATACGCCAATATCATATGTCATCTTGCCTGAAATCGTTTTTGGATGGGTGCTCCGTTAATATTAAAGATAGGAAGCTGTGGTTTTCACCAATCGATTCTGTAGTTAATTCTTTAGTGCGCGTCTGTGGTACTTTTTTTAAATTATTTTTATTAACAGTGATACGACTATGAACTTTTTTCTCTAGATAAGCACAGACGCCCTCTTCTCATAATTTTTTTAAATATGAAAGAAACCGCATATTTTTAGTTGCTTTATTAGGCGAGTTCTCGTCCAAAAACGAATAATTATGTTGTAATGCGCTCTACCCTCTTCTGCGCAGAAAAAATTGGACTAGAGGGTAGGATTACTTAACATTAATTAGAAAATACTAAAAAAAAATTTTTCCTTGGGTGATTCTCTAACCGGCAACCACGAAAGTCACGTGGTGTGCGGGCCTCATTTGTTTTTAGTTTTTGTTTAAAAATGTAGATTTTTCTTAAAAAACGTAAAATTAATCTTCCAAAAAATAACGATTTTTTTTTGAATACTAATAGTCCAGTTACTTTATTTATGTACTTGTAATATCTTGAAGTTTGACCGGCTTAAAGTACTTTTTGAAAAAATATGAAGAGAGCATTTTTGTAATTTTGCAAAAAATTGTCTTTTCTTAAAAATAATTCATAAACGTAAAAGTGTAGATTTTGCTTTTCTGGAAATTTTCGATTTTTTTTCTGTAAATATTGAGTAAGATATGGTCGTTTAAAGTTTGTATATGTTAGTAAATAGTAATATGAGCTTAAACCCTTTTAAAAATATGGGCTGAAAGAATGTATAACGTGCATATAACATCTGTCAAAATAGTGCTCCAGCTATAGACCAAGAGGAGGAAGAACTGGATGGAAAAAGAAGACTAAAGTGAAGAGAATTAAAATCCATATAAAAGTTATATTCTTATTTTTGATTGCAAATTTTGATCAGTAGCGGTTGTTTTTTAAAGGCTGATAAAATAAATAAGTACATTATATTTTAAATAATGAAAACGTTGTATTAGATTTTGAACTAAACTGTAATTTTTCAATTTTTTCAAAGGGTGGTTTTTATAAGGGTTGAAACTTATAAATAAATGATAAAAAATTAAAACAGTAAAGAAATCTTGATTGCTGAATAACACCTTTCAACATTATTTTTTAATGATTATTGTCTTAGGGGTGGTTTTTAGGGGTTGAAAATTTTCAACATAATTTATCCCTCAGAATGCCAATTGGCATTAATTAAACTTATTTAAAGATGATTTGAATCGATTACACGCTCTAATTGACAATTCGAATATTGATAGTTTTCTCCCCTAAAAAATAGGAAGCAATTTTGAATTAGAGGGTAAGTAGAACCTAAATTTTTGTGCAAATCTGCGTCGTTTGGAAAAATAGTATTGCCGTATTTTACCTTCAATGACTGGACTATTATCAAAAGAGCGAAACGCTATTTTATTAAAAAAAATACTTAAACCACGGAATTTACAATAAAAGAAATTATACATTTTTTGAACGCAGTTTTTTTTTTTTAGTTGAAAGACTTAAAAAATATCAATCTTTAGAAATACTTTAAAACTACAGGATATTAATTTAAAAAAATTGGTAATTTAAAATTTTTTAATAATGTTTAAAATAATTTAGAAACGCATTTTTTTTAATATTGAAAAACTAGAATTTCCTTCTTATATGCGTTTAAAAATTCCGTTATTAAAGATTAAAAAAAACGCGGAAATAAAAATCGCAAAATATTTTTAAAATGTTGTAAATTTTATTAAAATACTTATATGCAAAATGTGCTTTGTAACACGAAATTTTTATTTAAAACACGAATTTTTTATTTAAAAATGGCGGTTAAAAACGCAATACATTCTTGTTTTTTATTAATAAAAAAACCAAAAAATCGCAAATAATTTAAAAAATATCAGAATTTTCTTAAAATTTAAAAATGCAGAATTGTATTTAAAACCCAGAACTTGCTTTAATAATAATAATAAAATTATTAAAAAAATGGCATTCAAAATATAAAAAAAAACAGTAAAAGGATTTTTCTGTTTAGATACTTTAAAACCCGGAATATTCTTTTTAGAGTTTCCAAAGAAAAAAAATTTTTATTTCGAACTTTCTTTCACCCACTCTTTTATTCATTTTCTGTATGTTCCCATCTTTTTTTCCCACTGTTTCTTTCACATTTTTTTTCCCACTTTTATTCCGCCACAATTTTTTCCCCATTTTAAATCAATTATGGTTTCCATTCTTTTGTACTATTTTCTTGATGTTTCAAACTTTTTCCACTTTTCCTCAACTTTTTCCCCTACATTTTTATTATTTTTTTTTATTTTTACTTCCCCCCTTTCCTTTTTCACTAATTTCTTTGTTTTGGATACTTTGATTGACTTGATGGTGAGGGAAACTTTTTTCTATGCTTGTTTATTTTGTTTTTTTCCAGTTTTCTTCCTCCTTTTTTCCTCCTTTTTCCCTACTTCTTGTTCTATTTTTTTTGTTTTCCCCTGCATAGCGAGGTTCGGAGCAATTAAATTAATTTATTATGCTGTCCAACTTTCTCCCTTTTTTCCCCTGCTGTATTGTTTTCTTGAGGTTTCAAACTTTTTCCATTTTTACCCTACTTTTTTTTTGTTTTCACTTCCCCTCCTTTTTTGACTAATTTCTTTGTTTCGGAGAGTTTGATTGACTTGATTGGTGCAGGAAACTTTTTACTCCATTCATTTTTCCCCTTTTTTAGTACTATTTTCTTTGATTCCAATTTTTCGCACACTCTTTCCCCCCTCTTCTATTTATTTTCTGTATGTTTCCATCTTTTTTGCCACTGTTTCTTTCACACAAAATATTTTCTTTGTTTTTTCCAATTTTTACCCTTATTTTTTTAATTATTTTCTTGTGCCATTTTCAGTTTTGTACTTTAAATTAGTTTTTTAACAAATTTTTTATAACAATTTAATTAATTTTTCTTGGGTTTTTCCTCCGTTTTCTACCACGTGAAACGAAATTCTTATCATTATATAATATGATGTGCTAAAATATTTTCATTCTACATTTAAAGTTTGTTCAAACATTGTAAGTTTTTATATAATATGTTTTTTATTTTTTGTACTTATGTAATTTATAATGTTTAGCGCCTGATGATTACCTGAGTGCCGAAACATATTGGGATACTGATTCCTTTAATTAAATTTTTATCTCCTTTGATACACTACACCACGTTTGGGAATGGATAATTTAGTTTAAAATTATTAAAAAATATTTTTTATAATTTTGTAAAAAAAATGAAAAATGTGAGTATTAGCAGATGTTAAAATTTTAAACGCCCACCCGCCCGTTGTGCTTATCCAGCATGTCAAGTTTAGAGTTCAGTGACCAAAAAAAAAAACGTACGAAAATAAAACATCTGCTGGTTGAGCTGATGAAAAAAAATGTCCAACAAAATCAACGATTTAATAATAAAATTTTTGATATTCAAAAATATTAGCTATAAGCAAATAATTTTCGTACTCCGGATATGACTAAAAATATTTGCAATACCGCAAATAACAAGATATGATTTAATATTAGTTAAGCTGCGGTTAAAAATTTTGATTAAACGTATTCATCTTTATTGTTAAATAACTCGTTATAAAAATAAGTAAAAATGATATTTAGAAACAAAATATGCTACATTATGTTATACAATATAGTTTAATTTTGCATGATTAAATTTTTAAAAACTTGCCATTGTTGCCAGATTTATCAAAAAGATATTTTTTTCACTCAATTTTTATTTAAAAAAAAATCCTTTAATTATTAAATTATAAAATTTAATAATTCATTATAATATATAAACTTTTGCGCATTTTTTTAAATTTTGACCCAAAAGTATGGATTTTTATGAAAAATTACAGGAAATTAAAATTATAGAACATAAAATTTCAAAAAAAATTTGTCTACTTTTTTTCCGAATTTCATATAGTTTCGCCGCTAGTTTATATTTTACTTTTTTAATAATTTTTTTCTTATTGAATTAATTTTTTTTTTGTTAAATTTTAATATTAAAAAATGACGATACCTTATTTATTATTTTTCTTTTCATTTGTTTTTTTTTCCCAAAAAATTGTTTCTTACTTGATTAATTTAGGATTTTTTTTGTTATTATCTTTTAACCATTAAATTATAAAATTCAATAATTCATACAAATTATTTCATTACAATATATAAACTTGCGCCTTTTTTAAATTTTGACAAAAAGTATGGATTTTTATGAAAAATTACAGGAAATTAAAATTTGTAAAAAATTTTGTCTCTACTTTTTTTCCGAATTTCGCATAGTTTCGCCGCTAGTTTATATTTTACTTTTTAAATAATTTTTTTCTTATTAAATTAATTTTTTTAAGTTAAATTTTAATATCAAAAATTTTAAAAAGTACCGTCGAATTTGTAATAAAAAACTTTATAATTGTGATTTTTTTCAAAATTGTATTACAAAAATTGTGAAATTGTTTAAATATGGCTCAAAAAAATTTGAAATGTTATTACGATTTCAAACTGAATTGAATAAATATTAAAGATATTTAACCATTCAAAAAAAATATAGAACTCTAAATTTACAATGTATTTCAGTTTCTTCGAATTTAGAATTGTCATTATTTATAGCCAAAAATAAATTTTTTTTTTAAATTTTTTGTAATTTCGTTTTATCAAAAAGTACTATTTGTGTGAATTTTAAAATAATATTTGTAAAAATTAGTCAAAAATGTAAAAAATTTAAAAAAATACTGGGTACCAATGAATTTTTGATAGATTTTTAAATTTTTTAAACTAAATTTATTAATGTATTTAAAGGGAGAAAACTAAAATAATTTATTAAACAATTACTTCACTAGCAGTGTTCGGAAAGTTGGGTGGTATTACCCCCTCTTCATTATTTTCTGAATTTAAAAATGAATAAACTTTCGCGGTTTTTAATCTTTTAAAAAATAATTCCGCATCGTATAAATATTTTACAATTATTTTTTTAAAATCTTGCATCAAAAGAATTCCGTAAATTTTTTTTCTCAAATTAATGCCATTTTAGTATAAAAAAACGTTAATCTAAAACAATTATTCCAACAAAGCTAAGAAATTTTATATTTGGTTATATAATATTATTTATAAAATTATTATTTCGAATTAGAATCCTGTTGTTTATAAAAGGTAATTTATATTAAATATTCAATATGGTCGGTACGTTTCGCTAACGTCGTGATCAACATATTATATAACATCTAGTTTTTAAGGACGAATCGATAAATAGTAAATAGACTGCGTCACATGTATTTAGAACAAAAAATATATAATATTATATAAAATTATTAAGGTTGTGGTATTATATAGATAAGCTGCTTTTCTTTTACAAGGTTAAATATAGTTACGTCCCAAATATTAAAAATACTAGAACAAAAAAATTGACAATAAAACTAAATATATTTGGTATAATTTTTTCTTCATTCACCCCGTATAATAATCTTGGAATAAGCAAGCGAGTAGTTATGTAGTTCTACAAACAAAACTAAAAATAATAAAAGGTGACATTGTTCTCGCATTCTATTGAATAATTGAATTATGTAATTATTTAAATGACTATCTATATTAATACTAACTGTATATTAAATCAGGGGTAGCAACAAAACGGATTTATTTTAAAGAATAATATATTTTTTATTTTAATAGAATACAAAAATGATGTAATAAAATTACAAAAGATTTTAGCAATAATTGAAACACTTGGTTCACCACAAGGTTAACTAGCCAATAAAATGAGAAATATTGAGGCCAACATCCTAAAAACGAACATTTATACTATATTTAAAAATTAAATCGAATATAAATTAATTATTTTTATAATTCACTAAATAAGTTTCCTGTGATCAAGAGTGCCATATTTACGAAAAAAGTTTTATTAAATTGGGTGTTAAATAGGGTTCAGCCTGACCTGGAATTTAATATAGTTAAAAAAGTCATATTGGGATATAAACCCTTTTAGTATGTCGAGCAGTGTAAGTCGCGAAATAATTCGACCGATTACGTAACGACAATCTGGGTCTTTGTTTAGTCACCAAAACATTACACGAATACCATTAAAATATTAATTCCATTAGTATAAGGTTAAAGAATATTTCTCTTAGTTCTTACATAACTTTAATTATTATGTACGAACATGAAAAGAAAAAAAATCATTTGCAAAAAGATTTTATGTGTCTGCAGAGGTTTGCGCGAAGGTTGTTTTTGTTTGTTAATTTTTAATGATTAAACTATAAGATTTGTCAAAACAAATTTAACGTATTTCGAAAGAGAATAAAATATTCTATAAGTATGATTTTTTTTAAAATTATAGAAAAAAAAATGTGGGAGTAAGAGAAGGGAGAGACTACAAGGTGAAGTTTTTTTTTGATTTTCGTTATTTCAGTCTCTCCCTTATCTCAAGTTTACAATTATTTTTTAAAATTTATGAAAAAATCACTCTAATTTTATTATTTATTCTCTTTCAAATGGATTATTTTAATTTTTTTTAGTTTTTCTTTTATAAAATACAGGATATTTTAATTTCTTAGTTTATTTTGAGTTTATACTTTACATATCTTCTAACCCTCGTAATAACTATAAGATTTATCAAAACAAACTTAACGAATTTCGAAAGAGAATAAAATATTCTATAAGTATGATTTTTTTTAAATTATAGAAAAAAAATGTGGGTGTGAGAGAAGGGAGAGACTACAAGATGAATTTTTTTTTGATTTTCGTTATTTCAGTATCTTCCTTATCTCAAGTTTACAATTATTTTTTAAAAATAATGAAAAAAATCAATATTATTTTATTATTTATTCTCCTTCTGATGGATTATTTTAATTTTTTTTTTAGTTTTTTTTTGTTATAAAATAACAGGATATTTGAATTTCTTAGTTTATTTTGAGTTTATACTTTTCATATCTTCTAACCCTTGTAATAGCTAAACTATAAAATTTATCAAAACAAACTCAACGTATTTCGAAAGAGAATGACATATTCTGTAAGTATGATTTTTTTAAAAATTATAGAAAAAAAATTGTAGGTGTGAGAGAAGGGAGAGACTACAAGGTGAAGTTTTTTGATTTTCGTTATTTCAGTCTCTCTCTTGTGTCAAGTTTACAATTATTTATTAAAATTTATGAAAGAAATCACACTTATTATATTATTTATTCTCTTTCAAATGACTTTAGGATCATTTTAAAATGTATTCAGCTGTATTTATAAAAGTTGAAAAATTTTTGAAAATTGCTTTTGAAACGAAAGAGATCATTTTTTGATTTTTCTGGATCGAAGTAACTCTGGAGCTTCTAGAAAAGTGATTTTCAAGCACATTATATTTTTTATTTAAAAAAAAAGTATCAATATTTCTCCACAATTATATTTCCAACATTTTGAAAAAATTCTCAGTTCTATTTTTTTTTTATCGTTTAAATCGAGTTTAGTTCAATTCCTAGGGAACCTAGAAATAATATAATAGTCCACCGTCCGAGGGATTTAAAAATTTATAGTCCCTCGAATAACAAAACCAATAGAAACCGTAGCAAACTATTTTACTCGTGGGAGGAGGTAATATAACAAGACCTCCTTGTATACTTACTTGATTTACGTATAATCTGTTGCCTATATTTAAGGAACTGTCAACGGGGATAATAAAGTTTGACAGATTATTAAAATAATCATTGAAATTAATTAAATTAACGATAACAAAACGTATGAATATAAAAGTTTTAGTCCCTGAGGTGCAAAAAATAGCTTATATCCGCTCGGGCAACAATCTTCACACTCGGGATTAAAAGTAACACTTTAGTCACGTGGTACATAATATACTATTTCATTACCATTGATAGGTTTTTCATCGCAGGGATTAAACCATGCATTTTACTCCCTCATTTTAGTGACTAATGTACCACTTTTAATCCCTTGAGGACTAAAATATTTAATAATCTCCTGTCAGTGTGGCGAAACGGCACAGCGCCCTCTTTGTGATTATGACGACACGATTAAATAATTTTCAGTGTTTTTTTTTCACATAATTATCAATGAATTTTAGTCGCTGTACTACGAGACTAAAGTGCGTTTTAATCCCTCTAGCGATTGTTGTCCTCGCTCTGCTCCGGCGACAATCTTCACTCTCGGGATTAAAAATGGCACTTTAGTCTCTTGGTACATAATATACTATTTTTATTTTTGTTTCAGTCCAAATAACTTAAATAAAGACAAATTAAATAATTTTGTTGATCCTATTTCCTAGAAAATAATTTAAAGCTAGTTGTAAATAAATTTAAAATTATATAATATTACGTATCATCAGTAAAGGCGTAAATTTTAGAGTAAATTCATGTAATAACGATCCGTTTATTGGTTAAACAGTTTTAATAATTACATAACCTAATTGATTTGTAATCCAACACCGGCCCCGTGTGTGTATGCTTACTTACTTACTTACTAGTTACATCTCTCTTATTCGCTGTACACAGCTGAAATTTATTTTATATCTATAAAAAAAAAACAGCCGTGTTATACAACTAAGAAGCAGAATTCATCATTTTTGCACAACAAGAACAGAATAAGAATAAGACAAGACAGACAGTTTTTTTTTTGTTACATAATTTGCATTATGGGCACGTTATATTACATTATAGAGTATTGCAAATTCAAATGTAATAACGATGGAGTAGATATTTATCGTTTATTATGGCGTTTCTAGTAATCTGTTTTAACAAAAAAATATCAATATTAAAAATTATCTTTCTCAAAATCTAAAGTTAGGGACTATAATTTTGATTATCCAAAATTAATTGTATTTGTTATAGATTTTTGCACCAGTCTAAACAGTGCAATAAAAAACTATATTGTTTCAAAATGTCAGAAAAATTGGGTAGGATAATTAGACGACTATGGCTAAAACATTTTTATAATTTTATTTTACACCTATCCCCAAAATATCCTACTTAGTTGCTACGCCCATGTCCGAAATAAATCAGTACATTTTTCGGGAGATATCTATAGTCCCTCCCTCTAACTACGTCAATGTCTTTAATAATTTATCCTAACCTTGTGAAATCCAATGATTTTAAATTTTATTTTTATATCATTCGTACTATTATACAGGATGATTGGTTTTAGTAAATTGATTGAAATGTCCCAAAAATTGGGTAGGATAATTAGGGGATTATTGCTAAAACATGTATAGTTTTATTTTACCCTTATGCCCAAAATTTTCTACTTAGTTGCTACGCCTATGTCAGAAATAAATCAGTAAATTTTTCGGGAGATATCTATAGTCCCACCCTCTAACTACGTCAATGTCTTTAATAATTTATCCTAACCTTGTTAAATCCAATGATTTTAAATTTTATTTTTATATCATTCATACTATTATACAGGATGTTTGGTTTTAGTAAATTGATTGAAATGTCCCAAAAATTGGGTAGGATAATTAGGGGATTATTGCTAAAACATGTATAGTTTTATTTTACCCTTATGCCCAAAATTTTCTACTTAGTTGCTACGCCTATGTCAGAAATAAATCAGTAAATTTTTCGGGAGATATCTATAGTCCCACCCTCTAACTACGTCAATGTCTTTAATAATTTATCCTAACCTTGTTAAATCCAATGATTTTAAATTTTATTTTTATATCATTCATACTATTATACAGGATGTTTGGTTTTAGTAAATTGATTGAAATGTCCCAAAAATTGGGTAGGATAATTAGGGGATTATTGCTGAAATATGTATAGTTTTATTTTACCCTTATCCCCAAAATTGTCTACTTAGGTGCTACGCCTATGTCCGAAATAAATCAGTAAATTTTTCGGGAGATATCTATAGTCCCTCCCTCTAACTACGTCAATGTCTTTAATAATTTATCCTAACCTTGTTAAATCCAATGATTTTAAATTTTATTTTTATATCATTCATACTATTATACAGGATGTTTGGTTTTAGTAAATTGATTGAAATGTCCCAAAAATTGGGTAGGATAATAAGGGGATTATTGCTGAAACTTTTTTATAGATTTATTTTACCCTTATCCCCAAAATTTTCTACTTAGTTGCTACGCCCATGTCCGAAATAAATCAGTAAATTTTTCGGGATATCCATAGTCCCTCCCTCTAACTACGTCAATGTCTTTAATAATTTATCAAAACCTTGTTAAATCCAATGATTTTAAATTTTATTTTTATATCATTCATACTATTATACAGGATGTTTGGTTTTAGCAAATTGATTGAAATGTCCCAAAAATTGGGTAGGATAATTAGGGGATTATTGCTGAAACTTTTTTATAGATTTGTTTTTCCCTTATCCCCAAAATATCCTACTTAGTTGCTACGCCTATGTCCGAAATAAATCAGTAAATTTTTTGGAAGATATTTATAGTCATTCCCTCTACTACGTCAATGTCTTTAATAATTTATCCTAACATTGTTAAATCCAATGATTTTAAATTTTATTTTTATATCATTCATACTATTATACAGGATGTTTGGTTTTAGTAAATTGATTGAAATGTCCCAAAAATTGGGTAGGATAATTAGGGGATTATTGCTGAAACTTTTTTATAGATTTATTTTACCCTTATCCCCAAAATATCCTACTTAGTTGCTACGCCTATGTCCGAAATAAATCAGTAAATTTTTTGGAAGATATTTATAGTCATTCCCTCTACTACGTCAATGTCTTTAATAATTTATCCTAACCTTGTTAAATTAAATGATTTTAAATTTTATTTTTATATCATTCATACTATTATACAGGATGTTTGGTTTTAGTAAATTGATTGAAATGTCCCAAAAATTGGGTAGGATAATTAGGGGATTATTGCTGAAACTTTTTTATAGATTTGTTTTTCCCTTATCCCCAAAATATCCTACTTAGTTGCTACGCCTATGTCCGAAATAAATCAGTAAATTTTTTGGAAGATATTTATAGTCATTCCCTCTACTACGTCAATGTCTTTAATAATTTATCCTAACATTGTGAAATCCAATGATTTTAAATTTTATTTTTATATCATTCATACTATTATACAGGATGTTTGGTTTTAGTAAATTGATTGAAATGTCCCAAAAATTGGGTAGGATAATTAGGGGATTATTGCTGAAACTTTTTTATAGATTTATTTTACCCTTATCCCCAAAATATCCTACTTAGTTGCTACGCCTATGTCCGAAATAAATCAGTAAATTTTTTGGAAGATATTTATAGTCATTCCCTCTACTACGTCAATGTCTTTAATAATTTATCCTAACATTGTGAAATCCAATGATTTTAAATTTTATTTTTATATCATTCATACTATTATACAGGACGTTTGGTTTTAGTAAATTGATTGAAATGTCCCAAAAATTGGGTAGGATAATTAGGGGATTATTGCTGAAACTTTTTTATAGATTTGTTTTTCCCTTATCCCCAAAATATCCTACTTAGTTGCTACGCCTATGTCCGAAATAAATCAGTAAATTTTTCGGGAGATATCTATAGTCCCACCCTCTAACTACGTCAATGTCTTTAATAATTTATCCTAACCTTGTTAAATCCAATGATTTTAAATTTTATTTTTATATCATTCATACTATTATACAGGATGTTTTGTTTTAGTAAATTGGTTGAAAAGTCACAAAAATTGGGTAGGATAATTAGGGGATTATGGCTAAAACAATTTTATACTTTTATTTTACCCTTATCAACAAAATATCCTACTTAGTTGCTACGCCTATGTCCGAAATAAATCAGTAAATTTTTCGGGATATCTATAGTCCCTCCCTCTAACTACGTCAATGTCTTTAATAATTTATCATAACCTTGTTAAATTAAATGATTTTAAATTTTATTTTTATATCATTCATACTATTATACAGGATGTTTGGTTTTAGTAAATTGATTGAAATGTCCCAAAAATTGGGTAGGATAATTAGGGGATTATTGATGAAATATGTATAGTTTTATTTTACCCTTATCCCCAAAATTGTCTACTTAGGTGCTACGCCTATGTCCGAAATAAATCAGTAAATTTTTCGGGAGATATCTATAGTCCCTCCCTCTAACTACGTCAATGTCTTTAATAATTTATCCTAACCTTGTTAAATCCAATGATTTTAAATTTTATTTTTATATCATTCATACTATTATACAGGATGTTTGGTTTTAGTAAATTGATTGAAATGTCCCAAAAATTAGGTAGGATAATTAGGGGATTATTGCTGAAACTTTTTTTATAGATTTATTTTACCCTTATCCCCAAAATATCCTACTTAGTTGCTACGCCCATGTCTGAAATAAATCAGTATTTTTTGGGAGATATTTATAGTCCCTCCCCTCTAACTACGTCAATGTCTTTAGTAATTTATATACAGGATGTTTTGTTATAGTAAATTGATTGAAAAGTCTCAAAAATTAGGTAGAATAATTAGGGGATTATTGCTAAAACATTTTTATACTTTTATTTTACCCTTATCAACAAAATATCCTACTTAGTTTCTACGCCTATGTCCGAAATAAAATAGCAAATTTTTTGGGAGATATTTACAGCCCCTCCCTCTACTACGTCAATGTCTTTAGTAATTTATATACAGGATGTTTTGTTATAGTAAATTGATTGAAAAGTCTCAAAAATTAGGTAGAATAATTAGGGGATTATTGCTAAAACATTTTTATACTTTTATTTTACCCTTATCCCCAAAATATCCTACTTAGTTGCTACGCCTATGTCTGAAATAAATCAGTATATTTTCGGGAGATATCTATAGTCCCTCCCTCTAACTACGTCAATGTCTTTAATAATTTATATACAGGATGTTTTGTTATAGTAAATTGATTGAAAAGTCTCAAAAATTAGGTAGAATAATTAGGGGATTATTGCTAAAACATTTTTATACTTTTATTTTACCCTTATCCCCAAAATATCCTACTTAGTTGCTACGCCCATGTCTGAAATAAATCAGTATTTTTTGGGAGATATTTATAGTCCCTCCCCTCTAACTACGTCAATGTCTTTAGTAATTTATATACAGGATGTTTTGTTATAGTAAATTGATTGAAAAGTCTCAAAAATTAGGTAGAATAATTAGGGGATTATTGCTAAAACATTTTTATACTTTTATTTTACCCTTATCAACAAAATATCCTACTTAGTTTCTACGCCTATGTCCGAAATAAAATAGCAAATTTTTTGGGAGATATTTACAGCCCCTCCCTCTACTACGTCAATGTCTTTAGTAATTTATATACAGGATGTTTTGTTATAGTAAATTGATTGAAAAGTCTCAAAAATTAGGTAGAATAATTAGGGGATTATTGCTAAAACATTTTTATACTTTTATTTTACCCTTATCCCCAAAATATCCTACTTAGTTGCTACGCCTATGTCTGAAATAAATCAGTATATTTTCGGGAGATATCTATAGTCCCTCCCTCTAACTACGTCAATGTCTTTAATAATTTATATACAGGATGTTTTGTTATAGTAAATTGATTGAAAAGTCTCAAAAATTAGGTAGAATAATTAGGGGATTATGGCTAAAACAATTTTATACTTTTATTTTACCCTTATCAACAAAATATCCTACTTAGTTGCTACGCCTATATCCGAAATAAAATAGCAAAGTTTTTGGGAGATATTTATAGCCCCTCCCTCTACTACGTCAATGTATTTAATAATTTATATACAGGATGTTTTGTTATAGTAAATTGATTGAAATGTCTCAAAGATTGGGTAGGATAATTAGGGGAGTGTGGATAAAACATTTTTATAGTTTTATTTTATCCTTATACAAAAAATATCCTACTTCGTTGCTACGCCTATGTCAGAAATAAATTATTAAATGTTTCCCTCTAACTACGTCAATGTCTTTGGTAATTTATCATAACCTTGTTAAATTCAAAGTTGTTTTATTACGGTTTTAAATTTTATTTATTATTATATCATTCACGCTATTATACAGGGTGTTTCATTAATCATGAGCCACAAAATAACTCTAGAATCGTTGATCTGAAATATTTCAAAATGTTATTATAGAATTTAACAGTTATTCTGGCCCAATAAAACACCCTGTATAATTGTTTAAAGTGAATACATTTTTTACACGATATATACTATATTTTTACTTCCTAACGAATATTAAAATTTGCATCTTGAGGGAGTAAAAATATCCCTTTACTCTCTCTTTTCATATAAGATACAGCCAAGTAACTTCTATTACATTCCCAAGGCATAAACATGCCCTTTACTCCCTCTTTTAAGGAAATTTAAAATTATAATCAACCAAGTAATATCTATTGTTCTTATATTGAACTTGATCATCCCTAGAGATTAAAAATGTCCTTTACTCCCTCTTTTAAGGAAATTTAAAATTGTATCCAACCAAGTAATCTCTATTGATTTTATAATAAACTTGATAATAGCTGAATATCCCTAGGGATTAAAATGCCACTTTACTGCCTTTTTTTAAAGAAGGAAATATAAGATAGTTGCCAAGTATTGATTTTAAAATGAAATTAAAAATTTTAACTTGATAATAGTTATGTCAAAGGGCTAGGAAAATTTACATTCCTGAGAAATAAAAATATCGCTTTACTCCCTCTTTTAGAGAAATTTAAAATTGTAACCAACCGAATCAAAAAAAGTAGGAATATTAACATCCCTAGAGATTAAAAATGTCCTTTTACTCCTCCTTCTAATAGAATCATTTAAAACTGCAACAAAGTAAATCATAGGGAATAAAAGTACCTCTTTACTGCCTTTTTTAATGGAATAATTTAAAAATGCAGTCAAATAACTTCTAGGTTTTATAAAAATTAACATTGTAAATTGTTATGGAATATAAATATCCTTTTTAGTCCCTCTTTTATTGAAACAATTAAATATTGTAACCATTTAACCTCCGTTTTATAATCAGATTAAAAATCGTTCCTTGGTGTCAAAAGAAGTAGGAAAATTTACATATAAAGGCAGTAAAAATGCCCCTTTACTCCTTTTTTTTTTTGACCAATTGATCTTTATCGGTTTCACAATAAAAATGAAAATTTTTACTTGGTAATACTCGGGTCGAAAGGTGTAGGAAAATTTACATACATAGGCAGAATGATGTCACTTTACTCCCTGATGAAATAATGGGGTGCTTGCATAATTTTTTTCTGATTTTTTTTTACTTAAAAAAGTTTATTGTGCCCTTAATTTTGAATATTAAATATATCTGTGACGTCTTAAAGTAGCTGAAAATACAGGATTCTGTAATTACTTTTAAATCCATTAATACTCAATTTGTGTGAAGATGGCGCTACAATCGACGTTATTTATTCAACTATATTCTTACTTTTTACTACAAAATGCCGCAATGTCAAGAATAGTATTTTTAATAGTCTTTGAAAAAATAGAATAAATAAGACGCTAACTCCCCCTTGCGATGAATTATAGTATTAAACAGTTTATTGCCGTCACATTAGAGAAAGCTGTAACCTTAATGTAGATAAATCAGAGTGGCGCCATCTTTCGCATATTTTTTTTAACTGACCTACCTTAAGTCGTCATAGCTTTTAATTTTTACTTTCCCGGGCCCATCAAAGGGAAAGTAAGGTGAACGAGCAAAAAAAAATCGAGATATCGATGGAAATATCCATTTTGAGGTCCCCCAAGAAGATTGAGACCAATTCCAGCGTATGGTCTGTCTGTGTGTCTATGTGTAATCTTCCACGATAACTGCCGAACCGTTTGACCAATCAAGCTGAAATTTGGTATGGAGGGTCGGTGTGTGCTTAGAATGCGACCATTAGTTTTTGGTTTAAATTGGTACAGTGGAGGGTCCTCAAGACCGACATTGGTTAAATATACATGTACCAATTTTTTGCTTTATTTAAATTTTAAGGACAAACAATACATTTTAGTGCAAAATGTTGTAGTACAAAGTTTTAGAGAATGAAATTCTCTATAACTTTTGTTTTAAACATTTTCCAGAATTTCCAATGGTTTCGCCACTAGAGGGCGCGTAAAAAATATGCATGTAGGTTTTCTCTAGTTTTTCTTGATTTTGAGGACAAACAATACATTTTAGTGCAAAATGTTGTAGTACAAAGTTTTAGAGAATAAAATTTTCTATAACTTTTGTCTCAAACTTTTTCTAAAATCTCCAATAGTTGCGCCACTAGAGGGCGCGTAAAAAATGTGCATGTATGTTTTATCTAGTTTTTCTTGATTTTGAGGACAGACAATGTATTTAGTGCAAAATTTTCTTTTGCAAAGTTGTAAAGCATCAAATTTTCTTTAACTTTTATGTTTAACTTTTATCGAATTCCTCATAGTTTCGCCGCTAGATGGCGAGAAAAATACACATTTAAAATTCCCTACAACTATTGTATGAAAAATTTTCCCGAATTCCCAATAGTTTTCACACATGATTTTAGGAGATCCTAATTGTAGCAGTTTGATATATAACGTGCGCATGCGCAGATTATGTCATTACCAACATTGAAATATTAATTCACCATCAGCTCGCTATTTTTAATGTGTTCCATAAATCAATGTAATGCTTAGTATTTTGTAATTAAAATAATAATAATAAATAACATATTCTCTACGGTCGAGCCGGGAAAGTCCTGGGGTGACACTGCCGATTTTTTTTGTCATAGGGAGAATACAGGTTTTTAAAAAATATGGGTTAAATATTTATTGGTCAGGTTTCTTATAATAAACGAAAATTGTGACTTGAGCCGAAAAGAGTATTAAAATTTACATAACTAGGGAATAAAATCCAATGCACATTTACTCAATCTTTTAAAAAAAATTTAAAATTGTAACCAAAAAAGTTCTATGGGTTTTAGTTAAAAAAAATTGAGATTAACCATTATTTATTTTATTTATTAAAAGTTTTTACTTAATAGTTTAATCGAAAGGAATATTTACATCCCAAGGATTAAAAATGCTCTTTTACTCCCTCTTTTAAGATTTTACGATTTTATAAAAATTTTATTTGAATTGTACATTTACGTTCTAATGGAGAAAAAATATAACTACCCCCTATTTTACTTTTATATAATAATATATTAATAATGACAAAATAATATTTTTTTTATAGTATGACTAATAAAGACAGGACAAGACACAATAATTAATTAATTTTGAAGATGATTTTGTTTGTCTGTTGAAATCGACAATGGTTGGATTAATGAATGTCTGGGAATGTCTGTTTATCGCCAACCCGTTCTATTCGACCTCTGGCTAACAAAAGATTAGTGGAATAACCTATCGACGAACAGAGAGGGACTCAGACAATTTTCATCTGTCAGATTGTATTTTTGTTTTGATACATTAACAATTTTTAATAAGCATTTAAAACATGAGAAATGTCTAGTGTTAGATTGATTTGGATTTTGCAATATTTTTATTGATTTTTTCTACAATTATTGTCTAAAATTTTTAAATTATAGACAAAAATTATTTATTATTCTTTATGGGACACCTTGTATAATTTTATGATTTTTTGTGGTATGGTATCCAGTTTTTTCACTTTAATGATTTCAGTTCCCCCGCACCACTCCTTAATTGACTTTCCCTTTTTTCTCTTCGAAAATATGCACAATTAGACCAGGTCCGATAATTTTTGAAACCAACAAAAATAATAGTAGGATGAAACTCATTGGAAAAGGAAGAGAATATAACAAAAATGAAAGGAAAAATAAATATTATAATGAATAACATAATGAGTATAAAGTATCTAAATTCAATAGTACGATTTATATATTATGAGATTTTCTATGACATTTATGTGATTAGAATTTAATAAATCAACTTTTTTACTGAAAAAAATAGCAGCAGTTAAATTTTTCGGATGAACAATTATGTTTTTTTCAATGTTTATGTTTTATGGATTTGTATTTTTTTTGTTTATCAATGTAACACGGAATTTTACGTTTTTGGAGTAAATTAACCCTTTAACTGGGGGCAAAATTTTGCAGCGCTGAACGCTATATAGGAGCAAAAATATTGAAAAATACATTGAAACATTTTGGCAATTTTGAGTAAATTTAGATTAAAAAATCAATAAACATGATTCTAATAAATTTCAAAAATTTAAAAACAAAACTGAGTTTTAAGAAATTCAAAAATTGAAAATATATCAAAAAATTCCAAAATTTAAAAAGTAAATAAATAAAAATGTCTAAAAATTCGATAATTTCAAAGTATATCGAAAATTTCAATTATATACTAAAAATTTGCAATTTTGCAATTTTTTTTTCGAAAATTTGAAAAAGTAAAAATGTCAAAATATTCAATATTTCTAAAATATATCAAATATTTCAAAAAACGTAAAATTATTCGATTAATTAAAAATATTTCAAAAATTATAAGAATTTTACACATTTCAAAAATGTTTCAAAAAATTTCAAAATTTCAAAATAAAATCTCTAGAAATTCGATAATTTCAAAGTATATCGAAAATTTCAATTATGTAGTAAAAATTTGCAATTTTGCAATTTTTTTTCGAAAATTTCAAAAAGTAAAAATGTCAAAATATTCAAAATTTCTAAAATATATCAAATATTTCAAAAATTATAAGAATTTTACCCATTTCAAAATGTTTCAAAAAATTTCAAAATAAAATCTCTAGAAATTCGATAATTTCAAAGTATATCGAAAATTTCAATTATGTAGTAAAAATTTGCAATTTTGCAATTTTTTTTCGAAAATTTCAAAAAGTAAAAATGTCAAAATATTCAGAATTTCAAAAATTATAAGAATTTTACCCATTTCAAAAATGTTTCAAAAATATATTTAAAAAAAATTCAAAATTTCAAAAAAAAAATGTCTAGAAATTCGATAATTATATATCGAAAATTTCAAAAATATACCAAGAACTTGAAATTTTGCAATTTCTATTGAAAATTTCAAAAAGTAAAATGTTAAAATATTCAAAATTTATAAAATGTATCGAAAATTTCAAAAAACGTAAAATTATTCGACTAATTAAAAATATTTCAAAAATTACAACTAACCATTTTAACCATTTCCAAAAACATTAAAAAATTATTCGAAAATTTTAAAAATATATCAGAAGATTTGAAAATTTAAAAAAGTAAATAAAAATGTCTAGAAATTCGATAATTTCAAAGTATATCGAAAAATTCTAAAATAATTCGAAAATTCCAAGAAACATAATTATTCGATTAATTAAAAATATTTAAAAAATTACAAGAATTTTAACAATTTCAAAAATGTTTCAAAAAACATTAAAGAATTATTACAAAATTTCAAAAAATATATCAAAAATTTCCAAAAAGAATAAATAAACATGTCTAGAAATTCGATAATTTCAAAAGTACATTGAAAATTACAAGAATATATCAAAAATTTGAAATTTTCAATTTCTTTCAAAAAGTGAAAATGTCAAAATATTCAAAATTTCTTAAATGTTTCAAAAATTTGAAATTTTGCAACTTCTTTCGAAAATTTCAAAATGTAAAAAATGGTCAAAATATTCAAAAATTTCTAAAATATATCAAAAATTTCAAGACACAAAATTATTAAAAATATTTCAAAAATTAAGAAGAAAATTTCAAAAATTCATCAAAAAAATTCCAAAATTTTTGAGAACATTTACCATAGCAATGAATATTTTTTTACACCATCAAAAAGTAGAGATTTCAACGAACAAAAAGCCCACAGTTTTTTAAAAAAGCAGATATGTTGACGAGAGAATTTTCGATTGAAAATTAGGGTGCTTTTTCGATATTAAGATGAAAAAATAAATATTTTAAATCCAAAAAATTACAGTGTGTTTGGGACATAAAAATTCACCAAATTTTGTGAAAAAATTTTTTTTTTTGTAAAAGAAAAATAAAAAACCAAAAACTTGTTTATTTGAATTTTTCATATAAATTTTGAGATAATGTGAAAAAAGTGTAAATACAAAAGTTATTAATTTTTTTATTACCTAAAACTTTGCCATTTAAATTTTTTCCATAGGACTTGTAGTTCTGCCGGAAATCGAGATAAACAGTTTTCTACCCTTAAAAACTCACCCTCTTACACATCCCGATTTCAGATCACCCGTAAATTATTTTCCTTTTATTTTTGTTATATATCCTTTCTTTTCTAATGGGTTTCATCCTACTATTTTTTTCACTTTTTGCCATTTTCAAATTTTAATAAAAAATGGTAGAGGGGTAGTTTAAGGGCCGTAGATTATTCCACGGAGAGTGAATCAAGGAAGATAAGATTAAACATGATTAAATGTGTCGAATAAAGTATAATCGTATTATGATTTTTCCCTTCGAATATCCCTCTCTAGCTCTTTCCCCTTTGTCTTCCCCTCTGAAATCTAAATTCCCCTCCAAATGGGACCTTCCCCTCATTGTGGAAACACTGGTGGTGTCATGTTGATCGATTATAATAACAGCGTTTATCCTAAGCAGATATTTAATGCGTCTTTGCTTGTATCTAAATGTGATTATTGGAGGGGATTTCTCGATCTTGTCATATTTTTTTGCTCGATACATTTCTATGCACAAAAGATTACAATCTATATAAGAGAATCGGCCTGTATATTACCAAACCAATAAAAAAACAACTACAATAGTGGTTACAGTATTTTTCAAAAATTTTCAAAATATGAAAAAATATTTTATTATTGATTTTTGAGAACTATTTATTTTTGCATACATCCGAGCTATTTTTTTGTAAATTCGTTTCATATAAATGTTTTTGGATGGAGGTAAACGTACCACCAAAACCAGCATTTTTATAAAGATTATTGGTGGCAAGATTACTTCCGCCGATTTTTACTTTCCGACCAACAGAGTTGTATAGAAGGAAAGTATTGCGATCATGATATTTTGACCATACCCAGATTTTAAAGGATCTTTACGTTTTGAGGTCACCTGAATTCATTTATACCATTTTTAGCATGATGTCTGTCTGTGTGTATGTGTGTGTGTGTGTGTGTCTGTGTGTGTGTGTGTGAACACGATAGCGTCTAAACGGCTGAACCGATTTAGATGAAATTTTATATACATATTTAGGGTAGCAAGGAGACGACCTGTATAGATTTTGGAGTTAATCGGACAACCGGAAGTGACAGTTGCTATAAGTGATGACGTCATTACTAAACAAGATGGCAATAAAGTTTTACGCATATATTTTTTATACGTGATAGTTTAATTTCGAATGATTAAAATTTTTAAAAACTTTTGCCATTGTTGCCAGATTTATCAAAAAGTATTTATTTTTCATATTTTTCTTAAATAACCAAAATAAGGCATTTTTATGAAAAATTACAGGATATGAAAGTTGTAGAACATAAAATTTTCTACACATTTTGTCTTTCCCGTTTTTTTGAATTCCTCATGGTTTGGTCGCTAGAGGGCGGGAAAATAATGTTTATAGACATTTGCGACTTTTTTTTAGATTTTGAGACAAAAATATGGATTTTTATGAAAAATTTAAAAAAATCAAAATTGTAGGACATAAAATTATCTACAAATTTTGTCTTTACTTTTTTTTCGAGTTCCGCATAGTTTTGCCGATAGTTTTTATTATAATTTTTAAGCAATTTTAATCTTTAATAAATTATTATTTTTTAGTTAAATTTTAATATTAAAGTTTTTTAAAAAATATCTTTAAATTTATAATAATTAATTTTATAATTAGAATTTTTTCAAAATTGTATTACAAAAATTGTGGAATTTTTTCAAAATTAGCTAAGAAACATTTAAAATTATATTACGATTTTAAACTAAATTGAATAACTTCTAAAATATTGAACTGGTATTTTCACCATTCTAAAAATAATATTAAACTCTAAATTTAAAATGTATTTTAGTTTCTTAGAATTTACAATTCTAATTATTATAGCAAAAAGAAAAAAAATTTTTAAATTTTTTGTAATTTCGTTTTATCAATAAGTATAAAATAAATGAAAAAAGTAAATAGCATATCCGAAAAGGATCCAAAAGTACTATGTGTGTAAATTATTTCATAATTTTAACATAGTATTTGTAAAAGTTATAGCGATTTTTTTTTTGGTTTTCCCTTATTTTCTCGTATTTTCTCATTTTTTTGTTTTTTTTTTCTATTCCTTTCTTTTCTGATTTTTCTCATTGTTTTCTTATTTCTCAGATTTTTCCAAATTTTTTGTAATTTCTGTAATTTTTTCTTATTTTTTCAAATTTTTTTGTTTTTTTCTAATTTTTTTTCTTGTTTTTCCGATTCTTTCTCCTTGTTGTGTTTTTTTTCTATTTTTTTCTTTTGTTTTCAGATTTTTTACCTCATTGTTTTTTTATTCCTCTGATTTTTTTCGATTTATTTCAATTCTTTCGAATTTTGTAATGTTTTTACGATTTTTTTAGTTGTTTTTTTGTTTTTTTCCGAATTTTTGCCGTTTTTTCAATTTTTTGTCATTTTTTCAAGTTTTTTTTCGGTTTTTTTTGCAATTATTAGCGTTTTTTGCAATTTTTTCTCCATTTTTTGTTGTTTTTTTTATTAAATTTTTTGATTTTTCTGAATTTTAGTAGTTTATTTTTCTTTTTTCCCCATTATTTTCTAAGATTTCCAATTTTTCGATTATTTTAATTTGTTCTCGGTTTTTTTTCTTATTTTTCTGTTTTTTGGTTTTTTCTATTTCTTTCTTTTGTTTTCAGATTTTTCTCATTTTTTTTTATTCCTTCGATTTTTTTCGATTTATTTCAATTCTTTCGAATTTTTTTATGTTTTTTAAGATTTTTTTGGTTTTTTGTTCTTTTTTCCAAATTTTTGCAGTTTTTTTAATTTTTTGTGATTTTTTCTTTTTTTGTGATTTTTAGTGTTCTTCTGCCGTTTTTCCTTATTTTTTTGTTGGTTTTTTAAAAATTTGTGATTTTTCTGTTTTTTCCGTACTTTACAATTATTTTTCATTTTTTTGTCAATATTCTCTTTTTCCAATATTTCGTGTTTTTTTTTCTTCTTGTTTTTTTGTTTTTAGTTTTTTTTTTCTGATTTGTTTTGATAAAAAAATTGATTTTTTTTTTCGTTTTTTAAACAAATTTTGATCCAGAAAACCTGAATTAATATATTTTGATGTAGAAAAACTAAAATAATAGATTAAACAATTACTTTACTATGAGTGTTAGGAAAGTTGGGTGGGTTTACCCCCTCATTTTTTGGATGGAGGTAAACGTACCACCAAAACCGACATTTTTATAAAGATTATTAGTGGCAAGATTACTTCCGCCGATTTTTTTATATTCTTCATGAGAGGCTTATTACACTTTGAGGGAAGTATTTAAAAAAACCTAACATTAAAAACTCTGTAGAATCGAAACCATTTTTGTATTGAATTTTCTGATATATTAGAAAAATCTTATTTAACTGGGCAAATATTTTTAGCAATGAACTTAAATTTTTTCCAAAAAAATATGTTTATTTGTTTAACTGCACAGTTGAAAGAAAAGATCGTAAGCATAGGTCAGTATCATCTAAAAATAAAACAAAAAAAAATACTAAAAGTTATTCGCCGTCTCCCATTGACAAGTGTCTACGATTGTTGTGATGAGATACTGATGTAGACCTCAATGCCAAAATACAGGAACGTATCTAACATTTATTCTCGCAAATTATACTCTTAATTAATATCTTATTTATTAACCACAAATTCGATATAAACATAAAATTAAATTGTTCCGTTCGATGATCTTGAACTTGGTTCGCAACCAGTTACTAACAAACTGGTTGGAAAATAACGATACCTTATTTTATTTTTACTTTCGCGACACGCCACTGGTTTCTCAATGCGACCGACCGGTGTTAAAAGAGGTTACGTAAAATGATAACGAGAACGATTTTTTTTTAATCTACTATGCTCTTATAATTTTAAAAAAAAGTAATTTGACAGTACAGAGATGGTATAAAAAAAAATAACAAAAAGTTTGTGCAGTCGGGGGTTTCTTACTTTATTTTTTCAACTCTAAACGTGTTTTAATTTCTCTCTCTTTTCCTTTTTTTTCAATTTATCATAATTTTTTCCCAATTGTCCCTATTTTTCCTTCCTTATTCCCAATTTTTTTTCTATTATTCCCTATTTGTCACTATTTTTACTATATTTCTCCATTTTTCTTTACCTTTTCGCCTCTTTTCTCTATTTTTCCTATTATTACTTGTTGTCCCTATTTTTCCTATATTTCCACATGTTTCTTATTTTTGTCTATTTTTCTCTATTTCTTCTATTTTTCCCTATTTGTCCCTATTTTCTCTACATTTTCCAATTTTGTTCTAACTATTTTTTTCAATTTTTTATTATTCGTGTTTTCCTCAAATTTTTTCCATTTGTCAGTATTTGTATCTATTTTTCACTATTTTCCCTATGTCCCCTACTTTTTCCTATTATTCCCTATTTTCCTTATTTGCCCCTAATTTTACTATATTTCCCAATTTTTCCCTATATTTCTTCATGATTCTTTTTTTTATTCATTTTTCCTGTTTTTCATTATTGTTTCCTAATTTTCCCCTTCCTTTTACAATGTTTACCTATTTTTCCCAATTTTTTTCTATTATTCCCTATTTGTCACTATTTTTACTATATTTCTCCATTTTCTTTACTTTTTGCCTCTTTTCTCTATTTTTCCTATTATTACGTGTTGTCCCTATTTTTCCTATATTTCCACATGTTTCTTATTTTTGTCTATATTTCTCTATTTCTTCTATTTTTCCCTATTTGTTCCTATTTTCTCTACATTTTCCAATTTTGTTCTATCTGTAACTATTTTTTTCAATTTTTTATTATTCGTGTTTTCCTCAAATTTTTTCCATTTGTCAGTATTTGTATCTATTTTTCACTAATTTCCGTATGTCCCCTACTTTTTCCTATTATTCCCTATTTTCCTTATTTGTCCCTAATTTTACTATATTTCTCCATGATTCTTTTTTTTATCCATTTTTCCTGTTTTTCATTATTGTTTCCTATTTTTCCCCTTCCTTTTACAATGTTTACCTATTTTCCCAATTTTTTTCTATTATTCCCTATTTGTCACAATGTTTCCTATATTTACTCATTTTCTTTATTTTTTCCTCTTCTCTATTTTTCCGTTTTTTCTCATTTTTCTCTATTTGTCCCTATTTGTATCTGTTTTTCATTATTGTCCCTATTTTTCCCTACTTTTTCCTATTATTTCTAGTTGTCCCTATTTTTCCTATATTTCCCAATTTTTCCCTATATTTCCCCACGTTTCGTATTTTTGCCTATTTTTCTTTATTTCTTCCCCGTTTGTCCCCATTTTCCCTACATTTTCCAATATTTTCCATTATTCTCTATTTTTCCTAATTTCCTCTATTTTTTCGTATTTGTTCCTATTGGTATCTATTTTTTACTGTTTTTCCCATTTTCCTCTACTTTTTCCTATTATTCCCTATTTTCCTTTATTTCCCAATTTTTCCCTATATTTCCCCGTTTCTTTTTTTGTCCAAAATTTTTTCACTTTGTCACTTTTCTGAAATTACCCCTTTTCCTGAAAATTACCCCTTATTTTCGTCAAAATTTCCCCTCTTTTCTCTCAAATACTATCACTTTTTGTCTTAAATTTCCCCTCTTTTCTTTCAAATTTTGTCACTTTTATTTTTGAAATTACCCCGTGTTCCCCCTTTTTTTTCTAGAACTACCCATTTTTTCTCATTATTGTCAGTTTCTGTCAAATTTCCACTTTTTTACGAAAAAAACACTTTTTGAGTAATTATTTTCTTCTTTCCCCCTTACCACTCCATTGGTACTGATAGAAATGGAGAGGGAGAAAATTGGAAATAAAAAACAAAAATTTATATAAAAAAAATTGGGGAAAAAGTTCGAATCTAAAAAAGTAGGGGAAAACAGGCTAGGACGAAAAGTGGAAAAAAAAGTAGGGGAAAAAGGCTGGGGCGAAAAGTGAAAAAAAGAGTAAGTGAAAAATTGGTAAAAAAAGTTTCAAATTTTAAATTATAAAAAAATTAGTGAAAAAGTGGAAAAAAGTTTGACACAAAGAAATAAGAAATTAGTAAAAAATGTAGGAGAAAAAGTGAAAAAAAGTAGGGGAAAGTGTGGAATAAAAAAGTACTGAAAAGTGGAAGAAAATAGGAGAAAAGTAAAAAAAAAATGGCAAAAGAAGTGAATAAAAAGATTTAAGGAGAAAAAGTGGAAGAAAAAAAATTTTACACAAAAAAATTAGTCAAAAATGTATGAGAAGAAGTGGAAAAAAGTAGGAAAAGGACAGAATAAAAAAGTAGGGGAAAGGATAAAATAAAAAAGTAGGGGAAAAGTGACAAAATATAGGGGAAGAAATGGAAAAAAGTTTTAAGGGGAAAAAGTGGAACAAAAAACGTTTGACACAAAAAAATTAGTGAAAAAATGTGTGAGAAAACGTGGAAAACAGTAGAGGAAAGGGTGGAATAAAAAAGTAGGGGAAAAGTGAAAAAAAAATGGGTAAAGATGTGGAAAAAATTTTTGGGGAGAAAAAGTGGAACACAAAGAAATTATTAAAAAAGTAGGGGAAAGAGTGTGGGGGAATAATGGGAAAAAAGTTGGAAACAAAAAAATACTAAAAAAACAGGAGAAAAAATAAGTAATAAAAAAAGAAAAAAAAAAGTTTGAAACTAAAAAATGTAAGGCAAAAAATGTAAAAAAATATCTAAAACAAAAAAATGGGGGGAAAAATTTGGAAAAAAAAACTTGAAATATAAAAAAATTGGTAAAAAAGTAGAGGAAAAAAGGATGGTGAAAAAATTGCCGAAAAAACTTGAAATAATAAAAATAAAGGAGAATAAATGAGTAGGTGAAAAAGTGGAAAAAGTTTGAAATATAAAAAAAGTAGGGGAAAAGTGAAAAAAAGGGAAAGAAGTAGAAAAAAAGTTTTAACGGGAAAAAGTGAAACAAAAAAGTATGACACAAAGAAATTAGTAAAAAATATAGGAGAAAATGTAGAAAAAAAGAAGTGGAAAGAGTGGAATAAAAAAATAGGGGAAAGTTTAAAACAATAGGGAACGAAGTTTTAAGCGGAAAGAGAAAGCTATATTTTCTTTTTTTAATAGACAGGTTAGATTTAGATAGTCAAGACTTCTTTTAATAAAATAAATATAAATAGTGTTATATTTTCTTCTTTTTTAATACACAGGTTAGATTTAGATAGTCAAAGACTTCTTTTAATTAAATAGATTAAATTACACAGGTTAGATTTAGATAGTTAGTAGATTTTGCTAGTTTATTATCGAAATGTTTGTAGAATACGAAACAATACATGATATTTTCGAACCCTGTATATTTTTAAATATTAATATACCTCTACTACTAAATCGATAAATTTGATCTGCCGCTGATTTTATGTAACGGTTTTACAAGCTAAAAGTTATACGTAACTAAAAGTCGTATATGTAACACAACAATCGTTGCTTTAATTGCCTCAATGTAACAGGCCAGTATTGAAATTGTCTAATAATATTATACAAGGCGACGCTTAAATTATTCTATAAATATTCTTGACCTATTCGATATTATATTTATCTATTAAAAAATATTTTTATTTTCGTATCTTATCTATTTAGTGCTTGAAAAATAAAATTCCCAGTATTATATAAGATAAACTGAAGCTGATAAATTTAGCAAAATTTATGGTGACTGTTTACCGTTATTTTAAGGTCAATACCCCACTACGATTTTCAACTGCGGATTATTAAATTTAATTTTAACTTTGTCATTGATTTGTCAAATTAAAGCAAATCGTTGCCAGATTTTTTTTAGTTTGCTTAATATAATTTTTATTGTCTCTTAAAAAATTTAAAAATATATCGTTACATATTAATTATAAATTTAATAATAATAAATAAAAATCGGAAAATATTATTTGTATATAAAAGAATTTATTTTTCGGCGATTAAAAATTAATTCAGACAAACAATGCGATGACATATTAAAAAAAAGTATATACAAAGCGTTCGTAGAATGCAGGCATAATGCCAAAAATTAATAGGGTAGAGAAATGTCATTTATTTTCTGGGAAATGATAAATGATTGGAAATTACTGACCGTCCATTTGTTGTGTAACGAATTATAAATTATTATAATACATGTTAGCCTGGTAATTAATTTTTTTAATTACATAAATTGTTTGGGAAGGAAAATCTCTAAATAGTCTCATTTGAAAGAACGATGATAAAATTAATTAATTAAGCACAAACCTTTGAAATGACCCTTATTTTTTAAAATCACTAATTAACATACTTCAACACTTTATTTTTCTATTTTCTCCTGTTCTTTTTTCAATTTCCCATATTTTTTTCCATTTTTTTATTATTCTCGCATTTTTCCATTTTTTTCATATTATTCACCGTTTTTTTTTTCAATATTTTTCACAATTTTTCTCCATTTTCCCTATTTTTCCGTTTTTTCATATTTTTTTTACATTTTTTATCATTTCCGCATTTTTCCATTTTTTTCTCCATTTTCCCATTTTTTTTCCGTTTTCAACATTTCTTCATATTTTTCCAATTTTCGCATTTTTCCTATTTTTCCATTTTGTTCATATTGTTTGGTGTTTTTTTTCTTAATTTTTCTCTATTTTCCTATTTTTCTGTTTTCTCCTAATTTTTTATTTTTTCTGTTTTTTTCTGGTTTTTCCTATTTTTCCTATTTTTCCTATTTTTCCTGTTTTTTCTATCTTGTCCGTTTTTACCTATTTTTTACTTTTTTCTGTTTTTTTCATTATTTCCTTTTTTTTCCAATTTTCTCCATTTTTTTCATATTCTTTTCATCTCCTATTTTTTGCAGTTTTTCCAATTTTTTTCATATTTTTCCGTTTTTTCCCTATTTTTTCAAATTTTCTCAATTTTCTTTATTTTCCAAACTTTTTTCTATTTTCCATATTTTATTCAATTTTTCATATATTTTTTTAAATATTTAATTTCCGCTTTTTTCCTATTTTTCCATTTTTTTTTTCAAATTATTCGCTGTTTTTTTTTTTTCATAATTTTTCACTATTTTTCCTATTTTATCCGTTTTCCCCTAATTTTTTGTTTTTTCTGGTTTTTCTTGTTTTTTCCTGAATTTTTTTTATTTTGTCCGTTTTTTTTTCATATTCTTTTCATGTTTCCTATTTTTTGGCATTTTTCCCAATTTTTTTGTTTTTTCAAATTTTTCCGTTTTTTCTTTTTTTCTGGTTTTGCATGTTTTCCCATTTCACTTTTTTTCCTGTTTTCTTCTGCTTTTTCTATTTTTTCATATTTTTCACAATATTTCTGGTATCCCCTAATTTTTTGTTTTTCTCTGGGTTTTTCTGTTTGTCCTGTTTTTTCTTTTTTTTTCTATTTTGTCCGTTTTTTTCCAATTTTTTTTCTTTTTCTATATTTTTCTGGTTTTTTTCGTTTTTTCCTTTTTTCCAATTTTCTCAATTTTTTTTTCATATTCTTTTCATGTTTTTGCCATTTTTCTGGTTTTTTCTTATTTTTTCAAATTATTTCTTTTTTTTTCCAATTTATTTCTTTTTTTTTCCAATTTATTTCCATTTTTCTGGTTTTGCCTGTTTTTCCCTATTTTACCTTCTTTTTCTATTTTTCATATTTTTTCCAAATTTTTCGCTTTTTCCCATTTTCTTTATTTTTCCATATATTTTTGATGTTCTCTATATTTTTTCAGTATTTTTTTCGAGTAAATAGGGGGGAAAAAGTACCAAAAAAGTGACAAAATTAAGAAAGAAAAGTGTTGAAAAAAGTAAAAAAAAAAATGTCAAAAATAAGAGAAAAAAGAGGGGAAAATATAGCTAAAAAGTGACAAAATTAACAAAAAAAAGTGGGAGAAAAAGGTTAAAAAAAAGTGACAAAATTAAGAGACAAAGAACAGAAATTTTCGATTTAAAAGAAGGGGAAAAATGTCTAAATTTAGAAAGAAAAATGAAAATAATTTTAAGGGAGAAAAGCGACATAATGAAGAAACAAGAGGGCAAATTTTCTAGTGAAAAGAGGTTAAAAAAGTAACATTATTAAGAAAGAAAAAAAGGAGAAAAAGCACTGTTAGCATAATGTTTATATTACGATCGGCCGTGAGTAGTACATAGTGATTATTTCTAATAAGCACCAAAAAGTGATAAAATAGAGAGAGAGAAAAGATTAGAAATTTTGGAGAGAAAATTTTTGAGACAAAAAAGTGTCAAAATAAATAGAGAAATGAGAGGAAGTTTTGAAGTAAAAAGGGGGAAAAAGTACCAAAACATTGACAAAATTAAGAAAGAAAAGTGGGGGAAAAGTAAAAAAAAAATCAAAAATAAGAAAAAATAAGAGGGGAAAATGTACCTAAAAAGTGACTTAATTTAGAAAGACGAATGGAAGTAAAAGTACTAAAAATGTGACAAAATAAAGAGAGAAAAGAGTAAAAATTTGGGAGATTGAAAATTAGAGACAAAAAAGTGATAAATTTAATACAAAAATGACGTAAAACTTTGTAGAAAAAAAATTGAGACAAAAAAGTAACTTTAAGAAGAAATTTGGTTATATTTGTATTTATTTAAATTAACACACGGTAAAATTGACTATTCTAAAATTAAATTTTAATGTCGCAACGCAACTTATTTCTCGAATTATCTTTATCAAAAAAAATGACTCACATTTTTTGTACAAAAATAAACAAATATAAAAAAGCACGTAGAATGTTTGATACAGACACGTGTTGTTATATAAAATGTTTTCGTACAATGTATATTACGTTTATTTTTCTACCGAACGAATATAAATTATATTTAAATTATTTTGCCGCTATCTGTATCTCTTCCAACTACTCCATATTTTTTCATTGTTATTTATTTAATAAGAATATTCTAGTAAATAGATATAAATACAATAAAAATATACATTTTTTGAGTCGATTCTCAGTAAAAAAATAATTAAAATAGGTTCAGTAGCGTCTGAATTATTGACTATATTGATGATGGCGCCATCAATCATCAGTAAATTATCCTTCCCATGTGGCGTACTTATTTTAGAGGTCGCCACAAGTCTTTCTCCAAAACGAAAACAACTTGATATTAATTAGATTTTTATAGAATTATTATAATGCTGAGGCAGCGTCGGAGTTAATATTGTTTAATATATGATGGTACCATCAATCATCAGTAAATTATCCTTCATCTGTTTTCTAGAGAACATATACCCCATGTGGCGTATTTAAGAGGACGCCACAAGTCTTTCTCCAAAACGAAAACAACTTGATATTAATTAGATTTTTATAGAATTATAATAATACTGAGGCAGGGTCGGAGTTAATATTGTTTATTATATGATGGCACCATCAATCATCAGTAAATTATCATTCCTCTGTTTTCTAGAGAACATATACTCCATGTGGCGTATTTAAAGAGTCTTTCTCCAAAATGAAAACAACTTGATATTAATTAGATTTTTATAGAATTATAATAATACTGAGGCAGGGTCGGAGTTAATATTGTTTAATATATGATGGCACCATCAATCATCAGTAAATTATCCTTCTTCTGTTTTCTAGAGAACATATACCCCATGTGGCGTATTTAAGAGGACGCCACAAGTCTTTCTCCAAAACGAAAACAACTTGATATTAATTAGATTTTTATAGAATTATAATAATACTGAGGCAGGGTCGGAGTTAATATTGTTTATTATATGATGGCACCATCAATCATCAGTAAATTATCATTCCTCTGTTTTCTAGAGAACATATACTCCATGTGGCGTATTTAAAGAGTCTTTCTCCAAAATGAAAACAACTTGATATTAATTAGATTTTTATAGAATTATAATAATACTGAGGCAGGGTCGGAGTTAATATTGTTTAATATATGATGGCACCATCAATCATCAGTAAATTATCCTTCTTCTGTTTTCTAGAGAACATATACCCCATGTGGCGTATTTAAGAGGACGCCACAAGTCTTTCTCCAAAACGAAAACAACTTGATATTAATTAGATTTTTATAGAATTATAATAATACTGAGGCAGGGTCGGAGTTAATATTGTTTATTATATGATGGCACCATCAATCATCAGTAAATTATCATTCCTCTGTTTTCTAGAGAACATATACTCCATGTGGCGTATTTAAAGAGTCTTTCTCCAAAATGAAAACAACTTGATATTAATTAGATTTTTATAGAATTATAATAATACTGAGGCAGGGTCGGAGTTAATATTGTTTAATATATGATGGCACCATCAATCATCAGTAAATTATCCTTCTTCTGTTTTCTAGAGAACATATACCCCATGTGGCGTATTTAAAGAGGTCGCCACAAGTCTTTCTCCAAAACGAAAACAACTTGATATTAATTAGATTTTTATAGAATTTTAATAATACTGAGGCAGGGTCGGAGTTAATATTGTTTATTATATGATGGCACCATCAATCATCAGTAAATTATCGCCACAAGTCATTCTCCAAAAATAAAACAACTTGATATTAATTAGATTTTTATAGAATTATAATAATACTGAGGCAGGGTCGGAGTTAATATTGTTTATTATATGATGGCACCATCAATCATCAGTAAATTATCATTCCTCTGTTTTCTAGAGAACATATACCCCATGTGGCGTATTTAAGAGTTCGCCACAAGTCTTTCTCCAAAACGAAAAGAACTTGATATTAATTAGATTTTGATAGAATTATAATAATACTGAGGCAGGGTCGGAGTTAATATTGTTTATTATATGATGGCACCATCAATCATTAGTAAATTATCCTTCCTCTGTTTTCTAGAGAACATATACCACATGTGACGTATTTTAGAGGTCGCCACAAGTCTTTCTCCAAAACGAAAAGAACTTGATATTAATTAGATTTTGATAGAATTATAATAATACTGAGGCAGGGTCGGAGTTAATATTGTTTAATATGTGATGGTACCATCAATCATCAGCAAATTATCCTTCATCTGTTTTCTAGAGAACATATACTCCATGTGGCGTATTTTAGAGGTCGCCACACGTCTTTCTCCAAAATGAAAACAACTTGATATTAATTAGATTTTGATAGAATTATAATAATACTGAGGCAGGGTCGGAGTTAATATTGTTTATTATATGATGGCACCATCAATCATCAGTAAATTATCCTTCTTCTGTTTTCTAGAGAACATATACCACATGTGACGTATTTTAAAGGTCGCCACAAGTCTTTCTCCAAAACGAAAAGAACTTGATATTAATTAGATTTTGATAGAATTATAATAATACTGAGGCAGGGTCGGAGTTAATATTGTTTATTATATGATGGCACCATCAATCATCAGTAAATTATCCTTCTTCTGTTTTCTAGAGAACATATACCACATGTGACGTATTTTAAAGGTCGCCACAAGTCTTTCTCCAAAACGAAAAGAACTTGATATTAATTAGATTTTGATAGAATTATAATAATACTGAGGCAGGGTCGGAGTTAATATTGTTTATTATATGATGGCACCATCAATCATTAGTAAATTATCCTTCCTCTGTTTTCTAGAGAACATATACCCCATGTGGCGTATTTAAGAGGTCGCCTCAAGTCTTTCTCCAAAACGAAAACAACTTGATATTAATTAGATTTTTATAGAATTATTATAATGCTGAGGCAGAGTCGGAGTTAATATTGTTTAATATGTGATGGTACCATCAATCATCAGCAAATTATCCTTCATCTGTTTTCTAGAGAACATATACTCCATGTGGCGTATTTTAGAGGTCGCCACACGTCTTTCTCCAAAATGAAAACAACTTGATATTAATTAGATTTTTATAGAATTATAATAATACTGAGGCAGGGTCGGAGTTAATATTGTTTATTATATGATGGCACCATCAATCATCAGTAAATTATCATTCCTCTGTTTTCTAGAGAACATATACCCCATGTGGCGTATTTGAGAGTTCGCCACAAGTCTTTCTCCAAAACGAAAAGAACTTGATATTAATTAGATTTTGATAGAATTATAATAATACTGAGGCAGGGTCGGAGTTAATATTGTTTAATATGTGATGGTACCATCAATCATCAGCAAATTATCCTTCATCTGTTTTCTAGAGAACATATACCCCATGTGACGTATTTAAGAGGTCGCCACAAGTCTTTCTCCAAAACGAAAACAACTTGATATTAATTAGATTTTTATAGAATTATTATAATATTGAGGCAGGGTCGGAGTTAATATTGTTTATTATATGATGGCACCATCAATCATCAGTAAATTATCCTTCCTCTGTTTTCTAGAGAACATATACCCCATGTGGCGTATTTAAGAGGTCGCCTCAAGTCTTTCTCCAAAACGAAAACAACTTGATATTAATTAGATTTTTATAGAATTATTATAATGCTGAGGCAGAGTCGGAGTTAATATTGTTTAATATATGATGGCACCATCAATCATCAGTAAATTATCCTTCATCTGTTTTCTAGAGAACATATACCCCATGTGGCGTATTTATGAGGTCGCCACAAGTCTTTCTCCAAAATGAAAACAACTTGATATTAATTAGATTTTTATAGAATTATTATAATGCTGAGGCAGAGTCGGAGTTAATATTGTTTAATATATGATGGCACCATCAATCATCAGTAAATTATCCTTCATCTGTTTTCTAGAGAACATATACCCCATGTGGCGTATTTATGAGGTCGCCACAAGTCTTTCTCCAAAATGAAAACAACTTGATATTAATTAGATTTTTATAGAATTATTATAATGCTGAGGCAGGGTCGGAGTTAATATTGTTTATTATTTTCAGATATGACCGTTCCCAATACAGAAGATATTCTAGGAGTAGAACCCAGGTACCACCTCCGATCAGGATACGCGGGACTACAAATCAAAAACGATACAGAAAATAGGGTAAAAATATTATTTATTATATTTATTCTTACAAATTTTAATTTTTTTTATTTGTTTTAGTTAACAAATTATTTTGAAGATCCCACAGAAAAATTATCGAGGTATAAGTTAGGCAAAAGGAAACCAAAAACTACGAACATATGCAATAATTCGTTCAAAAATTTCTGGCTAGAAGATAATATTGATAATTATAAGCATTTTCAAGAAACGTTAGAAAATGTTTTTAGAGAAGTCGACGATATCAAAGGTAAGTAAATTTTTACTTCCAACTTCATTAAATTACTATTATTAAAAAAAATGGTATTATTATTTAAAAATAAATAGATATTAATAATTATTCCCTATTTGTCCTTATTTTTCCTTATTTTGTCCCTATTTGATCTTATTTTTCCCCATTTTGCAATATTTTTCTCTATTCTCTATTTTTCCCAATTTTCTTTAATTTCTCGTATTTTTCCATTTTTTCCGTTAAGTAGATTTTGCTATGCGTTGATTCTATATCAGTCAGTCATTACTTTGGCGCTTATATTATAGATTTTTGGATTAAACTAATTTTTATTAACGTCTTTTCCCTTATTTATCTTTTAGAAGACGCTCTAAAAATCAGCTGGAATTGCATAACAATCACCGATTTAGAATGTATCCTCTGCAGTAGATGTTTATTAGATCCTGTGACGACAGGATGTGGTCATACTTTCTGCAGAGGATGTCTCACTAGAGTATTAGACCACGGTCTCTCCTGTCCTCTATGTATGGCCTCGTTAAGCATCGGAGATTACTCCAGGGGATCTACAGAGATCTTACAGGAAGCCATCAGGTTTCTAGTTCCTCAGGATTATAACGAAAGGATGTCTGTTAATAAAAAGGAGAGTTTGATACTAGAAAAAAGTTCTGATGTAAGTTAAAAAGTAAAATGTTCAGGGATCACATATATAATTTTGTTTTTTTTTCTTCTAGATTCCTGTATTTATCTGCACTAATGCTTTCCCTGGCGTGGCATGTCCTTTATATGTCTACGAACCAAGATATCGTCTCTTGGCGCGAAGATGTCTTCAATCTCGTACAAAAAGATTCGCAATGGCTGGTAAAGAATCCACCGGGGATAAATTCGTCCAGTACGGCACTGTGCTCGAAGTTAAAGACGCTGTTAATCTAGAAGACGGAAGATTCATCCTGACCACCGTCGGAGTCAGAAGGTTCAAAGTGATCACCAAAAACGAACAAGACGGCTACGACACGGCAAAAATCAACTACATCAAAGACAACGACGTTCCTACAGACCGATTACACGAACTGATTCATATCCACGAAAGGGTCTACAACAAAGCCTCTAAATGGATAAAATCCTTAAAGCCCAGGGTTCTAGCCGAAGTGGAAAGGCTAATTGGAAAAATGCCGAAAGTGGAAAGAGATTGGATCAATTTACCGGACGGACCGTCGTGGGCGTGGTGGTTGATGCCTATTTTACCACTTAGCTCTCAATTACAAGTTAGTCTTTTTTTATGACGTCACATTTTGCTAATCTAATTGAAACGTTGCCATAATTATCAAAAAAAAAATCTATTGAATAAAATAACAGAATATTAGAAAAATGCCTTCAAGCTTTTTATGGTTCATTTTTTGCTATTATTTATTTCCTATTTATTAAAATAATAATTTGGAGTTGGATAATTAACCCACAATGTGCATTGCGACGTTGCCATAATAGTCAAAAAATTATCTGTTAGTTGAATAAAATTACAGACAATAGAAAAAATCTCTTTAAGCTTCTGTTGATTCATTTTTTATTTCCTATTAATATCAATTCTTGAATTATAAAAATAATAATTCGTAGTTGGATAATTAACCCACAATGTGCATTGCGATGTTGCCATAATAGTCGAAAAATTCTCTGTTATTGAATAAAATAATAGACTAGAAAAAATCTGTTCAAACTTTCGTTGGTTCATTTTTTATATTATTTATTTCCTATTTGCATTAATTATTTAATTACTAAAATAATAATTTGTAGTTGGATAATTAACCCACAATGTGCATTGCGACGTTGCCATAATAGTCGAAAAATTATCTGTTAGTTAAATAAAATTACAGACAATAGAAAAATTCTCTTTAAGCTTATGTTGATTCATTTTTTATTTCCTATTAGTATTAATTATTGAATTATAAAAATAATAATTCGTAGTTGGATAATTAACCCACAAAGTGCATTGCGACGTTGCCATAATAGTCAAAAAATTATCTGTTAATTGAACAAAATTACAGACAATAGAAAAAATCTCTTTAAGCTTATGTTGATTCATTTTTTATTTCCTATTAGTATCAATTATTGAATTATAAAAATAATAATTCGTAGTAGGATAATTAACCCACAAAGTGCATTGCGATGTTGCCATAATAGTCGAAAAATTATCTGTTAGTTAAATAAAATTACAGACAATAGAAAAAATCTCTTCAAGCTTCTGTTGATTCATTTTTTATTTCCTATTAGTATCAATTATTTAATTATAAAAATAATAATTCGTAGTTGGATAATTAACCCACAATGTGCATTGCGACGTTGCCATAATAGTCGAAAAATTATCTGTTAGTTAAATAAAATTACAGACAATAGAAAAAATCTCTTCAAGCTTCTGTTGATTCATTTTTTATTTCCTATTAGTATTAATTATTGAATTATAAAAATAATAATTCGTAGTTGGATAATTAACCCACAAAGTGCATTGCGACGTTGCCATAATAGTCAAAAAATTATCTGTTAATTGAACAAAATTACAGACAATAGAAAAAATCTCTTTAAGCTTATGTTGATTCATTTTTTATTTCCTATTAGTATTAATTATTGAATTATAAAAATAATAATTCGTAGTTGGATAATTAACCCACAATGTGCATTGCGACGTTGCCATAATAGTCGAAAAATTATCTGTTAGTTAAATAAAATTACAGACAATAGAAAAATTCTCTTTAAGCTTATGTTGATTCATTTTTTATTTCCTATTAGTATTAATTATTGAATTATAAAAATAATAATTCGTAGTTGGATAATTAACCCACAAAGTGCATTGCGACGTTGCCATAATAGTCAAAAAATTATCTGTTAATTGAACAAAATTACAGACAATAGAAAAAATCTCTTTAAGCTTATGTTGATTCATTTTTTATTTCCTATTAGTATTAATTATTGAATTATAAAAATAATAATTCGTAGTTGGATAATTAACCCACAAAGTGCATTGCGATGTTGCCATAATAGTCGAAAAATTCTCTGTTAATTGAATAAAATTACAGACAATAGAAAAAATCTCTTCAAGCTTCTGTTGATTCATTTTTTATTTCCTATTAGTATCAATTATTTAATTATAAAAATAATAATTCGTAGTTGGATAATTAACCCACAAAGTGCATTGCGATGTTGCCATAATAGTCGAAAAATTCTCTGTTAATGGAATAAAATTACAGGCAATAGAAAAAATCTCTTTAAGCTTCTGTTGATTCATTTTTTATTTCCTATTAGTATCAATTATTGAATTATACAAATAATAATTCGTAGTTGGATAATTAACCCACAATGTGCATTGCGACGTTGCCATAATAGTCGAAAAATTCTCTATTAATTGAATAAAATTACAGACAATAGAAAAATTCTCTTTAAGCTCCTGTTGATTCATTTTTTATTTCCTATTAGTATCAATTATTTAATTATAAAAATAATAATTCGTAGTTGGATAATTAACCCACAAAGTGCATTGCGACGTTGCCATAATAGTCGAAAAATTCTCTGTTAGTTAAATAAAATTACAGACAATAGAAAAATTCTCTTCAAGCTTCTGTTGATTCATTTTTTATTTCCTATTAATATCAATTATTGAATTATAAAAATAATAATTCGTAGTTGGATAATTAACCCACAATGTGCATTGCGACGTTGCCATAATAGTCGAAAAATTCTCTGTTAATTGAATAAAATAACAATAACAGACAATAGAAAAAATCTCTTCAAGCTTCTGTTGATTCATTTTTTATTTCCTATTAGTATCAATTATTGAATTATAAAAATAATAATTCGCAGTAGGATAATTAACCCACAATGTGCATTGCGATGTTGCCATAATAGTCGAAAAATTCTCTGTTATTAAATAAAATAACAGACAATAGAAACAAAATCTCTTCAAACTTTTGTATTAATTATATTTGCATTAAGTATTAAATTATTAAAATAATTCGTAGCTGGATAATTAATCCACAATGAGCGATGCGACGTTGCCGTAATTGTAAAATTTCGTAATTTCTTAGATTTATTTTTTTTTAAACTTCATATTTCCATTGATTATTAAAATATCTAAATATATCTCAGAGCTGAAATATATATATGAGTGCTTTTTTTTCTTTTTCAGGTTGGTTTTTTGAGTACAACAAGTTTGGAAAAACGATTGCGAGCTATAGACAAGATGTTGGAACATATGAAAATCCGTATGAAAGCTTTAGAACGAAATACGGTGGCCTGTTCGCAAGAAATGGATCCATTGGACTCGTGTGCTGATACAGGGAGATCATTCGAAATGCCATATAATACTAATTAATTTATTTTTTTCGATTTTTCTTTTATAGAAACATCTGCTTTAGAGGGAAAACTTTTACTTTTATTCCTTCTTAAGTGGTTGTTTTGTGGGGAAAAAAAATTAAATTGAAATATTTATATCTATTTATTAAACGATACACATATTTATAAAAGTTACTGGTTTTACAATCACACTTACAATATTCAAAAAATATATCATTAATAAAATATTTCGAGCTTAAATTTTCGATAATTCTATGAAATTAGCACAAAAATTTATATTTAAACAAATTAAATGTTAACAAATTATTCTTAAAATATAGTTTTAATATTTTTTGAAGTTATTACAAAAAAACTATTGTATTATTTAAAATCATAAATTATAGAGGAAAATTCAAGTTTTTATCTCAATTCTTAAATTATTTCAGAAGGCTCATTAATATTATAAATATGTTTTTTTCGATAAAAATATTTTGCAAAAAATCGTGGTTTTTAATTTTATAATTCATGAATTCGAGAAATCCATGAACCATAAATTATAAATTTTTGTGAAATGGTTTTTAAGATTCACAAATTCGACATAACTATGAAGTTCTTTAATAATTCTTGGTTGTTATTGAAAAAAATCGTGAATTATATATTATTACCAATATTTTTATGAAAAATTTACGAATTCGAGAAAATAATTCGTTCTTATTATAATAAAAATTCTTGAATTATTTGATTTATCAAAAATTATTACAGTAATTCACGAGTTAAATATTTAAAAATTTCTATTTTCCAGAAATGTACGAAATATATTAATTTTTGATTATTGCATAAATTCGTGAATTATGATTTATCACAAATTGTAATTCACGATTTAGAGAAAAACTGTGAATTAATCACCAATTATTATTTCAACAATTCATGGTTACTTATTATAAATATTTGAGAATAATTTGTTGAACATTTTTATGTGCTAATTTTCCTACATTTTGATCTAAACAAACCAATAAAAAATCAAAGTAAATAAAAAATAACGTCCAGTATTTTTGGAGCTTTCCACACACTAGTAGTGTATTGTTTTTCAAACCCGAAAAAACCAAATTTTACCCTATAAAATTTTTAGAATAAATATCTTATCCTTCTACCTTTTTCCAATATATCTCGTACAATCATTTTTATCTAGAACATTTTGGACTATTTATACTGTAGTTGAATAGTATTTAAGTGACCTATTCGAAATTCTTGATTTTTACTCTTGTTTTTTTTTTTAAGTTCGATCTGAATACGGAATATTTTGACCTAAGCCATCATTCTAATAAATAGTAGCTTATATTATTTTTTATGAATATTTTTGTCTCAAGTCACTAGATATTAGTACAGTTGTTTTTGTGAAATCGTAGAAATGAACGAAATCAAATAAAAAAAATTACGGGTACCGAGGATTTTCGCGCTCCCACCCCATACCGTACGGGACCAGAATTTTCCCAGACATGTGCGATATCACATTTTTCTTAGAGACCCAAGGGGATTCTATGGTAAAATTTCAAGAAAATCCATCGAGGCGTTCTTGAGGATCCCATAGACAAATCCTTATTTTTTGCCGGCAAATTTTCTCCGTAAGTCTTCGCTTTTCAATAACCTGCTCAAGTTCGAATTGGGGCTTAGAGTTACGTCCAACATCTTTGGGATTTGGTGGTATAATTTAAAAAAATCATGTTTGTAAAATATTATCCGAAGAAATCACTGGTCTAGCATTATTTTTTCTTTTTGAAAACCGTCGGCTTATTGGAGGTTGGTTAACTTGTGCTGATGGTGGAGAAGGGAGAAAAATGACGATTTTTTAATAATATTTCTTCTTTCAAAGATTTTAGTTCATTTTTGATTTTGAAATTCTTTATGTGAATGATTGAACATTAATTTCGATAACTTGATAGTCACTTTATCTTTTTCAACAATTTAGTTCATTTTACTTCAAATAATAAAAAAATTAACGGGTACCGAGTGCATTCTCGCCCCCACCCAATATCTCGGGGTACAGAATTTTCCCAGACATGTGCAATAGCTCATTTTTCTCAGGGGCCCAAGGGGAGTCTATGGGCCAAATTTCAAGAAAATCCCTCCAGCCGTTATTGAAATCGCGTAGACAAACAAACGAACAAATCTATTAATATTTTTGATGAACGCGTACCGAGGGCCTTCGCGCCCCCACCCCATATTTCGGGGTACAGAATTTTCTCAGACATGTGCGATATCTCATTTTTCTCAGGGGCTCAAGGGGATTCTATATCCTAATTTCAAGAAAATCCATCGAGCCGTTCTTGAGATGCGTAGACAAATTCTTATTCTTTGCCGACAAATTTTCTCCGTAAGTCATTTCGCTTTTCAAGTTCGAATTGGGGTTCAGAATTACGTCCAACGGGTCTGTTATCCAGGATAAAACCGCTCCAGAACAATCAAGACAGATTGGATAACTGGAGCGGGTTGATTTCAGGATTTGGTGGTATAATTTAAAAAAATCATTCGTAAAATAGTATCCAAAAGAAATCACCGGTCTATATTATTATTTTTTCTTTTTGAATACCGTCGTTGGCTTATTGGAGGTTGTGCTGATGGTGGAGAATAGAGAAAAATGACGATTTTTTTATATTTCTTCTTTCAAAGATTTTAGTTCGCTCTTACGTTTATTTTTTTTTTACAATTTCGATAACTTCTTGATAGTCACTTTATTTTTTTCAACAATTTAGTTCAAAATTTTACGAGTATTTTTAATTTGCATTAATTAGTATTAGAATTTCTTAATATTTTCCTTTTTTCTGACCCTTATTGATCTCTGTTTTTCATAATAACGTTAAATATTGTTGAAGGAAAAGAGGCAAAAAAAAAACGAAGCATCATTTATAAATTAAATATGTTGAAATTTGTATTGTTTAAGGTTTTATTAATTTTTTTCATCTGGTAAAAAAGTCGGTATTTCATAAAATTATTTATTGTTTTTCGTTTATTTTTGTACTGTTTGATTTTTTATTAGTTCGGTGGCTTATATTAACTTTTATGGAGATTTTATTATTTTGTATTCAGATCGGGCTAAAACCAAACCTTTTGTGATTTAATTAGAATGAAATAATGTATGTGACCAAAAATTTATTTATTTTTCTAAGAGATTTTATTTTACTTCTCTTTTAGGCTAGACTCTTATATAAAGAAAATAACTATTTTAAGTATATTTTTTTATTTTTAATATTTTCATTATTTCACACTGAAAAAAAGAACAACAAATATTGTATTATATAAATGATTTGATTTTTCAGTGTATGTACAGTTTTTTTTAATGTTAAGTAAACGACGTTTCGGAATTTCATATTTATTTGTTTCATGTGATACTATTTTAATGCCTAATTTATTTGGTTATGAAACATTTTCCAAAATAAACAATTCAAATTTTTGTTTTGTTTTTATTTTTATCTAACACAATAAAGACTGATTCCCACTAGGCGGATTATTTGTATCCAATTCTATTTCGATCAATAGATTTGTATACAGAAAATCCGCCTGCAGATTTTCCGCCTAGTGGAAATCTGTCTTAAACCATTATTAAACAAATGATACAGCTGTCTAATTAACCCACAATGTGAGAAGTAAAGTTTATTAAAAATTAAAACACGTCGCCCTAATACAGCTGATAATAATTAACTCACGATTATATACCACTGCCATGTTTAAAAAAAAATGCAAATTAATACACTGTCTAATTAACCCACAATAAACAATGCGGTGTTGCCTTAATTTTAACCAACGTGCGAAGCTACGGAAATCCTAGAAAAACAATATAGCGAATATCGGAGGATGAGAGAAGGAAAATACCAGGAAAAAACAAAAAAAATGAATGAAATTCGTAAAGAAGGAGAAAATGTCTAAAATAAAGTTAAAAACTAGGTTAATGTCCCGTCTAGACAAAATTTTTAATGAATTATGCTGTAGATGTTTGATTTTTTAGAAGTCTCATTTGCCTGCTTACCAGCGGGCGCAGCTCACATTTTTAATGAAAATGAATAAAAACACACCCTACTTCGTTTCTGCTTTCCTGGTATAAAGAAAAATTTGTAAAATGAATTTTTAAGCAGATTTTTAGCGAAATTGAATAAAAACACACCCTACTTCGTTTCTGCTCTCCTGTTGGGCAGAAAAATTTCTAAAATGAATTTTTAAGCAGATTTTTAACGAAATTGAATAAAAACACACCCTACTTCGTTTCTGCTCTCCTGGTATAAAGAAAAATTTGTAAAATGAATTTTTAAGCAGATTTTTAACGAAAATGAATAAAAACACACCCTACTTCGTTTCTGCTCTCCTGGTATAAAGAAAAATTTGTAAAATGAATTTTTGAGCAGCTTTTTAATAAAATTGACTAGAAACACACCCTACTTCGTTTCTGCTCTCCTGGTATAAAGAAAAATTTGTAAAATGAATTTTTAAGCAGATTTTTAGCGAAATTGAATAAAAACACACCCTACTTCGTTTCTGCTCTCCTGTTAGGGAGAAAAATTTCTAAAATGAATTTTTAAGCAGATTTTTAGCGAAATTGAATAAAAACACACCCTACTTCGTTTCTGCTCTCCTGTTAGGGAGAAAAATTTCTAAAATGAATTTTTAAGCAATTTTTAACGAAATTGAACAAAAACACACCCCACTTCGTTTCTGCTTTCCTGGTATAAAGAAAAATTTGTAAAATGAATTTTTAAGCAGCTTTTTAACAAAATTGAATCAAAACTCCGTTTCTGCTCTCCTGTTAGGGAGAAAATTTATAAACTGAATTTCTAAGCAGTTTTTCTAACAAGAAAAGAATTTGTTTGTGATGTAAATTGGAAAATATGTTTAACATAAATAAAATTACTTATTAGAAAAACATTTATTTTTAGAAAATAAAACACAAAAAAATAACAAAACTATGTAAACTTATCAATATCTATTAACGATAAAGCTATATCGGTACTGGTAATCCTCGAATTCGTTAAAGTATCATCATTATCATCAAAACTGAAACCAATACTACTTTTTGTAAGACGTTTTTCATTAAATCCTCTTATCTTACTATCACAGTCTTCCAACAAACCATTTAAATTCTAAAAAAATTATATTTAAAATTCAGCGCCAAAAAGGAATTTTCTCACCTTAGGTAAATCTTTCTTGATCCCATCCAATCCGTTCTGCAAGTGTTTGTATTTAGAGTATGATGAAAAAATACTAAAATGATTAGCCGAAGCTCTACAAATGTCATTTTTGACACCGCGGTACGTCAAATTACAACCAGACGTCACTTGACCCCTTTTTAAGGTGTCAAAGAGCGCACAAGTAGATGATGATTCAAAAACATCCACTAACAATAACCTAAAAAAAATACAATTGAACAAAAGTAAAAACTAAAATTAACTTAAATTTGAGTTGGAATCTTTAATATTTTTGTTTTCATCTTACAAAATGAGTTTGTACCTTAAATATTTTACTTTGAACATCGTTAAGTTTTAAATTTAAAGTTTGAATCTTAAATTTTCGAGTATGAACCTTGTACAATAAGTTTAAGCCTAAAATAATTGAGTTTATATCTTAATTTTTTGTTAAATTTCAGTTATTATTTATGTATGAACATTTAAAATTTAAATTTGTTTCAATCATCAATATTTGGGTTTGAACTTTGAGAATGAGTTCAAACTTTAAATATTTGATTTTGAAACCAATTTCAGATTCATATTTGATGTTGATAAGTAAAAATTTAACGCAAAGTACCTTCCCGATATGTCGCACAACCACATCTCCTGACTATCAGACTGAACTAAAATGTCTACGACTATTCCAACGGTATCGAAATCGCTGAAATTTTTTGAAAATTTCAAGTCGTCCAAATCTCCGATCGGAATGAGTTTTCTTTTGAATATCGCACTCATGTGATCAGAAGCTTGTTTTTCTTTAAAGACGGTTTTTGTAGATGCATAAAGATCTCCAGTTAACCTAAAAAATAATCCAGGAAGATGAGACTAATAATAATAATGTCAAGTAATGAGAAAAGATTTGGCAATACTGAAAAAATTGTCAAGGCTGAAATAAAGCAGCAAAACTAAAAACAAAGACCCACAAAACAAGAGACAAAATTGTCAAGACTGAAAAACAGGGTGGCAAGATCGATACAATTAGAAAAAAGATTGTCAAACCTGAAAAAAATTAGCAAGACTCCTAAGACTAAAGAAAATATTGTCAAAACTAAAAACGAATATAACAAAACCCACAAAACTAGAAAAAAGATTGTCAAGCTTGAAAAAAAGTAGCAAGACTCATAAGACTAGAGAAAAGATTGTCAAGATTGAAAAAAAACAAGGCGGGAGATCCACGACTAGAGAAAAGATTGTCAAGTCTGAAAAAAAGTAGCAAGACTCATAGGACTAGAGAAAGGATTGTCAAAACTAAAAACGTAGTAAGGCCCACGAGACGAAGAACAAGCTTGTCAAGACTGAAAAAATAAGGCAGCAAGACCCACACTACTAGAGAACAGATTGTCAAGTCTGAAAAAAAGTAGCAAGACCTACGAAACTAGAGACAGGGTTGTCAAGACTGAAAAAACCTGCGGCAAGACTCACACAGCTAGAAAAAGGATTTTCAAGCGAAAAAAATTACGAAGACTCATAAAACTAGAGAAAATATTGTCAAAACTAAAAACAAAAGTAACAAGACCCAAGAAACTAGAGACAAGATTGTCGAGACTGAAAAACAAGGCGGCAAGAATCACATGAGTAGAAAAAGGTTTTCCAAGCAAAAAAAGGACGAAGACGCTTATAACTAAAGAAAAGATTGTCAAAACTAAAAACAAAAGTAACAAGACCGACAAAACTGAAAAAACAAGGTGACACGGCCCACACGACTAGAAAAAAGATTGGCAAGTCTGAAAAAGAGTAATAAGATTCATAAGACTACAAAGAGATTGTCAAAACTAAAACCAAACGTAGCAAGACCCACAAAAATTGTCAATGCTGAAAAAACAAGGCGACAAGACTCACACGACTGGAGAAAAGATTGCCAAGACTGAAGAAAAGGAGAGAAGACCCACAGTGAGTAAAAATAAAAGCTTATCAAAAGCGAGACCTTCAAGACTAGAGAAAAGATTGTCAAAAGGTAACGAAGCCGAAAAAAGTTTGGTGATACTGGAAAAAAAGCAACATAAAACGGTGATAAGATTGGAAAAAAAGGGTGGTACATTTTGAATCGAAGTTATTAAAAAAAAAGGTAGAAAGGCTTGAATAAAATGGTAGCAAGACTAGAAAAATGGTAGAAAGTGGCAAGATTTAGAAATCTGAAAAAAAAGGAGCAAGCTCATTAATATAAGGGTGGAAACAACAGTAACAAAACAAAAACCTTTAAAAGGCTCACAAAATGGCTGAAGAAACTGTTAAAAGAACAAAGACTATAAAATAAGTTGGCAAGATAAAAAAGGGTAGTAAGACTAAAAAAAAACTGACAAGGTCTAAAAAACTAGTGGCGAGATTAAAAAATTGACTGGACACAAAAAAAATGATAGTGAGACTATCAAAAAAGTGGTAAGACTAAAAATTATTGGACAGTAAGAAAGGAAGACAAGCAGGGTTTAAAAGAAGGTATGGCAAATGTAAAAAATAATGTTAAGGCACAGAAAAATACTGGTAAAACAGTAGTCAAATCTAGCAAAAAGTGGCGAGAATGGAAAAAAGTAGGAAAACAGAAAAAAGGAATGGCAAAGTTGGACAAAGGCGATAAAACAGGAAAAATATAGTAACATCAATAAAAAGATATCAAACTGGAAAAAAAGAGCGAAAAGACGGAAAGAAAAGGGAGCAAATGTGAAATAAATGACAAAATTAAGAAAACAAAGAAAAAAATGTGAAAATACCAAAGGAATTAAAAAAACTGTTGGCAAATCTGAAAAAAATATAAAAAATCAGACTAAAGGCAATATTTCTGAAAGAAAATGATAATAAACAGGAAAACATAGAATAGAACCCAACATTTACGTAACTTACTTCGGTAAAACATTATAAACAGTAAAGCAACTTTCTTCTTTGAGCAACTGAACATGACTTTCTGTGGGTCGCCATAAGAAGAAGTTAAAACTATGCGTGGGACTTCCGTTTAAATCTACCACAAGCAATTTTAACACGGCAGTCACGTCCCTGGTCACCATTTTTAATTTCTCGGCGCTATCTTTCATTTTAGCCACCATTTCTTGTTGTTTCGCCTGAAGCACATTACGTTTGTAGTCCATAAGAGCGGATTTTTGATCAGGAGTCATTGAGTCCTGTGAAAAAAATAATTAAAAAAATCATACTAGATGTTTTTTTTAGCTAACTTGGATGGTATCGGGATCTTTGCTGGTTTCTAGTAGTTCCAGTAATATTTTAGGACACGCAATGTTAGAAATGTTAATTTTAGCTGAGGTTTTATCACTAGTTTTATTATCTTTGTTGTAATTTTTTGTAAATTCATTTCTGACGTCTTCTTCGATTTTTTCCAACTTTTTATATCTTTCGTTTTCCCATTCTTGTGCTTTTATCTCTTCGGCTTTTTTATTCCTCCACACTATAAACCCCAATAAAATAATAGAATGAATCAAATAAAAAGAGAGAAAGTGATAATTAAATAGAATAGAGAAAATAAAAAAAGCGACAAATCTGGAAAAAGGATCAAAAGACTACAAAAAGTTAATCAGTTATAGAAAAAAATTTGGCAAGACTGAAAAAAAGATGGAGACTAAAAACAGAATAGGACAACTGGTTAAGGGTACTCAGACTATGATAAAAGTGGTCAGACGTGTAAAAAGTGACAAGATTGGAAAAAAGCAGAAACACTAGATAAGTTTTTGGCATTTTTATTAATCCGTAAGAAATGGAAAAAATGCAAGACTATAGAGACTAGGAAAACAGCATCAAGACTGGAAATACTAAAAAATGTATATAATTTTTGATTAAATTTTAGTATTAATAATAATAAACAATCATAAAAAAAATAACGTACCAGATCTATTTTCTGATTTGTCGAAATACCTCAACGGATAAACCCTCGCTACGCAAATTTCAATCGACCCTATAATTCCTCCGTTCGGACGCACCGTATGTACGGCAACCGAAAACGGTCCTGGATATTTTTGATAACCCAATTTGGTATCCCATTTGGCCCTTCTGGTAGAATTAAAATTAATTTTTAAAAAACTGAAATCAGTCACCTAAAAAAAATGTAGTCAGATGAAACCGAAAAGCAGAAATAGTAACTTACATCTAAAGGGTGACACCCGTCGCAATTCATTAATTCGGCACCGGAAATTACTAATTTCGTTCCTATCCGGAGTTTTCCGGTTAAAATTTGATGGCATAACGGTTCGTCGATTAGAGTTCTGATACCGTACCAACCGTCTGTTAATTCTAATTCGAAATTAGTTGGAGTCATCTAAAAGTATTTTATTATAATTATTTTGTTTAGTGTACCATTTTTTTATATTTTTACCTTTTTAATTTCGGAAATGCATAATACCATGCGTTTTTGAGGAGCATCGTCTTTTTCTAATATTTTTCTGAGAGCCGATCGCTCTGCTTTATCGATTTCCCGATCATACCTGAGTTAGAATAATAAAATATATTTCGTTGATGTGTAGTATAAGGAAGTTTAGAATCGGTTTATAAAAAAATAAACTCGAAACTAAGAAAGAATGGCAAAGGAATAAAAAAAACAGAATGCTATCAAATAAGATTTTTTTTAAGAAGCGCCATTATCATGTTATCGTGCTTAAAATGGTTTTTGGACGGCGCTCCGTTAATATTAAAAATAGGAAACTCATTAAAATGTTCATTGAAGATTCAAAGTTGATATTTTGATTTGAAAATTTTTGTTTTTCTTACCAAGAAAATGAAAAAGTAACTCAGAAATTTCTAGCAAGCAAAAATTGTTAATGCATATTACCCATAATCTATAAGAAATTATATACAATTCACAACAAAATTTCATTTTACTTTCGCTTCTGTGGTTTAGTAAAAAGATTCACTGTATTGACGATTTTTGTCTTATTTTGTTGTGTATTTTATGCAAAAATTGAAATAATAAGTTGAGTTTAAGGTTCGTCTAACAATAATTATGATATTGACTTTAGTATTTCTCTCTTTCAAATCAAAGCCTTGATTAATTCTGAATATTTTCTTTAAAGCGAGGTTTGTTCGTTAAATTTCTTAAACATGGTTTTATACAGAACACTCTGTATATTATTATACATTTTGCACTAATTTCTGATTCAATTAATCGCTTATATCATTTTATTTTTCTACGGAAACTATTAAACAATGAAGCCAGTTTTTATGGGAATCATCGAGTAAATTGTTTGTTGGTTAAATTTCTTAAAGCTGATTTTATACAAAACATTCTGTATATTAAGGTACATTTTGCACTAATTTCTGTGTCAATTAATCGCTTATATCATTTTATTTTTCTATGGAAACTATTAAACATTGAAGCCACTTTTTATGGGAATCATCGAATAAATTGTTTGTTCGTTAAATTTCTTAACCTGATTTTATACAAAACATTCTGTATATTAAGGTACATTTTGAACTAATTTCTGATTCGTTGCAGGCTTCCTCGCATACTTTTCAAAAATTAGAGTTATTTTACTTTATTTGCAATTGTGATAATGACAAAAATGTAAAAACAGACTTTATATACGTTATATGATAGAAGTAGCAGGAAATTGATTATAAATTTACACCAATAATATGATAAAAATGTACTACCTTCTGCATGGTGATTATAATAATCTAAATAAATCATTCCACTTTCAAATAACACATAATTTAAAAAAATAAACACCTTATTGTCGTCTATAACCAATTAAACTTCACACATTTCCCAAGTTCCAACACGTTTTTCGTAAGAGTTAGTCACAATTTTTGAATGATTTATATTAAAATTACACTCGTGGATCATTAATTTAATTTAAAATAATTTTTAAGGTGTAAAAAAACGTTCACACAATAAACGACGGATAAAACTTGTTGAATAGTAGCTTTTAAAATACATTGACAACAAACTGTCAGAATGTTTGGTTCAAGTATTACCAACTTCTTAAAACTAAAATTGCTAGAACAAGGTCATTCGTAATGTGTGTATTTCATTGATAAAATAAAATTTATGAATGAACACGCCATTTTGGATTTGGTAGTTGTGGAATGTTGCGTAAGTTATAGTAAATTATGTAATATCGTAAAACAGGTCCGGATTGTTTACAATTTAATGTATATAAGAAAATGGAAAAAAATCAGAAAAAATCGGGAAAAAAACCGAAAAATCAGAAAAAAATCGGAGATTTAGAAAAAAATTACAAATTTAAAAAAAAATCGCGAAAAATTGAAAAAATTAAAATAATCCAAAAAAACGAAAATTAACAGAATAAATTGAAACAATAAATGAATAATCATTTTTTTTACTTGATTTTTTCATCTTATGCACACTTAATTTTTTTAACTTGTATATTTGATTCATTCAATTAGTGCACACTTGATTTTTTTATAATTTGAAATTTTATCATTATACAGGATGTCTCATTTATATTGAAAGAACAGATTACTTTTGAACTTCAATATCGATATAAATACACTAAACAAAATTTGAAAAATAATTTTATTTTGTTAATCTCTATTTAAAACCATATAATGAAATATACAGGGCGGAGCACTATAAATGCGTCGCGTTGGTTTTTATATGGAAAACGGTGAAATTGTGTAAAAAATGTTTACTGGAGGTACAATTTTAAATTATTTTGATTTATACACGTTTCACCATAGTTATATTATTTTAAATGGAACACTCTGTATTTTCCTTAACTCTCTTTCTCTTACTCTCTGTCTTTTTCTACAGTATGATTTTTTTTCTTATTTAGATTTTTTTTATATATCATTTGTAATTATTTTATGGAGGTTTTTTTATTTTTTCTAGTTTTCTCATTTTTCTCTGGTTTTTTCTACTTTTTGGTTTTTTGTTTTTGTTTTTTTTGTGGTTTTTTCGATTTATTCTAAATTTTGATCATTTTTCTGTTTTTATTTTTCTATTTTTTTTATTCTTTTCTCATTTTTTCTTATTCTTCTGATTTCTTTGCGATTTTTTGCAATTTATTTCGATTTTTTTTTAATTTTTTCAGTGGTTTCCGGCTTTTGATTGTTCTTTGGTTTTTGCGATGTTTTTCGATTTTTGTCGTTTTTTTTCTAATTTTTCTCATTTTTTTCTGTTTTTTTTCTGTTTTATTTCGATTTTTTCTATTTTTTCTTTGCTCTGTTTTTTTCTCATTTTTTGTGATTTTGTTGCGGTTTTATGCGCTTGTTTTGCGATTTTTTTGTGATATTTTTCGATTTCTTGCGTTTTTTCCGTATTTTACAATTTTATTTTTTATTTTTTTTCAATATTTTCTAATTTCTCTTTCAATTTTTTTCTTCTTTTCAGGTTTTTTCAATTTTTTCTAATCTTTCCTCATTGTTCTGTTTTTCTATTCTTTTTTTTGTTTTCTAATTTTTTCTCATTCTTTTTTGTTTCATTGAATTTTTATGATAAATTGCGATTTTTTTGATCATTTTTTTTAATTAGTTGCGTTTTTTTGCGATTTTTTGTGATATACAATTTTATTTTTCATTTTTTTCCCAATATTGTCTAATTTCTCTCAGCTTTTTCTTTTTTTTTCAAAGTTTTTTGTTTTTTTTATTTTTTCCGATTTCTTTCTGATTTTTTTCAGATTTTTTCAATTTATTCCAATCTTTCCTCATTGTCCTGTTTTCTATTCTTTTTTTGTTTTCCAATTTTTTCTCATTATTTTTTATTTCATTGATTTTTTGTGATATTTTTCGATTTCTTGCGTTTTTTTGAGGCTTTTTTTTTCGTTTTTTTTTGTGATTTTTAGCGTTTTTTTTTGTTTTTTGATTTCTTCATTTTATCTGGATGTTACAATTTTAATTTTCATTTTTTTCCCAATATTTTCTAATTTCTCTCTCAATTTTTTCCAAAGCTTTTTGTTTTTTTTTTAAATTTTTTTCCGATATTTTCTGTTTTTTTTATGGTTTATTGTTTTTTTTTCTCTTTTGTTTCTTGAGTGCGCGTATGTGGGCACTTTTTTTAAATTATTTTTAGTAAAAGTGATACGACTATCAACTTTTTTTCTAGATAAATTTGAAAAAAGTAGCTCAGACGCGCTCTTTTAATAAATATTTTAAATACCATGAAAAAAACGCAGTTTTTTAGTTGCTAGATTAGACGAGATCTCATCCAAAACAGAATAATTATATTTTTTCTACCCTGTTCTGCCCAGAAAAAATTGGACTAGAGTAGAATTATTTGACATTAACTGGATAATATAAAAAAACAATTTTTACACCAAATTTATTTGGTAATTTTCTAACTGGCAAATACGAAAGTCAAGGAGTGTGCGGGCCTCTTAAAATTAGAGTAAAAACAACATTTTGTATGAAATTAAAATTTTCTTAAAATTAGGTATAAATTTGAATGTTTGGCAACGTTTTAGCTTTTAAAAAGAGAAAAAGCACAAAAAATGACTAATAATAATATAAAAAGTAATATTTAGGTAGAAATTTGTATGTATAAAAAAATCCCCAGATATGGAGAAATGAAAAGTTGGCTACGTGTTTTCTTATTACTATTTCAGAAAAAGTGAAAAAGAAAATTAACCCTTTTTTCGTTATTAAAATAGAAGAAAGCAAAAAAGTAGAAATGGTACTATACAGCTTTTCTTTTTGATCTTTGATGAATTTACAAATAGCACTGTTGCCACGTTTTATTAAAAATATCACCTTATCAGGAAAATAATCAAAAATGCACCATAAGAGCTTAAAATAAATAAAAAACTGGAAAATCGCAGTTGCCGCGTCTTGTTAAAAATAACACAATTAGCAGAAAATTATTTAAAAATGTATAAAAAAAATACCAAAGTAGAAAAATTACAAAACAGTAATTGCCATATCTTGATAAAAATAAGATATTATCTGGAAATTATTTAAAAATGTAGAAAAAATATATAAAAGCAGTGTTGCCACATCTTGATAATATACGTAATATCAGGAAATTATTAGATCAAGAAATATTGTAATGTGATTAAATCAATTACCTGTATTTCAATTGTTGCATAACTTGTTCAACACTTAAACATCCTTTAAAAGTTTCATGAAACATCCTTTCGTAGCTGACCAATTTCCAAATAATCCACTTATAATGGTTTTTTATCCATCCTTTTGGAATCAATTCAGGATCGATTCCTTGCATTGCTTTAAATGAAAATTCTATTTCGCTCAAACCAATCAGATCTTTAATATTTGGTAAAACAGACGCGCCATCTGTTGTTAAAATACCAGCAGAAGATCTAATAAAAAAATTAAGAATTTTATAGAGGGCAAACTTAGATATAAATAAAAAATAGGTTTAAAGAGCACATTATATGTTTAATATGAATTATAAAAAAATTGTAAAATAATAATTTATTTTCTTACTCTTTAAAGTGTATTTTTGTTGCATTTTGAGGCGTTATACAAAATAAATCATCTATAAAATTTTGACCCATGGTTTCTTCTTTTATAAATTTTTTTAGAGGTATCCTGTTTTTTTCCATTTTAGATTTATACAACACCCCTTGTTTTGGCCTAAGATTATAAAAAAAAATCATCTACATTAAACGTATGCACAAAAAATTGATTTACAGAAGATTTTATTCCATTATGTATTTTCTCTTGAATAAAAAATTGTCAGTAACAGATACATAATTAAAAGACCTTTCACAAGAGGTATCACATGACATTTTTTTTTAACACGTTGACTGCCTGAACTCAAGTAAGTGAATCACAAAACATTAATTTATTTAAAAAAATCATTTTGTAATAAAAATTGGTCATTCAATTAATCCTTTTTTTCAAAAAAAAAAAATATACTTAAAGTCAATTTTTTAACACGTTCGCTGTCAGTTAATTGAACCTCCAAACATTAAAAATAATTATTATTAATGAAAATTGGTGATAAAAATTTATAATAAAACATTTTTTTCAACAAAATGAACTACAAAATATCAGTTTATTTAAAAATAAAAATTATTGGTTTAATTAATCACAAAAAATGAGATTTTTTTAACACGTCGCTGCTAAATTATATTTAAAAAATTACTTAATGAAAATTGGTAGCTTTAGTCGTATAAAAAAACAATTGGTATCTACTTACTTTTTATCACAGTCTGATTTTTCTTTTTTTAATTGTTCAAACGATTCTTGTCTCTTTTTAACCATCATTAATCTATCTTCTAATTTTTGTATTTCCTCTCTGACATCAATTTCAAAATTTCCATCTACAGGATCTTTAAAAGTAACTAAACTATCATCTTTTAATTTAATTTCATTTTCATTAATTTTATATAAATTTGAGTAGATATGGCAACGTTGTATATCTGTTTTTACAGGAGTGGAACAAGGAATAACATTTTTCAAGTTTTTCAAATCGTTTTTAACAGGGATGGAATAAGAAGTAAAATTTGGGGGTTTGATAGGAGAAAATTCGTCGTCAAAAAGCATTTTGGCTTTATGTAATTTTGAATCCGGAATCGATATTTGTTTACAAGATGATACGCCCAGTTGCCTTTTACTTTTTTTAACGGTAGTTGCGGAGACGTTTAAATTTTTAATCGGGGTGGAATTTTCGAAAAATTCTAATTTATTTTTAATTCTGCTTCGGGGATTTGGATTAATTACACTTTTTTGTAGTGAAAAATCACAGTCGTCCCCGATTAATTGATCAAAGTATTTTAATTTGTCTTTTACGCCATTGTGGGAATTATTTTCAGACATTTCTTTTGAAGTAGAAATTTGCTTATTTGATAGATTTTTTATTGATTTAAAATCATCCTTTGGTTTAGTTTGTTTACTAAACTTTTCACTGTTTATTTTGATAAATTCACCATCTAGATTCAAATCTTCGAATATATTTTTGGCTTTAACAAAAGAATCTGTTTGGACTGATAATTTATTTCCCGAAGCACTGGAGAAACCGAAATCTGTTCCTAATTTATATCTTCCATTAAAATCACTTTTTTTGTCTTCTATTTTAGTAAATTCTTCCCCTTTAGTAAGAGAATTTGTAGGATTTGATAAATTTCTTACTGAAGCTAAATTTGATTTTAATAGTTTCAAATCTTTTTCTAATTTATCTTCTACACTTGTTTCAGTATTCATTTTCATAAATTCTTCATCTAAGTTCAAATCTTCGAACACATTTTTAGCTTTAACTAGAGAATCTGTTTGGACTGATAATTTCTTTCCTGAAGCACTGGAAAAACCGAAGTTTGTCCCTAATTTAGAACTTCCAGTAAAATCACTATTTTCAGTAAATATATTATTAAAATCTTCAGCTATAGCAGAATTTGTAGGAATTGATGTTCTTATTGAAACACTGGTAGAAGCTAAATTTGACTTTAATGGTTTCAAATCTTTTTCTAATTTATCATCTACACTTTTTTTACTGTTTATTTTCATAAATTCTTCATCTAAGTTCAAATCTTCGAACACATTTTTAGCTTTAACTAGAGAATTTGTTTGGACTGATAATTTCTTTCCTGAAGCACTTGAGAAACCAAAATCTTTCCCTAATTTAGATATTTCAATAAAGTCACTATTTTCTGCTTTAGCAAGAGAATTTGTAGAAATTGATAAAGTTACTGAAGCACTTGAAGAAACTAAATTTGACTTTATTAGTTTCGAATCTTTTTCTACAATTTTTTCACTGTTTATTTTCATAAATTCTTCATCTAAGTTCAAATCTTCGAATGTTTTTTTAGATTTAAGTAGAGAATCTGTTTGGACTGATAATTTCTTTCCTGAAACACTAGAGAAACCTAAAACTTTCTCTAATTTTAATCCTCCACTAAAATTACTGTTATCACTATTTATTTTCATAAATTCCTTATCTAAATTCAAATTTTTGGCATTAACAAAAGAATCCTGTTTAAACTTTTTATTTATAATACACTCTAAAGTCTCTAATTTGCGTTTTTCACACAAATTAATTTCCTTTCTATCAAATCCTGTAAACCCATCAATAGATAAACTTTGTACTTTATTTAAAGCATTATCCACAGCACATAAAATCTGAGTGTTACTTATACCAGAATCTAAAATTTCTTGCGTTAAAGACTCACTTGTTGGTTTTTTCAAAAAATTATACTTATTTTTATGGTTAAATTCACTTTGACTGCAATTTAAGATATCTTCAAAAAGTTGTGAATGTTTTTGTAGATTCGTTTCAGTTATATTAATAGTTTTACCTGTGGCTGTTTGAAAATTTGAACTCGTAGGTAATTCTAATTCTATCGGTAATTGTTTCACTATACTAATTTTTTCACTATAAACTTGTTGTGTTTCTAATTTACTAGGAGAATTGCACGATTTAAACCTTTTAGGGGCTGGTGATATCGGTTTTTTAAATGTCAAATCACTTTTCCTTGTACTTATTAACACTTTATACGCAGCTTCCCTATTCTCTTCAATTTTTTCTAAACGATCTAAACAATTTATTAAGTCCTCATTTTCTGGTAAACTAAAACTTTCTTCAGAAAAATCTTGTATTTGCTTAGGTTTTTCGAATCGTTTATTTAGATTTATTCTGATTTTTCTTCGGCCGAATATTTTCGGTTTACTGGAATTTAACACAGGCGATAGAGGTCTTTCTATTTCTGGTTCGTTAGGTTTGGAATTATTTTCTGTACTCATACTCGCAGAACATATACCTCATACTTTTGGAAAATAGAATAATAAAACAAAATTTAAAATAAAAACAACTTAACCTAAATTAAATAACATAAATTTGACAAGTACACTAAGACAGATGACAGATGGGGACTTTTTGTTGTGGCGGATATTGGGAGATAAATATTCCGTAATGTGAGACAAATATAGCCATATCGGTACATAAATATTCATAAAAATAATTTAGTTTTACTAATAACTGTAATTTGATTCGAATAACAGTTTTGTTTTCAATTTTACTCCAAATAAACAGAAAAAAATAATCTGTTATATGGAATATTTATCTCCCGATAACTACATATCTTTTTGCTAATTGTATTTTTCGACATTAGATGTCGCTAATAATTCTTTAAAAATGAATTTTTAAACTTTCAAATTAACCGAGAGAGAAAAGTCTGTACCTTGGTTGTGTTGTCGTATTAACATGTGTATAATGGAATGTAAGAAACCGCAGAAAGAAAATGGATTAGTCCAGACTCTCCCCGGAGTATTCCTTTCTCTTTTACAAAGAAATAAATTACAAGTGGTCAAATACCCAAATTGGTGGAGGCCAGTAAATTAAAGAAGAAGAACTTTCAGGGGAGTTCTCTCAATGTTGCCAACCTAGAAAAAGGTCTACCAACGGGGAAGGATTATTTTTGGTCAAAATCTACTTCATTATTTTCGCAATGATAAAATATGTGTACAAAATTCTATTGAGCTTTCCAGAATATTTCGTTAGCGAAATATAATGATTTTAATAAAATCTTACTTCTGATTGGTTGAAATTTCGTTGTCAAATGTCATTCGTCATAGAGTAAGTATCTCAGAGCGACATGTTTCATTTTCAAATTATAGAATTTTCAAACTACTCGCCAAATTCAGTTTAGTTCCACCGTTGTCTGAAATTCAGACAACGGTTCCACCAATCCTCCAAGGCTGTAGGTCAATCGCTGAAAATGAATCATGTCGCTCTGCTATACTTATTTTGTGCACATATTTTATCATTGCTAAAATAATGAAGTAGATTTTGACCAAAAATAATCCTTCCCCCTTGGTAGACCTTTTTCTAGGTTGGCAACATTGAGGGAACTCCACCAGTACAGACATTTTGCCAGTTCAGTAAAATTAAAAATTATTTAACTTAAGATATTATGGTATTACTTTATTGCATTAAAATATCGTTGGAAAAATATAATTATTTTTTATTTAATAAAATAAATTACTACATCAAATACGAACCTGTTGGTGTAAACTTTGCCCAACTAGTAGTAAATCGACCGCTTGGTTAAATATTAGAGAAGTAGGGAACAAACGAACGAACGGAAAATTAGAGAAGTGGGGATGATGGAGGTGTCGTGTTAGTTGTTGGACAATCTATACTAATCAGTGATTTTCAGCTACGTAGTTTGTAGTTTGACCAATGACAAATCAGTATCCGACTCTTAGTAGGCAGTCATCATTATATCTAGCGCAGCTTAAATGCTCTATAAAAGTATGCTGCTATAGTATATGTTTATTTTTGCTTTTTGTTACCAGATGTCGCCACAAACACTTATTTTATATATTTTCGGCCATCTTATCCGGTACTTGCGCAATTTGTTGCTCATCGGCGCGTTTCAAAAGACTTTCAAACTGAGAAAGAAGTTAGTGGTGTGTTTGCAATGGTCGGATTTATAACTTAGCTTCCCTACAAGCCCTTTTTACGTACGTATTTTTGATTATTTTATTTTGGTGATCAAAATGAGTGACAAACTACAGTTCGATCTCAGTGGTGAATTCGAAACTAGAAATTTTAAGAGTTGCTTTGCTCGGTCGGTGGCTGTTAATTCGGATTATAAATCTGTGGATGTGAAAAAGGACGAATTTTTTAATAAGGGGATGAATAACGTTCAAAATAAGGAAGTTCCGGACGTCAAGATGAGAAAGGTTAGTAGGTTATGAAATTTATTTTTGTATTTAATATCAAAATTGTGAATATATGATATCTTTTTTATACTAAAAAAAGTAAACAATAGAAAAAAGTGTACAAAAAACCAAAACAAAAAAGTTGAGAATTGTAACGTTTACAGAAATGAATTAATTGTTCAGATTTAAATTATTCCATGGTATGTAATATTAAATTAATATTATTGGATTTTCAAAATTTTTAACCCTAAAATCGCAAACGTAGATCATTTGGTGATTTGGCTCTTATTTCTATATTTCTAATTGACAATTATAAGCCGACAATTCTCTTTAAAAATTTCTGAAAAATGTTGAGCTTTAGTTTGAAGATTTTTATGTTACAAGGGTTTGACGAAACGTGTAAATTTATATTTTTTATTACGAGGGCTGGTATATAGATATGAAAGGTGTAAAAATAATTAGTAACTTCCTTTCAAATCGAATTTTCACGGTGCAAGAAATAGAAATAGACGTGAAATTGGCAGATTTTCCAAGCGGCATCTAAAATATTCTTCATAATTAATAAATATGTGCTGCAATCTTTCAAACATACCAAATCGCTTCCCGATCTATTTACAAAACAAAACTTCAAAGGAAAACGGTTTTTTATTTCTTTTATTGGAATTTTAAAAAATTTAAAAACGATATTTAATTTAGAAATTAATAATTTATATCTAAGTTACAATTATTTAGGAAAACGGTTTTTTTTATTTCTTTTATCGAAATTTTAACCTATTTAAAAACAATATTTTATTTGGAAATTAATAATTTATATCTTAGTTACGATTTTTATGGTAAATATATGATATGACTGCGAAAATATAGAGACTGATATTTTTTCAATTTGTGACTGGTTCAAAATTATCACAATTTCCAATTTTTTATGGTAAATCTACCAGAATGATCATGGGTTTGCACTTATCCCCATCTTGAGGTTCTTCTCCTAAGAGGAGTTATTTCCTTTGGATTTACCAACTCCTAAGTAATTTTTTATCATTTACCAACAAGATTATAATCGTTTAAATTATCAAAATATGTACCTTCCTCCTCCATACAATTTATCAGCGTTTTATTGATTGTTTTATAGACTCACTTTTACTATACTTTTATTGTATAATTTTTTTAATTTTTGTAATTTTTTCGAGCCTCGATTGTACTTTTAGGCCTGAAACCGAAACTAGTTGTCTTCCCTCTTTTTGTTAAAGAATTTTTATTATACTGTGATACACGATTTATAGTTTTATTTCTTTATTGAAATAATATCAATTCATCTTTTCGCGTTTTGACGGTTGGACAAACTTCGAATAATAGTAAAGTACAGGATAATACTGAACAAAATATTTTTCTTAAAGAAAATAACTGTCAAAAGGTATTGTGAGACATAACAAAGTTGATAACAGAGCAAGGGCGGATCCAGGTGGGACGTCATGGGGGTCATGACCCCCCATATCCCGTGATGGTTTTTATGAATACCAATAAATAATATAGCCCAAAATTTTCCGGGAGAGGACCCCCAGAAGTTCTTCACGAGTTATGACCCCCCCCTGAAGTGAGACTCTGGATCCGCCCTTGTAACAGAGATACTGAAAATATCGATACCAGGCATGATGTAACTTTAGTCATTAATAAAAACTTAGTTGCCGCATGGTGATTAAAAAGTATTAACGTATTTTATATTTTGAATTTCTTTAAATAAGTTTGTAAAGTGCATCGTAGGATGCACTATGACATTTTTTCCTACAACTGTTACAAGCTCAGCCGTCCAGTATGGAGCGGCTATAAAACGTTTAAAAAAAAAATTTAATAACTAAAAAAATAAATAAAAATTTTTTTGAAATTTCAAAGTGTGAATCACCATTTTTAGTTTTACTTTTTACTTAAATTTCATACCATTGTTACTGTACATTTGATTATGTTGTAGTTGCTCAACAAAATTTTGGTAAAACCACTAAACTTTGTCCTATTGCGTTTATAAATGTTAATTTTTCTATTATAGGCCTGATGATGGACATCGAATGGCCGAAACATGTTGACCCTCGTTGTTAAAAGAACTTAATTACATTTTTGTGATATGGCTAAGAGTTTTATTATTCTTAGTCATTAATGCTAAGTTTTTCAGTTTTTTAAAATGACACTATTTTTTACATTTTTATATATACAAGGCGTTTTAGCATAAGGCGTAAAGAAACCAAAATCTTTTAATTACTGAGATACAGGATGAAGTCGACAATTACGTTTTCAATATTTTAAAAAAAATCACACTTAAGTACATTATTCAAGTGAAATTTTCATATTTTGGGTAATTTTAAATATAACGTGTCGAAAATTGTGATAAAACAATCTTATTTTTGTTTCAATAACAGAAGATTATCCATACTCAAATGTAGTATAAAATTATTCAACGAATAATAAAACTCTAACAATAATTTTATGAAGGTTATATAAATTAACAACTGGCGGCGACATGTTTCGGACAAACTATGGCCATCATCAGGCCTATAATACAAATATAACACTAATTAAAATACAAAAATAATACTTAAATATGATTAATTACAAGTTAGTTGTTTCTCAAGAAATTGAGAAATTGAGAAATTGTTGAATACATTGACGATAACATTTGAAAAATCATTGATTTGGGTGTTTTTTGCTATTTTACACTCGTTTTTGGGTTGCTTCCTCAATTTTCTATTAAAAATCATACGTCGTTTAAGTGATCGATTTAATATATTTTATAGTTTTCTTGTTATCAAGAGCGTAGATATGGGAAGGGGTAAAGGGTGTAATTACCCCTACAGGATACCAAAAAATAGCAAGAAAAAAAGAAATAAGATAAAGAAGAATGAAAACGTAGATTCGTACTTTAAAGTGTGTAATGTAAAATTTTTTTTTAAATATTAATTAAATGTCAAGTGCGAAAAAGAAACATCACATTTTACAAATTTTTAAAAGTAATTGAAAGCCTTAATAAGCCCTAAAAAATATAATTTGGAGAGTTTTTTTATCCCATATATCAGGCCATGGCCTCAAACTTATATGGGATAAAAACCTGTCCAAATTATTTTTTTTGGGGCTTTCAATAACTTTTAAAAATTTGTAAAATTTGATGTTTCTTTTTCGCACTTCCTAAGTTTGACTTTTGTGACTGGCCGAAAGCGCTTGACATTTAATTAAAATTAAAAAAATAGTGTTACATTATACACTTTAAAGAACGAATCTAGAAACGGAAAAACATACTTTTCTAAAAGTTTGATTATCTCCCTCCTCCCCCATGAAAAAAAGTTATCTACTCCCTTGCTTGTTATGCGTGTTATAAAAAATTAAAAAATTATTCACCGTTATGTATCATTAATATAATTACTTTAAATGTAAAATCGATTATTGGGATTATTATACCCCAAAAAAATATCACAGGCCTATAAAAAAAATGTTTGTAAAAACTTTTTTAAAAAATTTGTCTAAATCTTATGTATATTTGTATACTAAAACAGTATTCGTTATCAATTTTGTTTTATTACCCACCATTCTCTCATAATACGACATCGATTACATAATTCAAAAAATAGGGTAAAAATGATCCATAAAAATTAAAAATTCATAGTTATTTTTATTAAGTTACAATTTTCTCTTAAAATAATATTTAATTACCAAAATTTTGTATTTTGTATTTCCTCTCTTGTCTCTGTAAAGTTTCTCAATCTCTTTTATAGCCTATTGAAACCGTTCCTCTAGCTCTTTACTCAAATGCGTAGATGTGGTGGGGTAAAGGGGGTAATTACCCCCCCCCCCCAAGGATAGCAAAAAATAGCACGATAAGAAGAAATAAAATATAAAAAATGTAGAAACGGAGAAACATATTTGTTGAAAAATAAATTATCTACGCCCTTGTCTACACTCACATCACCCAACTTTTCAGGAAAAAAGGCAAGATGATTGTGTAAGAAGGAAAATAGGGGAAAATGGGAAAATAGTGAAAAATGGAAAAATAGGAAAGCATATAAAAAATTGAAAAAAATCGGAACTATGGGGAAACATAACGAAAAATAAGGAAAAAGTAGGAAAAATTAGGAATTCTCATACCACTTCAACAGCTGTTATTGAAAGTTTTTTGTCAGATTTTACATCTTCTAGTTTTTATTTAATATTGAAATGTAAAAAATTGGTGGGTGTTACGACTATTTTTTTTCTTAATCAGTACACAAAATTACACAGGAATTAGTTAAAATGATTGAAAAAGTTTTTTCATTATTGACCTGTATAATTTTCATAATGAACTTTTTTTCATACCTTCTATAATAACAGATATATCGAAACTGATACTAATTTATATTTTCTTACCATTATATAAATTCCCTCTTAACTGTACATAATAATATCAAAGTATTAAAAAATAAAATTGTATTAACCCAATAACAGAATGACCGAATACCTAAAAACCTTCATTGTACCATCGTACGTAGATAATTGAAATAGTACAATATACACCTATTTCCTTTAATTGATATGATAGATCTCTTCCATATCCGGCCATAGCTACCAATTCGTTTATTGCAACGAACACACAGGATGTTGCTGTAAAAATGTTGTACATAATGCACGTGAAGAAATTATTAAAAACGATGTAACAACTATCATTGATTGTTTTTTGTATAAATGAAAAATTAGTTTAAATAATATTTTATCTTACTGTTAATACCACGTGATACATAAAATTACTTAAAATTTAATTTTTTTCTGTAATTCTATCTGTCGTCTTATTTATACCCTTGTCTGACGTCTTGTCTATATTCATGGCTGTATTCTTGTCTGTATCTTTGTCTATATTTTTGGCTGTATCTTGTCTGTATCTTCTCTGTATTCTTGTCTGTATTCATGTCTGTAAAATGGCGTAGATTTCTGGGGGGAGGGGTACTTTTTTCCTGGGTGGTTTAATCAAAATTTTAGACAAATATGTTTGTCCGTTTCTTCATTTCTTATATTTTATTTCTTCATTTCGTACTATTTTAATTTAATTTTAATTACCCTCTTTACCCCTCTGTGTCTGTATTCTTGTGTACATTATTGTCTGTATTCTTGTCTACATTCTTGTCTGTATTTTCTTGTGTACATTCTTGTCTGTATTCTTGTGTACATTCTTGTCTGTATTATTGTCTACATTCTTGTCTGTATTCTTGTCTACATTCTTGTCCGTATTCTTGTCTACATTCTTGTCCGTATTCTTGTCTACATTTTTGTATTTATTCTTGTCTACATTCTTGTCTGTATTATTGTCTACATTCTTGTCTGTATTCTTATCTACATTCTTGTCTGTATTCGTTTCTACCTTCTTGCCTGTATTATTGTCTACATTCTTGTTTATATTCTTGTCTACATTCTTGTCTGTATTGTTAAGAAATTTCAAATCTGTTGAAATATAATCAAAAAAACTGTTCAAAATATAAAATCAGGTAAAAAATACGTACTATTTTAATTTAATTTTAATTACCCTCTTTACCCCTCTGTGTCTATATTCTTGTGTACATTCTTGTCCGTATTCTTGTCTACATTTTTGTATTTATTCTTGTCTACATTTTTGTATTTATTCTTGTCTACATTCTTGTCTGTATTATTGTCTACATTCTTGTCTGTATTCTTATCTACATTCTTGTCTGTATTCGTTTCTACCTTCTTGCCTGTATTATTGTCTACATTCTTGTTTATATTCTTGTCTACATTCTTGTCTGTATTGTTAAGAAATTTCAAATCTGTTGAAATATAATCAAAAAAACTGTTCAAAATATAAAATCAGGTAAAAAATACGTACTATTTTAATTTAATTTTAATTACCCTCTTTACCCCTCTGTGTCTATATTCTTGTGTACATTCTTGTGTGTATTCTTGTCTGTATTCTTGTCTGTATTATTGTCTACATTCTTGTCTGTATTCTTGTCTGTATTCTTGTCTGTATTATTGTCTACATTCTTGTCTGTATTCTTGTCTGTATTCTTGTCTGTATTATTGTCTACATTCTTGTCTGTATTATTGTCTGTATTCTTGTCTGCATTTTTGTCTACATTCTTGTATATATTCTTGTGTACATTCTTGTCTGTATTCTTGTCTACCTTCTTGCCTGTATTATTGTCTACATTCTTGTCTGTATTCTTGTCTGTATTATTGTCTACATTCTTGTCTGTATTCTTGTCTACATTCTTGTCTGTATTATTGTCTACATTCTTGTCTGTATTATTGTCTGTATTCTTGTCTGCATTTTTGTCTACATTCTTGTATATATTCTTGTGTACATTCTTGTCTGTATTCTTGTCTACCTTCTTGCCTGTATTATTGTCTACATTCTTGTCTATATTCTTGTCTGTATTCTTGTCTGTATTCTTGTCTACATTATTGTCTGTATTCTTGTCTGTATTGTTGTCTACATTCTTGTCTATATTCTTGTCTCCACTTAGGCCTGACGCAAAGGAGGAACCAAAGTATATAATTGATTATAAGGATGGTTATATTTATTGTAATAGCTGAGGAGGGAGATAGGATGTTAGAAACCGGTTTCATTATAAACAGAAAAATAGTATACTTTTTTATTTCTTTGATAATACATCTTTTTTATCGAAATTTTTAGGTAATGTCTAAAAATGTCTATTGATATTCGTTTTGACGTAATTAAAACGAATTTACAAATGAACTACGACAGGACCGTATTTAATTAAAAATAATTATCACTGGTAGTTATTTTAGATTAAACGTCGTTAAAATGTTGGTGCTTCATTTAAAACATAATATTACATTAAAATATTTAAAAAAAATTTACTATGTTTGAGGGAAGTCAAACATTATATAGAAAAGTTCTCAAAGTACAGTTCATTGTCAAACCTAATAAAAAATGAAGTATTCTATATGGTTGGACAGAGAAAAAAATTGGGGACTCAAAAATGAAATAAAAAGTGCAGATCCTTATTAAAAAAATAGTTAAGGTCCTTCAAAGACGAAATTCGCTGTCTTAAGCGGCATTTAACTTTCAATAAAAAACCTTATAAAGTTTTTTTCTATCGTTAAAAATTAAGTTAATTAAATAAAATGAAAATCGTCAATTTCGATTTTCCCCAAATATTTCGAAAACCGATTCTGATATTTTAATTTTGAAAAACTCATTCAATTCATCTTGAAAATACGTATCTTTTTTTCCTGAGATAATAAAAACGCGAAGTCAAAGTACCACAAAGTTGAAATGGCGACTATAGTTTCGGCGAAATTTCGTCATCATCAGGCCAAAACGACTAAAGTAAATAATAGGCCAGATTATGGCGAAATTAATCATAAATGAAAATAACCCATAATAATGTACCACAATAACATTTATTATACATTTTTTTTGAAAGGCAACTAGTTTCGGTTAACAGACCATCTTCAGGCCTACAATAAATATACAACGTATAGGGAAATTTTTTTTACAAAGAAAAGATAATAACTTATCAAAATAACAATAAGATTAAATCTTAAATAATTTTTAGCATATTGCTAAAATGCTGCTACTAAGAAAGGAGGGGGGATTGTAAGGATAGCAAGTATGGGGTACATGAAAGGTACAAACCCGAGTGAGTAAGAAAATATACTTAAAGCTAAATTTAAATTTAAAAAATTTTTGGAAGGATATTTGTGACCTATGTCATAGCTAATAGCCCTTTAGGGCGTTCAGAAAAAACACGAAAAAAAAAATAAATTAATTGTGGTACTTTGACTTCGAGTTTTTATTACCTTATCGGTTAACCACATTAGAGAACATGGATAACCTTTTGGTCTTATCTTTTTACCTATTTAACCAACTTTGTATTTATAACGGTGTACGAAATACCATTAGTGTTCAATTTGCGCAACCCTGTATATATAAATAAAAACTAAAAAAAAGCATTTATCAGCAATTTCCTGTTTGTAATTTCGATAAATAAAAATTTATTATATGTGCTCAAAATATTTAAATTTATTCATGACAGTTATAAACGTTATTATTTTTTCAAACCTCACAATCACGTACCTCACTAATTTCTATACCTACACGAAAACTACTTTAACCACCTGCGTTCAGATCGATACCCTTTTCTAATCAAATCGAAACAAGTCATTAATGAGACGTTGATTCACAGGAAGTTAAAGGGAAAAACAACTCTTTTCCTGAGCACAGATATTTTCTTTCTCTGTTTGACTCACTCTATTGTCCATTGTGAGAAAATTTTGACGTGCAATGAAAGCCAAACATAGTTTTTTTTTCAGTCGGTAGGTACATAGTCGATGTACCGCGTGTGAATCGACCGTGGTTCCGGTTTAGGGTTGAGTCGCCGAAGAGGTCCGTGTTTATTTTATATACAAGGTTGATAATAAGTACATCTATTTGAATACATTTTGTATTCAAAGAAAAATTAATAGACTTTTTCCATTCGACAAGATGATAAAAAGGAATTTAAAAAATATATTTTCCTAAATATCCATTTATAATAATTATAATTTTGATAGACTATAGACAGTAATGGTCTCAGGTCCGGTCCAAAAATCATTATTGATTTTCTTTTTATTCTTTAAAAAACTGAAACAGTAATTTTTTAATTACTGCAAATGTTGAACTGAAACTTATGATATTCCAATTTTGGAATTAAAATTGGGCTACATGACAAGTCGGCGCTGGACAGGTCAGCACTTCCGAGTCGGCGCAGGACAAGTGGGCGCCGGGACAAGTCGGAGTAAAATAAATTATTGGCGATTTTTTTTAAACTTGAACCAAATAGAGTAAATCGCCAATTAAAGCTAATGCTAATTTTTATTCACACGGGAATATTCTTGTTATTTCATTTTAATTTACGTCGTTCATTATTCATACACCCTTGTCTGCCCTAATAATTTCAAATTTTTCCAATGATTGGGAAACAAATTATTTGTACAATCATGCATAAAATATATATGCTGTTAGTTTTAGAATTAAATTTAAGAATTTTTTGAATGGTAAAAAATTACTTTTTAATAAATTATATTTAATAAGTTATTTTACATACAAATATAAAATCAGTTAAAAAATAATCGACAATTTTTGAGAAATTCCAAAATCTGTTAAAAAATAATTAAAAAACTGTTAAAAATATAAAATCAGTAAAAAAATAATCGACAATTGTTAAGAAATTCCAAAATCTGTTAAAAAATAATTAAAAAACTGTTAAAAATATAAAATCAGTTAAAAAATAATCGACAATTGTTAAGAAATTCCAAAATCTGTTAAAAAATAATTAAAAAACTGTTAAAAATATAAAATCAGTTAAAAAATAATCGACAATTGTTAATAAATTCCAAAATCTGTTAAAAAATAATTAAAAAACTGTTAAAAATATAAAATCAGTTAAAAAATAATCGACAATTGTTAAGAAATTCCAAAATCTGTTAAAAAATAATTAAAAAACTGTTAAAAATATAAAATCAGTTAAAAAATAATGGACAATTGTTAAGAAATTCCAAAATCTGTTAAAAAATAATTAAAAAACTGTTAAAAATATAAAATCAGTTAAAAATAATCGACAATTTTTGAGAAATTCCAAAATCTGTTGAAAAATAATTAAAAAACTGTTAAAAATATAAAATCAGTTAACAAATAATCGACAATTTTTGAGAAATTCCAAAATCTGTTGAAAAATAATTAAAAAACTGTTAAAAATATAAAATCAGTTAAAAAATAATCGACAATTTTTGAGAAATTCCAAAATCTGTTAAAAAACTGTTAAAAATATAAAATCAGTTAACAAATAATCGACAATTGTTAAGAAATTCCAAAATCTATTAAAAAATAATCAAAAAACTGTTAAAAATATAAAATCAGTTAAAAAATAATCGACAATTTTTGAGAAATTCCAAAATCTGTTAAAAAATAATTAAAAAACTGTTAAAAATATAAAATCAGATAAAAAATAATCGACAATTTTTGAGAAATTCCAAAATCTGTTGAAAAATAATTAAAAAACTGTTAAAAATATAAAATCAGTTAAAAAATAATCGACAATTTTTGAGAAATTCCAAAATCTGTTAAAAAATAATTAAAAAACTGTTAAAAATATAAAATCAGTTAAAAAATAATCGACAATTTTTGAGAAATTCCAAAATCTGTTGAAAAATAATTAAAAAACTGTTAAAAATATAAAATCAGTTAACAAATAATCGACAATTTTTGAGAAATTCCAAAATCTGTTAAAAAATAATTAAAAAACTGTTAAAAATATAAAATCAGTTAAAAAATAATCGACAATTTTTGAGAAATTCCAAAATCTGTTAAAAAATAATTAAAAACCGGTTAAAAATATAAAACAGGTTAAAAATAATTAAAAAACTGTTAAAAATATAAAATCAAGAAAAAAATAATTAAAAATCGGTTAAAAAATATAAAATCAGGTTAAAAATAATCGACAATTTTTAAGACATTCCAAAATCTGTTAAAAAATAATTAAAAAACTGTTAAAAATATAAAATCAGATAAAAATAATCAAAAAACTGTTAAAAACATTATTTTTTTAACGCATTTTAACACTATAAAAAAAATATTAAAATGCGCTTAATATTATTAAAAGATTTAAAAAAATGCTATAAGTGGGGATTTTTTCAAAATTTTTAAACAAAAATTGTGACATTGAGAAAAGGGAGAGACGAATGTAAGAAGAATTAAAAATCCTTCTAGTTGCGGTCTCTCCCTATTCTCACAACCATAATTTTTTATCTAAAATTTAAAAAAAATTCACATAAGTAGTATATTTTTTCCTCTTTCCAAATAATTTTAATAACACCTACATTTTTTTGTTACAGGGGTTAAACAATATGATAACTGGAAATTTAAATTTTCCTGTGGTACAAAAAAATAACAATTTTAGAGTTACGATTATTTATTACTATTTCGTATTTATACATGAACGTACATATAATTTTTTTATAGGGTATGACTTTTATCAAAACTTTTAATCCATATAAAATCAGTTAAAAAATAATCGATAATTATTTTTAAGAGTCAACAATTTTTTCTGATCATTTTTTAATCTTCAGGATCATTTTTTGTTAATTCTAATTTTTTTAATTATAGTGACTGGATAAAAATATCAAAAAAGAGAACATTTAAAAATTTTTAAAATACGTGGTTTTATATTTTAATCAGTACGCTACTGATATGTACTACTGTTAATTAATAAAGAAAAAAATCGATTTTTAACAAATCGAAGTGCTTATTTTTTTATATTCACTGCTGCATTCAGTAACGAGTAAAAAATCTAATATTTTATGCGAGGCATCATGATAGTGAAATATCTACCATGCTGCGCTATAATTTTTCCGATAAATTCGAGAAAAAAATTTTTCCCAATTTTCTTTCAAGTTTTTCCCGCCAAACGCCCATCATGGCCGCCAATATTTATTTTTTTGAAATATTAATCATGGTACTACAGCAAACAATATTTTCATAAAGCGCAGTCAAAAGCTACGTTTTGAGAAAATGACATATACAGGGTGATTCATAAATATTGGTACATATACTGCAGATTATTTGGACGAAAATATGGCGATTGGACTAAATATACCTTAATTAAATGTTTCTGTGAAACTATATACAGGGTGATAAAGTTGTTTTTTTTTCCGTTTTTTGTTAATAATTTCACTGTATATTTATAATTTTTTATCAAAATCAGCACAGAGGCATATCTGTGGACAAGAAATATTATTATATTTATTATTTTTACATTTTATTAAAGGGGAGGTCACGTAGATGATTCCTGATGATGAAATTTAGTCAAAACTTTTTTAATGAAACTTTTTAGTGATTTTTAGTTTCGTCGCTAGAATTAACATTAACTCCCTCTAGCAGCTAAACTACGGGGAATTCTGACACAAAAATTGTAGAGAATTTAATGCCCTACATGTTTGCACCAAAGTGCATTCTTTCTCCTTAAAATTAATTAAAATGGCAAAAAATCCTACATATATATTTTTTTGCCCTATAACGGTGAAACTATGGAAAATTTGAAAAAAAAAATGAAATATAAAAGTTGTAGGGGATTTTATACTCTGCAACTTTATTTTCTTCAAGAATGCATTATTTACACTGAAAATCTAGAATAAATTCCAAATAGTCTACATGTATATTCGTTTCGCGCCCTCTAACGGCCAAACTATGCGTAATTCGAAAGAAAGTTTGGTATAAAAGTTGTAGAGAATTTAATTATCTAAAATCCCCTGTATTACGTTTTTCTCGGAAAGCATAGTTTTCCAAGAAAATTGGAAAAACGTTGGAAAACACCAAAATTTTCCTCAATACGCTTTGAAGGGACTATACAGGGTGTGTACAAATCAGTGGATAAGCTACACGTGGCGACAATCTTCAATCATTTCTGAATCGAAAATCTTAATGCGAAAATGTTGTAGTATGCTTCATGCGTCTTCACGATATGCTTAAAGTTCAGATTTTTAGTATAAAAATAATCCTCTCTATTCGATATCTCTCAATAGAGATATGTGCCATTTCGAATAGGGACGAATTCCAATCATATTTTTTTAAACATGTTACGATTTTTATTTTAAATTCTAGTTTTTAAAATTTTTTCATAAAACCTTCCCACGAAAAACACATTTGGCAACGTGATAGGAAAATAAGTTTTTCTACAAGCGTGCGGAAAGTTGTACTTTTCCGCACTGATTTTATAAATGCTAAAATGATTAAAAATTAATTCTTGCTTGGTTACTATGATTACTTTCAGCTTAATGTTTTATTTATTAAGAATCACTAAGAAAATTTTTGTTTAATGACAAAAAAATATTTTTGCTAAATTTTTTTTTTAATTCTAGGCGCTTGTAGAAAAAATATTGTTCCTAACACTTGCGTAAAGTATCTTTTCCCCACTTAATTGCATGCCCGAACTCCGCTTCGCGTCGTTCGGGCAACTGCAATTGCGTATAACTTTCCGCACTTGTTAGGAAAATAACTTTGTATTCGAATGTGGTTTCTATTCGAACCATCTACCAAGTCCTTACTATTACAGTACTATGAAATTACAGTGTTGCCAAATGTATGTTTCTTTTAAATGGTTCCTGAAAGTTAACGAAGCGTGATACAGCATTTTTGCATTAAGATTTTCGATTCAGAAACGATAGAAGAATGTCGCCACGTGTAGCTTATACGCTAATTTGTACACACCCTGTATAAAGAAATATTTGTTTTTTTTTTGTTTGAAAATTATGAAAATTTTTAATTTCAGACACCACTTTTTTATGTTAAAAAACCAAAACAATGATAATTTTTGTATTTAAAGCAATAGAGATAAAATCAATAAGAAATGGTTTTAAATTTTTTCTAACCCACATAACAAGAATACTACAAAAGATATTTAAATAGACGCTAACGTTATTTAAAAAATAATAACAAATATTATAATTCTGATTTTTTTTTAAATTTTAAATTTATCTGGAAGTTGGCACCCCATTTGATTTTTTCGGAGTTCTGAACTCGTCTCGAATAGTCCTAGAGTTCTCGAGGGGGTGCAGATAGAGTTCCGCAATTTTTTCGCAAAAAAACAAATTTTGGGGTGCTAACTTCATGCCGCACTCCTTTTGTCTGAAAAAAGAGTTCTAGCTTAATGAATATCTTGGAAATGAATAGTTCTAAAGTTCTCGATGATTTTTGCGAAGAGTTGTTCTGTGAATTTTTGCTAATTAGAAAACAAAATTTTTTGTGGTAATTTCATGGCGCGCTTCTTTCATGTAAGAGAGGAGTTACGAGTCACTTACTCTGTTCAAGATAAACAGGTTTAATGTTTTATAAAAATAAAATACAAAATGTTTCAGTACCCCACAGAACTCTTAGTATTATAGCATTACAAAATCTTTTCCGGTATAGTGCCTAAAAAGTACGAAAATAGACAAAAAGCAATAAAAGACGAAATGTTGTAAAGAATTTTGAAGCACCATACAGAACTCTCAGTATTATAGCATTAAAAACTCATTTCCGGCCTAGAACTCTTGGGTGCACCTCAAAAATTATTTTTTTTTATAATTTTCGAAAATTCCCAGAACTCTTTGCAAAACCTACCGATAACTCTAGAACTCTTTATTGCTGAGATATCTATTTACCTAGAACTCTTTTTTTCACAAAAAGGGTGCGGCATGAAGTTAGCAACATTAAATTTGTTTTTTAAAAATTTCACTAAAAAATTCCGAAACTCTATCTGCACCCTCTCTTCGAGACGAGTCCAGAACTCCGAAAAAATCAAAGGGTTCCAGCAATTATTGTGCTAACTTCCGGAGGGTAAAAATTGTGGATATAATAGCAAAAAAAAATTAAAATGATCCTTTTCGGTTTTTTTTTTGTATTTATAGCAATAGTTAATAAACTTTTCTTTTGTGTTTATTATTAAAAATTTAAGGATTTCGTAGTCTCCCAAAATTTTTTCTTATTTTTAATTAAAAAAAATATTTATGTGTTGATTAAAGTTAAATATCGGTTCCTACTTTTATAAATTTGCTAAATTTAATCTACTTTTTTGAAAAAAATTCACAAACTTTTTAAAATTTTTCCTGGTTTTCTAGATTTTTTTTTTTTTCAGAAAAAAAACTAAAACAAATTTACAAGAGTAGGAGTCAAGATTTAACATTTATCTTAACATGTATATCATTTTGCTTTCTTATAAATTAAAATTAAAAAAATAATGTTGGACTAATCTATTTTTGTAGTAATTTATCATTTTTTTCATTATTTTTGTAATGTATTTTTATATCACAGTGGAAAAGTATACATTTCGCAAGATAATAAAATTGAAACAAAAAATAAATATTTTAAAGGAAGCAGATGCGATATCATATGTTTCTCGTCTCAAATCCCTTTGTGAAATATTATTTCTGTGCCTGTTTGTAACGTGACAGGCAGCATTTGTTGAAATTCATTCCAAAATGATTATTTGTTATTCTTTTGAATATTTGGTATTCAAACGGCCATTAAAAGCACTTACATGAATACAAAATTGCCATAGTCGCCAATTTAAATACCAAAATACCGATTCGAATTATACTCAAAGAATACGAAATAATTCATTAAATAGCAGGTATTGAAATTTTGTTCTTCCTATATGAAAAAAACTTATGTAGTTTTTAAAAACAACATAATTTATTTTAACATTGTTACAAAACAATACCGGTTAATTGTACCATTAAAATAAATAATGTTTAGTTGGAGTTAATTAAGATAATAGAGACAATAGAAAATGTGCGAGATTTTTCAGAATTTTCTCAAATAAAATCTTATCCATTCACTCATCATGTGAAGAGAAAGTCATTTTTATTGTGTACGATTTATTAGGTTTCTTCATGGGTGTAACAAAATGTCTTAAAATTTTTGTAATTTATTAAAAAAATTAGGGGGTAATCCCACCCAACTTTCCGAACACTCCTAGTAAAGTAATTGTTTAATCGATTATTTTAGTTTTTCTTCCTTAAAATACATTAATAAAATTCGTTTACACAAAATTAAAACAAAACTTAATTTTTTGTAAAAATTTTTTTTAACTTTTTATAATTTTGTATATAAGTATTTAAAATTATGAAATATTTCACACATAATGTACTTTCTGATCTCTTCCAGATGTACTATTTACTTTTTTCATTTGTTTTACCATTTTCGATAAAACAAAAGGACAAAAAAATTTAATTTTTGTTTTATTTTGGTTATAATAATTACAATGTTAAATTCGAAGAGACTAAATTATTTTCTAAATTTAGAGTTTTATATTACCTATCGAATGGTATAAATCCCATTTTAATATCTTTAAACTTATATTAAATTCCAAAAAAAAAAAAATCGGCTGTGTCACTCCAGGACTTTCCCGGCTCGACGGTAGGGAATATGTTATTTATTATTATTATTTTAATTACAAAATACTAAGCATTACATTAATTTATGAAACACATTAAAAATAGCAAGCTGATGGTGAATTAATATTTCAATGTTGGTAATGACATAAGCTGCGCATGCGCACGTTGTATATCACACTGCTACAATTAGGATCTCCTAAAATCATGTGTGAAAACTATTTTGAATTCGGGAAAAATTTTCATACAATAGTTGTAGCGAATTTTAAAGGTGTATTTTTCTCGCCATCTAGCGGCGAAACTATGAAGAATTCGATAAAAGTTAAACATAAAAGTTAAAGAAAATTTGATGCTTTACAACTTTGCACAAGAAAATTTTGCACTAAATACATTGTTTGTCCTCAAAATCAAGAAAAACTAGAGAAAACATACATGCACATTTTTTACGCGCCCTCTAGTGGCCCAACTATTGGAAATTTTGGAAAAAGCTTGAGACAAAAATTGTAGGTAATTTTATGCTCTAAAACTTTGTACTACAACATTTTGCACTAAAATGTATTGTTTGTCCTTAAAATTTAAATAAAGCAAAAAATTGTTACATGTATATTTAACCAATGTCGGTCTTGAGGACCCTCCACTGTACCAATTTAAACCAAAAACTAATGGTCGCATTCTAGGCACACACCGACCCTCCATACCAAATTTCAGCTTGATTGGTCAAACGGTTCGGCAGTTATCGTGGAAGATTACACACAGACACACAGACAGACCATACGCTGGAAATGGTCTCAATCTTCTTGGGGGACCTCAAAATGGATATTTCCATCGATATCTCGATTTTTTTTTGCTCGTTCACCTTACTTTCCCTTTGATGGGTCCGGGAAAGTAAAAATTAGGAATTCTACAATTTTTTTATATTTTTAAAGTTATTCAATTTTTTTTAAACTTATATTAAATTTCAAAAAAAATTTAAGATTTCTACAATTTTTTGAGTAAAATTTTGATAAAAATCACAATTATCGAATTTTTTTTAAATTTTTAATATTAATATTAACCTTAAAAAGAAATAAAACCTTTGTTTGAATAATTTTAAAATTAATAAATAATTAATATCCCATTCAATTTTATTCAAAATGGGAAACAGACATTTTCTTTAGATTTTCTGGATCAAAATGCATTAATAAACTTAGTTTAATAAACTATAAAAAAATCAAATTTTTTGTCAAAAATTCATGTAAATTTACACTTTTTTTGTAATTTTTTGTAATTTTACAAATTTTTTTAATTTAAGGTAAAGAAAATAATACAAAAAATCTACAAGAAATTGCAAAATGCAAAAACGAGATTCAAGAAAATCTACAAAAAATTAACAACTAATTACCTACAGACATTAATGAAGAATAAATAATAATAATAATAACAACAAATAATTTAATATATTTTGTTTTCTTGGTTCAATTTTTTTTCTAGTTTTTTCTCTTCGTTCTTATAAGTAATAAATAAAAAATAAGTTTTTATTGGTTTAATTTACAGTTTACACTGGGAAAAGTTATCTGAAAAAATGTTTTTTTTTGTTGTTTTTGCTTCAAGATTTTTTTTAAATACAACGTACACTAAAAAAAATTCGTTGTTATCACATTTTATTTTATTTATTTTCTAATTTTAAAATATACACTAAGAAAAAATTTATTGTTCCTTGAAAAATTATTTAAATTTTTTTTTCTTTAATATTTTATATTGAAAAAAATACAACATAAACCAAGAAAAATTCGCAGTTACCACATCATATTTTACTTTAAGATGTTCTAATTTTTATAAGTTTAAAATATACACTAAAAAAATTTTTTTTGTTACTTGAAAAATGATTCAAATTTTTTTTTTCTTAATATATTATATAAAAAAATAACATCCACGAAGAAAAAATTTGTCGTTACTTGAAAATTGATTAAAATTTTTTTATTTTTTTTTTCTAATATTTTAATTAAAAAAATATAACATACACTGAGAAAAATTCGTAGTTACATTTTATTTTATTTTTAAGATTTTCTAATTTTAAAATATTGAATTCTTTTAACTTTTTTCATTTTTTGCTATAACTTTTACAAATATTATGCTAAAATTAGGAAATAATTTACACACATAGTACCTACTTTAGGATCCTTTTCGGAAATGCTATTTACTTTTTTCATTAATTTTATACTTATTGATAAAACGAAATTACAAAAAATTTAAAAAAAATTCTTTATTTTGGCTATAATAATTACAATTCTAAATTCTAAGAAACTAAAATACATTTCAAATTTCGAGTTTTATATTATCTTTCGAATGGTGCAAATCTCAGTTCAATAACTTTAATATTGTAGAAGTTATTCAATTTAGTTTAAATGTTTCTTAGCCAATTTTTAAAAAAATTCACAATTTTTGTAGTAAAATTTTGAAAAAAATTATAATTATAAAATTAATTATTAAAAGTTTAAAGATATTTTTTTAAATTTTTAATATTAGAATTTAACTAAAAAATAATAATTTAATACGGATAAAAATTGCTTAAAAATTAAATTAAAAACTGGCGGCGAAACTATCCAGAACTCGAAAAAAAAGTAAAGACAAAATTTGTAGAAAATTTTATGTTCTACAATTTTGATTTTTTGTAAATTTTCATAAAAATCCATAATTTTGCCTCAAAATCTAAAAAAAAGTCGCAAATGAAAAATTATGAAATTACGAAAAAAAATACTTTTTAATAAATCTGGCAAAAATGGCAAAAGTTTTTGAAAATTTTAGTCATTTGAATTTAAACTATAATGTATAAAAAATATATGTGTAAAACTTTATTGCCATCTTGTTTAGTAATGACGTCATCACTTATCGCAACTGTCACTTCAGGTTGTCCGATTAACTCCAAAATATATACAGGTCGTCTCCTAAATATGTATATAAAATTTCATCTAAATCGGATCAGCTGTTTAGACGCTGTCGTGTCCACACACACACAGACACACAGACAGACATCATGCTAAAAATGGTATAAATGGATTCAGGTGACCTAAAAACGTAAAGATTCGTTAAAAATCCACCTATTTGAGTTACTTAAAAAAATATAAATTATTTTTGCCCGGTACTTTAAAACTATTCAACAAGAACCAGAATTTGTTTGTAATTGTTTAATGCATCTATTCGGTTAAATAAATTTTGATAAATAACATGATGTTTTTTTGTAACGATGATAAATAGTCACATCTAAAAAAAAAACTTACTCTCTCTGTTTTTGATACGATATTAACGTATTGGAGAAAAATTGTAATGAACTTGCAATTCCGCCAGAGGCGTAGAATTTGGGAAGGATCAACCAGTCCCTTGCCCCTGTCGTATACCTCTAGTAGTAGCCATAAATCTTTATTTGACATAATTAAGTAGGGTGTATAGTACCGAAAAATATGACAATTATAAGTCGTATAGTTTTAAAGTACAGGGCACAAATAATTTTTAATTAAAAAAAAAAACACCCTGTAACTCAAACATGAGACGTATTTCATATTTTCAGCTCATGATTCTATAGTTGAAATTTTTCTTAGATGATTTCATGTAGCTTCCTCTTCTAACCTGACATGTAGTTATTATAAAAATAATTTTTGACTTCCTTTTCATGTCTTATTTCTAGGTAAGTATTCAGGAAATATCAAATGTCCGTTCGTTTTTTTTATACGTATAATTTGAGTTATCCGAGATCGCGTTATAATATTATACCTAGACATCTAGTTCGAATTATTATCGACCTTGGTAGGAAAATGATCCTTTCGTATCGGATCATTTTCAATTGAAAATCTTATTTCAGATCATGCTAAATTTTTTTTTAAATAATATTGTGATAAATTAATAACCGACGAGTATATGACTACGTTTGTCTTACAGCCACTATAAGGAATTCAATGTGTTAGAGTGAGAGGATGTAGAGATTTAGCTTGTTAGAGCCGGGCTCTAGGTACTTCAGCTCCGTCTGGTCCTAACAGAGCTGAAGATTAACCAGACGGAGTTGGCTGAAGTACCTGAAGACCGGCTCTGACACGCTGAACCTATGCATCCTCTATAACACATTGAATTCCCTACGGTGGCGGTAGGATAAAAGTAGGCTATCTACTCCGATGAATCCTATTGTATTTAATTTTTTTATAATACCAAATTTTCTACGTTAGGAGAGAGTAGGCATATTTGATCCCAATGGAGAGTTAATCCCCTCTTTGAATTTAGCTGCCAAATAGTTTGTATCGAATTTCGTTGGCAACACTGGTTCCGTGTCATGCGCTTTTAAGTCTATAAGCTTAATTAGAAAACGTAGTTGTTGCTTGCTGTGATTTTGCGATAGCTTTTTTGTTTTATTTGTGGATAAAAATATTTTTACTACTCCTAATCAAAATTTAAATCATTCATTTTTAAATGCTCAGTCAATATTGTTCTGCGGCTTTTTATGTAGGAGCCAGCACGGTTAAATTTAGCTGATCTGAGAGCACGTACCTTAAAGTGATTGTATGATACATAAAGTACCGAAGATCATTTAGGCTTGAGATATTTTGGACATTGTATACCTTGAGCAAAAACTTTTTACCGGCTATCAAAATTTCTGGTTTTAAAGCATCTTTGGCATGAAATGAAGTAAGTGCTTCAAATTGAGGATTCTTCCTTAGAATATACAGTTAGACAAGTTATTTTTCTCAGAATGGTGAAATGCCAAAACCATTATATCAACATCTTCTGAAATAACGGTCACAAAGTCATGCTTGTAACATAGCTTTATAGCTATCTAGCAAACCAAGACATCGGCATCTCTTTAGGCCTGGGTAGCTATTCTGTAATGTCACTAAATGTGAACATTTCTCTTCTCAGGTTATGTAAAAACGCTATTCTTTAAACACAGTAAGCCTGCGGTGATGTGATATGATCTTCGCTGAGTTGCCAGTGTTTATTCCTATATTTCAACCAATAGAAGAGTTGCAAAAGGTAGATAAGTCAACTTAAATCAATCTTGACGTAACTTTATAGTTAAATTTGAATAAATAAAACAACGTTTTAAGATTTCCACAAAAATAATAACAAAAGTTATTAATTTAATGGTGACTAGTTTCGTTTCGTTTATTCTTAGTTGTTTTAGTATAAATTTCTTGATTTTCTTGTAAATAATATTAGTCTGATGAAGTTACTATGTAACGAAACTAGTCACTATTAAATTAATAACTTTTGTTATTATTTTTGTGGAAATCTTAAAACGTTGTTTTATTTATTCAAATTTAATAATGGATTTTCATCAAGTAAAAGCCGACACAGTTAAACAACTTTATAGTTCTAAACAAATAATTTTAGAACGGAAACAATTGTTTTTAAATCTATATCAAATCCAATGAATGGACCACAAAAAACCGATTAACTCAATATATGCACAAACTGTCAATTCTTTTAAGTGAGAAATTAACTCAAAAATTTTCAAAAAAAGGTGCCAGAAAAGAATGGGAATTAATTGCATTGCATTTACTTTATCCTCAATTGCTATTCCAGACTTTTGTGGGACTCGCATAAATGAAGTGACAAGATTCAAAACGTATCGAGCAACCGTAAATCTTTTTATAAATACCCTATTTGGTAAATTGATCAGCTTAGTAAAGTTCTCTTAGTACCTCATTAATAATTAATAGATCAATAATATCGATTTCTTTATTTTGCAATTAAACGAGTATCAAATTTAAAAAATATAACAAATTAAATGATAGCGACGCCGGTTTGACATGCGCAAACTAGGAATCGAGTAAGTTACTTTTCAGTAACCCTGCAATTTACCAAGAGAAGCACGTTCCCTAAAATTTCTCGTGAATTGAGCGCTCGAATAGATAGAGAATCAGTGTTGCCAATTTGAGGGTAATTACCCGATTTTCGGGTATTTTCCTGCTTTGTGGGTATTTTAATTTTGCAGGTAAAATTCGGGTATTTCCTTCCTTCTTCATCTCATGTCAATTATTCACTCTTTTGATGTTTTGTGGGAGTCTCAAAAAATACATAAAAATAGTAATTGGCCAGCACTGAACACACTTGGCAACACTTCCATATAATTCACGTCAGATGTCAAAGTCAAATAGTAAAATAGAAAATAGTAAAATAGAAAATAGCCTTGACAATGACTTCAAATTGTAGAGAATACACTATTCAGGTTTTCATTTTGAATGTGCTTCCGGTACCAAAAACAGATTTAAATGGAAGCTCTCAACTGTCAACATCCAGAAATGATTACCAAATTATTATAAAATTAAATCTTAAGGCACATGTGGGTATTTCAACCATATCTTCTGTACTGCATCAGCAAATAAGAAAAATAAGTGTACTTCAAAACAACATTCTGAAATTCTAACATCTACCCCCAATGAAAAAAATTCTGGAAAATAAAGAAGAGACGAGAGAAGTTGATAAAAATTAATCTAAAACCAAAAAATCAATACAAACTGAGAAACAGATTCAGACACCAAAAATGATAGTGAAGAAAAAAGTGTTCGATAGTGATAGCAGAGATGAGATAGATGAAAGACAAATTTACGATGACAACGAAATAGATGACATTCTGGTTCCTCTGAACTAGATATTTGCTTAGATATTTCCTCTATTGAGTAGATACGAAACTGAGATTTTGACATCTGTGACCTCGAAATTGCCGCTAAATTTTTATTTTGGCTCCGCCCTTCCATTTTAATAATTGGTTCTCTAATTGGCCAAAATCTTTGACAGATTTTACGATTTTTCTGTCATCGTAAACAAGAAAAGCGTAAAATACGGCTTGCATTTTTATGCTTTGTTGTGCCTTGCGATGTTTTAAGAAGTGAATTTTTGGAGATTTTACAAAAGTGATTTTTTATTTTACCTACATTTGTTGTTGTGTATAATACTTTATAACAGTATTATTGATTTACGTTTTAAAAACTGTGTTTAATATACTTTCCCCGCTTAAATGAAGATTTGTTGAATATAACCTCCCAACGTATCCTACAACTGTTAAATGTTCGTAGTTAGTAGTAGTATAACTATTCCTGATTCGTTTCAAAATGGGAACAACTAAACATACTTGTTCTGTACAGAATTGTCCTAGTAAGTACTCAAATAATTTATCAGAAACTTTAAGATTTTTTAAGTTTCCTGAACCAGAAGAGCCAGACCGTTTACAGAGATGGATTTAAGCATGCAATAACGAAAACCTTCGAAATAAGGACTCTTCTTGTTTACATAATACATTTAGTTTAGACTTTGTAACAATCATTTTCAGGAAAACCATTTGAAAACCCGTAGACTTCCCTGTGATACAAAAAATTTGAATATTTGTAATGTACACGAAGAAAATTCATATAGTTCTTTATGTAGAAGTAAAGTTACATTTAATACTATCACTTTTAAATTTATTACAAATGTTAAAATTAATTGTACACTGTATCACCAATATTTTTTATTTTCATTATTATTTTATCTAAACACATTTCATTTAAAAAAACATTGGATACTATTTCTAAAAGTAAATAAACCACTTGAAAGCATTTAAGGTTATGTAGTAACAAAATGTAATTTCATTCAAAAATTACGAGAGTCGAACAGGCCCAACCCATTTTATCATTATCTTTTTTCAATCCATCTTAAAGGAGAGAGTGGATGCAAATTATCAAATTACAGCCAATCAGGTCGTCGCACCCTCACTGACAGATTTACATTGCGTCTTATGGAAAAGTTAGGGTGGGCGTCAGTTTGAAGGTCATAGCGATGATATTCTCATTTCATTCATAAAACGCAATAGTTTCGCATCAGTTTATAAGTGATATTTGTCTGATATGCGATGAGTTCGGGGTAGGAAGTAAACCTTTTGTACCAGTGCACAATGTCGAGAGTGCTAAAAATTTCGGATAATTTGGTCCAATATTAGGAAAATAGATTTATCTTTTAGTTACCATAATTATATAGACTTAATTTATTTATTTTTTGTCAGATTTTTATGTGTTTAATAAAGATTTTCATAATTCATGTATGAATCAAAACAGAATTACACTACCTCTTTTTTTCTTCGTCTTAGCCAATCGTCTTGTCATTTTTTTTAAAGGCTTTATCATATTTATTATGAAGATTTCTTTTTATAAATTGGAAAAATACTTAGAAAATATGACTGTGTATTAATGTGAACTTACTACTATAATTTGATTGGTCAATATTTTTTTTTTTAATTAGATGCACCATCATTAACTGATCTTCCCTATTCGGTATTAAAATAATGAGGCTCTTTCAAAAACTGGGACATCTAACTCGGTTTTACCCTACTTGTAGAGGAATTATAAATAAATTCACAATTATATGTTTATTTTGTAATACATTTATATACTTTGGTTGTTTTCGGTTTTTGAGGAATGTGGGATTAAGTAGAACGTGCGATTTTACACCTAATTGGGCGTTATTTTAAGCAATTCTATTTCAAGACGTTGCTAAAACCAGAAAATCTCAAAACGCTTCAAAACATCGCAGATACGATAGAATAGAATGGTTTATTAAAAAAATACAATCCGTTAAGTGTGAAACCGCGTAAAATCGTCGATACCGCAAAACAAAATGTTTTACCTGGAATAAAAATGTATTTTTTTACTTCCAGTGGAGTATTTGTATATAGGGTCCAAAGTAAAAAAATTATTAAATACTAATTATATTAAAGACCTACTCATAAACAATTCACTATTATAATTAATAAAATATCAAAATCATGTTTTTTTAAAACTTTCACTTTTTAGATTAAATTATGAAAAAAAAAGTTCGAATATTTCATAAAGTTTAATTAACTTGTTATAAAGTTTATTAAATTATTTTATTGTCAAGAATTTGTTCCATTACGGTTTTTAACTGTTGTGAAATGTTACCTCACAGATGAACTTTTTCAGATACTGACAATGTTTACACAAGAAATTTAAACCCTTTATAATTAGATAAATCTTAAAAAAATAGACACAGAAGACATTATTCCAAACAAAAAATTCTTATACAATTTTAAAATTTTCAAAAAGTTGGCTACATGTGAAATAAAGGTTTAATATCTACGTTCTGCGATATAAATGTGCAACAAAAAAATTTTACTTACATTTATCTCATGAAATATCAAAATTTTTTTTTACTTATCTATTTTTTGCTGTGGTGCCTACAATTTTATTTAACTGTCTTTTTGATAGATATTTAAAAAAATCTGATGTGGCCAGCACATGACCTCTCGCCATTTTTGAATCAAAAATTTACAGGTTGATACAAAAAGTATGAAAAAAAAATATATTTTTGTAAATCTGGCAACAATGGCAAAAGTTTCGAAAATTTTAATGAGATGAAAATAAACTATAGGGTATACAAAATGTATGTGTAAAACTTTATTGCCGTTTTGTATAATAATGGCGTCATCACCCATAGCAACTGCCACTTCCGGTTGTGCGATTGGCACCAAAATTTATTGAAAACTCACTACCCAATTTTTAACATGATTCCTATACCTCTCTTATCTGAAGGGCGAGAGGTAAAAAACGTATTCCAAATAATTGTATTAAAAAAAGTATTTAATTAATCAAAATATTTATGTGGCAGCTGATAACATTATTTTTATTCTTTTAATTTTGCCAAAATTTCTGTATCTCGATACAAACAGAGCCGGACTTAACTATATTTTCTTTAAATAAAAATAAAAAAAAAAACGTATTCCAAATAATTGTATTAAAAAATGTATTTAATTAATCAAAATATTTATGTGGCAGCTGATAACATTATTTTTATTCTTTTAATTTTTCCAAAATTTCTGTATCTCGATACAAACAGAGCCGGACTTAACTATATTTTCTTTAAATAAAAATAAAAAAAAAACGTATTCCAAATAATTGTATTAAAAAAAGTATTTAATTAATCAAAATATTTATGTGGCAGCTAATAACATTATTTTTATTCTTTTAATTTTGCCAAAATTTCTGTATCTCGATACAAACAGAGCCGGACTTAACTATATTTTCTTTAAATAAAAATAAAAAAAACGTATTCCAAATAATTGTATTAAAAAATGTATTTAATTAATCAAAATATTTATGTGGCCGCTGATAACATTATTTTTATTCTTTTAATTTTGCCAAAATTTCTGTATCTCGATACAAATAGAAACATTCATCGTTTTCTAGTTCAATTTTAGTACCACCGTAATCAGCCAAAATGACTTCATCACCTGGTTTGACATTTACAGGTATCAACTGTCCTTGTTCGGTACGTTTTCCTGGACCTACCGCTACGACCGTTCCCCTTTGCATTTTTGCCTAAAAAAATTAAATCAAATGATTATAAATCCTTAATTATTTTTAGTTTTATCTCAAAGAAAAGAAAAATCTTCATTTACCTTGGTATTATCCGGAAGAACTATTCCCCCCTTAGTCTGGGTTATTGGGTCGGGTTTTTTTATTAAAACCCTATTCATAAGGGGTACCAGCTGCTTAAATTTCAATACATGCGTCTTTAATGCGGTAGCCGCCATATCGATGTACAATATTCAATTCTAATCGTTTGATGGTTTAAATTCATCTGACAACTTTGGTGACATTTCTATTACACAGTGGCGTAAATATAATTACCGTAAAAAAGGAGTATTACGTTTAAAAAAATATAATTATAATTTTGCAATAAATCTTTATGTTATACAGGGTGATAAAAGGCATATGACGAACATTTTTCTTTAAGATACAGAAACACTATTTTTGTAGTTAAATATATACTTCAAATAAATAAAAATAAAATGAATACCTATACATAGTATGTCTCAGAGTAAGTTGGAACCATATGGGAAACTTTATATTAAAATAATACAATTTATTTTATTACAATTTTTTCTAAAATTAATGATTCTACAGCAAGAAGAAAATGGTTATTTTTATTTTAATCATTAAATATACAGTGTGTGTCACTACGAGTTAAACTATCTGTATATTGAAAACTACTTATACGATCTTAGGAAAAATTATATACAAGGGTTTGTCGTTATTTTTAATATAAAGGTGGTCAATTTTTAACAACACAAATGAATATCTCGAAAAGTACACATTTTATATACACAAAATGTCTCTAGAACTTTAAGTGGAATTCTAAAATGTAATAATATCTGTTTAAAATAACAAAGTTGGTCATTACTTTCAGAACACCCTGTACAGACCAAAAGTTGAAAGTATTTTCTTTAGATGTGGCACAATGACAAACTTTTGTATACAAATTTTCATAAATATCGTGTAAACAGTTTTCAATATACATATAGTTTTAACTTGTCGTATATTGTTGGAATATTTCGGCCAATATTTGTTTCCTAATTATTCCACCACAAAAAATTCGAGAAAAAACCTTTTGATCTGTTTGTTAAGGAAAATATTTAAAAAAATCTAAAAAGTATTAAATAATCGGTAGTTGTTTACACAATTTAATATATTTTTAATATTTTTTCTAAAATAATAATGATTCCACAACAAAAAAATTGGTTATTTTTTATTTTAGTCGCTAAATATATATTGTAATATTTCGGCCAATATTTGTTGTTATTAAAACACAAAAAAACATCAGAAAAAATTCCTTGGCTTGTTTTTTACGAAAAATATTAAAAAAAAAACTAAAATGTATCAAACAATTGATAATTATTTAAACAATTTAGTCCAAGTTATTACAATTTTTTCTAAAATTAATGATTCCACAGCAAAAATAGAAAAGTTATTTTTTATTAAAATCGCTAAAAATACATTGTTGGAATATTTCGGCCAATATTTGTTTCCTAATTATTCCACCACAAAAAATCTGGAGAAAAAATTCAATATTTGTTGTTATTAAACCACAAAAAAACTTCAGAAAAAATTCCTTGGCTTGTTTTTTACCAAAAATATTAAAAAAAAAACTAAAATGTATCAAACAATTGATAATTATTTAAACAATTTAGTCCAAGTTATTACAATTTTTTCTAAAATTAATGATTCCACAGCAAAAATAGAAAAGTTATTTTTTATTAAAATCGCTAAAAATACATTGTTGGAATATTTCGGCCAATATTTGTTTCCTAATTATTCCACCACAAAAAATCTGGAGTAAAAAATCCTTTGACCTATATTTTATGGAAAATATTAAAAAACAAGCGAGTCCAAAATTTAAAGTCACGAAAATAAATTTCATTTTAGGGGTTTTTTGCTGAATTGATTTTCCTTGTCTGTTTGTCGCTATTTATTTCTGAGTTGAATCTTGTCATAGACAGACGGACGGATACGTTGTATAAATTTTTTTTTTCGAAAATTCTAAAAAAAAGTATGGATGGAAAACCAAAAAAGAAAAGAAAAGAGTCGTTATATGTGTAATACTTACAATGTTATGCTATGTCAAAAATGTGTTTTTTTTTTTCAAAAAATGTGTGCGTCAGAAAACCATTACAAGTAAGATAATATATGATATTGATGCCTTTTAACCGATCTTTATTATGGAAAAAATCGTAAAGGTCAACCAAAATTCGGAACAATTGTAAACAAAAGAAAGAAATAAAAAAATAAATGAAAAAAATCGAAAGAATTGAAATAAATCGCAATAAAATGCCAAAAAATGGCCAAAAAATCGTAAAAAATTCGGAAAAAAATCAAAGGAATAAGAAAAAATTTGAAAACAAAAAAGAAATATAAAAAAAAGAAATAGAAAAAAAAACGAAACAATGACAAAAAAGAGGAAAAATTAGAAAACATGGAAAAAATAGCGTTCTTCCTTGAATAAAACTAACACGGTAAAGTGAAAACGGGAACTCGATCAGAGCTTTCGTTCAAAAGTTACAGTGTTTACATCCAGACTGACAGACAAGCAGACATGCTTTTTTTTGCATTTTCTGACTCAGGGAACTCGGAAACGTCGAAAAAAGTGATAAAAAGTGGAGTAAGAATTTTTTTTCGCCATCACAGAGGCTTTTGGGCCTTGGTAATATAGAAATTCCTAGTTAGGCAGTCTTCAGACTAAATATTTTTTCCCACCAAATTAAAAAAACATCAGTTAAGTGTTTATAGTTCGCTTAGAATCCCAAGAACAAAAAAATTAAAAAAGTAAAAAAATGAAAGTGTGTATAGATCCAAAAAAATTCTGATATGAACAAAATAAGATCAAATTCTTACAATTCTGAACGGACTATTACCTAAATAAAAATCAAAAAATTATAATCTATAGATTCACTTTCGAACGAATAAAAAAATGTAACGACCTTGTAGAAACAACTGATGAAGTCTATAATAATGACCATCTGTTAGCAGATGTTGTATAAAAGCTTGTAGGAGGTGATTTTGTTTTTTGACCTGTTTTTCGACCCTTGAAAGGTTTCAACTAGAATAAGAAGGGATTTGCTGATGGTTACAAGAATTATATTTAAATCCCACTTATAATAAAGATATCGTTAAGGTCGTTGGCTTTTTGATAAATTATACTATGGTCAGGTGGTTTTAAAAGTCAATGACATATTTTTTTAATTATATTCTTGTTATCTCTGTACAAAGAGAGTCATTTTATATACTTTGTTTCCATTATAATGATAGTCGTATATATTTATTTTTAACCTGTCATTCGATGTGTTAAAAATATATCTATTGAATTTCTTATGAATAAGACCATAATTTTTCATTTAACCGTACTTGTTCGACCTAAGAATAATATCCATCGATTTTATCATCTGGTTAGTCGATTGGAATTTAAATTTTTTAACCTCTCCGTATCGATAATCGCCACGATATATTTCTACGAGCTGCCGTGCATTAACCGCGGGATATTTGTAAATGTTCAATTCCCGATCGTTTATTTTCAACTGTCATATACAGGGAAAGATATTTCAAAAATCGACCAATATTCAAAAATTCGGAGTATGTAAATTGAGGACCAAATAAAAGCAAGTAAAAATTAAGAAATTTCCCAATATTTCAAATTTATGAAAATGTTATTTTAATTGTGGCTATATCAGGACTGCAAATTATTACTTTAAATTATTTTAACAAGTTTTGAAAAGTTTTTAATTGTCCTTTTTTAAAATTTTTATCCTGGTTTTCATGTTTTTTCCTTTTTTTATTGTTTTTTTCCTGTTTTTTTCCTATTTTTCACAATCGCGGTTTTTTCCTTATTTTTCCTATTTTACTCTATTTTTCCCCATTTTTTATGTTTTTCTCTATTTTTACCTCTCGCCCTTCAGATAAGAGAGGTATAGTAATCATGCTAAAAATTGGGTAGTGAGTTTTCAATAAATACGTTTGAGGTCCCTAGAATTCGATTTTGATATTTTCGCGATGATGTCTGTGTGTGTGTGTTTGTGTGTGTGTTAGGATGGATGTTGTAGTAACGATAACTCAAAAACTACTGAATTAAAAACGTTAAAATTTTGCATATAAGATTCTGATAATCTAGATTAGGTGTGATTAGATTTTGGTGTCAAACGGACAACCGGAAGTGGCAGTTGCTATGAGTGATGACGTCATTACTAAACAAAATGGCAATAAAGTTTTACACATATATTTTGTATCCACTATAGTTTATTTTCGTATCATTAAAATTTTCAAAACTTTTGCCATTGTTGCAAGATTTACAAAAAAAGTTAATTTTTTTAGACTTTTTTGCATTAACGTGTAAATTCTAGATTCAAAAATGACAAGAGGTCATGTGCTGGCCTTATCAGATTTTTTCTCTTCAATTTTGTAACTTTTTTCAGAAATTACCATTTTTTTCTCATTTTTGCCACTTTTTCGTCTAAAGTTTCCATTCTTTCTTCAAAATTTCTTTTTTTCCCTAAAATTTTGTCACTTTTTTGTTTTAAATTTCCCCTTTTTTTTCATTTTTCTCTCAAATTTGTCCTCATTTCTCTCAAATGTTTTCACTTTTTATGGAATTTCCCCTTTTTTCTTAAATTTCGTCACTTTTTTAATGAAATTACCCCTTTTTCAATAAGTATCCCTTTTTTTCCAAAATTACTTTTTTTTCTCATTTTTCTGTCAAATTTGCCATCTTTTCTTTCAAATTTTGTCACTTTTTCGTCACCTTCCCTCAATAATTTCCCCTCTTTATCCTGACTATACCCCTTTTTTCTTATTTTAAAAGACACTTTTTTTTTAAAAAAGGCACATGTTTTTTGAAAAAGCACATTGAAATTACCCCTCTTTTTCCTCATTTTTGTCGCCTTCCCTTAAGAATTTCCCCTCTTTTATCCTGAATATACCCCTTTTTTTCTGATTTATTGTTAATTTTCGTAATTTGAAATTTTTTAAATTCTTGAGAGTTTGATATTTTTATTAAATATCCAAGTTTTTGAATTTTTGGAAATTTTTGAATTATTTGAAATTTGTTTGATATTTGTTTAAGAGCTTTGAAAAATTTAAACTTAATTTTTGTTTTTTTCTGTTTTTTAAATTTTTGAATGTTAGAAATTTTTTTTAACCGTTTTTTGAATTTTGTTTTGAAATGTTTTTAATTTTCGAAATTTGTGATTTTTTTTAAATTTCGAAATTTGAGAGATTTTTAAATTTTGAAATATGAGATTTTTTTAAATTTTGAAACTTGATATTCCTTAATTTTTTTAAATTCTTGAATTTTTTTAAGTTTCTTGATTTTTTTCAGATTTTTGAAAAATTTGAAAATTTAGACCCATTTAAAATTTTTGAAATCATTGAAATTTTCGAAATTCTAGATTTGAAAGTTGCAAATATTTAAAATTCTGGAATATTTTGTTTGAAATTATTGAAATTTTTTGTCTTTTGAATTTTTTGATTTTTTTTTATTACCTCTCGCCTTTCAGATAAGAGAGGTATAGTAATCATGCTAAAAATTGGGTAGTGAGCTTTCAATGGATAAACACGTTTTAAGGTCCCTAGAATACGATTTTGCTATTTTCCCGATGTGACGTGATTTTAAAAACTTTTGCCATTGTTGCCAGATTTACAAAAAAGTCAATTTTAATTCATACTTTTGTTGACAAATACCCAAAATTGAATTTGTAAAGTGTGTTTCTTTACCTTGGTAAAAATTAATTTCATAGTATTTTCTAATTTCGTCAAATTTTATATAAATACTATAGTTTATTAGAAAATGATTATTAGCACAATTTTTATGACCCAGTAGGTAAACCCTAATATAACATCATAAATCAGTGGCGGAGACTTTCTAACATAAAATGTTTGTAAAAAAAATATTTGTTTTTCTTATTAAAATTTTTAAAAATACCATCGGAAATGTCCCAATCTAATACCTAGTATAAAAATAAATATTGACAGTTTACTATTTTTTATATAAAAGTAATTGTTCCCTGTCACTGAGGTATAAAATTATTGGTTAATCTCTTAATGAGCACACATAAAATTTAGATAAGAAGGTATCAATATTTAGTTTTTTCTGCTTTGAACCATCCTGTATATAGAAATTTGCCATAAAAACTGTGCTATCATGTATTTTCAAATAAACTATAGCTGAATACCCGTGCTTTGCTAGGGAGTTCCTGGACGACCGAGCTTTGCATGTTTTTTTATATTTCTTCCTATTTTTCACTATTTTTCCCAAGTTTTCCTAATTTATACAATTTTAACCTATTTTTCCAAATATTTCACTATTTTTTCCCATATTTTCCCTAGTTTCTCTTTTTTCATTACTTTCCCCATTTTTTCATTTTTCCCATTTTTTTCTATTTGTTCCTATTTTCTATTATTTCATACTGTTTTATTTAATTTTCCTGATTTTTTTCTATATTATCCTATTTGGACCTATTTTTCCCTATTTTTCCTATTTATTTATATTTTTCCTGTTTTCCCCCCATTTATTCCTATTTTCCCCTGCTTTTTCCTATTTTTTCCCATTTTTTCTATTTTTCACAATTTTCCTATTTTTCACCATTTTTTCTTATTTTACTTTCCCGACCCACCTCCTAGAAGGAAAAGTATTGTGAACGAGCTAAAAAAAAATTTCGAGATAAAGATGAAAATGGCCATTTTGAGATCACCTGAGATGATTAAGACCATTTAAAGATAGAATTCTGTCTGTCTGTCTGTCTGTATTCTTCCACGATAGAGGCCACACGTTTAATCCGATTGAGCCGAAATTTGATACATGGGTTCGGGTGACAGATGCAATATGTCACGGAATTTGACTTGCAATATGTCATTTGAAAGCTCCTGAAAAGCTCTCTTCAGAACAGTCAATATTATTTCTCCAACTGTCACCTGTCAAAAATAAAAAAATGTCAAAATTTGAAACTTTAACATTAAATATCTAAAAAAGTTTTCGTGGATTTTTTTTCAATTCTTACAATTTTTTTACAATCTTTTCCAATTTTGTCCCAATTTTGTTTTTGAAATTTTTGAGTTTTTTGAGATTTCTTGAGATTATTTAAGATTTATAAAGGTTTTTTGAGATTATTAGAAGTTTTTGAGATTTTTTGGGACATTTTAGATTTTTTAAGAATTTATAGATTTTTTTGAAGTGTTTTAAAATTTTTTGAGTTTTTTTTCAGATTTTTTAATGTTTTTTTAAGATTTTTTGAATTTTTTTTTAAATTCATTTGAGTTTTTTAAGACTCTTTGAATCTTTTGAGATTCTTTGAGAATTTTTAGAAATTTTATGAGATTAATAAATTTTTTTTTTAAGATTTTTTTAGGTTTTTAAGATTTTTTCAGATTTTATTTTTGGAATTTTTTAAGGTTTTTGAGTTTTTGAGATTCTTTTTCTTCTTTGAATTTTTACAGATTTTTTGATCAGAATTTATGGATTTTTTTGAAGTGTTTTAAAATTTTTTGAGATTTATTTGAGATTTCAAAAGTTTTTTTCAGATTTTTTAATGTTTTTTAAGATTTTTTGATTTGTTTTTGAAATCCATTTTTTAAGACTCTTTGAATCTTTTGAGATTCTTTGAGAATTTTTAGAGATTTTATGAGGTTAATAAAATTTTTTTAAGATTCTTTGAGGTTTTTTAAGATTTTTTCCGATTTTATTTTTGGAATTTTTTAAGGTTTTTGAGTTTTTGAGATTTTTTTTCTTTGAATTTTTAGAGATTTTTTTATCAAATTTTCGATTTACTGAAACATTTACCATTTTGAATTTTGTGAGATTTGATGTTTTAAATTTTTTGAGATTCTTTGTGAATTTTTAGATTTTTTAAGAATTTTTGGAAATTTTTTTTCCCATTTTTACATAGTTTTTCCTATTTTGCCCTATTTGTTCCTATTTTTTTCTGTTTTCCCCCATTTTAGTTTTTTCTATTTTCTTTATATTTGGTTATTTTTCCCTACTTGTCCTTATTTGTACTTATTTTTCCTTAGTTTGTCCTATTTTTCTCATTTTTTCCCAATTTTCTCTACTGTTCCCATATTTTTAACTATTTTCCCCATTTTTCTACGTTTTTCCCCATTTTTTCCAATTTTTTCTATTTTTCCTTATTTTTTTAAATAACTCTATAAATCCTAGTCCTCAGTTTACCGGTGCTTTGGAAAACGGTTTTTACATGCTTGTTCAGGTACTAAATATTAAATCTAAATTTTGGTCCTCAGTTTACATTCACCCCAAAAATTCAAATATTGTTTTTTCGTACAAGAAAGTTTTTAAATCTTGAGAAAAATTCTGCGAAAATTAATTATAAAGTAAAAGTTATATAAAATTTATCATGAATTTATTTCTATAAAAGTAGTTAAAAAATCGTTTTTATTGTTATCTAATTGTCCACATCATTTGTCACAAGTCGGTGAAAGTTTTATTTATGTAATTTTTTTAAATAACTCGCTTTTTCTTCTTAAAATAGATATACCAAGTTATTATATATTTAAAATATAACTTTTTATGGCACTTAACGTGTTAAGGGTGATATATTTTGTTAAATTATGCAAAATTATCATATCTTTTAATTAAAATTATAATTGATTGAATAATTGAAATTTTTGAAATTCAATTACTTGGAATTATAATTATAAAAAAAGGGAAATAAAATAAACACGTAATTAATAAGTAGTGAGGTATCTTTTAATTAAAATTATAATCCAACCGGCTTACACGAAGAGTTGATCTAAATGTTTGCAATTTTATACCTCAAAGGTATGTTTGTTCACTCTAAACGAGCATTAAATTATAATTGTATGGTTGTTTATTAACCAAGTAATTTATAGCTAAATATATAAATGAAGATACACTCTGAAGATACACTGAAATAAGTGTTAAAAGTTTGCAAAGTTAAAAATAAGTTAAAAAATACCGTTAAAGGTCAGTGGCGTACAAAATGTATATCAAGGTCATGTGCTGGCCACATCAGATTTTTTTATTTTTATTTAAAGAAAATATAGTCAAGTCCGACCCTGTTAGTATCGAGATATCGAAAATTTGGCAAAATTAAAAGAATAAAAATAATGTTATCAGCTGCCACATAAATATTTTGATTAATTTAATACATTTTTTAATACAATTATTTGGAATATGATTTTTTTTTATTATTATTTAAAAAAATATAGTCAAGTCCGACCCTGTTACTATCGAGTTATCGAAAATTTGGCAAAATTAGAAGAATAAAAATAATGTTGTTTTAACGCTTCAACTGCCACATAAATATTTTGGTTAATTAACTGTATTTTAATAAAATTGTTTGGAATTCCTTTTTTTTATTTTTATTTAAAGAAAATACAGTCAAGTCCGACCCTGTTAGTATCGAGATATCGAAAATTTGGCAAAATTAAAAGAATAAAAATAATGTTATCAGCTGCCACATAAATATTTTGATTAATTAAATACATTTTTTAATAGAATTATTTGGAATACAATTTTTTTTAATTATTATTCAAAAAAAAAATAGTCAAGTCTGACCCTGTTAGTATCAAGATATCAAAAATTTGGCAAAATTAAAAGAATAAAAATAATGTTATCAGCTGCCACATAAATATTTTGATTAATTTAATACATTTTTTAATACAATTATTTGGAATATGATTTTTTTTTATTATTATTTAAAAAAATATAGTCAAGTCCGACCCTGTTACTATCGAGTTATCGAAAATTTGGCAAAATTAGAAGAATAAAAATAATGTTGTTTTAACCCTTCAACTGCCACATAAATATTTTGGTTAATTAACTGTATTTTAATAAAATTGTTTGGAATTCCTTTTTTTTATTTTTATTTAAAGAAAATATAGTTTAGTCCGACTCTGTTAGTATCGAGATACAAAAATTTATTCAAAATTAAAAGAATAAAAATAATGTTAAGTCCGACTCTGTTGGTATCGAGATGCAGAAATTTTGGCAAAATTAAAAGAATAAAAATAATGTTATCAGCTGCCATATAAATATTTTGATTAATTAATTGTATTTTAATTAAATTATTTGTAATTCCTTCTTTTTTTTAATTAAAGAAAATGTAGTTAAGTCCGACCCTGTTAGTGTCGATATATCGAAAATTTGGCAAAATTAAAACAATAAAAATAATCTTGTTTTAACACTTCAGCTGCCACATAAATATGATTAAATAATTGAATTTTAATAAAATTATTTGGAATACGATTTTTCTTTTAAATTTTTATTTAAAAAAAATATAATTAAGTCCGACCCTATTAGTATCGATATATTGAAAATTTAGCAAAATTAAAATAATAGAAATAATGTTTTAACACTTCAACTGCCACATAAATAATTTGATTAATTAATTGAATTTTAATTAAATTATTTGGAATTCCTTTCTTTTATTTTTATTTAAAAAAAATTAGTAAAGTCCGACTCTGTTAGTATCAAGATATCGAAAATTTGACAAAATGAGAAGAATAAAAATAATGTTTTAACACTTCAGCTGACACATAAATATTTTGATTGATTAATTGTTTTTTAATATTTTTTATTTTTATTTAAAGAAAATATAGTTAAGTCCGACTCTGTTGGTATCAAGATTTCGAAAATTTGGTAAAATTAAAAGAATAAAAATAATGTTTTAACACTTCAACTGCCACATAAATAATTTGATTAATTAATTATATTTTAATAAAATTATTTGGAATTCCCTTTTTTTTTCATTTTTATTTAAAAAAAAAATAGTAAAGTCCGACTCTGTTAGTATCAAGATACAGAAACTTTGGCAAAATTAGGAATAAAAATAATGTTTTTTTAACACTTCAGCTGCCACATAAATATTTTGATTAATTTTAATAAAATTATTTAGAATTAATTTTTTAATTTTTATTTAAAGAAAATATAGTTTAGTCCGACTCTGTTAGTATCAAGATATCGAATATTTGGCAAAATTAAAAGAATAACAATAATGTTATTTTAACACTTCAACTGCCACATAAATATTTTGATTAATTAATTGTATTTTAAAAAAATTATTTGGACTTCCTTTTTTTATTTTCATTTAAAGAAAATATAGTTAAGTCCGACTCTGTTAGTATTAAGATATCGAAAATTTGGTAAAATTAAAAGATAATAATGTTTTAACACTTCAGCTGCCACATAAAAATTTCGATTAATTAAAACATTTTTAAATACAATTATGTGGAATACGATTTTTTTTTATTTTTAGTTAAGGAAAATATAGTTAAGTCCGACTCTGTTACTATGGAGATACAGAAATTTTGGCAAAATTAAAAGAATAAAAATATTGCTATTTTAACACTTTAACTGCCACATAAATATTTTGATTAATTAATTGTATTTTAAAAAAAATTATTTGGACTTCCTTTTTTTATTTTCATTTAAAGAAAATATAGTTAAGTCCGACTCTGTTAGTATCAATATATCGAAAATTTGGTAAAGTTAAAAGAATAAAAATAATGTTTTAACACTTCAGCTGCCACATAAATATTTTGAATAATTAATTGTATTTTAATAAAATTATTTTGAATTATTTTTTTTTATTTTTATTTAAAGAAAATTTAGTTAAGTCCGACTCTGTCAGTATCAAGATATCGAAAATTTGGCAAAATTAAAAGAATAAAAATAATGTTTTAACACTTCAGCTGCCACATAAATATTTTGATTAATTGTAGTCTAATAAAATTATTTGAAATTCTTTTTTTTTATTTAAAAAAATATAGTTAAGTCCGACTCTGTTAGTATCGAGATACAGAAATTTTGGCAAAATTAAAAGAATAAAAATAATGTTTTGACACTTCAGCTGCCACATAAATAGTTTGATTCTTTAATTGTATTTTAATAAAATAATTTGGAATTCCTTTTTTATTTTTATTTAAAGAAAATATAGTTAAGTCCGACCCTGTTAGTATCAAAAATTTGGCAAAATTAAAACAATAAAAATAATGTTGTTTTAACACGTCAGCTGCCACACAAATGTTTTGATTAATTAATACGATTTCTTTTTAGTTGTATTTAAAGAAAATATCGTTAAGTCCGATCCTGTTAGTAAATCCTAAAGACAGATTTATGAAAATAATTTAATGTGCCGATATATCCGACATAAATAAGAGCAATTATTTCGTAAATACCGCAAAGAGCCATTTCTCGAATATTTATTTTATTACCTTGTGCTTGAGCTTACTTTGTATTTATATTTTTGCTTCTAGATCTAGAAGCACACACGTGCATACCTCCGGAAACAATTTATATACCGAGCGATTTACTACCTATCATACACTTTATTTTTTTACTTTTTTGCGTTATTTTTTAATAAAGCCGGTCGCTACATGTCTCAGGAAATGCTCGTTAAATGATTGAGAAACTAATCTATATTCTTTGTTATATATTTTTATGGTTGAGATATTTTAGTTCACATAGTATAAAACAGATTTGTTAATGTCAAAAAACGTCAAAATGGCAGGCGCAAAGCAAGTTTTAAAATTTAAAAAAATCATACCGCTTTTTAACAGAGTTTTAGTAAAAAAACCCGAACCAGTTACAGTTACAAAAGGAGGTGTTATCGTACCTGAAGGAATTAAACCGAAGTTACACAAAGCTACGGTCGTAGCCGTTGGTCCAGGTGAAGTTATGGAAAATGGACAGGTAAAAAAAAAATCAAAAATTGATTAAAGCTTAAAATATTTTTGTTTTTAGATTATTCCGGTTAATGTAAATCCCGGAGACGAAGTTCTTTTAACTAGTTTCGAAGGTGTTAAAATAGAGTTAGAAGATGATACATATTATTTATATAGAGAAAATGAAATTATAGCTAAATTAGCTAAATAAGGCTATAAATAAACTAAATATTGTTCTAAATATATCATTATTGTGTTTTTTTCATAATTCTAGAAAAATGGGACTGGACTTCTATGTCAGAAATATGTCTAGCGCCCAGATTTGAAAAATTAAAATTGGGGATGGCTCTCCGAGTACGAAACGTTTAATTAAAATTTTAATAATATCGAATTATAGCAAACTTAATTTAGAAGAAAAAGTACATTGTTTTATGTTTTTAATATTTTATTAAATTTATAAAAAAAGCTCAGTTAAAATTTCAAAAATGTCATAAAAATTTCAAATTTTATAAATTAAAAAATGTTGCAAAAACTGAAAAATGAAAAATTTAACCAACAATTTTAAGTTTCCAAAATTTCATTTTATTTATTTATTTGTCTTTTTGACTATTGGTATCAAATTTGTGTGATTTTGTCTGTTTTTAACAATTTTTTTCTTAATTTCAGTAATTTTTGTTAGTTTTAGTATTGTGTTGTCATTTTTTTATTTTTTAGTTTCTTTTGCGATGTTTGTCAATTTTTTGTGATTTTTTCCACTTAAAGCAACAATTTTACAAACTTTAAGAAAGTTTTAAAAAAGTTCCAATTTCAAAAATTTAACAAAAATTTCAAATTTCATAAATTTAAAAATGTTACAAAAAATTAAAAATCAAAAAATTAACGAATAATTTTAAGTTTCGAAAATTTCATTTTATTTACTTATTTTTGGGAAAATTTCAAATTTTAACATTATTTTATTTTTGACAGGTGACAGTTGGAGAAATAATTTTGACTGTTCTGAAGAGAGTTTTTCAAGGGCTTTCAAATTGCAAGTCAAATTCCGTGACAAATTGTATTTGTCATTTTTTGATAGTGACAATTCCGTTTGACAGATGTCGTACAAAAGCTAATGGGTTCTTCCGACGGGTAACCCAAACTCATACCAAATTTCAGCTCAATCGGATTAAACGTGTGGCCTCTATCGTGGAAGAATACACACAGACAGACAGACTTCCAGCTGGAAATGGTCTTACTCAGGTGACCTCAAAATGGATATTTCCATCTTTAACTCGAAAAATTTTTTTAGCTCGTTCATAATACTTTCCCTTCCAGGAGGTAGGTCGGGAAAGTAAAAGTCCCAAAAAACTGCAAAAAAACAGAAAAAATGGGAAAAATACAAACATATGCAAAGAAATGCACAGAAATACATGAAAATCAAAAAATGAGCTAAAAAATGATAAAAATTCTAAAAAAAGCGAAAAAAGTATTAAAAAGAAATTGTAAAAAATGTAAAAAAAATGCAAAAAAAATCAAAAAAAAAGTTAAAAAAATGATGAAAAAAAGTAAAATAATGCTAATTCCCAAAAAATGCAAAACAATGGAAAAAATACAAACATATGCAAATAAATGCACAAAAATACATGAAAAGCAAAATTTGAGCTAGAAAAATTCTAAAAGTTCTCTAAAAATTCTCTAAAAATTCAAAAAAAAAGCAAAAAAAAAAGTTTAAAAAATGTTAAAAGAAATTGTAAAAAATGTTTAAAAGAATGCAAAAAAACTCTAAAAAAGTAAAATAATACTAAAAAAGGTAAAAATGCAAAAAAATACCAAAAAATAAAAGAATAGAAAAAGAGAAGTTAAAAGTGATAAAGGAAATTGTGAAGAATGTTAAAATTGCCAAAAAAATCTAAAAAAGTTTAAAAAATGCTGAAAAAAAGTAAAAAAATGCTAAAAAATAATAAAAATGAAAAAAAAAGCAAAAAAATGCCTAAAAAAAGTCAAAAAAAGTAAAACAATGTTAAAAAATGCTAAAAATGCAAAAAAATTGTAAAAAATGTTAAAAATATCTGAAAAAGTATTCATGGATACTCGTCGGGAAAGTTTTTGGGCGACACAACCGATTTTTTGTTTTTGACAGGTGACAGTTTGAGAAATAATTTTGAGATTTTGAAGGGCTTTCAAATGTTATACTGCAAGTAAGCCGTTTTATCCGATTTTATGTAGTTTAGCCGTAGCAATATTTAGAGTTGAAAAAATGCGATTTTCAATTGTCCATAACTTCAAAACAATTATAATAATAGATTTTTGAAATCAGATTTTCAGGACGAATCTAAAAATGTGAAAAAATATAGGGTGTTCAATTTAAAAATATATAACTGTGGTTTACCAAATTTTTATGAACCACCCTATATGTTTATAAATTTTTTAAAAAATTCAGCTCTTACATGCATATATGCGTATAAAAAGTTTTTTTTAATTGTTATGGTTTATGCACTATATTCCGTGCCCCACTCTGTATATTGTTTAAAATAAATAAATTGTAAACATAATAAAATATAGTTAAAATCAATAAATATAGAAAAAATAAAGAATTAATAAAAATTTCAAACGGTTCAAAAATTTAAATAAAATAAGAAAAAATAAAATAACATAAATAGCTCAAATAAAATAAAATAAAAATGAAATAAAATAGTAATTAAAAAATACACCATAACAATATATATATTTTTTAAATTTTTTAATGATTTAATAAGGGTTTTATTTCAATTCGTTTGAATTTTTTATTTTTTTTTAAATGGTTACAATTGCTTACCGTTTTTTGTTTTTTTTTGGCGATTTTTTTCCTTTCCCTATTTTCTTAATTTTCTTGCAGTTTTTTTTTAGATTTTGGCGATTGTTTTAGGATTTTGTTTCGATTTTTTTTGCAATTTTCTTACTTTTTCCTCTGTTTTTTCCCATTTTTTCTGTTTTTTCCCATTTGTCCCTACTTTTCCTGTTTTTTTTCCAATTTGTTTTTTTGCCTATTTTCTAATTTTTGCCCATTTTTTTATATTTTTTTCCATTTTTCTATTTTTTCCATTTCCTGTTTTTTCAATTTTTTCTTACTTTTCTGTTTTGCTCCTTATTTTTCTCAATTTATCTCTATTTCCCTCTAATTTCCCTATTTTTTCTATTTCTTCCTATTTTCCCGTTTTTCATTATTTTTCCTGTGTTCCCTATTTGTTCCTGTTTTTTATCCATTTTTGCCTATTTTTTCTTATTTTCCCCTATTTTCCACCATTTTCCCATATGTTTCCCTATTTTTCCAGATTTTTCTCTATTTAACTCTAATTTCCCTATTTTCTTTTTCTGATTTTTTCCTATTTTTTTCCCTATTTTGCCCTATTTTACCCCATTTTCTGCCTATTTTTTCCCATTTTCTGCCTATTTTTTCCTATTTTTCCTAATTTTTTCCTGTCTATAATTTGATTATTCTGAATAGGGTATTATTCCTATTTTTCACTTTCTCGATATAATTTCCGATATTTTACCATATTTTTTGCTTTCTCGCTACTAACATTCTTTAATGATGTTTTTTCCTCATCTTCAGGTTGCATATAATTAAATGTACGGTTTAAGGTTCTTATAATTCTGACCAGACTTTACGTCATTTAATGTTGCGTCATTGTACAATAAAATATCATTCTTTAATTATATTTCCTACTAAATTATAATAAAACACCTTTAAATGTTACATATACATAATAAAAATAACTATAAATTATATATGTTAGCCTAGTTGTGCAAATGAGGAAAATTATTATAATTTTATTCTAATTTATGGTTGTGATCAATTAATTTTTTTTATGTGGGTGAAACAATCATTTTCTTTTATACAACTCGCAAATTTTTTGAGCATTGCAATAATTTGAATAATTTCACGATGGATGAAACTGAAAAAAAAAATAGTATAATTGTGAATATTAATATAAATGCGAATCATAGATGTATCAGTAATATACATCAAAATCTTTATAACTTTTGTGTCAAACTTTTTCAAGAATTATACGTAGTTTCGCTGCTAGAGGGCGCGAATGTTAATTTCTTTCGCGCCATCTATCGGCGAAACTACGAGAAATTCTGGAAAAAGTTAACACAGAAGTTGTGGGAAATTTGATTCTCTATAACTATGCAACAGAAGATTTTGCATTAAACATTGTTTTTTCTCAAAATCTGGAAAAAGTCGTAAAAGCTTTATGCATATTTTTTCGCGCCCTCTAGCGGAAATTCTGGAAAAAGTTTAATACAAAACTAGTAGAGAATTTTACAACTTTGCACTAAAATATTTTGCACCAAAGTGCAATTTTTTGTCCTCAACTTTGAAAAAAATAAGGCAAAAGTAGTAAAAGTTGTAGACAATTAAATTATCTAAAATCCCCCTTTTTTCGGAAATATATAGTTTTCCCAGAAAATTGGAAAACGCCGAAAACCCTCTTGTTGCTGTAGGAAAAATTTCGGTAAATTCTCCTAATTTGAAGGGACCAACTTGTTAGTCAATGAAAAATTGTTCAATACGTACATGATTTCTTTATTTACCGTTATTAAATACTTTTGGCTACGGCACTGATGGTATACAGGGTGGCAAAAAAAGATGCATATTTCCAGAATGAATTGATTGGTATTTTCAAAATTAATATATCTTGTCCGATTTTCGAGATATTTGGGAAAAATTGAAACTGGCAATTTACGTGTTATAATTAATTACCTTAATTTTTAAAGAAAAAATGGTAATTTTCACTATATTTTGCGTAAGTTGTCTAAAAGTGAAAAAAATATGCTACATAAAAAAACCATCACTTAAATAACAATAATCAAAAATTTCTGTTGTAAAATATTTAAGGGTATACAAAAAATCTAAAAAATTATGATTTTTAAAAATTTCTATCAAAAAATTAAAAGAAAACTATTAAAAATTTATAGTAATTTTATTAAATATTGCAATCAAAAAATTTCAATCAATTTGATTGAACATTGATGAAAATTTTTAAGTTTAGCAAAAATTTCAAAAAATTTCAAAAATGTCAAGAATTTTGATGAAAATTTGAGTTTTGCAAAAATTTCAATTAAAAAATTAATTTTATAAATTTCAATAATTTTGTTCAAAAATTAATAAAATTCTTTTAAAAATTTTAATACAAAAGTTTCAAGAATTTTGATAAAAATGTTTCAAGAATTTTAATCACAAATTTAAAAAAAATCTATTAAAAATTTAAAGTAATTTTATTAAATATTGCAATAAAAAAATTTCAATCAATTTGATTAAAATTTCCCAAATTTTAAGAACATTGATAAAACCTTTCAAGTTTAGCAAAAATTTAAAAAACTTTCAAAAATGTCAAGAATTTTAATGAAAACTTTTAAGTTTTGCAAAAATTTCACTTAAAAAATTTCATAAATTTCAATAACTTTGTTCAAAAAAATTCTTTTAAAAATTTTAATAAAAAAGTTTCAAGGATTTTGATAAAAAAGTTTCAAGAATTTTAATAAAAAATTTAAAAAAAATCTATTAAAAATTTAAAGTAATTTTATTGCAATCAAAAAATTTCAATCAATTTGATTAAAATTTCACAAATTTCAAGAACATTGATGAAAATTTTTCAAGTTTGGCAAAAATTTAAAAAAATTTCAAAAATGTCAAGAATTTTGCAAAAATTTCACTTAAAAAATTTCACTTAAAAAATTTCATAAATTTCAATAACTTTGTTCAAAAAAATTCTTTTAAAAATTTTAATAAAAAAGTTTCAAGGATTTTGATAAAAAAGTTTCAAGAATTTTAATAAAAGATTAAAAAAAAATCTATTGAAAATTTAAAGTAATTTAATTGCAATCAAAAAATTTCAAAAAATTTCAATCAATTTGATTTAAATTTCACAAATTTCAAGAAAATTGATGAAAATTTTTAAGTTTAGCAAAAATTTAAAAAAATTTCAAAAATGTCAAGAATTTGATGAAAACTTTTTGCAAAAATTTCAATTAAAAAATTTCATAAATTTCAATAACTTTGTTCAAAAAAATTCTTTTAAAAATTTTAATAAAAAAGTTTCAAGGATTTTGATAAAAAAGTTTCAAGAATTTTAATAAAAAATTTAAAAAAAAATCTATTGAAAATTTAAAGTAATTTTATTGCAATCAAAAAATTTCAATCAATTTGATTAAAATTTCACAAATTTCAAGAACATTGATGAAAATTTTTCAAGTTTAGCAAAAATTTAAAAAAATTTCAAAAATGTCAAGAATTTGATGAAAACTTGAGTTTTGCAAAAATTTCAATTAAAAAATTTCATAAATTTCAATAACTTTGTTCAAAAAAATTCTTTTAAAAATTTTAATAAAAAAGTTTCAAGGATTTTGATAAAAAAGTTTCAAGAATTTTAATAAAAAATTTAAAAAAAATCTATTAAAAATTTAAAGTAATTTTATTGCAATCAAAAAATTTCAATCAATTTGATTAAAATTTCACAAATTTCAAGAACATTGATGAAAATTTTTCAAGTTTAGCAAAAATTTAAAAAAATTTCAAAAATGTCAAGAATTTGATGAAAACTTGAGTTTTGCAAAAATTTCAATTAAAAAATTTCATAAATTTCAATAACTTTGTTCAAAAAAATTCTTTTAAAAATTTTAATAAAAAAGTTTCAAGGATTTTGATAAAAAAGTTTCAAGAATTTTAATAAAAAATTTAAAAAAAAATCTATTGAAAATTTAAAGTAATTTTATTGCAATCAAAAAATTTCAATCAATTTGATTAAAATTTCACAAATTTCAAGAACATTGATGAAAATTTTTCAAGTTTAGCAAAAATTTAAAAAAATTTCAAAAATGTCAAGAATTTGATGAAAACTTGAGTTTTGCAAAAATTTCAATTAAAAAATTTCATAAATTTCAATAACTTTGTTCAAAAAAATTCTTTTAAAAATTTTAATAAAAAAGTTTCAAGGATTTTGATAAAAAAGTTTCAAGAATTTTAATAAAAAATTTAAAAAAAAATCTATTGAAAATTTAAAGTAATTTTATTGCAATCAAAAAATTTCAATCAATTTGATTAAAATTTCACAAATTTCAAGAACATTGATGAAAATTTTTCAAGTTTAGCAAAAATTTAAAAAAATTTCAAAAATGTCAAGAATTTGATGAAAACTTGAGTTTTGCAAAAATTTCAATTAAAAAATTTCATAAATTTCAATAACTTTGTTCAAAAAAATTCTTTTAAAAATTTTAATAAAAAAGTTTCAAGGATTTTGATAAAAAAGTTTCAAGAATTTTAATAAAAAATTTAAAAAAAATCTATTAAAAATTTAAAGTAATTTTATTGCAATCAAAAAATTTCAATCAATTTGATTAAAATTTCACAAATTTCAAGAACATTGATGAAAATTTTTCAAGTTTGGCAAAAATTTAAAAAAATTTCAAAAATGTCAAGAATTTTGCAAAAATTTCACTTAAAAAATTTCACTTAAAAAATTTCATAAATTTCAATAACTTTGTTCAAAAAAATTCTTTTAAAAATTTTAATAAAAAAGTTTCAAGGATTTTGATAAAAAAGTTTCAAGAATTTTAATAAAAGATTAAAAAAAAATCTATTGAAAATTTAAAGTAATTTAATTGCAATCAAAAAATTTCAAAAAATTTCAATCAATTTGATTTAAATTTCACAAATTTCAAGAAAATTGATGAAAATTTTTAAGTTTAGCAAAAATTTAAAAAAATTTCAAAAATGTCAAGAATTTGATGAAAACTTTTTGCAAAAATTTCAATTAAAAAATTTCATAAATTTCAATAACTTTGTTCAAAAAAATTCTTTTAAAAATTTTAATAAAAAAGTTTCAAGGATTTTGATAAAAAAGTTTCAAGAATTTTAATAAAAAATTTAAAAAAAAATCTATTGAAAATTTAAAGTAATTTTATTGCAATCAAAAAATTTCAATCAATTTGATTAAAATTTCACAAATTTCAAGAACATTGATGAGAATTTTTGAGTTTAGCAAAAATTTAAAAAAATTTCAAAAATGTCAAGAATTTGATGAAAACTTGAGTTTTGCAAAAATTTCAATTAAAAAATTTCATAAATTTCAATAACTTTGTTCAAAAAAATTCTTTTAAAAATTTTAATAAAAAAGTTTCAAGGATTTTGATAAAAAAGTTTCAAGAATTTTAATAAAAGATTTAAAAAAAATCTATTAAAAATTTAAAGTAATTTTATTGCAATCAAAAAATTTCAATCAATTTGATTAAAATTTCACAAATTTTAAGAACATTGATGAGAATTTTTGAGTTTAGCAAAAATTTAAAAAAATTTCAAAAATGTCAAGAATTTTGATGAAAACTTTTAAGTTTTGCAAAAATTTCACTTAAAAAATTTCATAAATTTCAATAACTTTGTTCAAAAAAATTCTTTTAACAATTTTAATAAAAAAGTTTCAAGGATATTGATAAAAAAGTTTCAAGAATTTTAATAAAAAATTTAAAAAAAAATCTATTAAAAATTTAAAGTAATTTTATTGCAATCAAAAAATTTCAATTTGATTTAAATTTCACAAATTTCAAGAACATTGATGAAAATTTTTCAAGTTTAGCAAAAATTTAAAAAAGTTTCAAAAATGTCAAGAATTTTGATGAAAACTTTTTGCAAAAATTTCAATTAAATATTTTAATAAAAATGTTTCAAGAATTTTGATAAAAAATTTGAAGAATTTTGAATAAAAATTAAAAAAAATAATGATTTTTAAAAATTTTTATCAAAAATTTAAAAAATTTCTATCAAAAATTTAAAAAATTTCTATCAAAAATTTAAAAAATTCCCATCAAAAATTTAAAAATTTCTATCAAAGATTTAAAAAAAGAATTTTGATAAAAAATTTCAAGAATTTTAAATCAAAAATTAAAAAAAAATCCATCAAAAATTTATGTAATTTTGTTAAATATTGCAATCAAAAAATTTCAATCAATTTTATTAAAATTTCACAAATTTCAAGAATTTTGATCAAAAATGTCAAGAACTTCGATGAAAACTTTTAAAAAGTTTGCAAAAATTTCATAAATTTTGTTGAAAAATTAAAAAAATTCTTTTAATAATTTTAATAAAAAATTTCAAGAATTTTGATAAAAAATTTCAAGAATTTTGATAAAAAATTTCAAGAATTTTGAATCAAAAATTAAAAAAATAATATTGATTTTCAAAAAATTCTATCAAAAATTTAAAAAATTTCTATCAAAAATTTAAAAGCAATTTTATTAAATATTGCAATCAAAAAATTTCAATCAATTTGATTGAACATTGATGAAAATTTTTAAGTTTAGCAAAAATTTCAAAAAATTTCAAAAATGTCAAGAATTTTGATGAAAATTTGAGTTTTGCAAAAATTTCAATTAAAAAATTAATTTCATAAATTTCAATAATTTTGTTCAAAAATTAATAAAATTCTTTTAAAAATTTTAATACAAAAGTTTCAAGAATTTTGATAAAAATGTTTCAAGAATTTTAATCACAAATTTAAAAAAAATCTATTAAAAATTTAAAGTAATTTTATTAAATATTGCAATAAAAAAATTTCAATCAATTTGATTAAAATTTCCCAAATTTTAAGAACATTGATAAAACCTTTCAAGTTTAGCAAAAATTTAAAAAACTTTCAAAAATGTCAAGAATTTTAATGAAAACTTTTAAGTTTTGCAAAAATTTCACTTAAAAAATTTCATAAATTTCAATAACTTTGTTCAAAAAAATTCTTTTAAAAATTTTAATAAAAAAGTTTCAAGGATTTTGATAAAAAAGTTTCAAGAATTTTAATAAAAAATTTAAAAAAAATCTATTAAAAATTTAAAGTAATTTTATTGCAATCAAAAAATTTCAATCAATTTGATTAAAATTTCACAAATTTCAAGAACATTGATGAAAATTTTTCAAGTTTGGCAAAAATTTAAAAAAATTTCAAAAATGTCAAGAATTTTGCAAAAATTTCACTTAAAAAATTTCACTTAAAAAATTTCATAAATTTCAATAACTTTGTTCAAAAAAATTCTTTTAAAAATTTTAATAAAAAAGTTTCAAGGATTTTGATAAAAAAGTTTCAAGAATTTTAATAAAAGATTAAAAAAAAATCTATTGAAAATTTAAAGTAATTTAATTGCAATCAAAAAATTTCAAAAAATTTCAATCAATTTGATTTAAATTTCACAAATTTCAAGAAAATTGATGAAAATTTTTAAGTTTAGCAAAAATTTAAAAAAATTTCAAAAATGTCAAGAATTTGATGAAAACTTTTTGCAAAAATTTCAATTAAAAAATTTCATAAATTTCAATAACTTTGTTCAAAAAAATTCTTTTAAAAATTTTAATAAAAAAGTTTCAAGGATTTTGATAAAAAAGTTTCAAGAATTTTAATAAAAAATTTAAAAAAAAATCTATTGAAAATTTAAAGTAATTTTATTGCAATCAAAAAATTTCAATCAATTTGATTAAAATTTCACAAATTTCAAGAACATTGATGAGAATTTTTGAGTTTAGCAAAAATTTAAAAAAATTTCAAAAATGTCAAGAATTTGATGAAAACTTGAGTTTTGCAAAAATTTCAATTAAAAAATTTCATAAATTTCAATAACTTTGTTCAAAAAAATTCTTTTAAAAATTTTAATAAAAAAGTTTCAAGGATTTTGATAAAAAAGTTTCAAGAATTTTAATAAAAGATTTAAAAAAAATCTATTAAAAATTTAAAGTAATTTTATTGCAATCAAAAAATTTCAATCAATTTGATTAAAATTTCACAAATTTTAAGAACATTGATGAGAATTTTTGAGTTTAGCAAAAATTTAAAAAAATTTCAAAAATGTCAAGAATTTTGATGAAAACTTTTAAGTTTTGCAAAAATTTCACTTAAAAAATTTCATAAATTTCAATAACTTTGTTCAAAAAAATTCTTTTAACAATTTTAATAAAAAAGTTTCAAGGATATTGATAAAAAAGTTTCAAGAATTTTAATAAAAAATTTAAAAAAAAATCTATTAAAAATTTAAAGTAATTTTATTGCAATCAAAAAATTTCAATTTGATTTAAATTTCACAAATTTCAAGAACATTGATGAAAATTTTTCAAGTTTAGCAAAAATTTAAAAAAGTTTCAAAAATGTCAAGAATTTTGATGAAAACTTTTTGCAAAAATTTCAATTAAATATTTTAATAAAAATGTTTCAAGAATTTTGATAAAAAATTTGAAGAATTTTGAATAAAAATTAAAAAAAATAATGATTTTTAAAAATTTTTATCAAAAATTTAAAAAATTTCTATCAAAAATTTAAAAAATTTCTATCAAAAATTTAAAAAATTCCCATCAAAAATTTAAAAATTTCTATCAAAGATTTAAAAAAAGAATTTTGATAAAAAATTTCAAGAATTTTAAATCAAAAATTAAAAAAAAATCCATCAAAAATTTATGTAATTTTGTTAAATATTGCAATCAAAAAATTTCAATCAATTTTATTAAAATTTCACAAATTTCAAGAATTTTGATCAAAAATGTCAAGAACTTCGATGAAAACTTTTAAAAAGTTTGCAAAAATTTCATAAATTTTGTTGAAAAATTAAAAAAATTCTTTTAATAATTTTAATAAAAAATTTCAAGAATTTTGATAAAAAATTTCAAGAATTTTGATAAAAAATTTCAAGAATTTTGAATCAAAAATTAAAAAAATAATATTGATTTTCAAAAAATTCTATCAAAAATTTAAAAAATTTCTATCAAAAATTTAAAAGCAATTTTATTAAATATTGCAATCAAAAAATTTCAATCAATTTGATTGAACATTGATGAAAATTTTTAAGTTTAGCAAAAATTTCAAAAAATTTCAAAAATGTCAAGAATTTTGATGAAAATTTGAGTTTTGCAAAAATTTCAATTAAAAAATTAATTTCATAAATTTCAATAATTTTGTTCAAAAATTAATAAAATTCTTTTAAAAATTTTAATACAAAAGTTTCAAGAATTTTGATAAAAATGTTTCAAGAATTTTAATCACAAATTTAAAAAAAATCTATTAAAAATTTAAAGTAATTTTATTAAATATTGCAATAAAAAAATTTCAATCAATTTGATTAAAATTTCCCAAATTTTAAGAACATTGATAAAACCTTTCAAGTTTAGCAAAAATTTAAAAAACTTTCAAAAATGTCAAGAATTTTAATGAAAACTTTTAAGTTTTGCAAAAATTTCACTTAAAAAATTTCATAAATTTCAATAACTTTGTTCAAAAAAATTCTTTTAAAAATTTTAATAAAAAAGTTTCAAGGATTTTGATAAAAAAGTTTCAAGAATTTTAATAAAAAATTTAAAAAAAATCTATTAAAAATTTAAAGTAATTTTATTGCAATCAAAAAATTTCAATCAATTTGATTAAAATTTCACAAATTTCAAGAACATTGATGAAAATTTTTCAAGTTTGGCAAAAATTTAAAAAAATTTCAAAAATGTCAAGAATTTTGCAAAAATTTCACTTAAAAAATTTCACTTAAAAAATTTCATAAATTTCAATAACTTTGTTCAAAAAAATTCTTTTAAAAATTTTAATAAAAAAGTTTCAAGGATTTTGATAAAAAAGTTTCAAGAATTTTAATAAAAGATTAAAAAAAAATCTATTGAAAATTTAAAGTAATTTAATTGCAATCAAAAAATTTCAAAAAATTTCAATCAATTTGATTTAAATTTCACAAATTTCAAGAAAATTGATGAAAATTTTTAAGTTTAGCAAAAATTTAAAAAAATTTCAAAAATGTCAAGAATTTGATGAAAACTTTTTGCAAAAATTTCAATTAAAAAATTTCATAAATTTCAATAACTTTGTTCAAAAAAATTCTTTTAAAAATTTTAATAAAAAAGTTTCAAGGATTTTGATAAAAAAGTTTCAAGAATTTTAATAAAAAATTTAAAAAAAAATCTATTGAAAATTTAAAGTAATTTTATTGCAATCAAAAAATTTCAATCAATTTGATTAAAATTTCACAAATTTCAAGAACATTGATGAAAATTTTTCAAGTTTAGCAAAAATTTAAAAAAATTTCAAAAATGTCAAGAATTTTGCAAAAATTTCACTTAAAAAATTTCACTTAAAAAATTTCATAAATTTCAATAACTTTGTTCAAAAAAATTCTTTTAAAAATTTTAATAAAAAAGTTTCAAGGATTTTGATAAAAAAGTTTCAAGAATTTTAATAAAAGATTAAAAAAAAATCTATTGAAAATTTAAAGTAATTTAATTGCAATCAAAAAATTTCAAAAAATTTCAATCAATTTGATTTAAATTTCACAAATTTCAAGAAAATTGATGAAAATTTTTAAGTTTAGCAAAAATTTAAAAAAATTTCAAAAATGTCAAGAATTTGATGAAAACTTTTTGCAAAAATTTCAATTAAAAAATTTCATAAATTTCAATAACTTTGTTCAAAAAAATTCTTTTAAAAATTTTAATAAAAAAGTTTCAAGGATTTTGATAAAAAAGTTTCAAGAATTTTAATAAAAAATTTTAAAAAAATCTATTAAAAATTTAAAGTAATTTTATTAAATATTGCAATCAAAAAATTTCAATCGATTTGATTAAAATTTCACAAATTTCAAGAAAATTGATGAAAATTTTTCAAGTTTGGCAAAAATTTAAAAAAGTTTCAAAAATGTCAAGAATTTTGATGAAAACTTTTTGCAAAAATTTCAATTAAATATTTTAATAAAAATGTTTCAAGAATTTTGATAAAAAATTTGAAGAATTTTGAATAAAAATTAAAAAAAATGATTTTTAAAAATTTTTATCAAAAATTTAAAAAATTTCTATCAAAAATTTAAAAATTTCTATCATAGATTTAAAAAAAGAATTTTGATAAAAAATTTCAAGAATTTTAAATCAAAAATTAAAAAAAAATCCATCAAAAATTTAGGTAATTTTGTTAAATATTGCCATCAAAAAATTTCAACCACTTTTATTAAAATTTTATAAATTCCAAGAATTTTGATCAAAAATGTCAAAAACTTTGATGAAAACTTTTAAAAAGTTTGCAAAAATTTCAATTAAAAAATTTCATAAATTTTGTTGAAAAATTAAAAAAATTCTTTTAATAATTTTTATAAAACATTTCAAGAATTTTGATAAAAAATTTCAAGAATTTTGAATCAAAAATTAAAAAAATAATAGTGATTTTCAAAAATTTCTATCAAAAATTTAAAAAATTTCTATCAAAAACTTAAAAAATTTCTATCAAAAATTAAAAAAATTTCTATCAAAGATTTTAAAAAATCTTATTAAATATTACAATCAAAAAAATTCAATCAATTTGATTAAAATTTCACAAATTTCAAGAACTTTGATGAAAACTTTCAAGTTTAGCAAAAATTTAAAAAATTCCACAAATTTCAAGAATTTTGATCAAAAATGTCGAGAACTTTGCAAAAAATTCACTTTCAAGAATTTTGATGAAATATTTTAAAATTTTTTTTACATAATTTAATGCTGATCCTAAAGAAGTAATCCTTGCTTTTTTCCTATTTTATGTGTGAAAATATTCATTTTTCCTGTTTTTTTTCAAGTTTTCCTGTATGGAAAAATGCATGCTCGATTTTTTTCTCAATTTATGTGTTAAAAAGGCATTTTAGCTGTTTTTTTCTCGTTTTTTATGTGGAAAAATGTATTCTTGCTTTTTTACCAATTCATGTGTGAAAAATATATTTCTCTTTTTTCTAGTTTTTCGTGTAGAAAAATACATTGTTTTCTTTTTAAATTTGTGTGAGATAAGATGCACTTTGCTTTTGTTTTTTTTTTCAAATTAGTGTAATAAAAAATATGCTGTTTTTTCCAATTTTTATGTAGAAAATCCATTATTTGCTTTTTTCCAAATGTATGTGTAAAAAAACGCATTGTTGCTGTTTTTTTTCTAGTTTTTTATGCATTTTTGCTTATATTCCAATTTATATGTAAAAAAATGCATTTTCGCTTTTTTCCACATTCGTCTGTGAAAAAATACTGCTGAATTTTTTTCTAGTTTTTTTTGTGGAAAAATGTATTTTTTATTTTTATTTTTTCAAATTCGTGTACAAGAAAACGCATTCTTGCTTCTATTGTTTTTTTTTTTTAATTTTTATGAAAAAAATGTACTCATTATGTTTTTTCCAATTCGAGTGTGGAAAAAATGTATTGTGAACGAGCTAAAAAGGTTTTTCGAGAATGACGAAATTCATATTTTAAGATCCACTGAGACGATTAAGACCATTTAGTCTGTCTGTCTGTGTGTCTGTTTGTGTATTTGTCTGTGTGTATGCTTCCACGATAGAGCCAACACGTTTAATCCGATTGAGCTGAAATTTGGTATATGGGTTTGGGTTATCCATCGGAAAAACCCATTAGTTTTTGTACGAGTACTTTATGAATTGTACGGTCCAGTTCTATTTTCACTGTAATTTTTTATTGAATAAAATAAAATATGTTTTCGCCACCTTGTATACTTATTTCATATGAAAATATACGCCAAAAATATTGTAATGAACTAATTAACGCAATGCTTAGATTTTAGTTATTCCATTTAATTCTTGACGAACTATATGAAGAATTTTTAGATGAAGATGATGAGTTTATACGGTCAAGGTCGAGGCTACTTCTTAGAGGTCACATCGTGTTAGTTATCATCTTTCACGGAATGAACGTGACTTTGATGGAGAGCCACAGATATTAACTTTTATTATATATTATGTGGGTCCTTTTTTTTCTTTTCTATTTCGGTACTTTTTTTTTCTTTATAAGAACCAGTGAAAATAATAATCGTGGGAAATTTTAAAAATGGAAATTATTTAGTTGATATCGAGGAATTTATATTTGTATTTGCCATCGACCCACGCGATTCTTGTCTTTTAACACAATCCAAATTTACATCCAAAAAAAGAATAAAAAAAAGTGGCATTTCTGAAAGTTATTTACAGTTTCCCGTCTTTGGTGTGGAGGTCGAATAAAAAAAAAATCATTTGTCAGTACCATTAGTCACATTGTTTATTCGGGTCATTTCGATTTACGATTTTGAATTAAAATTATGAAATTGTCATCAAATTTTTATTGGTTTATAAATAATAAAACTTATTGTCTTATAGATTCCAATAAACCATTATTCCTATAATAAATAAGTAAGAGTAATTTTATAACGTGACATATGTTGTCACTTTACTTAAGACGCCAATAATAAATGTCATTTATCTTTTTTCCTATTTCCACATAAAATGAGCCGTTTCCTGTTCTACAAATAACCGAGCGCTTTCAATTAAGAAATTTCAAAAAAAAATTGAAAAAAAAAACTACCTGGGCTACGTTTACACATATTGATAAGAAAAACAGTCTGAACGTTTAAGTTGACTTAATTATGTTTTTTGTACGCAAGAAGGCTCTAGATTGACTCTATCCAATATTTATTTTTTCTTAAAATGACATACGTCAGGTTGACTAGTAATTCCACACCAGGTAAATTGCACACTATCAAAATTTAATATCTTAATCTTACAGGTAATTTACACATCAGCCAATAGGAAAATATTTGAAATGAAATTAGCTTTAAAAAAAAATTGATAAATTTAAATATAAGAACACTATGAATTAACGTACAAAAAATACATACATTATGCATAATACAAAGAACCCCGCACAAACCTTATGGGAATTGGCTCCCGATCAAATTGGCTGAAATTTGGATATGTTGTTCGTTTCGGCATCTGGAACAAAAGTCTCAATGGGCACAAAGCTCAATTTTGCTTATTTTGGCTCCTACGGAGCTCCAAAGCCACGGATTTACCATTATTTACTACTAGGGCCGGTTCTACAATACCAGAATAAAGTCTGGTATAACTATTCTCCGGATAACTTATACCAAGATTTGTTCCGAGTATATAAATACTGTCAACTCGCTGTCAAACAACAAGCAAATCAAAATTGATCAAATCTACATGTAAATATATGTTTTTGAGGTTGCTGAGTTCAAAACTGATGTCAAAAAGATGATATTGACAGTTGACAGCTGTCAATTAACTGTCAAACAACAAGCAATAATCTGTCTTAACACATTATCATGCACAGTCAAATATTTAATTAACGATAGTACTCAACTGTCAATATCGTCTTTTTGGCATCAGATTAGAGTTAGGCAACCTTAAAGACATATGCTTACATGTTAATTTTATCAATTTCGAGGTTATATGCTGTTTGACAGTTATTTGACAGCTGTCAACGGTCAATATCTATTTTTTAACATCAGATTTGAACTCGGCAAGCTCAAAAACATATATCTACATATGGATTTTGTCAATTTCTACCACAGATAGTAGATATGGAATACTATTTTCTTCTACTATATACAAGGGTAAGAGTCATCCCGACTTTTCCCGTTAAAGTAATCAACTAATTTCAAAATCAACTGCTGTTTTTTCTCACACCACGAGATTTTTTAACTCATTAATCTGAGCTTAAAATCGTATCAATAGACACTAACAATATTGATGGATTAGTGGTAGAATTTGTGCAGATTTAGTGATAGAATTTGTGCAGATTTAGTGATTTTTTTTTCGCCTGTTAGAATATTGTTTCTATGGTTGCAAACCTGCCTTTTATATCAATGCTTTTGTTTTATGTCATTGGTAAAATGTTAGTAGTCTGTTTTAGTTTTTGATCTATGGTTAAGTTGTAAGTTGTCAGTTGTCAGTTGAGTTAATGATGATTGTTGAGCCACGTTTATTTTAATGTACTTTTCTCAAACTTGTTATATGACTTATATTAAATAATATTAAAAACTCTTTTGCTCTTTTTCCACTTTAATAACCTAACATCGCCAACCTAGCTGGCTGGGGATTGTCAAAAAGTTAAAAGAAATATTGGATAGACTATAGGAGACGTGTCGTTTAATTTTAGTTAAACAGAATACTGTTGAAATAACATATAGATCTGAAAATCCTTCGCTAATGCTCACTAGATGGTATGCTCAAAAAAAAAATTCTCGTTTGAAATTGTTTTTGTCTGCGTTACTGCCTAATAGTGTTGTTTTTGTTGTTAACAGATTAAAAAGTAAATCGAAAACTCACTTGAAATAATAGAAATCCAAACGACAGTGCTTGTGTTGTAAAATTTAATATAATAATAATTAAGAAACTTTTATTACAAATTTAATTAACTTTGCCTCTATTTGGAAAGATTTGCTAAGCTCTGGACATCGGCAAAATAATAAATAAATAGAAAATTCTCAAAAATATTTCAACTGAGAAATTAATATTTTAATGTTGCTAGCACCACCTGGTATACAGGATATTAATGAAGTTTCAAAATATAGCGTTTTGTTTATTGTACATGGAACTGTTCCATGATATATTCTCTCTTTTATTATTGCTGAAAAAACAGTGACAGACTGACCACGATGCTGAGAAATTGAGTAACGCAAAAGAACTGGAATTTCGCACACGTTTATTGGATGTTTAGTATTGCCAGGTTGGTGTACCTGTAATTTACCCCGTCTTAATTTCATAATTTCTACTTTTATAATTGACGTCCCATCATGACAAGGATGGGAAGGGAGGCTCCAAAAAGATGCAAAAAGTGCAAAACAATTTCAATGATCAGTATTAGCCTCATTACGGACAGGGTGTGGTGTATAAATTTCAGATAGCCCCACGTTGTGAAGCCATTTGTAATTAATTGATTTTCTTATTTACCTCAATTTAGGGTGGGTTCTATAACTTCTAAAAAAATAATAAACATTACAAATTATAAAAAAATTTAAATTTTGTATATGTCCTTTTATTCCACTTCCACTTCCTGTCCAATCTCCTGCGAAAATTTCCTCTCTCTATCTTCTCTCTACCTCGACTATTTTTTTTTAATCACTATCTTGTAATTTACTTATTAATTATTCAGCAAAATTTTCTTTTAATATTCTTTCCAAAATTTAACTTATTCTATTAAATTATTATACAAATAATAATCATTCATATTATAATAATAATATAATAATTATAAGAATAAGATTCTTTTTATTGTTGATTTTATATATTTTATAAACTAATTACTATTAATAAATTCTTAAAAATTAACAATAACCTCTGTTTATAAAATTCAAAACTCATAAAAATTATTTATGATATCTAATATTTTAACAATTAAAAAATTCATTCATTACAATATATATAATTCCATCTACACTTTTAAATTTAATCACGAACCGACAACACTCAATTGGTTATAAGCATTCCGATATTTAACGAATTTTAAAAAGCAAAAACAAAATCACGATAACAACTTCCTAGTACTGTTGCAAGATTCACGAAATTTAACTCGACTTCAAATAAATTTAGCACCGAAGTTAACTTAATCATACGCATAACCTCAATAAGGTATTTTGCACCATGTAAGAAAAAAATCAAGAAATTGGTATCGATTTTGTAAAAAGGAAACGAGAAATGTTGATTTTTATTCATAAAAATGCAATATAAATTTAATAATGCAGTTTTAATAATCATTTTTTTTAACTAAAAATCGCTCTCAAGAGAGTTCAATTTTTTGGTGCTATAAGGCGAAGGTTTAAATTTGAGAAAAAAATGGTTACGTTATTTGAACGAGAATTTACTGTGGTTAAGTGTATAAATAAGAAAACGCAAGGGACACTATCAAAATTTAAAAAGAATATTTGCAGTTAGGGAGCGAGCGAAGCGATTTCCCCTGTATTGTGTGTATCCGTCCGCCCAAAAAATGCTGAAAATTGGAAAAAATAGGAAACAATATGAAAAAATATGGAAAAAAACTGAAAAAACAGGTAAAAGTAGAAAAATAGGAAAAACCAGAAAAAATAGGAAAAAATAGAAAATAACTGGAAAAAATAGGAGTAAATAGGAAAATTAAAGAACAATATGGATAAACGGGGAAAACAGGAAAAAATAGGAAAAAAGAAAAAAAAGAAAAAAATAGAAAAATATATTTATTTCAGTATTTTTTCATCGACTCGTTGCCTTTTTAGGTTTAAAATCGTGATAAAATATTATTGAAAAAAAGTTTATTTTTTTTAAATGATTAAGTTAAGTGTGTATAATTTTTGTACGCCCCTTGTAGCTTATCTTTTTTTCAAGTCTTCAACTGTTTTTTAAAGTGGTATAACGGTAAGTATGTAACGAGTATTTACATTTACACACACAATAAAAGTTGATTTTAATGAATATTCACCGTTGAATGTATGATATCATTTTATCATTCTAAAAGATCTTTCAATGCTAAGTTAATTAAATTACACCAAAAATGGAAATATTATGCAGTTATTTTGATTGAAAAAAACAAATATATTGACTTAAAGTTAATTAACTGTTTAATGTACTTACAAATTTTTCATCCAGGAAAAATTGAACAGTAAAGTTAGAGAAATAATTCAAATGGTACTAAATCTGGTGAGTGAATGGATAGATGAAGAGGGCCTAAACATTAACAGAGCTTTGAGTAACGAAAATAAAACGTTACTTTGCAGTAACGCTTTACTAAATATAACTTACTAGTAATTACATTACTTTTTAAAGTGGGCGAAAAGTAACGGTAATTGCGTTACTTTGTAAAAGTAACGCGTTACTAAAAAGTAACGCGTTACTTTAAAACTAAGGTTTTTCTCTTTTGTTTCTGCTGCTGGATGTGAAATAATGTTTTTATTTTTGTAACGCGTTACTAAAAAGTAACGCGTTACTTTAAAACTAAGGTTTTTCTCTTTTGTTTCTGCTGCTGGATGTGAAATAATGTTTTTATTTTTTAAACGCGTTACTAAAAAGTAACGCTTTACTTTAAAACTAAGGTTTTTCTCTTTTATTTCTGCTGTTGGATGTGAAATAATGTTTTTATTTTTGTTTGTACCCCGCCGATTTGGCGCGCCAATGTGTTCTGGATAGCATTTTAAAAAATCAAGCAGCTTACTCATACAACTGTTATTTGAAAATTTTGTATGTATGTGCATCAATGACGGCGAAAAGGTGAGATGGACAATAAAAGAACGAGAAGACATGGAACAAGAAGAATATATAGAAAAGTAACGCGTTACTTTTGGAAAGTAACTAATAAATCGTTATTTATAAAAAATGTAACGGTAACCTTTATCTAACGCGTTACTTTTTAGCAAAAGTAACTGTAAAGTAACGCGTTACTTTTTTTTAGTAACGCTCTTTTTTTTAGTAACGCTCCAGCTCTGAATATTATTAAGTTAAAGGTACTAGGCTGACTAACCCTCCAAGGGTCTTACATCCAGCTGTCAGGAGTGGGGGCAAATATCTCGGGGTTATTTTAGACTAGAAACTTAACTGGAACCAATAACTGGCAAGAGTAAAGAAGAAAGCGGAGACGACACTAATGGTAGCCAGACGAGTTCATGGAAAAACATGGGGGCTTGGTATGATGGACAAAAACAGCCGCGGCTGAGTTGAGCAAAGTACAAAGACTTGCCTGCCTCAGCATAAAGGAATCTATGAAAACAACATCAACAGCAGCCATGGAAGCTCTGCTGAACCTTTTCCCGATTGATATAACAATCGTGGTGAAGGCAAGAATGGGACTTTCAAGGCTTCAAAACGGGAGCAATGATTCGGATCACGACAAGATAAAGGAACTTGTGGGAAGTAACATTTTTTAAGGACCACACAACTCCTATGTACTTTTTCAACACTAACTTCGAGGTGAACATGTAAGAGCGCAGGAAATTTACAGATGACAACATCAAGGGTAAATCTGGAGAAAGGATCTGGTATACAGACGGATCCAAAACCAGTGAAGGAACTGGTGCTGGAATCTACAGAGAAAGGAGAAACTCCCAACTGAGCAACCCACTGGAAATACATTTGTCAAGCGGAATTTTACGCAATCTTGCAATGCGCGAGAAAATATCAAAATATGTACAAAGAGCGTCATTATGAACCCAAAAATGACATCAAGACTGATATGGAAATGTCAAGAAGAACTCAATGTCCTATCAGAAGATAACAAAATAACGTTGACGTGGGATCCAGGACATATGACATTGAGGGCAACGAAAAAGTTGATGAATTAACCAGAAAAGGTTTATTAACTCCATATGTGTGCCCAGAACCCACACTCAGAATCACAAAATCTGCTATCCGAGGATGCATACGAGATTGGCTCAAACGAAAACAAGGAGAAAGATGGAATAAATGTACCACGGGAAAACATTTATTAAAGAACCATCGAAACAAGAAAACTGAACTCAAAGTGAATAGGAATTAAGCTAGAATTATAACGGGCCTCCTCACAGTCAAATGAGAGGACACCTGCATAAAATGGGGCTAACTCCTGAAGAATACAACATCTAACCGGTATAGACTAATGCAGTTGACTAGAGTTACGGAGTGGGTGCTGTAGAACAAAATCGGAATACACAAAAAGGCTAAGCTGAGGTGCCGCTGGTAAAAAAAAGACCGGCATCCGGGAAAAAAATCATCAATAAGCTATCACATTATTATTCACTAGTGAATAATGATAAGTTGCGTCGTTGCGTCAACTGCTTTTATATACACCTCATGCTCCCCTCCCTCAACACGTTTAACGGTTGTATGTGTTCGTATTTGCCGAGTACCAGGCCGAGGCCAAAGTCAAGGTCACCTCAAGTTCATGTTAAGGTCACGTCATGGTCATGCCAAAAAAAAATTTGAATGTCGACTCTCAATTTCCACGAAATATTATGTTATACTTTTCAATTAATGAAAAATAATGATATTTAAAGAACTTAATTTAATTATCCAAAGTTTTTATTTTATTTATAATTATTTTAAATTAAATCGTAATCATATTTTTCGTATTTTTTTTTAAATGTTGATTAACATGAAATAGTATTTCATTTCTTTTTTAATAAAAAAAAAATGTTAAATATTATACTTTTTCTACCACTATAACAATAAATACTAAGATGAAGTAGGTAATAAAATTCTTAAGTTGAGTACCACATAAAATTTATTATAGATGAAATGAAGGGGATTGGCAACTAGTTTCGGCAAACTGCCATCATCACGCAAGCATTAAAATGTAAGCATTGATATTACTTAATGTATACGTTTTAGTATTAAATTATGTACTAGAGGTAAGGAGAAGTGAAATTAAGAGAAGTTATAGTGCAAGAAATGAGGGGCTAAAAGGTGTTAATTTCCCTTCATTTCACTTCCCCTTACATCTAGTGCGCGCACATTTTCTACATAATTTAATATTAAAACGTATACATTAAGTAATATCAATGCTCACATTTTAATGCTGATCTGATGATGGCAATTTTGCTGAAACTAATTGCCAACCGCCTTTTGATCTATAATAAATTGTATGTGGTACTCGACTTAGAGTTTTGTTACCTACTTCATCAGTAGACCACATTTAAGATAATGGATAACCTTTTGGATTTAAATACTAAGATGCTAGTATGGAGAAAGAACTTTGTTTACAAAATATTAAGTGACATTACAGAGCCACCTTAGTATTCGGTTCGTAAATAGTGTATAGTAAATTTCAAGAAATTTTACGTATTGTAGACCGCTAATCTAATAATTTTAAAATCTTTTAATTATACAATTATTTCCAGTTGTTATAAAATCTTTGTAAAATTTTTACGCCAATGAAACGTTCAAGAATTTACTGCACACTATTTACGTACCGAATTATACTTAGTATGATCCCAGAGAGTTATAATAACTCACTACCTTTGTATTCGGTACTTAAATATACATTCAATTTCAAAAATCTCGTCTCGGTCTCGTTAGTTGAGAAAAAAATAAGTTTCGTTTCAGTCTCGGTCTCGTCTCGTAAACGTTTGTCTCGTCTCGTCTCGTCAAATCTCGTTATTGCTAGAACTTATTTCTAAGATAGTACAAAATGAGGTAATTATTAATTCTACTGTAATTTATAAATCCGTGATTATTTATTTATTTTTGTTTTTATTTGGACGTTACTATAGTTATTTTCCTAACAAGTGCGGAAAGTTATACTTTTCCGCACACAATTGCAGTTGCCCGAACGACGCGAAGCGGAGTTCGGGCATGCAATTAAGTGGGGAAAAGATACTCTACGCAAGTGTTAGGAACAATATTTTTTCTACAAGCGCCTAGAATTAAAAAAAAAATTTTAGCAAAAACAATCATTAATGTTGAATTGAAAATTTTATTTAAAATGTTTTATTCTGCACACATATCTTCAAACTTTAACAACAAATGTAGTTTCTAGGTACCCTTTAGGTACCAAAGATTTAACTGGGTCGTAAAATTTTATTACTCTCAAACTGTTTGGAAGTCCTAAAAAATTCGAAACACTTTGGGTGAGTTCGGATTGACGCTCGGATTGATCAGAGCATATATTTTACGTTTTAGTAGAAACCCTGAGTTTGACCGTTAGCGTTCGAGCAATCACATATCGAGTAATTCGAGAAAGCTCTGTTTTCTCCGAATTAAGTGGATATGTGACGCGAATTGACACTGAGCCTTAACCTCACTTTTTGAATTAATTTGTTGTTATCACGACGCGTCGTTTCCCCAAAATTTATAAATTCGTTTTTATTAGGAAATTTTTCTTTTACTATTTACTATGGATATGGTAGTATCCACTATAAATGGCCTATGTGGTATTTGCTTACATAACTGGACCATTAACAGATATTCAAAACCATTTTCTATTAGAACATGTTGATCCAGAAGAGCAAGCTGAAACCATACTCTCTGTTGAAACTTCGGAATCCAATTCAGGACCTGGAATAGTAGATTCTGTAACAAGGTTAGAATGAAAAATTCGACACGAGTGGAAAATTCCGAACGCGAGCGAAAGCGAGTGTGAGGAACCACGAGGAACCATACATTCAGTAATGGTCGTGGAGAAAAGGTAATTATTGCCCAACAGTCTCCCATTTATAGTATTTGAAAGATATAAAACAGAAGCAAGTAATTCCAAGAAGTGCAATTAGTAATTGCTTTTCCAAAGTTGTTTCTGGGTATCCAGAGTTTTGTAATCGCATTAGGCATGTTCTGCAATTTTCAAATGTTGTAGAGTTAAGGCGAAAATGATACTAAAATTGCTGATCAGTAAAATTTTTAACAGTTTATTAAACAAAATTGCAAATTTTGATAGTAATTTCTGTTTCTTCTTCATCACTATCATCATAAAAACCATATTTACCTCAAAATGTAGGGGAAGAAGTCTGTTTATTATCATTTTTTAAAATTTAAATATAAATAGTTTTTCGAGGTTATAAATTGTTTATCTTGAGCGTTCTGCTTTAACTCTGTTATGGCGTCACGTTCTCTTTATCTACCCCGCTCGCTCTACCGAACGTCAATCCGAACTTACCAATTGATAGTGTCATTTTATATAAAATAAAATGTTTCACAGATGGTTACCAGATTTTAGATTTCGTAAATTTATCGTAACCCATGCAGACCTTTTTTTATTATAAAATGTTTTTACTGCTTGTTAGTTTATTTTTCTTGGAAATTCAGAAACAAATTTTAAAGAAATATGAACGAGTATCTGGCCGTATGTGGTCTCGGTATCGCCTAAACTTAACTCACACTTCCCGGGATGCTCACTTAACCAAAGTCAAGAGAACGGAACTGTGGTGACCCAAGTAGCCAGGGTCACAAAGCAGGACTGGGCCTTGGCAAACAAGTTGTAAACAGAACCAAACTTGCATGGGCTCTGAGAAGTTTTCAGCCATACAAGACAGCTGGACCGGATTTCATATTTCCAGCCCTTCTTCAGAAGGGACTAGATGAGCTTGAAGGCCCGCTGTGCCAACTACTCCGTGCCAGCTTGGCACTGGGGTATGTACCAGAAAAATGGAGGTCTACAAGAGTTGTCTTCATACCCAAACCGGGTAAAGCGTGCTACGCAGAAGTCAAATCTTATAGACCTATCAGCCTGACATCATTCGTTCTGAAAACCTTAGAAAAGATGATTGACAGATACATAAGGGACGAGGTATTGGTAGACTACCCGATACATCGAAACCAATTCGCATACCAATCTGGGAAGTCCTGTGATGCTGCGATTCACACGCTGGCGCTCAAGGCGGAACAAGCATTTAACTGTCAAGAAATCGCCCTAGCTTCATATAAATCCATAGTGGGAGCAATGCGGAGGCGAGAAACCGCTCAGAGCATTACGCGATGGGTGGACTTCATGCTTCAGCACAGGAATGTTCACAGCACTCTTCACAGCATAACAAGGGAAGTCGTTGCCACCAAGAGGTGCCCTCAAGGGGGAGTACTCTCCCCACTGATGTGGTGCCTGGTGGTTGATGACCTACTAAGAGAGCTAGAGGGAGAAAATATCTACGCACAAGCATTTTCTGATGACGTAGGTATCATTATAAATGGAAAATTTGATGCCGTTGTATCAGATAGGATGCAACAGTCGCTCAATATGGTAGAAAGATGGTGCCGGAGAGAGGGACTATCCACGAATCCGGCGAAAACTACAGTTGTTGCCTTTACAAGGAGAAGAAACCTGAATATAAAGGGACTCTCCATGTGGGGAAAACAAATAAATCTGTCAAAAGAAATTAAATATTTGGGAGTTATCCTGGATGACAAATTAACGTTCTCTAGCCATATATATATATGGTAACGTATAAAGCTCTAAGAGCCCTTTGGGCCTGCAAGAGGATGGTGGGGTCTAAGTGGGGATTCAACCCCGGTATGGCGCACTGGCTCTATACCAGGGTTGTGAGACCTGCCGTGACCTACGCCTCCGTAATATGGTGGCACAAAGCGAACAGCGCTAAAGTAGCTAGGCAAGCTACAGAGAGTAGCTTGCCTTCTGATTACAGGGGCGTTTAGAACAACGCCAACAGCGGCTATAGAAGTTCTGCTGGGGCTTCCTTCGCTACATCTAGTAGTGGAAAAAGAGGCACTGGCAGCAACGTACAGGCTGGGTATAAACGGCATGGGATGGGAACTTTCAAGAAAAGGTTATCATTTCATGATCGCAGAAAAACTAAGAGAAAATCCGGTGCTAACTATGGCATCGGACAGAATGCCTGTCAGTCACAACTTTGTGAAACCTTTCATAGTAACCATACATAAGAGGGACAGAAAGAGTGAGGTCAGGACTCAGAAAAATGAATCTGTCTGGTATACGGACGGGTCTAAAACAGAAGACAGTACAGGTGCTGGATTCTATCATATGAACTCAGGGAGAACTTGCATTCTAAACGTGGGATCTATGGCAACGGTCTTTCAAGCCGAAATGACTGCGATAAATGCTTGCTTAAACGTGATATTGCGCGAGGATCTTAGAAATAAGAGAATCCGTATACTCACGGATAGTCAAGCATCCCTTAAAGCATTACAAAGGGTGGAAATACAGTCCAAACTAGTATTGGACTGCCATAAAAACCTAACTGCCCTGGCAGAACACAACAAGATAACTCTTGAATGGGTGCCTGGGCATGAGGGCATTGAAGGAAATAAAGAGGCAGACCGCCTGGCTGTTAAAGGAGCCGAAAAACCTGTAATTGGACCGCAACCCACATGTGGTATTTCCTACCAACATATAAAGGGTATGCTGGAAAAACAATTAAGAGACGAACACAGAAAATACTGGTTGGAACTTCCGAGACTAAGACAGTCCAAAGCACTTATCGAAGGTCCACCCAAGAGCAGAGACAATCTGCTACTATGCCCTAAAACCGCAATAGGTGTCCTGACAGGACACTGCGGGCTTAGAAGACACCTGAACCTCATAGGTGTATCAGAAGATTCCCTATGTAGGAAATGTGAGGAAGAGGACGAAACTCCTCTTCATGTATTATGCTATTGCCGGGATCTGAACAGGTAAAGGGAATGGAACTTTGGGGTACAGTATCCTGAACCCGAAGAGATAGCGAAAGCTAACATCAGGACTATTCTTGACTTTGTCAAGAGTACTGGACTGATGTGAAAACTGGCAGGGCACAATAGGCCTAGAGCCTCAGTGCAGGTGGGACATCCCACGCCCGATTCAGGAAAAAAAAATCGCCAAAATAATTTTCAAAAAGGTCTCGTCTCGGTTTTAACTAGTTGAATAATTAATATATAATTTAATAGGAGTAGATAAAGGAAATTATTTAATGATTAGTGACATGTTTCGTTGTAAAACAACTTCATCAGACTATTTAGTAATTAAATAACTTTTTGTTATATATTTTTGTAAAAATCATAAAACGTTGAAATTATTTTTGTCAGTATCATTTAATGTTCCACCTCTACACACACGGACATGCTTATACAATTTAAACCTTTTGTGATGATTTCATCGCGTATTACGTGAAGATAAAATAATGTTAATTCTCGTATAACAACAGTAGAAACTGTAAATTGATTAAAAAAAAACATGTCTTTGTTACCTAAAAATTCAATAAATCCTAAGTAGGTATTATTTGTACTAGTACTTTGATACTTAATTAAATTTGTATAACGGATAAGATTAAAAAAAAAGTGCCTTAGGAAGTTGAATATAATTCATAATGAAATTAATTATTCTAACGTAAAATAACAGTAATAAGTGTCAGAACAAGATTTATAGAACACAAAGATTCCAACCACAGATATTGTAAAACTGTTACATCATTTCTATGACCTTTCATAGTCAAGCGGCTGATCGGCAGCAAAAGTTTATAATTCAATTTAGTTATCTACAAAAAGGGAAGAAATAATAATGCATAATTGATAATTGTATTAATTAAAAATAATTGGAAGACTTTGTTTTGACGGATTTTTCCTGCCTATATGAAATTCAGAAATCATGATTTTATAGTCATTGGAAGCGTTATTTGAGACTTATTATAAAGGTCGATTGTCATAAACTACCTACCCTTAACCACATTTAACAATGGATTATGAGTAGGGTCATAAATTCAACCTCGGTCCAAGGCTTAGACAGATCTCTGGTCCGTATTACAAATTTTGTTTTTAAAATTATAGGTATTGAGCTATACTTAAATCATAATTACTTTTTAGCAAATACTTATTTTTTTTACCATTAAAATGATGTACATAACAATTGTTTTGTTTTACAATATAAATAATTATTAAGAAACAGAAATAATTAACAAAATTGAGACTTTTAAGGAAAATTTAATGAAACAACTTCAAATTATACTAAAATACGGCCCTTATTTAAATTTTAAAAGAGGTACCATTTCTTTAAAAGATTTATAACATAAAGTACTACAATCCTCATAATCCCTCATAAAAGATGAATAAGTCAATCTCAAATAACGCCTCCAACGATTATAACTCTCGAGAGAGATTAAATTGAATAATTTGCATCATTTTGATAATGGGGTGCTTGCATAATTTTTTTTTTCTGATTTTTTTTTTACTTTAATATGTTTATTACCCCTGTTGACGAGCATAGAACAGAATTTGGGAATTTTTTTGACGTTCAGTTCCCTTAATTTTGAATATTAAATATATGTGTGATGTCTTAAGGAAGCAGAGAAAACAGTATCCTGTAATTACTTTTAAATCTATGAATTCTCTATTTCTCTGAAGATGGCGCTACAATCGACGTTATTTATTCACTATATTCTTACTATTTAGTACAAAATTCCTTATAATTATTGTATTTTTAATAGATTTTGAAAAACTTGAATAAATACGTAACTTCGACGCTAACTCCCCCTTGCGATGATTTATAGTATTGAGATGTAGTTCATGGTTTATTACCGACACATCACAGAAAACTGTCGGATATAACCTGAATTCAGATAAATCCAGAGTGGCGCCATCTTTCGATTATTTTTTTAACTGAGCTACCTTAAGTCGTCACAGATTTTAATTTTTTCTTTAATTATAGGGCGATTATACAGGTTTTTTAAAAAATTAAAAAAATATGGGTTAAATATTTATTGGTCAGGTTTCTAATGGCCCATTTACCTAAAATGTATTAGAATTCTATTATTAGATTTGCACCTAAATGTTTATTAAAAAAAAAACAGAAGATTATCCATACTCAAATGTGACAAATTATTCAATGAAAAAAACTTAAAATGTAAAAAAAAAATAGTAAAATAAAAAACTAAAGATATTAATTAAAAAATAAACTCAAAAAAAATCAAATTTAATATCACCTAGTGAAATAAAAAAAATAAAAATTCAAAATATAATTCTTAAACAAAATTTTAAAGTTAATATTATTACACAGTAAAATAAATAAACAAAATATAAATGGTATATTCAAGAAATATGTTGAAAAACTAAGATGAAAGTGAATAGAAAAATTTAAAATGCTGCAAAAAAAAAAGAAAATTTTAAGAAACAAGTAAGAAAATTGAAAAAAAATTAAAGACAAAATCAAAAATTTTAGACTTGAAATGAAGAAATATGTTAAAGAATTAAGAAGACAATGAATAGAAGAATTAAAAATGATGCAATAAAAGAAAATTTTATGAATCAAGTAAGAAAATTGAAGAAAAATTAAAGAAAACAATATGAAAAAATTTAGACTTGAAATGAAGAAATATGTTAAAAAGAATTAAGAAGAAAATGAATAGAAGAATTAAAAATGACGCAAAAAAAATTTTATGAATCAAGTAATAAAATTGAAGAAAAATTAATGAAGACAAAATCAAAAATTTTAGACTTGAAACGAAGAAGTATATTCAAGAATAATTTTAAAGAATTAAATAGAAAATGAATAAAAGAATTAAAAAAAGAAAATTTTAAGAATCAAGCAACAAAATTGAAGAAAAATTAAAGAAAACAATATGAAAAAATTTAGACTTGAAATATAGAAATATGTTAAAGAATTAAGAAGAAAATGAATAGAAGAATTAAAAATGGTGCAGATAAAAGAAAATTTTATAAATCAAGTAAGAAAATTGAAGAAAAATTAAAGAAAACAATATGAAAAAATTTAGACTTGAAATGAAGAAATATGTTAAAGAATTAAGAAGAAAATGAATAGAAGAATTAAAAATGGTGCAGAAAAAAGAAAATTTTATGAATCAAGTAAGAAAATTGAAGAATAATTAAAGAAAAGAATATGAAAAAATTTAGACTTGAAATGAAGAAATATGTTAAAGAATTAAGAAGAAAAAGAATAGAAGAATTAAAAATGACGCAAAAAAAATTTTATGAATCAAGTAAGAAAATTGAAGAAAAATTAAAGAAGACAATTTCAAAAATTTTAGACTTGAAACGAAAAAGTATATTCAAGAAATATTTTAAAGAACTAAGAAGAAAATGAATAGAAGAATTAAAAAAAAATTAAGATCAATTAAAAAAATTGAAGAAAAATTGAAGAAGACAATATCAAAAAATTTAGACTTGAAATGAAGAAATATGTTAAAGAATTAAGAAGAAAATGAATAGAAGAATTTAAAATGCTGAAAAAAAAATAATTTTAAGAATCAAGTATGAAAATTGAAGAAAAATTAAAGAAGACAATTTCAAAAAATTTAAATGAAGAAGAATATTCACTAAATATGTTAGAAGAAGAAAATGAAGAGAAAAATTTAAAATACTGCAAAAAAACGAAAACTTCAACAATCAAGAAGAAAAATTATAGAAGACAATTTTTTTTAAATTTCAAGATTCAATTTAGATAATATTTAAAATTTCGAAAATTGTATACTTTATTTTATATTTCAAATAATATTATATTTTTTTCTGTCCCCTTTTTCCCACCCATAAATATTACTATGTTAACAATACCGATGTATTTCCCAGAGATGATTGTATAGTAGTGGGCACAATGGAATGTTTTTAGTAATAAATAGATTCATTCTTCTTTATCTTGTATGTAGAACGAGTATATACGACACAACAACACCTTGCACGAAGAAAGGAAAAAATTTGTTGTACCGTTATGGATTTTTTTTAATGTTTAATATGTTCTATTCACTATTCAATTATGTTCAATACCAGTCAGGAAATCACATCGCATCTGTTTAACCTATAAATATAGATTTAAAATAATCGATTATTTTATTAGATATAAACATTCTATTTTTTTAAACCCAACCTTTATTTTATAAATATTATATCATAATTTCGATTGTTTTTTCTCATTCGAAAGGACGTGCTTTTATTTGTAACATTATAATTATTCTTTTGAATTAGAATTATTTTTCTTGCAATTTATTATTCCATATATATAGAGAAAATGGTGCAAAATTGAGAACAAGATTTAATATTTTTTGAAAAAAAAAATTTAGAACAAAAAAGGGGTAATTTTTCATTAAAAAAAGTGCAAAATTCTGAAAAAAGGAGCAATTTTTTTTGAAGAAGTGCAAAATTTATAGAAAAAAGGGATAATTTGTCATTGAAAAAAGTGCAAAATTGAGAAAAAAGGAGCAATTTTTTTTGAAGAAGTGCAAAATTTATAGAAAAAAGGGATAATTTGTCATTGAAAAAAGTGCAAAATTGAGAAAAAAGGGGTAATATTTTTTAAACAAAGTGCAAAATTTAGAAAAAAAGGGGTAATTTGTCATTAAAAGTGCAAAATTATGATTAATTTGTCATTGAAAAAAGTGCAAAATTGAGAAAAAAGCAGTAATATTTTTAAAAAAAAGTGTAAAATTTAGAAAAAAAGGGGTTAATTTGTCACTGAAAGAGCAAAATTAAGTAAAAAGGTATAAAATATTTTTGGAAAAGGTGCAAAATATAGAAGAAAAAAAAATGGAAATTTTTCATTGAAAAAAGTGCAAAATTGAGAAAAAAGGGGTAATATTTTTTAAACAAAGTGCAAAATTTAGAAAAAAAGGGGTAATTTGTCATTAAAAGTGCAAAATTATGATTAATTTGTCATTGAAAAAAGTGCAAAATTGAGAAAAAAGCAGTAATATTTTTAAAAAAAAGTGTAAAATTTAGAAAAAAAGGGGTTAATTTGTCACTGAAAGAGCAAAATTAAGTAAAAAGGTATAAAATATTTTTGGAAAAGGTGCAAAATATAGAAGAAAAAAAAATGGAAATTTTTCATTGAAAAAAGTGCAAAATTGAGAAAAAAGGGGTAATATTTTTTAAACAAAGTGCAAAATTTAGAAAAAAGGGGTAATTTTTCATTAAAAGTGCAAAATTAAGATTAATTTGTCATTGAAAAAAAGGCAAAATTAAGAAAAAGACGAAAAAGAGGTATAAATATTTTTCGAAAATGTTCAAAATTTTGAAGAAGAAGAAAAAAGGGGTATTTTGTCATCGAAAAAAGTAAAAAATTAAGAAAAAGGGGGAATATTTTTGAAAAAAAAGCCAAAATTTAAAAAAATGGTTAATTTCTCATTGAAAAAAGTGCAAATATAAGAAAAAAGGGATAAAATACTTTTAAAAAAGGTGCAAAATTTAGAAGAAAAATTGGGTAATTTTTCATTCAAAAAGTGCAAAATTCTGAAAAAAGGAGCAATTTTTTTGAAGAAGTGCAAAATTTAGAGCATTGAGTACAAAATTGAGAAAAATGGGTAAAATTTTTGATAAAACTGCCAAAATTTAAAAAAAGGGGTAATTTCTCATTGAAAAAAGTGCAAAAAGGGATAAAATATTTTTGAAAAAGGTGCAAAATTTAAAAGAAAAAAAATGGGCAAAATTCTGAAAAAATGGACAATGTTTTTGAAGAAATGCAAAATTTAGAGAAAAAATGGATATGTAATTGAAAAAGGTACAAAATTGAGAAAAAGTAATATTTTTGAAAAAGGTACCAACATTTGAAAAAAATGGTTTAATTTCTCATTGAAAAAAGTGCAAAATTCTGAAAAAAGGGGCAATTTTTTGAAAAATGTGCAAAGTTTGGAAAAAAAGGGGTAATATATCATTTAAAAAGTGCAAAATTGAGAAAAAAGGGGTAATAATAAAAATGTATTTTTTAATTAACAAAAAAGTGCAAAAGGAAAAATGGGTTAATATTTTTTTAAAAAGTGCAAAATTTAGAAAAAATGTGAAAAAAGTGTTAAAATTAAGATTTTTCTTAATTACATTTTTGTAAGGATAACTTTTGAGTGAAAAAAGTGAAAAATTTAAGATAAATTTTCATTGAAAAAAGTGAAAAACTAAAGAAAAAAGTTGAGAGGTAATTTTAACTCAAAAAAAGTGAAAAAGAAGTGGGGATAATTTTTGAACGGAAATAAAAAAAGTACTTAAAAAGTGAGAAAATTAAGGGAGAAAAGACTGATAGATAACAATTAGCGATATTGATATTTATTAGTTTATATAAAAAAATTGATAAAATGAAGAAATTTAATTGGGAATAATTTTCATTGAAAAAATGAAGAAAAAAGTTGGGAGCTAATTTTACCTCAAAAAAAGTGAAAAAGAAGTAGGGGTAATTTTTGAATGGAAATAAAAAAAAGTACTTAAAAAGTGAGACAATTAAGAGAAAAAGAGGAGTGGGTAACAATTAGTGATATTGATATTTACTAGTTTATGTTTAAAAAAAAAGTGAAAAATGAACAAAAAAGTTGGGAGGTAATTTTAACTCTAAAAAAGTGAAAAAGAAGTGGGGGTATTTTTATTATGGAAATAAAAAAAAATACTTGAAAAGTGAGAAAATTAAGAGAGAAAAGAGGGGTGAGGTAACAATTAGCGATATTTATATTTATTAGTTTATATAAAAAAAGTGATAAAATCAAGAAATTTAGTTGGGAATAATTTTCATTGAAAAAAATGAAAAAATGAAGAAAAAAGTTGGGAGCTAATTTTACCTCAAAAAAAGTGAAAAAGAAGTAGGGGTAATTTTTGAATGGAAATAAAAAAAGTACTTAATAAATGAGAAAATTAAGAGAGAACAGGGGGGTGAGGGAACAATTAGTGATATTGATATTTATTAATTTATATAGTATTAGGTATATTAAGTATCAAAAAAAAATTCTTGTGACATTACTATTCAATTTATTGTTTGTTTGAAAAAAAACAGAGTTATTTGCAAATTCCTGAAACGAGCCACAAAATTCTATCCTCAACTTTTTTTTTTTTTTTTTTTTTTTTTTTTTTTTTTTTTTTTTTTTTTTTTTTTTTTTTCATTAATATATCTAAAAAGTTATTTTAATAAATTACAATGTAATGACATAACCTCCACGTGACCATCGAAATAGAATAAATATGTTACACTTTTGTGAATCTCGATGTCATCCCATATACGTGCGTTATTATTTTTTTTTAGACATAATTATTTCCGCCATTATTAATTATCCAAGCTAGACAAAGAATAAAATAATGTAACGCTAGATACTACGTAATTAACGTATCACAACTTTCAGCTCATTTATAAAAAATAAAAAAAAAATAATTTTATCAAGGCCTCAACTTTGTGCATTATTATCTTGTAATTATGGCCAGAATTAATTGATCTTTGTATTATACAATATAAAATAACTTGCTGTCTTTCAGGTAATATTGCGTAAATTGTCAATAATATAGACGAAAAAAGTGATAAATACTTGACTCGAAAAAAATTGGGGGTCAAAAAATAAACTGTCGTGGCCTACTTAAATGCAGTTTCCATTTTTGGAAATTTAACCTTGTTGCTTGATACATAAAGCTAAATGTTTCTTCAGAATGTAAAAACTTATAATAAATTTAAAAAATAATTTTTTTTTGACCAAAATGAAAGTACCAAGACCCTGAAAAAAATGAAAAAGGGTAAAGACATAGTTTTTTGATTTTTGTTATTTTAATTTTTTTCTGTTCTACAATGATGTAAATATATAATTTTTTTTAGTCTAAAAATATGAAAAAATTAACCATTTACAGCTTTTTATCTCTTTTTGAATGGATTTAGATATTTGCAGAAATTTAAAAATTAAATCTACCATCTGTAGTGATTTTTGTATTTTTATTTTTATGTGTTGTAAAAAAAACCCAGATTTAGGATAATTTTCAGAAATTTGGCAATGAAGCTTTAAAATTCTACTGTTTTAAAAATATTTTTAGAATTTTTTAACATTGGTTTTGGATTTTTTATATAAATTTAATAAATTAATATATTTTTTAATTTTAAAATAATTTTTAGATTTTTTTTTTTAGAAAAAACAGCGTTGTCCAATTTACGAAAAAATATTTAATCTCAAATTCTTTACGAAACAAAAAAATATATACTTGATAATTCATTTTTTATTTAATTTTCCTCAAACTGAAAAATGTTTCGGAAATATCGGAAAAAAAAATATTTAAACGTTGCCCAATTACCGAAAATATCCCTAAAATTAGAAATTTTTTAAAAAAAATCTATTTAAATTTAGTGATTAGAGAATGCATTTTTTCCTCTTCTAGGGATTAATTAAAATAGTACCAATTTTAACATATTGTGTCTATTTTTGTGTATCGTAAAAATCCTCAGATTTAGGGAAATTTTCGGAATTTTGGCAAAGACGCTAAAAGAATTATTAAAAATCTTCATAAATTTTGGATTTTTATAAATGAATTGTTAAAATTAATATTTTTCTAATTTTAAAATAATTTTTTTATAAATTTCAGCGATTTATAAAAAAAATAAAAAGTGTATCATTAAAGCTGAAATTGTTTACACAAAAAAATTGATACTAAAATAATCAATTTTTTTTTAATTTTCCTTGATCTGAAAAAGGTTTTAAATATTTTCTTAAAATATCCCTAAATTTAAAAATTTTCTGATAAAAATCTCTTTAAATTTAGTGATTAGAGAAAGAATTTTTTTCCTCTTCTAGAGATTAATAAAAATACAAGATTTTGTGTCTATTTTTTGTGTATCGTAAAAATCCCCAGATTTAGGGAAATTATCGGAAATTTGGCAGTCACGCTTTAAAATTACTCTAATTTAAAAATATTTTTAGAAAGTTTTCAACATCGCTTTAAAAATATCAGAATTCAAATTTAAATTTTTATATATACATGTTTAAAATTAATCCCCAGATTGAGGGAAATTTTCGGAAATTTGGCAATCACGCTTTAAAATTACTCTAATTTAAAAATATTTTTAGAAAGTTTTTAACACCGCTTTAAAAATGTCAGAACTCAAATTCTAATTTTTATATATATATTTTTAAAATTAATATTTGTTTAAAAATAATATTTTTTTTAAAATTAAAAGTGTATCATTAAAACAGCGTTGCCTAATTTACGAAAAAAATATTTAACCTAAAATTGTTTACACAAAAAAATGTGTTTGTGGTGCTAAAACAATCCATTTTTTTATTTAATTTTCCTTAATCTGAAAAATGTTTTAAATTTTTTCTTAAATCTGAAAAAAAATCATTAAACGTTGCCCAATTTCCGAAAATCTCATTAAATTTAAAGATTTTCTTTTAAAATACTCTTTTTTATTGTTTAGAGAAAAAATTATTTGCATCTTTTAGAGATTAATAAAAATTCAAGAAGACTAATTTTAACATATTGTTTGTTGTAAAAAATTCCCAGGTTTAGGGAAAATTTCGGAAAATTTGGCAACGACGCTTTAAAATTCCCCAGATTTAAAAATATCAGAATTGTTAAAATTCGTTATAAATTTTGGATTATAAATTAATATTTTTGGTGATTTTTAAAATTTTATTTTTTTTGCTCTAGTGCCTACAATTTTTATGAAAAATTTTGAAAAAATTCACACCTATTGTATTTTTATTGTCGTTTAAATAGCGTTTTATAGTTTCTTTTTATGTTCTTCTAGAGATTAATAAAATACAAGAGGATTAATTTTAACATCTTGTTTGTTGTAAAAAATTCCCGGGTTTAGGGAAAATTTCGGAAATTTGGCAACGACGCTTTAAAATTTCCCGGGTTTAAAAATATCAGAATTGTTAAAATTCGTTATAAATTATGGATTATAAATTAATATTTCTGATGATTTTTAAAATTTTACATTTTTTTGCTTAGCACCCACAATTTTTTATTAAAAATTTTGAAAAAATTCACACCCATTGTATTTTTATTGTCGTTTAAATAGCGTTTTATAGTTTCCTTTTTTTTTCTTCTAGAGATTAATAAAAATATAAAGGATTAATTTGAACGGTTTGTGTGTTGTAAAAAATTCCCAGGTTTAGGAAAATTTTCGGAATTTTGGCAACGGCGCTTTAAAATTACCCGGATTTAAAAATATTTTTAGAAATTTGGTTTAAAAATATCAGAATTTTTAAAGTTCGTTATAAATTTTTGGATTATAAATTAAAATTTCTGGTGATTTTTGAAATTATACATTTTTTTGTTCTAGCGCTCAAAATTTTTTATTAAAAATTTTGAAAAAATTCACACATTGTACTTTTATTGTCGTTTAAATAGCGTTTTATCGTTTCTTTTTATGTTCTTCTAGAGATTAATAAAAATACAAGAGGATTAATTTTAACATCTTGTGTGTTGTAAAAAAAATTACAGGTTTAAGGAAATTTTCAGAAATTTGGCAACGACGCTTTAAAATTCCATGGATTTAAAAATATTTTTAAAAATTTGGTTTAAAAATATCAGAATTTTTAAAATTCGTTATAAATTTTGGATTAATATTTCTGGTGATTTTTAAAATTTTACAATTTTTTTGCTCTAGCGCCCACAATTTTTTATTAAAAATTTTGAAAAAATTCACACCCATTGTATTTTTATTGTCGTTTAAATAGCGTTTTACAGTTTCTTTTATATTCTTTTGAGATTAATATAAATACAAGAGGATTAATTTTAACATTTTCTGTGTTGTAAAAAATTTGCAGGTTTAGGGAAATTTTCGGAAATTTGGCAACGGTGCTTTAAAATATCCCGGATTTAAAAATATTTTTAGAAATTTGGTTTAAAATTATCCGAATTGTTAAAATTCGTTATAAATTTTGGATTATAAATTAATATTTCTGATGATTTTTAAAATTTTACATTTTTTTGCACTAGCGCCCACAATTTTTTATTAAAAATTTTGAAAAAATTCACACCTATTGTATTTTTATTGTCGTTTAAATAGCGTTTTACAGTTTCTTTTATATTCTTTTGAGATTAATATAAATACAAGAGGATTAATTTTAACATTTTCTGTGTTGTAAAAAATTTGCAGGTTTAGGGAAATTTTCGGAAATTTGGCAACGGTGCTTTAAAATATCCCGGATTTAAAAATATTTTTAGAAATTTGGTTTAAAATTATCCGAATTGTTAAAATTCGTTATAAATTTTGGATTATAAATTAATATTTCTGATGATTTTTAAAATTTTACATTTTTTTGCACTAGCGCCCACAATTTTTTATTAAAAATTTTGAAAAAATTCACACCTATTGTATTTTTATTGTCGTTTAAATAGCGTTTTATAGTTTCTTTTTATGTTCTTCTAGAGATTAATAAAATACAAGAGGATTAATTTTAACACCTTGTGTGTTGTAAAAAATTCCCAGATTTAGGGAAATTTTCGGAAATTTGGCAATGCCGCTTTAAAATTCCCCAGATTTAAAAATATCAGAATTGTTAAAATTCGTTATAAATTTTGGATTATAAATTAATATTTTTGGTGATTTTTAAAATTTTACATTTTTTTGCTCTAGCGCCCACAATTTTTTATTAAAAATTTTGATAAAATTCACACCTATTGTATTTTTATTGTCGTTTAAATAGCGTTTTATAGTTTCTTTTTTTTTCTTCTAGAGATTAATAAAAATATAAAGGATTAATTTGAACGGTTTGTGTCTTGTAAAAAATTCCCAGGTTTAGGGAAATTTTCGAAAATTTGGCAAAATTTTCGGAATTTTGGCAACGACGCTTTAAAATTCCACGGATTTAAAAATATTTTTAGAAATTTGTTTTAAAAATATCAGAATTTTTAAAATTCGTAATAAATTTTGGATTCATATTTCTGGTGATTTTTAAAATTTTACATTTTTTTGCTCTAGCGCCCACAATTTTCTATTAAAAATTTTGAAAAAATTCACATCCATTGTATTTTTATTGTCGTTTAAATAGCGTTTTATAGTTTCTTTTTTTTTCTTCTAGAGATTAATAAAAATATAAAGGATTAATTTGAACGGTTTGTGTGTTGTAAAAAATTCTCATATGTAGGGAAATTTTCGGAAATTTGGCAACGACGCTTTAAAATTCCCCAGATTTAAAAATATTTTTAGAAATTTGGTTTAGAAATATCTGAATTTTTAAAATTTTACAATTTTTTTTCTCCAACGCCCACAATTTTTTATAAAAAAATTTGAAAAAATTCACACCTCTTCTATTTTTATTGTTTTATAGTTTCTTTTTATGTGGCTTAAAAAAAATAAACCAATAATAGATACTTGATAATATTGAATCAATTTTTTACACATAAAATTTTTATAATAAAAAAATATCAAATATTACATAGATAAAGATAATTCTCATTAAATTATTTACTATTATTATTGTTTAATAATTGTTATCATTAAATCGATGACGTAAAATTAGTTTATTCATCTCAGTCTCACGGTGTAATAATTTAGGCGTTCAATGGGTACTTTACTACAAATAATAAAAGTAATCAATTTTTTTTTTAAATGGAATATCTCACGAATTACGTCGTTATTTGCATAATCGAGGGAGTGGCGAAACTCATTGTGGATTATAAAATATAACAATTTTTTATATTATAGTACAGGAGCTGAATAATTTGCTAGTCGTTTATTTGACATCAATTTTTGAAAATACTTCTTAAAATATAATATAACAAAATTTATTATTTATATCTTTTTATTATTTCTTCTGGTATTTTAAATATTATTAAGAAGTTTCTTCCAAGACAGCTTTGGGATTTTTTGATTTCTATATTTGTTTCTATCGAATTATAAATTTTAATATTAAAATATTATACGAGTTAAAAACATGATATTTCTAGTACTTCGGCCCGAAAAATTCACTATAACATTAAACACAAGAACTATACACACCACGAAATTTATAGGCATAACGCTATTTTGACATAAAGACTCCTCCGTTAGAAGTAAATCAAAAACAAATATCACTAGACCAAATTACACTGAAATTTCTTTTAGCTTATGAGATAAAATTGTTTTTTTTTCTATGAAATATCAAATTACACTGAAGTTTTTGTGAGCTCATTAGGTAGAAATGCACTTTTTCGATAATCTACTCAATTACACTCAAGTTTCTTTTAGCTCAAGAGTTAAAATTGTATTTTTTCTATGAAATATCAAATTACACTGAAATTTCTTTTAGCTCATGAGATAAAATTGTTTTTTTTTCTATGAAATATCAAATTACACTGAAGTTTTTGTGAGCTCATTAGGTAGAAATGCATTTTTTCGATAATCTACCCAATTACACTCAAATTTCTTTTGGCTCAATAGTTAAAATTGTATTTTTTCTATGAAATATCAAATTACACTGAAATTTCTTTTAGCTCATGAGATAAAATTATTTTTTTTTCTATGAAATATCAAATTACACTGAAGTTTTTGTGAGCTCATTAGGTAGAAATGCATTTTTTCGATAATCTACCCAATTACACTCAAATTTCTTTTGGCTCAATAGATAAAATTGTATTTTTTCTATGAAATATCAAATTACACTGAAATTTCTTCTAGCTCATGAGATAAAATTGTTTTTTTTTCTATGAAATATTAAATTACACTGAAGTTTTTGTGAGCTCATTAGGTAGAAATGCATTTTTTCGATAATCTACTCAATTACACTCAAGTTTCTTTTAGCTCAAGAGTTAAAATTGTATTTTTTCTATGAAATATCAAATTACACTGAAATTTCTTTTAGCTCATGAGATAAAATTGTTTTTTTTTTCTATGGAATATCAAATTACACTGAAGTTTTTGTGAGCTCATTAGGTAGAAATGCATTTTTTCGATAATCTACCCAATTACACTCAAATTTCTTTTGGCTCAATAGATAAAATTGTATTTTTTCTATGAAATATCAAATTACACTGAAATTTCTTCTAGCTCATGAGATAAAATTGTTTTTTTTTCTATGAAATATTAAATTACACTGAAGTTTTTGTGAGCTCATTAGGTAGAAATGCATTTTTTCGATAATCTACTCAATTACACTCAAGTTTCTTTTAGCTCAAGAGTTAAAATTGTATTTTTTCTATGAAATATGAAATTAGACTGAAGTTTCTTTTAGCTCACGAGGTAGAAATGCATTTTTTCGATAATCTCCCTAATTACACTCAAGTTTCTTTTAGCGCATGGGGTAAAATGCATTTTTTTTATAAAATGTCAAATTACACTCAAGTTTCTTTTAGCTCGTGAGGTAGAAATGCAATTTTTCTATAAAATATCAAAATACAGTCGAGTTTCTTTTAGCTCGTGAGGTAAAAATGTATTTTTTTCTATAAAATGTCAAATAACTGCGATATTATAATTGAAATTCAGTAAAAAAAATAAATAGTTTTATGAAAATAACGTTAATAATATTTCTTGTATTGTAAAATAAAATTTGAAATAAAAAATTAATTTAATTGCAGAAAAAATGTTGTGTGCAACATGTGCAAAAGCATATTTGTTGCACTCAGCATGATTGTAGCTCTCGATTTCGTCTCGACTTGCAAACTTCATGCATCGTGCAACAAATATACCCTTTTTTCACTAGTTATACAATTTTTATCTTATTCGTTTTTACTAACACAAAATTTTACAAATTCTCACTTTTTTCTGTTCGGCTAGAATTTTCCTTATTAATTTGTTTAATGTATTTTTAACACAGGATTCAGTTTGGATTCCAATCAATAAATATGTAAAATTGAGATAGATATGCAACTTTTAATCACGTGATCCGGGGTTGAACCCTTCATACGTACGGAATTACTTTTTCAAAATAAATGCAAAACATTTTAATACTAGTTTAATAATAGTGTCTGTATTAAGAAGTTATTTTTTTTATTCTACTTGTTTGATTTTATGAAAGCACTTGGTTTTTTTTCAGATAAACAATTTTTTAATGCCCAGTAAAAGAGTTATTTTTGAATGTAACTATTGAAACCCAAACATCTATTTTAAAATCACTTTTAGAAAATCCAAACAATCCATTTTTGTGAATCTTGTCTTTCGTGATGGAAATTAATTCCCCGATTAAAAATAAAAGCACTTTGGTAAATGGAATTCCTTCCTATCTATCGACGACTTCTATTTAAAGATTAAAAAAAAAATGTGTATTGTTTGGATTTCTGTTGTTTTTTTTCTTTATTTTAAACTATTTTAAATATTATAATTGCGAGAGATAATCGGAATTTGTAGGAGCGATTACGGCAAGCGATGATCGTGCTTTTGGATTTTTATTTCAATGGAAAATGGTCGGTTTCTGGGAATGTAATTAGAGATAGAAATCAAGGATAATTGATTTTCTGGTTTACTTCAGGTCAATAAGATTATATTGAATTAACATTAAATTGTAAAAATTAAAAAAAATTAATGGAAGATTATGGAATTTTAATCAGAAAAGCAGTGACAGCGACATACATGTTAAAAATAAAAATACATAAAACCTTTATTTTTCAAAAACATTTTCTGTAAAAAATCAACAACAAGCCAGATCTTGACAGTATCGGAAAAAATTACCAAATTTCGTAAACGTTTTAAATCGGTATGTCCGGACTGCGCCAGTTTTCTTTAATTCTATTGCCGGATTGCCCCGATGTTAAAATTGCGCCCCTAAAATCGGCGGAGGTAATCTTGACAGCAACAATCCTATTTTACCCGCTACCACAGGTAAAAGTGCCACCAGAGAAATGGGCATCTACCTGACAGGATTACATACCGAGTCGAAAAATCAAAAAACTCTGGCATTTAGGTACGTGACATTTTATTTTTGTACTGACAATAAAAAAAAATTAATAATAGCACAGTATAATCATAAAACCCTACGATTAATTTTTTAATCTAAATAAGATTTGAAATATATTGACACATACACACAGAATTATAGATTCTAATACTTAGCTCTGAAAAAGTTTGTGAAAATCACTGAAGTTTTTGTGAGCTCATTAGGTAGAAATGCATTTTTTCGATAATCGACCCAATTACACTCAAATTTCTTTTAGCTCATGAGATAAAATTGTTTTTTTTCTATGAAATATCAAATTACACTGAAATTTCTTTTAGCTCATGAGATAAAATTGTTTTTTTTTCTATGAAATATCAAATTACACTGAAGTTTATGTGAGCTCAAGTTTCTTTTAACTCAAGAGTTAAAATTGTATTTTTTCTATGAAATATCAAATTACACTGAAATTTCTTTTAGCTCATGAGATAAAATTGTTTTTTTTTTCTATGAAATATCAAATTACACTGAAGTTTTTGTGAGCTCATTAGGTAGAAATGCATTTTTTCGATAATCTACCTAATTACACTCAAGTTTCTTTTAGCTAAAAGAAAATTCAGTGTAATTTGATATTTCATAGAAAAAAAAAACAATTTTATCTCATGAGCTAAAAGAAATTTCAGTGTAATTTGATATTTCATAGAAAAAATACAATTTTAACTATTGAGCCAAAAGAAATTTGAGTGTAATTGGGTAGATTATCGAAAAAATGCATTTCTACCTAATGAGCTCACAAAAACTTCAGTGTAATTTGATATTTCATAGAAAAAAAAACAATTTTATCTCATGAGCTAAAAGAAATTTCAGTGTAATTTGATATTTCATAGAAAAAATACAATTTTAACTATTGAGCCAAAAGAAATTTGAGTGTAATTGAGTAGATTATCGAAAAAATGCATTTCTACCTAATGAGCTCACAAAAACTTCAGTGTAATTTGATATTTCATAGAAAAAAAAAACAATTTTATCTCATGAGCTAAAAGAAATTTCAGTGTAATTTGATATTTCATAGAAAAAATACAATTTTAACTATTGAGCCAAAAGAAATTTGAGTGTAATTGGGTAGATTATCGAAAAAATGCATTTCTACCTAATGAGCTCACAAAAACTTCAGTGTAATTTGATATTTCATAGAAAAAAAAACAATTTTATCTCATGAGCTAAAAGAAATTTCAGTGTAATTTGATATATCATAGAAAAAATACAATTTGACCCCATGAGCTAAAAGAAACTTAAGTGTAATTAGGGAGATTATCGAAAAAATGCATTATTAAACAAATATTGGTCCAAATATTCCAACAATGTATATTTACCCATTAAAATTAAAAAATCTTTTCCAGTGGAATTATTAATTTTAGAAAAAATTATAATTTAATAGTTTAAACAATTATCGAGGTTTGTAAAAAAGGGAAGGAATCGAAACGAACTTCAATAGCTGCTATCTAAAATTACATCTAATAACTTAATGAAACTAAACCAGGTGTACTTATATCCCATAAAAATTCTTTTCGTAATTAAACGTAAAGAACTTGATGGAATTCTAAGAAGATACAGCGCCTCACTAGCCTATTTGGTATTTATATTTTTAGAAATATATAAATGAAAAAAAAGAGAAATGTCATATGTAGTTCCTCTATTATTATTATTTTTATTCTATAACCTCGTTAGTTAAAATAAACATGCAGTAGATGACCTACCTGCTTAGACGTCTGAAAAGTGTATAAAAATGTAATTAATATAATATTCGCTCGGTAATTGGATATTCATGCTAAAGATATTAATTACATACATCGTATTTGTATCTACACAATCATAAAAAATATTGTTTTATTTGAATATAACTACACGGAAGGTGAAATTTATTTCGAAACTTACTTGATATTTTCCATAAAATTTCTAGGTCTAAAATCGATAAATAATTTCCTATATATTCATAGTTTCCTTCCGGTTAATGAGAAAATGTATTGTTTATCTCTTCATCTTATAACAATGGTAGACGAAGAATAATTATTAAAGGCAAAATGATTGATTATTTTTTTTTATTACTACGAACAGTACAAGGATTCATGCGGATTTCTTCTGTGAAAGGAAATTGCAAAATTTATTGTTCTCTCGGTGGTATTATAAAAGAGTTACCTTGAAAGTGGTAAATGGAATTGTTCTGATTTAGAGTAATTTACACCTTGTTTTTGTCTTATTATAGAAAAAATAAACGTAAACAATTTGATTTTCAAAATTAATGAAAACAAAACTTATAAGTAGGTAAAATTTATTTAAGCTGTACAACAATGGAAACGTTTCGGGATCAAAATATAGCTGATTTTTATGTATTTTCATATAAATAATCGCCATAAAAGTTACCGATCAGCTCTTATTTTGGAAATATGGTGACATTTTGTATTCTCTATAGTCTATACATTTTCAGTTTGGGGAAAATTTGTTTTTGGATGTTGGCACATCTGTCAACTGTCACAATTTAGCTGTTATTAATATTAAAGAATAATTTGTTCTCGAAGCTCCATGTAAAAATTCTATTTATGTCTTTTTGTAACATAACGCAGTCTCTAACTGTTTCTATCCGTCTGAAAATCTTCAGATCATCTGCAAATAATAGACACTCTGAATACCTTAAGACGGAGGGTAGGTCGTTGATAAAAAGTACAAATAGGAGGGGACCAAGGTTAGAACCCTGTGGAACACCGGAATTTACCTCAAATTTTCTAGATGATTTACCATTGTGTTTCACTAGAATAAATCTGTTCTGCAAGTAATTTTTCAGTAAAATTAAGAAATTATCAGCTAAACCATACCTACCTAGTTTCATAAGTAAGATATCATGATCTACTTGATCAAATGCTTTTCTGAAGTCTGTGTACGCGATATCGAGTTGAGATTTATTTTCTAATGTTTCGTAAGCATAATTTGTAAAAAGAAATAGGTTTGTATTCGTTGATTTTTGTGCTACAAATCCATGTTGTTGTGATACTATATATTTTTCAGTGAAGTGGTACAGTCTATTATAAAGTATGTGCTCAAATAATTTTGCCGGTGCGCACATTATTGATATAGGTCTATAATTTTCAACATTTATAGAATTTCCTGATTTATAAATTGGTGTTACCACGGCTGTTTTCCATATCTGTGGGAACACATTAGACCTTATAATTAGATTGTAAATGTGCAGAAGCGGTTTTTTCAACCATTCATAACAAGCTTTCAATACATACGGGGGAATTTCATCCACTCCTGCACTCTTTTTAGGTTTTAATCTTTTTACAGCGGTATTAAAATCCAAGTCCGTAATTTCATTTAATGTAAATATATCATTGTTCGTTTTTTGATCGAATTTTAAATTATAAGAAGGTTTTTGTAATGCATACACCGAGGAAAAAAATTACCAAACGCTTTTGCTGTATTATTATTTGCAATTTGCTGTCCATTATACATAAAACTACCAATATTCGCGGTGTTAGATTTTTTGCTTTTAACATAGTTCCAAAATTGATTTACATCTGAGTTAATATTCTGTTCAATTTTCTTTGTATACTTATATTCTTCCGATTTAATTAATCTTTTTACTTTTGTCCTTAGTTCTCTATATTTATCAAGATAATAAATTGACACATTTTTTAACTTTCTATATTTCTCTTTTTCTTTTAACGCTATTTTAATTTCATTTGTAAACCATACCTTAAAAGTTTTGAATTTTTATAATAGGTAGACTTAGGTACACATTTATCTACGATTTCGTTCCAAATTGTATAATAGTAGATTCTGTAACAAGGTTAGAATGAAAAATTCGAAACGAGTGGAAAATTTCGAACGCGAGCGAATGCGAGTGTGAGGAACCACGAGTGTCGAATTTTTTCATTCTGACCGAGTAACAGACTATATTTTCTCCACGATCAAAAAGTATAAATCAAAATTAAATTAAATCTGAACAAAAGTTATTTGTTGACATATTTGTATTACATTGTATTAATATTTATAGTGCTGTGGTACACTTACCGAAATTAAAATCTGGTGCATTGGTGTTTTTTCATAATTTATAATTTCAGATATTATTAAATTATATATCTACTTCACTTGATTTTTCAATCATTATTTTGTTTAAATTAAAACTTGTTTGAAAATAATTATTACCGTCGCCATTTTATATCTGACACTAACACTTTTGAAGTCCACGGCAATCGATATTGTTTAATTCGATTACAGAAAATCCATTCTTTACCTTGATAAAGAATGAAAATACATGCAAAATGCATAAGAGGCAAGTATTATAGAATAAATATTCAGACTCTAGAGTGTGAATGTTTACATTCTATTATTAAAAATGATTTCAGAATTCATACATTCAGTAATGGTCGTGAAGAAAATATATCTAAGGCTAGATTTACATCGATTTTTTCTTCCGTAACCCTGTTCCAATTTGCAGTTTTGACACATTCGATTAATCTAAGGAAATCTGTTTTTTTATAGTTATATCTTGTGATTATTTGATCTTTCATGTCCAATTTTGGAAAAAGTTGAGCACTTACGAAAAACGCCGATTTTCACAAAAATTTTCACAAATCATCTAGAGCATATAAATATCACTTTCCAAAAAAAATAAAGATGATTTATACCAATTTTTATGAAAATCAGAGAGTTTCGTAAATGCTCAACATTTACCCTATTTTTTACTACTTTTAATATCTTCCAATTTTTTTTAACGGCAATCAAAACTCCACCGCCTTTAGTTTTATTTGTATATTCTAAATTTCTATCAGATCTCACCAAATTAAACAGACCACCGTCCACCAGCTCTCCATCCCAAACACCCTCCTGTAGCCAAGTCTCGACTGCAATAATTATATCAAACTCTGCATTTAAAGAATTCCTAAAAAAATCATGACATTTAGTATTCAAACCCCTACAATTTTGTAAATAGACACTTATAATATCTGACATATATCAGCGGAAAACGAGCTCAAAAAGTTACATATATCATAAAAAAAAAGAAAACAATTAGAGTGGAGCTTAACATAAGAGTAAATATTTTGAATTACTAAAGTAATATATTATAAGAAATTTTCTGGGAAGATAATTGCAATATTAATATGCATAAATTAAAATTCAAATTAAACCAAAATAATTATAATAAAAATCTCAGTGTTATAAACGTGCACACGTGTTTTTAAATATTATTTGTTAAATCAATATGCGACAAAAATGTGTAAATTTAGTGAACAATTTTTGTTACATTTGTGGTGAAATAAATAACAAGTTCGTCATAGAAATGGAAATTGACGTCTTTTATGAAGACTGGCTACTATCATTATTTTGATGTGAAGGTAGGGGACCAGGATAAGTTATACTATTTTTGCTTGACTCCTCCTATAATGGCAAGACTATCAATGAAAAAAAAGAAGTACAATTCAATACCCAAATTTTCCATCTAATAGACGACCCATTCTACATTCTGACAGTTTACCGGTTCCCAAAATTATAAATTAGAAGCAGAAAATCAAAAAACAGTGAGGAAGAAAAAAATCGGCTGTGTCACCCCAGAACTTTCCCGGCTCGACCGTAGAGAATATGTTATATATTATTATTATTTTAATTACAAAATACTAAGCATTACAATAATTTATAGAACACATTAAAAACAGCGAACCGATGTTGAATATATAAGCTGCGCATGCGCACGTTGTATATCACACTGCTACAATTAAGATCTCCTAAAATCATGTGTGAAAACTATTGGGAATTCTGGAAAAATTTTCATACAATAGTTGTAGGGAATTTTATGCTTTACAACTTTGCACTGGAACATTTTGCACTTAAGAGCACAATTTTAAAAAAATGGAAAATTATTAATGTGTATTTTTCTCGACATCTAGCGGCGAAACTATGAGGAATTCCATAAAGAGTTAAACATAAAAGTTAAAGAAAATTTGATGCTTTACAACTTTGAACCGGAAAATTTTGCACTAAAATGAATTGTTTGTCCTCAAAATCAAGAAAAACTAGAGAAAACCTACACGCACATTTTTTACGCGCCCTCTAGTGGCGCAACTATTCCAAATTCTAGAAAAAGTTTCATTCAAGAGTTGTAGGGAATTTTAAGCCCTAAAACTTTGTACCACAACATTTTGCACTAAAGTGTATTTTTTGTCCTCAAAATCAAGAAAAACTAGAGAAAACCTACATGCACATTTTTTACGCGCCCTCTAGTGGCGCAACTATTCCAAATTCTAGAAAAAGTTTCATTCAAGAGTTGTAGGGAATTTTAAGCCCTAAAACTTTGTACCACAACATTTTGCACTAAAGTGTATTATTTGTCCTCAAAATCAAGAAAAACTAGAGAAAACATACATGCACATTTTTTACGCGCCCTCTAGTGGCGCAACCATTGGAAATTCTGGAAAAATCTTAAGACAAAAGTTGTAGGGAATTTTATGCTCTAAAACGTTGTACTACAACATTTTGCACTAGAGTGTATTATTTATCCTCAAAATCAAGAAAAACTGGAGAAAACCTACATGCACATTTTTTACGCGCCCTCTAGTGGCGAAATTATTGAAAATTCCGGAAAAAAATTAAAACAAAAGTTGTAGGGAATTTTATGCTATAAAACTTTGTACTACAATATTTTGCACTAAAATGTATAGTTTGTCCTTAAAATTTAAAAAAGTAAAAAATTGTACCATGTGCATTTAATCAATGTCGGTCTTGAGGACCTTCTACTGTACCAATTTATACCAAAATCTAATGGTCGCATTCTAGGCATACACCGGCCCTTCATACCAAATTTCAGCTTGATTGGTCAAACGGTTCGGCAGTTATCGTGGAAGATTACACACAGACACACAGACATACCATGCGCTGGAAATGGTTTCAATCTTCTTGGGGGACCTCAAAATGGATATTTCCATCGATATCTCGATTTTTTTTTTGCTCGTTCACCTTACTTTCCCTTTGATGGGTCCGGGAAAGTAAAAAGGAACCCGACATCTCATGAACCTGATTTTAAAGTAAAAGATGATCAATAGCACAGATTAAGCCAATCGGAGACCTTGACCTGTCACAGGATAAGGCGGAACTTCTAAGGTCAAGGTTACAGCAATGAAATTTTCTTCAACATGATCTTAGGGTCTCCAAGTACAGAAAAATCAACGAGATCTGCTTTCTTTTTGTGAGAATAAAAACAATCTTGGTTTGATGAAAAGTTCATATGGAGGAGATAACCTTCGTCAACTCAATTAAATATGCTAAACATTAAATAAAATACTAATTATTCCACCAAGCAAAAATATAGATATTGATATGGAATAGACCACCCCGTACTCAAATATTCTCAATCCGGGTCTGGGTTCACTATAAAAATTTTACCAAATATAAGAAAAAAAATACAATTTATTTATTTTCAAATGTTTTCTGACTCTTTCGCAGGTGTGTCTTTATTTTTTATTTTTGCTTCTCTCTGTCTCACTTCCTTGATTTTTTTATCTTCCAAGAATATTGTACTTACTTTAGTATTTCCATCTGTCTCTGTCTCTGTTTTTTCCTGTATCTTTGGGTTTCAACTGTTGATTATTACTACTTTACCCTCTGATCTCCCTGCTGTTTTGCCTCCCTCTATTTTTCTGACTAAACTTGCTTATTTATTAGTTTTTTTTTTTAATATTATCCAACCAAAAAAAATTATCACCTTGTAGCAATATTATTTTTATTTTATTTTCTTCAACATATAATATTTCTTAATACTTCGACCAAATAATTAAATTTCCCTCCAAAATTGACAAAAATCTTCCCTTATCTCACTAGATTAATTTTCTTAATCATAATTGCCAAGTAATAATAATTATAATATATACAGGATGATTCATTGGGAAACGAACCGAGTTGATTCTAAAAATACCCCATATAATTCCTTGATTATAACATTTGATCCACCCTGTAAATTTTTTTGACATTTGGCACACATGACCTGAATATAGAGGTCAGGCTTGGCAAAAAATTCATAAATTGTTCCAGTATCAAAACAACACCTTGTATATGTGAGTTTTTAAAATTCGTTTCCGTATGTGGAAAGAGTACAAAAACTGAATTCTGTGACATATTTTTTATTTTTGACCAAACGAGTTTACTATATAAATTTGAATGTCAATTTATTTTATTTGAGAATTTTTGGGGTACAAAATCGTATAGGACGAATTTTTATTAATTTTTTTATGTTATCGTCAAGCTTGCTTAACCTAACGAAGTAAATTTTTAAAGCTTACGTATTAAGTTCGTACTTGCTTACATTTTACACGATGTAATTACAGGTCCGTATTTAGGACCAAATACTACAAAAATTTGTCTTTCGAACACCCTATATAATGATCATTCATAATTTCTATTTAGTAAATTGGTAAATACATAGAATAGGAAATAAAGGTGTTACCTTTGTTTGATTAATTGTACTCATTTCCACACCACCTTGAGGTAGAGTACATGGTGCGTTTTTTTTAACTCAGCCGTACATTCAACAAGATATTCAGGTCATGTGTGCCAAATATCAAAAAAATCTACAGGGTGGTTCAAATGTTATGAGCAAGGAAAGAAATGGGCAAAATGGTTAAAACACCCTGATCTCAGTTATAAAGAGCGCAATACCCATTGTATGAGGTTTTTTAGAATCACCTCGGTGACCCCCATCCACGTATGTCCGCTTTATAATGAATCACCCTGTATATTGATTTTTAGGAAAATAAAATAACAAGTTTTACTATTAAGCACAATTTTTGGCAAAATTTATTGGCCATTTTGTGTCCTTTATTTTGGTTTTGAAAATTTTCACATTGGATTTGGATTTCTTGACCCAAAAAATCCATATGCTTCAAATTGTACGAAAATAGTACAATTTTAGCCTACTCGGCCGATTTGCGGCGGTCATTTTGTTTTTGAAAATGTTGACACTAAATTTAGATTTCCCGGCCCAAAACTCATAGTGTATTAATTTTTAGAAAAATAAAATATCAATTTGTACTATAAAACCACAATTTTTGACAACATTTATCAGCCATTTTGCAGCAGCCATTTTGCAGCAGCCATTTTGTTTTTGAAAATATTGATGCTAAATTTAGATTTATCGTCCCAAAATTGAAGTGTATTAATTTTTAGAAAAAGAAAGAATCAATTTTTACTATAAAACCACAATTTTTGACAGCATTTATCAGCCATTTTGTAGCAGCCATTTGGTTTTTGAAAATATTGACACTAAATTTAGATTTATCGGCCCAAAAATTCAAGTGTATTAATTTTTAGAAAAAGAAAGAATCAATTTTTACTATCAAACCACAATTTTTGACAACATTTATCAGTCATTTTACAGCGTTCATTTTGTTTTTGAAAAATTTGACACTAAATTTATATTTCTCGGCCCAAAATTCAAGTGTATTAATTTTTAGAAAAAGAAAGAATCAATTTTTACTTTAAAACCACAATTTTTGACAACATTTATCAGTCATTTTACAGCGTTCATTTTGTTTTTGAAAAATTTGACACTAAATTTATATTTCTCGGCCCAAAATTCAAGTGTATTAATTTTTAGAAAAAGAAAGAATCAATTTTTACTTTAAAACCACAATTTTTGACAACATTTATCAGCCATTTTACAGCGGCCCTTTTGTTTTTGAAAATTTTGACACTAAATTTTGATTTCTCGGCCCAAAACTCGTAGTGTATTAATTTTTAGAAAAATAAACTGTCAATTTTTACTTTAAAACCACAATTTTTGACAACATTTATCAGCCATTTTACAGCGGCCCTTTTGTTTTTGAAAATTTTGACACTAAATTTTGATTTCTCGGCCCAAAACTCGTAGTGTATTAATTTTTAGAAAAATAAACTGTCAATTTTTACTTTAAAACCACAATTTTTGACAACATTTATCAGCCATTTTACAGCGGCCCTTTTGTTTTTGAAAATTTTGACACTAAATTTTGATTTCTCGGCCCAAAACTCGTAGTGTATTAATTTTTAGAAAAATAAACTGTCAATTTTTACTTTAAAACCACAATTTTTGACAACATTTATCAGCCATTTTACAGCGGCCCTTTTGTTTTTGAAAATTTTGACACTAAATTTTGATTTCTCGGCCCAAAACTCGTAGTGTATTAATTTTTAGAAAAATAAACTGTCAATTTTTACTTTAAAACCACAATTTTTGACAACATTTATCAGCCATTTTACAGCGGCCCTTTTGTTTTTGAAAATTTTGACACTAAATTTTGATTTCTCGGCCCAAAACTCGTAGTGTATTAATTTTTAGAAAAATAAACTGTCAATTTTTACTTTAAAACCACAATTTTTGACAACATTTATCAGCCATTTTACAGCGGCCCTTTTGTTTTTGAAAATTTTGACACTAAATTTTGATTTCTCGGCCCAAAACTCGTAGTGTATTAATTTTTAGAAAAATAAACTGTCAATTTTTACTTTAAAACCACAATTTTTGACAACATTTATCAGCCATTTTACAGCGGCCCTTTTGTTTTTGAAAATTTTGACACTAAATTTTGATTTCTCGGCCCAAAACTCGTAGTGTATTAATTTTTAGAAAAATAAACTGTCAATTTTTACTTTAAAACCACAATTTTTGACAACATTTATCAGCCATTTTACAGCGGCCCTTTTGTTTTTGAAAATTTTGACACTAAATTTTGATTTCTCGGCCCAAAACTCGTAGTGTATTAATTTTTAGAAAAATAAACTGTCAATTTTTACTTTAAAACCACAATTTTTGACAACATTTATCAGCCATTTTACAGCGGTCCTTTTGTTTTTGAAAATTTTGACACTAAATTTTGATTTCTCGGCCCAAAACTCGTAGTGTATTAATTTTTAGAAAAATAAACTGTCAATTTTTACTTTAAAACCACAATTTTTGACAACATTTATCAGCCATTTTACAGCGGCCCTTTTGTTTTTGAAAATGTTGACACTAAATTTTGATTTCTCGGCCCAAAACTCGTAGTGTATTAATTTTTAGAAAAATAAACTGTCAATTTTTACTTTAAAACCACAATTTTTGACAACATTTATCAGCCATTTTACAGCGGCCCTTTTGTTTTTGAAAATTTTGACACTAAATTTTGATTTCTCGGCCCAAAACTCGTAGTGTATTAATTTTTAGAAAAATAAACTGTCAATTTTTACTTTAAAACCACAATTTTTGACAACATTTATCAGCCATTTTACAGCGGCCCTTTTGTTTTTGAAAATGTTGACACTAAATTTTGATTTCTCGGCCCAAAACTCGTAGTGTATTAATTTTTAGAAAAATAAACTGTCAATTTTTACTTTAAAACCACAATTTTTGACAACATTTATCAGCCATTTTACAGCGGCCCTTTTGTTTTTGAAAATTTTGACACTAAATTTTGATTTCTCGGCCCAAAACTCGTAGTGTATTAATTTTTAGAAAAATAAACTGTCAATTTTTACTTTAAAACCACAATTTTTGACAACATTTATCAGCCATTTTACAGCGGCCCTTTTGTTTTTGAAAATTTTGACACTAAATTTTGATTTCTCGGCCCAAAACTCGTAGTGTATTAATTTTTAGAAAAATAAACTGTCAATTTTTACTTTAAAACCACAATTTTTGACAACATTTATCAGCCATTTTACAGCGGCCCTTTTGTTTTTGAAAATTTTGACACTAAATTTTGATTTCTCGGCCCAAAACTCGTAGTGTATTAATTTTTAGAAAAATAAACTGTCAATTTTTACTTTAAAACCACAATTTTTGACAACATTTATCAGCCATTTTACAGCGGCCCTTTTGTTTTTGAAAATTTTGACACTAAATTTTGATTTCTCGGCCCAAAACTCGTAGTGTATTAATTTTTAGAAAAATAAACTGTCAATTTTTACTTTAAAACCACAATTTTTGACAACATTTATCAGCCATTTTACAGCGGCCCTTTTGTTTTTGAAAATTTTGACACTAAATTTTGATTTCTCGGCCCAAAACTCGTAGTGTATTAATTTTTAGAAAAATAAACTGTCAATTTTTACTTTAAAACCACAATTTTTGACAACATTTATCAGCCATTTTGCAGCGGCCATTTTGTTTTTGAAAATATTGACACTAAATTTTGATTTATCGGCCCAAAATTCAAGTGTATTAATTTTTAGAAAAAGAAATAATCAATTTTTACTATAAAACCACAATTTTTGACAACATTTATCAGCCATTTTACAGCGGCTATTTTGTTTTTGAAAATATTGACACTAAATTTAGATTTATTGGACCAAAATTCAAGTGTATTAATTTTTAGAAAAAGAAAGAATCAATTTTTACTATAAAACCACAATGTTTGACAACATTTATCAGCCATTTTGCAGCAGCCATTTTGTTTTTGAAGATATTGACACTAAATTTAGATTTATCGGCCCAAAATTCAAGTGTATTAATTTTTAGAAAAAGAAAGAATCAATTTTTACTATCAAACCACAATTTTTGACAACATTTATCAGCCATTTTACAGCGGCCCTTTTGTTTTTGAAAATTTTGACACTAAATTTTGATTTCTCGGCCCAAAATTCAAGTGTATTAATTTTTAGAAAAAGAAAGAATCAATTTTTACTATCAAACCACAATTTTTGACAACATTTATCAGCCATTTTACAGCGGCCCTTTTGTTTTTGAAAATTTTGACACTAAATTTTGATTTCTCGGCCCAAAATTCAAGTGTATTAATTTTTAGAAAAAGAAAGAATCAATTTTTACTATAAAACCACAATTTTTGACAACATTTATCAGCCATTTTACAGCGGCTATTTTGTTTTTGAAAATATTGACACTAAATTTAGATTTATTGGACCAAAATTCAAGTGTATTAATTTTTAGAAAAAGAAAGAATCAATTTTTACTATAAAACCACAATGTTTGACAACATTTATCAGCCATTTTGCAGCGGCCATTTTGTTTTTGAAAATATTGACACTAAATTTTGATTTATCGGCCCAAAATTCAAGTGTATTAATTTTTAGAAAAAGAAATAATCAATTTTTACTATAAAACCACAATTTTTGACAACATTTATCAGCCATTTTACAGCGGCTAGTTTGTTTTTGAAAATATTGACACTAAATTTAGATTTATTGGACCAAAATTCAAGTGTATTAATTTTTAGAAAAAGAAAGAATCAATTTTTACTATAAAACCACAATGTTTGACAACATTTATCAGCCATTTTGCAGCAGCCATTTTGTTTTTGAAGATATTGACACTAAATTTAGATTTATCGGCCCAAAATTCAAGTGTATTAATTTTTAGAAAAAGAAAGAATCAATTTTTACTATCAAACCACAATTTTTGACAACATTTATCAGCCATTTTACAGCGGCCCTTTTGTTTTTGAAAATTTTGACACTAAATTTTGATTTCTCGGCCCAAAATTCAAGTGTATTAATTTTTAGAAAAAGAAAGAATCAATTTTTACTATCATACCACAATTTTTGACAACATTTATCAGTCATTTTACAGCGTTCATTTTGTTTTTGAAAAATTTGACACTAAATTTATATTTCTCGGCCTAAAACTCAAATGTATTAATTTTTAGAAAAATAAAGTACCAAGTTGTAATATAAAACCACAATTTTTGACAACAAGAATGAATCAATTTTTACTATAAAACCACAATTTTTGACAACATTTATCAGCCATTTTACAGCGGTCATTTTGTTATTGTTTATTTTGAAATTTTTGAATTATTGTCTAAAAAATTTTCTATACTATAACGAGATATGTGATTCTAGACCGACTCCATTCAAAATTGGTATTTGGGGGTTTTTGGAGTCAGTGATTATGAATTTTTTGTAAGGGAAAACAGGCAGTCGTTCCAACTAGTTTTTTCTAAAATTCCACAGCAAACAGAAAATGATTATTTTTTATTTTATAGCGCAAACTATATAGTGTTGGAATATTTCGGCCAATATTTGTTCCCTAATTATTCCACCACAAAAATCTGGAAAAATTCATTGATCTATTTTTTACGGAAAATAATGTAAAAAAAACAAAAAAATATTAAATAAAATACTAATTATTCCACCACGCAAAAATATAGACATACCGGGTGTAAATGAGTCATATAACTTTTAAACGGGTTAATAGATTTATACCAAATTTTTTGCGATTATAATAGAGCTATTTTTGAATTTTTTTAATAAAAATCCAGGTCGATTGTCAAATGTCACTTAAGACGCCAGTTTTTTGTTTTATTTTTAAATTTTTTTATTCATCCTAGGTGCTAATGTTTTCGTCTAAATTCATTATAATCCTACTAAAATTGACTAAAATTTCTAAATTTTGTTAATTATTTATTTTTGTTTCTTAATTTATATTTAAAATATGATGTTGTAAATATCACCTTTTTTTGTGTATATTTCTTGGCCTTACTAAAATTTTCGACACTTCCAGAAATACTTCGACCTAATTTATTTAATATTATAGTTTATATTTATCATTTGTACATCACTTTTCTGATTAAATAATTATTATTATTATTAAATTAATTATGAAAAATTTTTAATAAAATCTATTATTTATGTTTTAAATGTCGTTATTTGTTTTATTTAGAACGTGCTGTGTACGTTTTTAAATAAAAATGTTGTAAGACTTTTTATGTTTAAAAAAAACATCAACAACTTAATTTGTCACAGTAATCAGTAAAACCGTAAAGAAAACAACAGTTACACATTACATATTGTTTACAGTAGGTACTTTCTTTCAAGTATGATTCCGGAATCAGAAACTAGCAATTAGATACGGAACTCATTAAAAAAGTATGTTAGTTTTGTTAAGATTTGCTAAAATAGCCAATTATTTAATTGATTAGTTATTATTATTTTGTTTCAGAATACTCGCATTCTCTTGGACGACACCCGTCGCTATTCTTGCAGTAATTTAAATAATTCCCTCAGGAGATCGTCTTTATGTTCCACTAGGATAAGTGAGATACCTGTAGAAAATATGGCGAACCAATCGAAATTAGAAACATTACAATGGCAACTAAAAGAAGTAAGTAAATGTAAAATAAATTTTGTCTCTAGATTTACTGATATGTAGAAGATTTGGCAACGTCGCAATAAACTTATTTTTTATTGAAAATTATCGAAATTTTTGACTTCATTGTAATTTTTATTTTCGCTCTAGATTTATTGAAATTTTACCATGATAAAATGATATTTTCGGAACGTTGATAAAATAAGTCATTCTAATGTCAAATGTAACGTAAACGTAAAGTTTTTCTAGATTTGTTGAACTCATATAAAGTTTGTCAAAGTCGAAAAATGTTTTCCATCATTTACTGATATTTTAAACAGTTTGGCAACGTCGTATGTCAGTTTTTAAAGTCGGATTTACTGAAAAATTTTGAAGTTTTGCATCGTCGTAACTTTTTTTCTGAAAGTATTAAAATAATAGGAATTGTGCGTCAATTTGGCAACGTCACAATAAAATTTCTTGTTTTAAAAGGTTCAACTTACTGTATACGCAATTTGGCTTTATCGCAATTTTTATTCTGGGTTTATTAATTTTTTTGTAAAATCCCATTCTGAAATTTTCAAAATTTTGAAAAAATAATTCAATTAGATTTAATGAGTTTAATTAATTTCTCTAGATCTAATGATAATTTATGAAGTTTGGCAACGTAAAAAACTTTAGCGTCACTTTTTTTCCTAGAGTTAGTGATATTATGCAGCTGTGCGAAAAAAAATAACGAGATGTTGCCAAAGTTTTGAAATTGTCAGTAAATCTGAATTTTTTGGTAACATTAACAAATCTGTCAGTAAATCGCGAATAAACATTGTGACTTTTTCAATGTCAATATATCAAAATTTAATTTGGCAACGTCGTAAATAATAAGATTTTAACAACTTCCTTAGTTTAACGAAAATTTTCAGAACTTGAGCAACATCGCAATTTCTTTCCTAGATTTACTAAAACTATAGGACGTCATAAAAATAATTGCAACGTTGCCAGACTTTCCATAATTCCAGTAAATCTAGAGAAAAATTTATAGTCGCAAACTATACGGTGTTGGAATATTTCGGCCAATATTTGTTCCCTAATTATTCCACCACAAAAAATATGGAACAAATCTTTTGACCTATTTACGGAAAACATTGTAAAAAAACGAAAAAATTATTAAATAAAATACCACCACGCAAAAATATAGATATATATCTATATCTATTGTCTTATTATGTTTTTGTAATAAAATATTTTTTGCTTTATCGGGCTTTATCTCCGACTTAAGTTTGTTACTATTTGTCATGTATAATAAAATTGAATTAAGCGAGAATATTGCACTGAATACAGTGAAAGAGTAAAGCTTTTATATGTGTACGGATGGTAAAGTTTAATTTGGCAACGTCGTAAATAATTTAACTAAATTCTTTTTAACAACTTTCTTAGTTTAACGAAAATTGTCGGAACTTAAGCAACATCGCAATTTCTTTCCTAGATTTATTAAAATTATAGGAAGTCAAATTTACTAAAAATAATTGCAACGTTGCCAGACTTCACATAATTCCAGTAAATCTAAAGAAAAATTACTATGTTTCTAATCCTTCTAAACGCACATATAGTCTAGTCAACAAGTGCTTTTTGGGTCAAACTTTTTCTGCGCCTCCGAAAAATATGAACGAGAGCACTTGTTAACTAGACTAATATTTCTATCTAAATAGCAACTTCACAAATAATTTTCTTTGATTTACGAAAATCTGATGAAATTTTTCGTTGCAAAATTTTTCGAATTTTTAATAATTTACTGGTCCCTAGAAAGTGTAAAAAAATGTAGTAAAAAAATAACAAACTTCAGTAAATATAGAAACAGAAAAAATGCAACGTTTCCAAACTTCCAAATAAATCCGGTGATTTTTTAGCATTGATGATTAATAATGTCGAAATTCCATAATAATTCAAGGATTTGAAACTTTGCAAAAAAAACTGAAATTTTAAAAGTTATAACAGTTGACAGCTGTCAACTAGCTGTCAAACAACAAGCAATAATCAAAATTGATAAAATCTATATGTAAATATATGTTTTTGAGGTTGCTGAGTACAAAACTGATGTCAAAAGACGATATTAACAGTTGACAGCTGTCAATTAACTGTCAAACAACAAGCAATAATCTATCTTGACATATTATCATGCACAGTCAAATAGGTAATTAATGATAGTACTCAACTGTCAATATCGTCTTTTTGGCATCAGATTAGAATTAGGCAACCTTAAATACATATGGTTACATGTCAATTTTATCAATTTCGAGTGTTACATGCTGTTTGATAGTTATTTGACAGCTGTCAACGGTCAATATCGATTTTTAACATCAGTTTTGACCTCAGCAACCTCAAAAACATACATTTACATGTGGATTTTATCAATTTTGATGATCACATCTTGTTTGACAGTTAGTTGACAGCTGTTAACTGTCAATATCGTCTTTTGACATCAGTTTTGAACTGAGCAACATCAAAAACAATTACTAAACTTTCGAACAGATTACCCTTTTAAGTAGTAAATAATGGTAAATCCATGGAACTTTGAAGCTCCGTAGGAGCCAAAATAAGCAAAATTGAGCTTTGTGCCCATTGAGACTTTTGTTCGGGATGCCGAAACGAACAATATATCCAAATTTCAGCCAATTTGACCGGGAGCCAGAATCCGGGACAGATGCTCCCTCGTACATTTGCTCCCTCGATACATTTGCTCCCCTGTCTTAATTTTTCGAATAATGATAAAATTTAAGTGAGACAGTTGATCCCCTACCTCAATTAATGGATTACCTACCTGCTTTTGCCTACTAATAATGCATAACCATAGACGTCGAATAATAAAAAAAATTCAAAGATTTTTTGGTTTACTGACATATAAATACCTATAACTTTCCTTCATACTTTTTACAGATATATCTAGTAGATATCGTCATGTATTTTTAATATTTAGAGGCAAGATCATTTTTTATTTTTTATATTATTTTATATTTTAATTGTTTATAGAATGGACTCATCCAGTGATTTTTTTTTATATTTTTATTTTATAATTTTGGCCTACCATAACACATTGCACCGGGTCCAGCCCTTCTGAGACCGATCCTGCGGCTGTAATTAATTCTTAAAATTTGAATATCGGGGCATTAGTGGCTTATGTGACGTGGACCAATTGAAACAGATTATATTTGGCTGTGTTGTCATATCGATAAAACTGGCAACTCTCGTTTTCTCATTTATTGTGATTAAAAGAAGGAAAGAAGTATGTCAATTTTTTTCTACAAACGAACAAATCTAGAATCTTGGCAATGCTGTAGAAAGTAAAACGTCAATAATTGGTCAAAAAGAAGCGCCACTTTCAAAATATATTAATTACTTTTTATTGATTTTTATTAATTAATGAATATTATAAGAACAATGAAAATCAACATAAGCAATTAGGTTCTTTAAGCTATTCATTCATTAATATAAAACCAATAAATTTGTTCCTACTGGATAAGTCCATTCTACACAAAATACTGTGTGCTTTGAATTTAATTTTAAAAAAATGATAAGAGGGTTGCCACCCAAATTTTTGATGTTTGGTGTAGAAATAAATAAACAATTAAAATGCAAAAGAAAATAAAAAAGTTAATACGATCCTTCCCCTATTAAAAAAAAGTGTTTAAGGAGTAATTTTCACCCTTAAAATTTAATAATTTTAAATACGTCTTTTTATTTTGTAAAAATCTGTTACTTTATTGAAACATTTTCTTAGTAATGAGTTAATGAAATATTTGAAAAAACGTAAATATTTATACAGTAATAAAAAACAAAAAAAAAATAAAATTTCCAAATTATTTCTCCATTTTATATACTCGATATAATCATTTACTCATTACTATGAAAATGTTTCAAAAAAGTATAGATTTTTACAAAATGAAAAGACGTATTTAAAATTATTAAATGTTAAGTGTGAAAACTACTAAACAATTTTTTTTAATGTTTAGACAAAGATCATATTTACTTTTTTATTTAAATTAAACTCAAAACACATAGTAATTTATGATATTTTGTGTAGAATTGTATAAACAATTAAAATGTAAAATAAAATAAAAAATAATTTTCCCTCTAAATAGTAAAAATATATGACGATATCTACTAGATATATTTATCAGTAAACCAAAAAATCTTAATTTTTTTTATTATTCGACGTCTATGGTTATGCATTATTAGTAGGCAATAGCAGGTGGGTAACCCATTAATTAAGGTAGGTGAACGATTTACGAATATTAGTATTCATAAATGTTGAAAGAACACTAGACTTATATTTTCTTAATGACATCGAAGGACCAAACTCTTTAGGTAGGAGTTAAACCAAAATAAAAACAGTATTTGAAATAGGAATGTACCTACTTTTTATTCCATTTATTCCAAGTACTAACATTAACAGAAAAAAAATAAACATCACTTCACTCACTGTAAAAAACTATTTACATTTTTTCTTATTACGAAAACTCAGAAACTTTTTGGGTGTGGTTAACTACGCACCATTTTTATTATTTGAAGAAACTTTTTAGACTATTAAATGCGACTGCATAATTTTACAGTCGGTAAGCGAGAGAGAGATTATGCTGAATTTTAGCGGAGAGTAGGGTTGCAGGTTTTTTATTGGTAGGAGACATGATACGTGGTATCCAAATAGCCTTGAATTCAGAATCTTAGCGGGAAGAAATATATTTATATTTTTTGTCTCTTATAATGATAGGATAATATGAGAGAACGATAAGATTGCTTGCATAGCAACGGTCGCTTATGTATTTTGTTTTTGTTAACGGTATTTTGGAAGTAGACAGAAAAAACGTCTGAGAGAAAGACGGGAATAACTCTTGCGTTGAGTTTAAATCTATTTTTAGATTTTAAAATATACAATAATAGACATTAGTATGAACTGAAAGATTAATATTATTAATTTTAAAAGAAATATTAATTATTTGGTATTTTCTGGATAATATTCCAGTGAAATTTATCCAGTAGGGGAGCAACTGTCTCACTTAAATTTTATCATTATTCGAAAAATTAAGACAGAGGAGTAAATGTATCGAGGGAGCAAATGTACGGGGGAGCATCTGTCCCGACACCGGGAGCCAAATCCCATAAGGTTTGTGCGGGGTTCTTTAGCGATTCCAGAAATATTATTATTAAATTTGCTAAATTTTTATTAAGCTAGATATAATTTTCTCAGTTTTTCTGAAATGGGAATGAAGTTAAGCAACGTCGCAATAAAAATTTTCTTCCTAGGTTTAATAAAAAATTTTCATTTATTGTAATTGTAGGAATTGTTTCTTTAAAAATGAAAATCAACATTAAAAATTGTATTTTTAGACTCAAAAAAGTCGGGAAATGTACAGGGCGGTGATGAAACAAGTGGTGACATATTTGGAAAAAGCTCACCACAGTCTAGAACTACTAGGCAGTAGGATAAATCGCAGAAACTCTGTTCATAGATCGAAAAGTGAATACCAAATGGAAATAAGTCGATACACTGATAATTCCAACTTGATGATAAGCAATCAAAGTCAAAGTAGAACTCTAGATGATCATAAACTAAAAGATCTTCAATGGTAAGTGTTGTAACTGAAAAATTCCGACAAAATTTAAATAAACTTTATTTTAGGAAACAATCAAGACCTGAGGAACCATCCGCGGACGAAATCGCACCGGATAAATTAGCCCAAGAAGCGTTCAGGCTCCTCCGGACAGCTCAATCCTTGTTGAACACCCGAGAGCCCGATTTGAGTCGAATTCCGGCGTGCGAACCTTCCAACGACATCGAATTCCTCGAACAACTCGCCAAGGAATTCCCGCCGCCACCACCTCCGCCAGAAATTAAACCCCAACGAGCTATGTCTTTCTCTTTGAGTCCGAAACTCATCGTTCCCGAGATTGAAAGTAAAATTTCCACTGCGTTTAATAGGTAAGTGGAATAGTTTTCATCATCGAATTTGATGTAAATTTAAATGAGAAAACTAATTTTCTAGATAACATAAAAATCTTTTGACTAATTTAATCTAAATACCATCGATTTTTGGGATGGTAGAATTCATTTTTGATCTAGGATAATTAAAATTGACATGATTTTTGAGAAGAGACAACTGATTTTTGAGATACCACAAAAATATTTTAACATCAGAAAACAGACTTTAATAGGTTCGATTTTCAACCAAAGAAGAATTTTGATGCAAGACTTTTTACGTTAGACAATTTATTATTAACAAAAGAACGATTTTTGATAGGAGTTTATAATCGACATAAAAAATATGACTTTTAAAATGAAATGACTTACTTTTTAAATGAGATATTTGATATTTTTTAAGTGGCGTTACTAACTTGACATGAGATAATTCACTTTTAATACGAAATAACTGACTCTTGACAAAAGCGTTGTCTGAATAAAGAAACAACGGCGAAATATAATGATTTTAATAAAATCTTACTTGTGATTGGTTGAAATTTCGTTGTCAAATGTCATTCCTCATAGAGTAAGGATAACAGAGCGAAATGTTTCATGTTCAGATTATAGAATATTAAAACTACTCGCCAAATTCAGTTTAGTTCCACTAATTCTCCAAGGCTGTAGGTCAGTCGCTGAAAATGAAACATGTCGGTCTGTTATACTTACTCTATGAGGAATGACATTTGACAACGAAATTTCAACCAATCAGAAGTAAGATTTTATTAAAATAATTATATTTTGCTAACGATATATTCTGGAAAGCTCGTTAGAATTTTGTACACATATTTTATCATTGCGAAAATAATGAAGTAGATTTTGACTAAAAATAATCCTTCCCCGTTGGTAGACCTTTTTCTAGGTTAGCAACATTGAAGGAACTCCCCCATTGAATTTAACATGATAAAAATAATTTCACCATGAGAAAACTAATTTTCTAGATAATATACAAATGTTTTGCCAAATATGACTTTTTAAATTAAATAACTTACTTTTTACATAAAATATCTGATTTTTAATGTGGCATTACTGACTTTAACATGATAATTAACTATTAATATGAAATAACTGACTTTTGACACAAGACAATTGACTTTTAACATAAGACAAGTGACTGTTATAATGAGATAATTGACTTTAGCTACAACTAACTGACTTTTAACATAAAACAGTTAACTTTTGATGTGACACAACTCACCATTGACAACTTTTTTTTCTTGCAGGAAATTATCGTTGCAATTGAGCGACGTACGACGAACATCTAGATCGTTTAGAAATGTCGATTCGGCTCGCGGTTCGGTGGCCGAAAGCGATACCGAATTAATGGATAGTAATTTATTCGTCACTGGAGGTAAAACGAAGTCGGATAAATCGAGTTCTCCGGCGAACGGAAGCATCAGTTCAGTCGAGGATGAAAGCGGATTTTCCTCGATGAATTCCTTCCAAGAAGTCGGTTTACCGATTGTCAATTCCACGATGAAGGAAGAGGTTAGTATCTAATAGAAATGATAAAATATGTTAAATTATTATTATTATTTATTATAGGTATCTACTAAAAATGCATTGTTGCGTAGTATGCTTCACAATAATTCGTTGAATTTTTCCATTGGACAAGATTCCTCGTCGGATACGATCACTCCTTCTTCTTTTTCTTCTACTAAGTATTCAGAAAAAGAAGAACGAATAGCGACTATCGATAATATTAGACTTTGGCAAAAACCGGCGCCGGTAGATTCTCCGCAGCATAAAAGATGGAGTTCGACGCCCGTCAACGAACCGGAAACTCAAAGTTTTAAAGTTCTGTGGGTGTAAAATAACTTTTTTTTATAGATGGACTCAGTATTTGTTAATAACGAACATACATATTTAATATATTTTTAAGCCGATTTTTTTATTTTAACAAAAAGCCATCAGACATTCGAACTTTTTTAACTATCATAAGTATTATAGACTGTTATTGAAATTGACAGGTTCAGTTTCGACCGACAGTAAAGGACCCAAGTGATAATTTTATCGTTTTAATGTCGTCGAACGTCGTAATTATAAGTTTTGGCAACATTGTAAAATATTTATCTAAATTTACTGATTTTTTTGGAAATTTGACAACGTCGCTTATTTTTTATTACTTTTACCAATATTTTGTAATGACGGATATAATTTGAATAAATTTACAGATTTTTTAGAAAATTTAATAAAGACGCAAGATTATTTTAAATAGTTTCGCAGCAGCAAATTGTTCCTACATTTACCAAAATTTTAAAAAATAGGCAGCGTCTGAGGCAATTTCAAGGCTTAATTTTATCCAAAGTTTAATGAAATTTAAATAAGTAAATGCCTGTAAACCTAGAAAAATTTACGACGTTGACTAACTTCAGTACCTAAAGTTAAAAAAACATTGCAATATTGCCAAACTTCCAGAATTTCAGTAAATCTTGAGATGTTCACTAATTGCACCAAAAATCTTTTATTACTCCAATAGAAATGAAATTTGGAATTTATTTTTTTGATCTTTTAAAAGGTTCGTCAATGTCACATTTTTTCCAAGATTTACTTATACTATAAAGACGGATTCCCAATAGGCGGAAAATCTGCAGGCTAATTTTCTGTATCTGTATTCTATTGGTCGATTTCGAATTAATTTCAAAATCGACCAATAAAATTGGATACACAAAATCCGCCTGCAGATTTTCCGCCTAGTGGGAATCCGTCTTACCCTAATAGCACAAAAGGTCCAATTGACGTTTTTTAATGGTTCATTTAACGTCAGAACGTCCGAGGACCAAAATAAAACGTCCGAGGACCAAAATAAAACGTTTTCTCTCTAAATATTTATGAAATTTCAAAATATTTAGAGAGAAAATGCGTTGTTGCCAAAACTTCTCAAAATTCCAGTAAATCTACGAAAAAATTGCAATGTTTCTTATCTTTCTAAATTTGTACTAAATCTCCAAGTTTATTATTGATTTTTTTGATATTTTACGAGATTTATCAACATTAAATTTTTGTCTTTACATATATTTTTGAAATTTTTAACGGTTTATATCTAGGTCTAAATTTTTTACAAAATTTAATGACATTTTATGCAGTTTGGCAACATTACGTTTTTTTCCTAGATATACTGAAATACCTATAAAAGGATGTTTGCGAAACTGTCTGCAAATTGGACTAAAATAAATTGTAACGCTAAAAACTACAGTTTAAGTAAAAGAAGAACCTGATGCTGTGAAAATTCCAATTTGTAGAATCTAAGGATATTTCCAACGTTGCCAAACATCCTATAATATTAGTATATCTCCAGAAAAATATGAACTTTTTAAACTTTCTTAATCTAGATATAAATACGACGTTGCCAAACTTGGCAAAAATATTAGTAAACTCAAGTATTTTATTCAGCGTTGATAGATCTCATAAAAATGTCAGTAAAATACAGAACGTTTGCTAACATTGCAGTTAATTTAGAGAAAAAGTTCCTTCTTAAAATTTCAATAAATATCAGTAACACCACAATTAAATTTAATGAAATTAATAAAAAATTCGGCAACGTTGGAAATCAACTTCGCAAAATTTTTTACTAGTTTTAATGAATTTTTAATAAGTTGAAAATAATCTCCAGATTTACTGAAGTTTCGCAAAATACCAACAAATGTTTTCAGTCTAATTGAGATTAAAAATTAACATATTTTTTTTACCTAGAATTTTTGAAAAGTTGTAAAAAAATGCGGTGTGACAATTTCACTCAAAATGTTAATTTCTGACGTTTCTAATCTTCCTGAATTTCTCTAGTTATGGCAAAAATGCAATATTATCATGTTTTTATTTAAAATTTGTGATAATTTGATTTGAATTGAATTTTTTTTATATAATACATTAAATTTTGTCTTTTTTTATTTCTACTAAAATAGTATTTTTTACTTATAATTATTATTTTGTAATTGAAGTACGGAATATTTTTTAAGAATTTATTAATAAATTATTTAAAGATGATCTTTTTTATTTTATTCATCTCTAAATTAGTGCAGTTGATATGTAACAATTGAAAAAATTTTATAGCTGTGAAATAAAAAAAACAGATGGCTTCTATTAATTCTAATTAACTTACTTTATCTATAAATCAATTTTCATTGAAATCGAAGAGAAAAAGTAAAATGTGGCCCAAAAAAAAAGACTATGGCCTTCAAAAATCTTCAAAATATGGATTTGAAAAATAAATGGAATAGAGGTGGTTTCAGGGGCGTGGATTCCAAAAAAACTATCCATTCTGCTCTAGCTCTTTTGGTTTCTGAGAGAATTGAGTTAAAAAAATGATGTAAGCGTAATTTCTAAATAATTCGATGAAAAAATGTTAAAAAACAAATTTGAAGGAAACCAACAGCAATTCTTAATTTGAATCATCTTTCTCTATCTTTCATTAAAATTTCATTTAAATCGGAGTAAAAAAATATCTGACCCGAAAAAAAGGGCAAGGTTATAGCCTTCAAAAATCTTTATTTTTTTTCAAAATTTGGAATTGTAAAAAAAATGGTACAGGGGTGGTTAAAGGAGCGTGGATTCCAAAAAAATTATCCATTCTGCTCTAGTTCTTTTAGTTTCTGAGATAATTGAGTTTGAATAAGAAAAAAAAGGTGTGAGCGTAACTTCTACTAATTCGATAAAAGTTTAAAAAAAGAAAATTAGACAGCAATTCTTAATTAGAATCATCTTTCTCTATCTTTAATTTAAATCGGAGTACAAAAAATATCAATTTTTTAAAAATAATAAATTTTTTTGAAAATTATGGAATATTTGTCTCTCAATAGCTGCTCATCATTTTAATTATAGGCAACCAATATTACCCTTCAATGTAATACTGGTTGCATAAGTATGCTTTTATGACAAAATTTTGATCTAATTTACAGATTTGTATGCAACCAATATTGCACTTAGATGTATTACTAGTTGCATATACTTAAATGTATCGAATAGCAAATTTTCACCAAAATTTATAAATACAATTTTACTTTTGCAACATAAATAGAAAAACTGTATTTTAAAAAACTTCACCCAATGGAGAATTTTCTACTCACCTGTAGGTTTTTTTTGAAAAAAAAAACTACAACAAAAAATAGGATTTTTTTAGATTTTATTTCCTGAATCGATTATAATGTCAAAATTATTTTTAATTGAATATAAAAATAAATATGGTAAATAAATAACGGCATCAAATTATATATTAATATGTAACACTCAGAAAAACAATATTCGATTTTCGTAAAACATTTTGTTTTTAATTTAAATTATTTTATGAAAAAGAAGCGCCGAATTTAAATCTTGCAAGGACAAGAAAAAATAATAAAAACACATTCATAGGTAATAATTCTATTCTAAGCGTATCTTTACAAATAGTGCAACATTCTTTAAACTTTTTTTCATCTAAGTTTTACCACGTTCAAAAAATAATACCTCGCCTTACGCGTTACTTTCTTTTTTTAAATATAAATAGTACTTATTTTAATTAGAAATGAGTACAGAGCAACTATATACACCGTGTAGGTAAAATATCAGGATATAAGTTCGGATAAAACGCACAGTCAAGTTTTTTGTGTTGAATAATCATATTTATATAATTTTTATTATTTAATTTGAATACATTGCGATAAAACTCGAACTTATATCTATATTTTTAGTAATTAACACAACCCTCGTATATATATAAATACAAAGAACCTTTAGGAACCACCTATATTTTTTCTATAAAATTTACTATTAGTGTCACTTGGTTCCTATACGCCCTTTGTATTATTATTTTTTACAGACAGTCTTGGTCCGTATTATATATTTGGGAATAAAATTGGTTTTTTAAGGTGGGACAAAGGACTGGCTAGGAAAGATTTTTAATTTTTCCTCTTTTAAAACCTAAAATCTACGTGTTTTTCGTATAAAAACAAAAAAAAAATATTATTTATCTATGCGTTATCCTCAATCATGGTCTGCAGCACTTCGTCGCGCTAGTCTTTCAGTACGATTCGCCGCCACTTCGGAATCTACAAAAGAAACTTATTTGGGTGGGTGATGGGAAATGTTTTTGCAATTAAAAAAAATCAAATCTGTGCATAAGAAAAGCGTTATGGTGATATCGCTTTATCTACCCTCACTCTGTATAAAAATTGCATTAATTTTGACCAAACATCAGTTCTAGTCAGATTAAATCCCATAAACTTTAGTCCAATGAAAGAATTAACGGTTTCCTAGCAATTAGCAAAAACGGAAAAAAGTACCCTAGTTTGGAAAATAAATTATTCAATTTGGTCTCTTCAAACATAATTTTTCTTATATCCTGCTGAGTAAAAAAAATAACCATAAAAAGAAGAGGAGTACAATTATGAAAGATTTAATTTTAGACATTGCGAGAAATAATTTTTTAAAAGAAATATAATATAATTAAGAATTTACGAATGAGGATATTTAATAAATTTGTTTTTGTAATAACTTTTGGCCAAAACAGAGTTGACAGTAACGAAATATCAAACGTCAAAAATTGACAAAAGTGGTATAAAAATCCGTTGGAGGGATATAGGAACTGGGCTAGTTGGAGGAGAAATAAATAAAAAACGTCTCTTTTTATGTGTTATAGATTAAATAAATATTGACATAATCAACCTGAAGGACATTTTTTTTTAAAAATTTCTATCGTATAGCTGAGACTGAATATAATTTTATATAACTAAATCTAATACCTATATATATAAAAAAAACCGGCATGTATATATACAAAAAGAAAAAACAGTACAAACCCTGTGATTTTAAAAATATTATTATACAATACTACTGTTTAATTGTTCATATAATTTTTGTTCAGAGGATTTTTAGATATTTCTTTATTTTTATTTTTAAATAAAAAACAGAGTCAGCCACCTTTTGCGTAATGAATCCGGATTATTTCCTTGAATTTCGGAACTCAGCTCTTATTTGCTCGATAACTCTAAAAATATTTTTACAAATTAAAAAAGTATTAAGAAATATTCTACGTATGTGTAAATATACAGAGCGTTCGACTAAGTGATAGAACGATATCATGTGCAAAATAAAAAAATTAAGCAACACCTCTACCGAAAATTACCATCTATTCAGGGTTAACAAAATCAACTTTTTTTGGTTAAAAACAAAGATTTGTTGAAATTTAACGAATCAGTTAAAATAATCAATTTATAAGTATTTGTTGTTTTTATAATTATTAAATATGATTTTGTGTGAACTTTGTCAAATTTAAAAGAAACGTCAAAATCGTCAAGTTTAAGGAACATTATTATTATAAAAATTGTTAAATTTAACGAGAAGATTAGCTAAAATTGTTTCTCCAGAAAGTTGATAAAAAAGGAATTATCTATGACAATTTGAAGGAATTTTATATTATTATAAACAAACTGAAGCACCCTTTTTGTAAATATTTTAAAAACCGACAACTTTTACATAAATAAGAAAGAACAGATAAATTTACCTACTTTTGCTAGTACTAGGAGAACTCTTCTCCTCTTTCCCGTTGGTGGAAGAAGTCGCTTTCGCCGGTTGCGGAATAATCGTAATTTCATCATTGATTTTCAATGGTTTCAGTTGATCAGCCGTCGAAGAGGATGTCGCCGACGTCGTCTTTCCAGACGAAGAAGTGGTCGTCGATGACGAGGTAGAGGATGAAGCGGCGGCGGCGGCGCCCTTTTTGTCCATTACGCGTTTGGCGACGACGCTATGGGCGGAATAGACATGATTCTCGAATTGTTTGTACATGCCGAAAGTGGCCGTGCAAACGGTGCATTTGTACGACAAATGTGCCGGTTTTAGGGTCATGTTGTGGTCTCGGGCCACATGGTTCAACAGTTTCCATTGGTACACCTAAAAATTTACCAACTTTTATTGACTAACTGATACGTACAAGAATTTTTGCCATAAATTGACGTCATCAGGTCAATTTTGCATATTTGTCATTAAAAATTGATGCAATATCACTTTCTGACAATAATTGACATCTATTCTAGTTAATAATTAACCTTTTTCTTTTAAATCTCGCATTTGACGTTATCAAATAAATTTTGTATTTTTAAAGACAATATTGATCTTTTCATCTATTTTCTGCATTTGATAAAACAGCGCAAAAATTATCGAAATTTTATTTGACACGAAAGTAGCGAAATTAGTCAGATAATTATGACAATAAAAAACACTATTTTTTAAGAAAGTTACGCTAATGTTTCAAATTTTTCTTGTTTAGTTAAAAATACAATTTCAATATAAAAATAATATAGAAACTGCCCAAAGTTGGCTTTAAATTGCTGTCAAAAAAAGCAAAGAGTGCAAAAAGGTATTAAAATTGGGTAATAGTAAACAAAAATTTTTAAATCAGTTTTGATTCTAAAAATTTGGAAAATTACTTGAAAGTGGTGCTATAAACTTGCAAAAAAGGGGTTGGCGTTGCTAAGAATTGTCAAAACTGCCAAAACAATTCAAAAGTGTAAAAAAAGGTAATTTGCGTTGCTAGAAACTATCAAAAATAGTCCACATGTGCTAAATAGCTTCAAAGTGCTTTATATTGTAAAAAAAAGAGATTAGCGTTGCTAGAAACTGACAAAATTGTCAAAAAAGGTTTGGCGTTGATAAAAATTGGTAAAAAAATAGCTCAACAGTTGCCTAAATTGATAAAAAAGGTTTGACATTAAAAACTGTTAACTTGGCTTGAGATTGGTTAAAATTTGGCAAAAATAAAATAAATACTGTCATAATAAAGCAATATTATAGCTAAAAGCAATTAAAAATTGTTAAGAATTATTAAATAGTGCAGATTTGTTATAATTATTAATAATATTATTAATAATGATCAAAAATTACTAATAAAGACAAAAAAAAGCTTTAAAATGGGCTAGGATTTCCAAAATTTATTTGGTCTGCCATAAATTGTTAAAAACTGCCAAAAAGGTTCATAATTTTGATAAAAATGACTTGAAATTTCAAAAACGGTTTTTATTGACTACAAAGTTTCAAAAAATCAACTTTAGCTTGAAATTACTGTCGAAAATAGCTAAAAGAGTGCAAAAAGTTGTTGGATTATATTAAACGAAAAATTATTAAAAATCAGTTAGGAATTGCTAAAAACTGTCAAAATAGTTCATATACTGTAAAAAAGAGATCGGCATCGTTAGAAACTGTTAAAAATAGCTCAAAAATTTTAAAAACTTTCAAAAAGTGCTATAAACTACCGAAAAAGTGTTTGATGTTGCTTAAAACAGATAAAAATAGTTTGGAAGTACTATAAACAGTGGCGTATTTTCAGATGGAGTTATGTAGAGTCCCAAAGAGATATTGTAAATGTAAAAGGCGTTTCGGGAGAGGGGGTTGTTCCTACGACTCTGGCTATATATAGACAAAAAACAGCACTTTTTGCCAATAATTGACATCAGATAAATTCTTCTTTATTCAAGTCAATGATCGACTTTTTTTCTTCTAAATCCCGCTTTTACTTTTTAAAGTCAATAAATGATCTTTTTATTTACCTCCACCATTTCATAAAATAGCGCAAAAATTATGAAAAATTTATTTGATACAAAAGTAGCGAAATAAGTCAAATAATGTCAACAACTTATGACAATAAAAATCGAATTTATGTCAATTGTTCTCAATAAAGGAGTTAAATTATTACAAAAGGGGAAGATATCGAAAATGATAGTACGAAAAGATCAAATAAATCGTTATAATTACCCTTCCGCAAACGGGACACCTTCCGGAATCCTTGCTCTTATTGGCCGCGTCCTGCATACTGGAAGTGACCAATCCGTGCGAGCCCAGCAAATGCCTCTCCAAACCCTGATCAGTAAAGAATCTAAATTGGCACTTTTGGCAATTTAAAGGCGGCCTGTTGTAGATCATCTTTGGATGGATTTTGATCTTGTGTATCCATTGCATGTGGTTCCTGAGCTGCTCTAAATCTTTGATATAGCCATCGCATATTTCGCAAATGACGAACGAATTTTTAGAGGAAGTATCGCCAGGTTTGGCGCCGCCTGACGACACGGGCGTCACCGTCGCCGTCGTGCCGCGCGGCAACGGCGTTATCGATATGCTCGGTTGTTGTTGTTGCTGTTGTGTCGATTTTTTTGAAGATTGTTGCTGTTGTTGATGGCTCGATTGGTTCTGGAAAGATTTTTTCTTTTCACTTAATTTTTTAGAAGCAAGGTTTTGACATAAATCATAATTCATCTTAAGTATAATTGAAGCTATTTTTTATATAATTTTATTGAGAAAAAATAATTTATTTTATTAACTTCTTCCCTTCTTTCTATTGTTAGTAAAAAATAATTATACAGTGTGCTACAAAAAAATTAATACTTTTAAAATACCTATCATCAGTCCAAGCTTTCCTCTATTTCCAAAAATATAAGATGTTTTTAAATTTTTATGAATTCAATTTAAAATTTAGTTAAGTTATTTTTATGAAAAAAAAATTTGCCATTATATAAATATTTTTTATTATCAATTTCATTCGTGATAAAAATTAAGGTATCGTCTAAAACTAATTTTTTTTTAATATTTTCCAAGATATAGGAGGGAGGATCATTTAATTATCAATCTTTTCCTCCATACTTGTAATACTGTTTTTTTTTGTTGAAAATTAGAATGAACATTTTGTATTACACTGTATACATTAATTATGAATAAATAAACGCCAAATTTATTAAATGAAATAAAAAAATGTTAATCAGTATAAAAAAAAATAAAAAACGCCACATTAAGAAAATCTCAAAATTAGAAAATAATTAAGGACGAGCATAAAATTATTCGTTTAAATTTTTATAAACAAAATTGTTATTTGTTAATACATTTTGGAAAAAAAATAATAAAAGAAAATATTGATTATTGAGAAATGTAAATTAGCAAATATTTTTTTTGACAATCTCAATCCGATATTTTTAGAAAAAAAATTAAATCGAGATATTTTTGAAAATATTCTTCCTAAGCTTGATTTTTTTAAAGATCGAGATTGTTCAAAAAAAAATCCAAAAGAAAAAATACATAAATTCAGGCAAAATCAAAAACAGAAATATTTTTTTGTTCGTTTTTCTTTTTACCTGAAGGGCGGCTGATGTGCTAGAGGCGGAAGGCATGTTGGGGAGAAAGACGTGGCCGTGCCCGTGGCCAGGATTGTTACCACCACCGAGCCGACCGCTTATCTCTTGTCCTCCTCCCACCACCTAACACACATATTACACACATTTACACGAATAGTTTAAACAAAGATAAAACTTTTAAATATTTTATACAAAAATAGTAAAAAACAACTATTTATGTACAGTCATAATTTATATAGAATGAGAGGGAGCAAGATTGTGGCCAAATATGCTGTATTTTTTTATGACTGTTTTTAAAGCAGATAATATATAGTGTTTCAAATTTGTTTAGTTAAAAATACATTTTTTTCAATATAACAATTATATAATATAAATAGAACGTTCATTAACTTTAAAGATTCAGTAAGTAAAGGTAATGAAGTTTAGAATAAAACTTCACGACTCCATATCTTGTATAATTGTCACAATCTAAACGTCATCGTCGTTAGTTACAGAACCTTTAAAGTTAATGAATGTTCTACCTACTGACAGAAAGACTATAAAATATTGGAAGAATTGCTAAAAGTTGTCAAAATAGTTCAAAAGTACTATATTCTATAAAAAAGAGATTGGCGTTGCGAAAAACTGTCAAATTTAGCAAAAAAGTCTATAAATGGACAAAAAAGGGTTGATGACCCTTAAAACAGGTAAAAATAACTTGAAAGTGCTATAAATGGACAAAAAAGGTTTGGCGTTGATAAAAACTGGTAAAATAGCTTAAAAGTGCAGAATATGGGCGAAAAGAAGGTTCGACATTATTAAAAACTGTTAAGTTGGCTTGAAATTGCTTAAAATTTTTCAAAAATAAAGTAAGTTATGAAAAATTGTTAAGAAATATTAAACAGTGCAATAATGATCACAAATTGCTAATATAGACCAAAAAAAAGCTTAAAAATGGGCTGGGATTTCCAAAATTTACTAAATATCTCCTATGAGCTGCAACAAATTATTAAAAACTGCCAAAAGGTTCATAATTCTGTTAAAAATAACTTGAAATTACAAAAACTGTTTTTACTCGCTATAAAGTTTCAAAAAAAAATCTAAATTGGCCTTAAATTACTGTCGAAAATGGCTAAAAGAGTGCAAAAAATATTAGAATTGGGTAATACTAAACAAATATTATTAAATCGGTTTGGAATCGAAAAATTGTTAAATAACTTGAAATATTTGCTATAAATTTGCAAAAAAAAGGTTTGGCGTTGCTAAAAACTGTCAAAATAGTTCAAAAGTACTATATACTGTAAATAAAAATTGATATTGAGAGAAAATGTCAAAATAGTTCAAAAGTACCATATACTGTAAAAAAGAAATTGACATTGATAGAAACTATCAAAAATAGCCCAAGCATTAAAAACTATTAAAAATAACCCAAAAGTGCTATAAACCGCCAAAAAATGTTTGATGTTGCATAAAACAGATAAAAATAGCTCGGAAGTGCTATAAACAGTGGCCTATTAAGAAATATTTCAGATGTGGTTAAATGGTTATAAGTGAAGTCCTGAAATGATACAATAATGTTCAAGTTGAATTTTCTTCGTACTAAATGCATTTCGGGGAAGGGGTTGTCCCCAAAACCTCCCGTTCTTACGCCACTGGCTATCAAATGACAAAATGTAAGTGTGGATAAAAACTGGTAAATAAAGTGGGGCAAGAAAAAGTTTGACATTATTAACTTGGCTTTTGATTGCTAGAAACCTGACAAAAATAAAATAAGCACTTAAAACTTATTAAAAATCACTAATGACTACCATAATTAAGGAATATAGCCAAGAGCAATTAAAAAATTGTTAAATATTGATAAGAGCAAAGAGTTATTATAAATTATTAATAATGATCAAAAATTACTAATAGACCAAAAAAGCTTAAAAATTGTCTGGGATTTTACAAATTTACTGCCAGAAATTGTTAAAAACTACCACAAGATTGAAAAATTCTGCTAAAAATGGCTTGAAATTGCTAAAAATCAACAAAAAAACTTTATAACAGGAAAATATTTCAACGTTGCCAAATTATTAAAAGATGCAATTAGTTGGAAACAATTGCCAATAATAATTAGAAATAGCTAAAAAATACTAAATAATGATAAAGGCCATTGGATTCCTATTAATAAGTAGAAATAGATAACAACTGGTAAAAATAACTTGGAATTAGTAAAAAAAACAGTCGAAAGAGCAATAAAGGTTTGGCTTTGTTAAAAATTGTCAAGAATCCAAAATAATTGCAAAATAGTACTAAAAGTGATACAGATAAAGATTTCTGAAATCTGTAGATTCATTAAATTTTGCGAAAATTGTCAAACAATGCTAAAAACTGCTAAAAAGCAGCTAAAATTGATGGGGCTACTAATATTGTTTGGAATTACTAAAACCTATTGAAAAAACACTAATATTACTTGAAATCAGCAACAAATATTGCTATATACTGTCAAAAAACCTAGTTAAAACTGTCAAAAAAATGCTACTTTTAAAAAAAGCTGAAACTTAAATTAACATACTAAAAAAATATGCAAAAAAGCACAAATTAGAGAAAAATATACTTCACAGAAAAAATTAACTTCGAATTGTAAAAATAATAAATAACGACTCAGATTAAACATTTTTGGCCACAAAAATTCCGTAACAAATAAATTTTTTAATACACTAAAATTTAAATAAAAAAAATGATGTACCTGGAACACCTGGTTTCCGCTCAATTGATAATTGGTCGGCACCAAGACGGAACCGCCTCCGGAGACGGCCTGTTGTTTGAACACCATGCCAGGCGGCCGTATCAACGCCCCTTGCGGCTTTATGTTGATATTAGTGCCCAAAGACGGACGACCTCTGCCCCTAAACACACAAAATTTGCAACAAATTAGATATAATACCAGATTATTCATTTTCTTATAAAAATATCATTAATAAAGTGCAAAACAGAGATGGCCTTTGAACGCAACCTTGTATCACTTCCACTTTATTGGTCGATTTCGAATTAATTTTCAAAATTGACCAATAGAATTGGATACAGAAAATCCGCCTAGTGAGAATCCGTCTTAAAAATGGAGATACTTAGAATAACTTATCCATAAATGCGTCATTCTCACCTATTGAGCACGCTCTGGGTGCTCTGCAGCTGCATTTTCGAAAGGAATTGATATTGGGTCGTTTTTGACATGGCCTGGTAGGCTGCCGCCGTGGCATTAAGACCCTGCTGTCTCATTTTAGGCACTCTTGGTATCTTCGCTGGAGGTTCCCAATCGACGGGCGGATCCAGGTTCCTCTCTGGTTTGAATTTTCTCATACAGGTCACCAAATGCCGAGAAAGTTTACCTATAATAAAACGAAGGTGGGTTAATTGGAAAGACATGAAGAAAATAAGACTTGTACGAGAAATTTAAATATTTATCAAAAGTAATTAATGAGAAATAAAGATTAAATTATGAACTTTCGCCATAAAATTGAATATTTTAAGAAAAAAATCGCAGACTTGTACAATAAATTCGAGGACATGTAAGAAATGAAGAGAAAAATTAAAATTTCTAGTAATCAATCAAGTATAAAAGATTTTGGACAAGAAAATATTGTTTTGTGACAATTTCTATTGACTTGTAAGAATGTAATCAATCTTAAATAAATAAAAATGTGCAAAAATGGTGGTATTTAATATGAAATGAGGGTCCTTGTAGGCAAATAATGTGGAAAATTTAAAAAAAACGAGGTTATTTGAAAAAATATGGAAAGAAGAAATGCAGACCTATCACAGAAGATATAAAACAAATGAGTGTTTTTAACACAAGAAATGATAATCTTTAGCACGAAATTAGTGTATTTGGCAAAAATGAGGATATTAGGCAAGAAATGAAGAGTATTTGGCAAGAAATGGAGAATATTTGGCAAAAATGGAGATTATTTGGAAACAAATGGAGTGTTTGGCAAGAAATGAGTTTTTTTAAAGAAATTTTGGATTTCTAACAAAAATAACAATTTAAATCGTAATAATAAGGAAATTAATTTTTTTTTGTTCTTCAACTTTTAGAAATAACAGTTTCAACTTGCTATAATAATACAACTTTGAACATACATTTTTTTTATAAAAATTGACTAGTACTGACCTTTCTGGTTATCCTCGAAGGGGCAATTGGGACATTGATGGAATGCGGGCGCCCTTTCCAAGTGGCCGCGAACCGCGTGCTCGGCCTCCATGTGGAACAAAATATCGTGCGGACTGCGCACCTCGTACGCGCAAAAATTGCACTTGTAGACAAAATTTTTCATATGCGGCGTCTCTAAATGATAAGACATCGCCAGAGCGGATTCTGTCTTGAAATTGCAAAATTCGCATTTTTTCAGCACCGTCTTGAAGTGGCCGTTGTTTTCTTTCGAATACTCCAAATTTTTCACTAAAGATTTTATCGTTTTTTCCGTTTCCGGATTCGAACCGCCTTCGCGGCTGTGTTTGCGCTTTTGTTGTTTCAGCAAATCGGTTTGGACGTACTCTTGGACGAGATTTAGGCCGATGTTGATGAAGAATTTGCCCAAGGGACTGTCAAAGTACGAGTAAGGCTTTTTCGAGTCGTCGGCCTCCTTTTTCGAGTCCGGCACGTAAACGGGGTCAGTTTTGTCCTTGAATTAAAACAAGAAATTTGTTTGTTAAAATTTTGGTTCCTATGTACCAGTTAAAAAAATTTTAAAATATGTTTGTAGTTAATATTGGTTTATTTATAAGAATATTGGTTCTTGACGAAAAAATGTGGCTTTTACAAGAAAATAATGGCTTATATGTTAAAATATTGCTTTGTGTGTCAATATATTATTTTAGATGTCAAAATATTGTAAAATATTGGTTCATAATAAAAACATCTATGTCAAAATATTTCTTTACATGTCAAAATAGTAGTTTTAATGAAGAAATATTAGTTTTAAGAAGAAAATACATTTAAAAACTAATTTCTATGTCAAAACTTTTGCTTTGTAATAAAAAATATTTATTTTAAGTAAAAAATGTCGGTTAATAATAAATTTAGATAAAAAATCCTCACCTGTTTCTTAATCTTGTCATCCGCTTCTTCTTTTTCTTTAGCACCATCATCACTCTTATCGCTATCGTCGTCTTCCTCCTCTTCATCTTTATCCCCTTTCTTTTTCTTCTTTTCTTCCTCCTCTTCTCTTTTCAGGTTCTCCTTAATTTGCGTTTGAACGTCTTTGACGAAATCCTTAAAGTCTTTAACGGGCGGTTTCTCGTAGACGTAGGGCACGATAAAAGAGGGCGCTTCAACGACGAACATGTCGTCCGTGAGCGTAGGTAACAGGGGCGTGGTCATAGCGGGGGTGATGGTGGCGGGAGTGAGTTTGGGCTGGGGCGCGGGCGAGGACAGGGACGTTGAATTCACAGGAATCGGGGTAATAGTGGCTCTCATGTTCGGGGGGTACATGCCTTGGGCGGGTAATGCCATGGGGAGGACAGTTTGGTAATTGGTGGAGGAAATGGCATTGGGTTTGTTATTGACAGGAACGGGACCACGACCTGACAAAATAGAATTAGTATCAATGATGACGAGCGTCGGTTCCTTTTTACCGTGTACAGAATTAGTAGATTTCGTGGCAATTTCGACGAGTCTTTTGGTATCGTTGACGACTATGGGCGTGGATTTGGGCACGGGTTTCGGTTTGCTTTCAGCCGGTATCCTTTCAACGGTAATGGAGTCGTTGCAGGCCAAAGGATCTGTAGGGAGAACTTCTTCGACGTCAGATTCCTCCTCGTCTTGGGATCGAGTCGGAACGGTAGTAGACGGAGGTGGAGGCTGTGGTAGTTGCTGCTGGGGCGCTGTTGGCGTTTGTTGTTGCTGTTGTAGTTGCTGCTCCTGTTGTTGTTGTTGTTGTTTTAGCAATTTCATCTTTACATCTTCTTTGTCGCTGTCTTCCTTGTCACTTTCAACGTATGATTTTGTCTTATTTAAGTTTCTCGAACTGCGCCTTGAAAATACATTTTATTTACTATCTCTCTCTTTCAAAGGAGTAGCTAGAATTATGTGGGTGGGAAATCCTTATTTTTAGAGGACAGTGATAACTGGAAAATTGGTTACAATGAAAAACATTTTGTTAACTAGATTGTCGTAGGGCGATATTTAGGGTATTCCAAAAAGTTATTTCTACAAATTATTTTATTTTTAAGAAAAAAACTGCAAATTGAATATTTCTAGTACAAGATCAAGGAGAAGTTGAAAAAACTATTTGGAACAAGAAAGTCCCAGAAAAATATTTCGAAGCCATTTTTTTTAATAGTAGAAGACTCACAAAAAGATGGGAAAGGTGTAAATGATTTTAAAACAATTTATTTTAAGTAAAATTCCCAAAAGAAGCTAAAAATCTTTTGAATGAAGAAAAATAAGACCCAGAAACTGGAAAATATTTATCAAAATACCCAAAAGGAGGTGAAAAAATCTTTTAGAACATAAAAATAACTCAAGAAGCTGGAAAAAGTTAATGACTTTACAACATGTTTTTTAAGTAAAAGACCAAAAATTATTATTAAGAAATCTTTTAAAAAATAATACCTAGAAACTTGAAAATATTTGTCAGAAAAGGAATTGTAAAAAATCTTTTGAAACAGGAAAATAACTAAGAAACTGGAAAAAAGATGACTTAAAAACTTTTTTTTAAGAAAAAGACCAAAAAGAAGCATCACATCTTTTGAAAAAAAAAACAACCCAGAAACTGGAAAAAATATTTGTTAGAATGCCCAAAAGGAGATGGAAAAAATCTTTTGGAATAACAACCAGAAAGCCCAAAAAAATCTTTTGGAACAAGAAAAGTACTCAAAGAAGCTGAAAAAAAATAATCGATTTAAAACCGTGTTTTTGTGGACCTAGACCCAAAATCTAAAAAAAATTTTTAGACGAAAACCCAGAAGTTCCTAAAAAAAATTGTTTGAAGATCTGTAAAAATCTTTTGGAGAAAGATTAACAATCAGAAGCCAGAAAAAACGAATTTTCTGAAATATATAATTTTTAATAAACCAGAAAATTTATTTTCTGGGAGAAAAAAAGGAAAAAGCTGAGAAAAATAATTTAAAGATAAAAAAAATGTTTTGGAAGGAAATTCAGAAGCTGGAAAAATATTTTGGACTAAAAGGGAATTTAAAAAAAATCTTGAAAGAAATAGAACCCAATAAACCCAGAATAACCTGAAAAAAAGGTAAAAAAAAAAATTTTACCTTGGAGTGATGACTTCGGCAGGTTTAGCATCCTTAATCTGCTTCTCCGGCGTCGCCAAGTCGATAACTTCCATTCCGGTACCATTTTCTTTGGGAGCATCTTCAATATCCCCTTCGACTATCATAACATCACCGTCATCATCTTCACCGCCGGAATCGTTTAATTCTATAGGATCACTATTACTAATTTTATTACTCTTACTATTATCTTCATCTTCATCATCGTCCGACTCAATTTCGTGTATTTCCACGTACTTTTCTTTGATGAAATCATCTTCGAATTTTTTCGTAGATTTTTCTGAACCTTCGGTGCTTAACTGACTATTATCGTCTTTGGAATTTTCATCATCATCATTAGTTTTCGATTCATCTTCATCAATGGTTTTAGATTCATCTTCGTCATTAGTTTTCGATTCGTCTTCATCAATAATTTTAGATTCATCTTCATCGTTAGTTTTTGATTCATCTTCCGTATGATCTTCGCTAGCTTTAGATTCTTGGCTACTCTCGTCTACGTTTTCTTCGATACATTCGATGATTTCTTCATTCTCTACTGAAGCTTCATTCTCTACAGAGGCTTCATTCTCTACAGAGGCTTCATTCTCTATAGAGGCTTCGTTCTCTCCCGAAGCTTCATTCTCTACTGATGCTTCATTATCTACCGATGCTTCATTCTCTACCGATACTTCGTTCTCTACCGATACTTCATCCTCTACAGATTCTTCGTTCTCTACCAACGCTTCATTCTCTACCGATTCTTCGTTCTCTTCCGAATGGTTAGTAGTTTCTTCATCATCATCATCTTCTTCTTCTTCCTCATCCTCTTCGGCGGGATTTTCTCTGTCTTCAATACTATGGTTGCTTTCGTCTTTGGTATCAATGTCATTCTCGTCCGTGTCCATCGGTTCCGTTAAGAGGTTGATTTTTTTGAGCGCGTCTTGGCTGGTTTGGGTTTCCTCCATGTCTACGTCATTGGATAAGTCACCATTTGTAATTATATTAACTGTAGAGAAAAATTAAATATAAGTAGTAAAGAGATTTTTGATAGATGGAAAGATGAACGCAGAAAAAAGTTCCACAAATTTAATTTATAAAAGATAGTTTCAGTTTAAGGAGGAATCTTCATATTTGTGTTTATTCCTGTCGAAACAAAATTATTATTTTAATAAGTAAATAAGGGCTATAGTGAATATTTTGTAAGATATTGACATTGTTTATTGTGTCATCCCTGAACAACAAACAAAACAAACAGAAAAGAAATTGTATTCAATGTATTTTTTTGTTCATGTTCATTATTTGTTTTTTTTACACAAAAATCAACAAATTTATTGAGTTTATACTCATTCTATAAAAGATACTACCAAAAAAATAGCAAAGATCAGTATAAGCACTTTTATTTTTCAGAATTACTAGTAAAACTACTTGAAAAAGTCCAAAAAGTACTAAAATGACTCTTGAAAGTAGATAAATTACTTAGAAATATTAAAAGTACAAAAAGTACTGAAATTACTGAAATCTTGAGATTACAAAAGTATTTAATGTTTTTGTGGTACTTTCTAAAATTTTGAGTAAGTGCCTGTTTTTGGTCCTAGTGGCACACCCCTCGCATTTAACATATTGTAGTTATTCATGTTTGAAATTTAAAGTAGTTATGCAGTAGTTTTTTTAACACTGTGTAAAATATGATGAGATGATAAACATAGTCCAAAATACTTTAAACTTTCTATTTAAAATTACTTCACCAATATTTATTTATCAACTACATTTTCAAAAAAAAACACTTCTAGATACAAGAAACCTTAAAACTGCACTAAAATAAAAAGTGTTACATTAACAATAATGAATTTTTGAAGTATTAGATAAATATCACTATTTTTGACCACACTGTACAATATAACAAGAGAATAAATATAAGAAAACATAGACCAAAAGATCTCAAATTTGCTTTTTTTAAATTATTTGGCCAATATTGATTTATTATTTAAGTATATGGAGATTGAAACCTTTCTTGTAAACCACCTTGTCATTATTATGAATAAGGCTAAAAATTGATTAGCTTTTTTTTTGTTTGAATTTTAATTGCAAATAATTCAATAAAGAATATTTGTTCATTATTTTACATTAAAATATTTATCAGAGAAATAGTGTAAGATATATTAAGAAAAATTCTCAAGATCTGAGAAAAATGGGATAAGAATTTGAGCAAATTTGTTTTTATTTTCATATTTATTTAACTGGAAAAGAAACTAAATTTAAACAAAATAATCCAGTAAAAAGCAGCTTAAAAATAGTATAAGACATTTTTATTCATCTAATTATCTCAACAAAACTAGAAAAACCAGGAATTAAAAAAACCTAGAAAGCCTGAAACAACCAAATCCCACTAATTAACCTCAATCATATAAAATTATAAAATCAATGTCATATAATAAATTAATTGGAGATTAGCCAATTGTTTAACAATAAATAACCCACTTACAACATTTTAATAAACTCTACCAAATTTAAGTAAAATCTTAATAATTAAGGAAACCGAGAACTGAAGAACTGCCTCCTGCACATACCTCCCAAACTGTCCTAAAACCCAGATCCGATACGTTCATCAATCCACATATTACAAATTATCTTAAGACTACTACAAAGTATAGGGCAGATAGGTAGATGGGAAACTTACCTTCTTCCTTGGAAATCACATCCTCGACTTCCCCCATTTCTGCGATAGCTGCCATAGCCAGTCAGTCAATCTGTCATAATGAGAGAAACAAATTAATTTTTCATACAGGGTTAGTTGGAATTTGGGACAATGGGTTTGTTCACATATATGTATCCGATACCTATATTTTTTATATTTAAATGAAACTATCATTATTACTATTATTGAGACGATTAGTTATCTAAATTTAGAATTTTACTAACCACTAAAATGTGGGAATACATTCTGTGATAAGATTTAATTGAATCATCAGATATTAACAAAGAAAAATCTTACAGGTTGGAATACAAAAACCCTTTGTAATTTTTATTATTAAAAATTCAAAATAGAAGGGAATACTTTTAATAATTATATATCGAAATTACTAGTTTAAATTGAAATTTAATAATCAGTGATTATTATAAACAAAACTATCTTTTTTATCAAGATTTAAATGTGGGATTTCAAAATTTGTATTAACAAAAATTCCAAGGTTAAACTCCACACAGTTACGTATCGTTTATTTTTCATATTAAATAAATAATTTAAGAAAAAATAGTTCTATTTAATAATAAATAAGAGAACATAACCTAATTTCTTTTCTAATCTAAATGTTGACAAAAATAGAAGATTTTCATAAATTCAAGGTATCATAGTAACGACGAAAACATTTATTTAAAAAGAATGTTTTTTTTTGCAAATATGAATCACCTTGATGTGTCAAATATTTGTCACGACTGCAAATTAAAAAAAAATAGTTAATAACGAGGGCAAATAACAAAAGTACTAAAATAGCCCAAGGGGCCTTAAAATGGTTTTGATTGAATGTAAACAAAACCTCAAAAGGCAGGAATAAAATTCTACGTAACTTGTTAGCAAGGCAGTTTCTGGGAACCCAGTGAAAAGATTAAATTAGAAAATCCCAATACCCCGCCACTGGTTTGGACTGTGGGACTGCACACAGAAAAGATAACAAATTTACCGTGCTACCAACGCCACTGGAGCATAGAAAATTTCATAGTTTTGTCTTTATTAGATTAAGTGGATGAAATGTTAGGTTAGAAATAAGAGAATTGGTTAAAATTTTACCATAAACAGTTTAATTTTCTAATATTCCCGCCATGGCACATGGGATTTCACTTGAAAGAAACAGAACATCTGCACCGCCAATAGAAGTATCTGTGTGAATCGTCGTAAATACCCGAACTGACTCTTTAACCCGCGATATTTAAAACCGTCGACACTTGAACTCAATAAACGAAACCAAACAACATATCACAATTGATTTCTTATAAATAATTATGGTTATTATTGTCAATAAAAGTTAGAAGAAAAGCAAACACACGTCGCTAACCCTTAGCAAACCAGCACTAAACTGCCAATATGGCGTCTAACGGTACGTCACGTGACCCAAAATAGTGACGTCGACTACTCTATCCCGCGATGTCTTAAAATTTTTTCACAACGTAAGCCCAACATAATTTTACAACAATTCAGAAAAATTTATCGATTTTATAAGTGCCTTATATTCATTTTTCCGAAATTACCAAACAATATACATTTGCTAACATTAATTATAAAAATAAATATCCAATATTACAAAAGAATTGATTCAAAAACTGAAATATTCAAATTTGCGTTACTATTTTAAATGTAATTAACAAAAAACTAATTCTAAATATAATTTCCCGACAATATTTTCACATTTTTACAGAAATTAAATCGTAATATCATAGATATCGGCAATTGCCGGTACCTACTTAAATTTTGAAATAAATCGAAGTAACAACATTTTTTTGCGATTAGAAAAGTAAATTGGAAAATTCTAGAATTATTTTTGAGACAAATAAGGATGATTAATTTCTGTGGGTATGGGGAATGGGAGACTACCGCACCGCACCCGGCAAAAAACACCGTAGCGGACTCCCCTCGAAGCGTAGAATGGTTGAGCCCAAACCTCATTTTGTTCATGTATAAACTCTGTATCTAGTAACTTTTTCCCAACGCCTACTTTAGATGGTCTCCAACTCGATGATTATGGAGATTTATTTTTTTTTATTAAAAAAATATATACAGGGTGATTAAAATTTTCGTTACCAAAAAAAAATGATATAGTTGTATAAACTGTCTGGATTTTATTTAATTTTTGTATTAATGTTTTGTTTAGATAGATTTTATTGTTTACGTGGTAAAAATTTTACTATTTGACCTAATTTTTTTGAAATTAGAAAGTACCTTACCTAATAATTTTTATTGCTTAAAAATACGAATATACTTTGCAATTTTTAGGCATTTTACGAAAATTAACTATTTTTAGTACTATTTTTGGATTTTTTTTAATAAATAACACGAAAAAAATTGTAAAAAATACACTGGAAAATTATAAATTTAGGTATTAAAAAAAATATTCTGTTATTTTACGAAATTTTTACTAGTGTTATTTAAAAATAAGTTTGTTGCAATTTTTTATTAAATAACACGAAAAAACAAGAAAATTAAATACACTGAGAAAAAAAAATTACTACAAGTATTGTATTGAAAAAATAATTTCTGCAGTGTTATTTTACAAAAATATAGACAAGTGTTTTTTTTAAAATCATTTTTATAAAATTTTCTGTCCAATAACACGAAGAAACGATTAAAAAATTAAATACACTGAGAAAAAAGATTATTACAAATATTGTATTGAAAAAATAATTTATGCAGTGTTACTTTACGAAAATATTGACAAGTGTTTTTTTTTATCATTTTTATTATTTTTTCTGTCCAATACCACAAAGAAACGATCAAAAAATAAGTACACTTGGAAAAAATGATTATTTCAAATAATAATAATAATGAATTAAAATAATATTTTAGTATTATTTTACGAAAATTTGACTTTTAGTATAATTTTTTATTATTTTTTTATCCAATAACATGACGATTAAAAAAATAAGTACACTTGGAAAAAAAAGTTATCTCAAATAATAATATTGTATTAAAACAACATTTTTTGTATTATTATACAAAAATTTTATATTTTGGTAAAATTTTTGTTTATTTTTTTTTGTTTCCAACAAAGAAACGATAAACAAAATTGGTACACCCAGAAAAAAAATTATCATAATTAATAATAATAATAATAATAATAATAATAATAATAATAATAAGAATGTATTAAAATGATATTTTTACCCAAATTTTGACTTTTAGAATAAGTTTTGATTTTTTTTGTCCAATAACATAAAGAAACGATTAAAAAATAAGTACACGTGGAAAAAAAAGTTATCTCAAATAATAATAATAATAATAATAATGTATTAAAATAATATTGTTTGTATTATTTTATTAACATTTTGAATTTTGGTATAATTTTTGATTATTTTTCTTTGCCAGTATAATGAAGAATCGATTAAAAAAAATAAACACACTTAGAAAAAAGTTAACAAAAAATAATAATAATAATATATTAAAAGAATATTTTTTGTATTATTTTATGCATATTTGACTTCTAGAATTTTTGATAATTTTTTTTGTCCAATAGCATGAAGAATTCATTAAAAAAAATAAATACAGTTTGAAAAAAAGTTAACAAAAAATAATAATAATATTATATTAAAAGAATATTTTTTGTATTATTTTAAGCAAAATTTTGACTTTTAGAATAATTTTTGATTATTTTTTTTGTCCAATAGCATGAAGAATCCATTAAAAAAATAAATACACTTAGAAAAAAAGTTAACAAAAAATAATAATAATATTATATTAAAAGAATATTTTTTGTATTATTTTACGCAAATTTTGACTTCTAGAATTTTTGATAATTTTTTTTATCCAATAGCATGAAGAATTCATTAAAAAAAATAAATACAGTTTGAAAAAAAGTTAACAAAAAAAAAATAATAATAATAATATATTAACAGAATATTTTTTGTATTATTTTTAGCAAAATTTTGACTTTTAGAATAATTTTTGATTATTTTTTTTGTCCAATAGCATGAAGAATCCATTAAAAAAAAAATACACTTGGAAAAAAAGTTAACAAAAAATAATAATAATATTATATTAAAAGAATATTTTTTGTATTATTTTACGCAAATTTTGACTTCTAGAATTTTTGATAATTTTTTTTGTCCAATAGCATGAAGAATCCATTAAAAAAATAAATACACTTTGAAAAAAGTTAACAAATAATAATAATAATAATATATTAAAAGAATGTTTTTTGTATTATTTTACGCAAATTTTGACTTCTAGAAAAATTTTTGATTATTTTTTTTTGTCCAATAGCATGAAGAATCGATAAAAATAAATAAATACACTTGGAAAAAAGTTAACAAAAATAATAATAATAATAATATATTAAAACAATATTTTTTGTATTATTTTAAGCAAAATTTTGACTTTTAGAATAATTTTTCATGATTTTTTTTGTCCAATAGCATGATGAATCCACTAAAAAAAATAAACACACAGTGAAAAAAAGTTAACAAAAAATAATAATAATATTAAAAGAATATTTTTTGTATTATTTTAAGCAAATTTTGACTTCTAGAATTTTTGATAATTTTTTTTGTCCAATAGCATGAAGAATTCATTAAAAACAAAATACAATTTGAAAAAAAGTTAACAAAAAAAAAATAATAATATATTAAAAGAATATTTTTTGTATTATTTTACGCAAAATTTTGACTTCTAGAATTTTTGATAATTTTTTTTGTCCAATAGCATGAAGAATCCATTAAAAAAAATTAATACACTTAGAAAAAAGTTAACAAAAAATAATAATAATAATAATATATTAAAAGAATATTTTTGTATTATTTTACGCAAAATTTTGACTTCTAGAATAATTTTTGATTTTTTTTTGTCCAATAGCATGAAGAATCCATTAAAAAAATAAATACACTTAGAAAAAAAGTTAACAAAAAATAATAATAATAATAATATATTAAAAGAATATTTTTTGTATAATTTTACGCAAATTCTGACTTATAGAATAATTTTTGATTATTTTTTTTTTGTCCAATAGCATAAAAAAATACACTTGGAAAAAAGTTAAAAAAATAATAATATTAATATATTAAAATAATATTTTTTGTGTTATTTTACGCAAATTTTGACATCTAGAATATTTTTTTATTATTTTTTTTTGTCCAATAGCATGAAGAATCCATTAAAAAAAAATACACTTAGAAAAAAGTTAACAAAAAATAATGATAATATTAAAAGAATATTTTTTGTATAATTTTACGCAAATTTTGATTTCTAGAATAATTTTTCATTTTTTTTGTCCAATAGCATGAAGAATCCATTAAAAAAAATAAATACACTTGGAAAAAAGTTAACAAAAATAATAATAATGTATTAAAAGAATATTTTCCGTATTATTTTACGAAAATTTTAAATTTTAGTAGGAATAATTTTTGACTATTTTGTTTGTACTAAAACCAAATTTTTTCTTTTACTATAATTTTTGATTATTTTTTTTACAATAGCATGAAGAATTCATTAAAAAAATAAGTATATTAAGAAAAAAAAATTACAAATACTGTATCGAAAAAACAGTTTCTATATTTTATGAAAATTTTACAAATTTTGTCTAAAAATATTGTTAGTTCGGTTTTTGCTAATTTTTTTCGCTAAATAATAAAAAATCGAGTGCACTAAGAAAAAAAGTTTATCACAAATATATTGAAAAAAATAATTTCTACACTGAGAAATATTTTTTTTAATTTCCAGAAATAAAAAATTTGTATTTTTGAATTTTTATATGTAAAATTCTAGAAAACAAACAAATACACTAACAAAAATAAAGTTTATATTCATAAATAAATTATGATTTCATTCTAAGACTAAGAAATTTCTTTCTTTTATACATTTAGAAGCATAAAACAAAACAAAAACTAAATATTAATAAAAAAAGTCCAAGTTCACAAAATAATTTGTACACTGAAAGATAATTTTTGTTAATTTGAATAAATATAAATAAAGCTTGTTCTAAATTTAGTATAAAAAAATACATCATGATCAAGGATAAACTTTTTAAGAGAAAAAAAATAATAAAATTATTGACTGACAAAATAATTTCTACACTCAAAAAGAATTTTTGTTTTAATTCCAAAAAGTAATATTTGACATCAAATAAACTTTTTTTCTGGGTCTAAATTTATTTTTATGTATTGATTTTCCTTTTTTTCAAAGAAAATTATTTTACTTCAAAAAATAAATACATATTTACGTTAACTAAAATACCCTGCATTTAATTATCCCTTGGTGTTGATCCACGTAGGCTAAAGAGAAAGAAAAATCGATTTTTTAAAAGGCATTTGCCTTTTTCATAGTTAGCGTGAATATTTCGCAGACCACCTGTAATGCGATGGTACCCGATACCCGAGTATTGATTTTCCAACCCTATAAAAGCGGGGGAAACTTTATTATAAAACGAAATTATGAAACACTTAACTACTAACATCACACCGTTAATTTTTTATTTTTACAATAAAAAATAGAAAAATATAAGGGTTTTTCCTGATTAAAAAAGAAAGATTTTTTATTCCAATTTTAATTAATGATGTATACCAAGAAAACAATTTCATAACTTTTTTTTAATTAACAAATTTTTAAGTGTACTTTTATGCAAAATATTTAATCGTTATTATTTTCTCTATAAACAAATAATATTACTAGAAATAAATTTTCTTACACTGAAATAAATACAATAATTGTGACGATTTTTTTTTCTCGGTGTACTTTCCTCAAAAATATTCAAACATTTTTTTCCAAATAAACAAAATTATTATAATTAATGACATAATAAAATTAATACTGTTAGAAATTATTTTTTTACACGAAAAAAATTAATTTTTAACGTACTTTTTTCTCATATTTATAAAAGAATTAATATTGTAACGATTTTTTTTCTCAGTGTACTTTTTTCAAATAAACAAAATTTAGTATAATTAACGATATAATAGAATTAATACTGCTAGAAATGATTTTTTTACATGAAAAAAATTATAAATTTTTAACGTACATTTTTCTCATAGTTATAAAAGAATTAATATTGTAATGATTTTTTTCTCAGTGTATTTTCCTGAAAATATTCAAACATACTCTTTCCAAATAAACAAAATTAATATAATTAACGCTATAATAAAATTAATACTGTTAGAAATCATTTTTTTACAAGAAAAAAAATAATAAATGTTTAACGTACTTTTTTCTCATGTTTAAAAAAAAAAATTTGTAACGATTTTGTTTTCTCTGTGTACTTTCCTGAAAAATATACGAACAAACTTTTTCCAAATAAATAAAATTAATATAATTAACGCTATAATAAAATTAATACTATTAGAAATTATTTTTTTATAATAAAAAAATAATAAATGTTTAACGTACTTTTATTTCATGTTTAAAAAATTAATTTTGTAACGATTTTGTTTTCTTTGTGTACTTTCCTGAAAAATATACGAACATACTTTTTCCAAATAAAAAAAATTAATATAATTAACGCTATAATAAAATTAATACTATTGGAAATTATTTTTTTATAAGAAAAAAATAATAAATGTTTAACGGACTTTTTCTCATGTTTAAAAAAAAATAATTTTGAAACGATTTTTTTTCTCTGTGTACTTTCTGAAAAATATACGAACAAACTTTTTCCAAATAAAAAAAATTAATATAATTAACGCTATAATAAAATTAATACAGTTGGAAATTATTTTTTTACAAGAAAAAAATAAATGTTTTTATGTACTTTTTTCTCATGTTTAAAAAAAATTAATTTTGGAACGATTTTGTTTTTTTTGTGTACTTTCCTGAAAAATATTTGAATATATTTTTTCCAATTTTTTACTCAAAAAAAATAAATGTTTAACGTACTTTTTTCTCAAATTTATAAAAAAATTAATATTGTAACGATTTTTTTTTACTTTCCTGAAAAATATTTAAACGTACTTTTTTCTCATAATAAATGCAGCTGCCAAAAAAACAATATAGTTATTTTCCCAACAAGTGCGGAAAGTTATACTTTTCCGCACGCAATTGCAGTTGCCCGAACGACGCGAAGCGGAGTTGGGGCATGCAATTAAGTTCGGAAAAGATACTTTACGCAAGTGTTAGGAACAATATTTTTTCTACAAACGCCTAGAATTAAAAAAAAAATTTTAGCAAAAATATTTTTTTGTCATTAAACAAAAATTTTCTTGGTGCTTCTTAATAAATAAAACATTAGGCTGAAAGTAATCATAGTAACCAAGCAAGAATTAATTTTTAATCATTTTAGCATTTATAAAATCAGTGCGGAAAAGTATAACTTTCCGCACGCTTGTAGAAAAACAATATATTATCCAGAAACAAATTGCTGGATCGAAAAGCATTGAAAAGTTACTGGGCTGAATAATTGTTGGATCGAATATCGCCCGTTCGAAAGTTGTTGGATCGAAAATCGCCTGTTCGAAATATCGTTGGACCGAAATATTGCTGAATCGAAACATTGTTGGGTCGAAAAATAAAACAGGAGTTTATTACAATATTTATTTTTATCAAAATTAACGTAAGTGTGCAAATTCCAAAAAAATATTTTCTCTTTTTTTACATTTAAGTTAAATTTTGTTACTAATTTTCTTACAATTTTTATTTTGTTGGTTTATTTGCAAGTTTGATTAAAAATTAAATATAAATTTTTCAAAATTAAACGTGTCATTTTCTCAAAAAAAAAATTATGTACAATACCAAATTTTTTATATCACCGTTTAAAAAAAATAGACCCCTCTTAATTTTTCGACCAAACGTTTCGGTGCAGCCACAATTCGGTCGATATTTCGACCCAGCGATGTTTCGATGCAGCAATATTTCGACCTAATGATATTTTGAACGTACAATTTTTCGAACAAGCGACGTTCGATTCAACAATATTTCGATCCAACAACTTTCGAACAATCGATTTTCGATCCAACAACTTTCGAACAATCGATTTTCGATCCAACAACTTTCGAACAATCGATTTTCGATCCAACAACTTTCGAACAGTCGATTTTCGATCCAAAAACTATTCGGTATAGTAATTTTTGGAAGATATAAAATTCGATCCAGCAAGGTTTACTCACCTTTTAAATACTAGTCGTCGTTTTCTTCTTCGTCAAAAGAAAGTAAAGTTTTGTTTTTTATCCTCTTGGAAGTACTTTTTGAAGATTTTTTCTTGGATTGTTCTTCAGGATCTTGTTTTTTGCGTGCTTGGAACACTATAGGAGCGTTCAAGTCTGCTGGAGTTTCTTCAATTTCTGTATTAAATTTTTTCATGTTACTCGAATTATTATAAAAAATATTTTTCTTTGTGTAGAGAAATAATGAATTTGAATAATTATTCTACAAAGTAACTTAAAAAGTAAAATAAAATAAATATTGGTATTGCTTTTCTTATATCTAAAAAATTTTCAAGTCAGGTAAATATCTACAGAAAAAACGTACAGATTTGGCAAATTCATATGAACTGTTTTTCGTCGAAAATTTAAATTAGCGAGAATTCTACATTCCTCTTAATCTAGTGATTAATTAATGACATTGCAAAAAATAGCCTTGGCAATTGCTAATTTCTTTAATATATTTAAAAAAAATTAATATAAGTGGGTCAGTATATGTTTGAAGTAAAAACGAATAAAATAATCTGAAGAGGAAATGAAGAATTTTGAAACGTCAGAAGAATATTTATAAAAAATAAAGAAAAAATAATTTAAAAAAATCAGAATTATATTAATTTAGAAATTAATTTTTTGGAAAACATATTTCTCATAGTAAACAATTATTTTCCAACAAAAATAAAATCGAATTTTCCCAACTTTTAAAATGAAAAAAAAAAATTAAAAAATCCCATTAAAAGATCGACTTTTATTAAATATGGCGGCTGAAGAAAATTTTATCTGGTAGTTACAGACACAAGCAAAATACCGTTCCGTATAATAGACCAAACCATTTTCGTTAAAAGGGGAGTAAGCACTAAAGCAAAAGTCTTACAAACAGCTCTCCACGATCACGTGTTCCAAATCCTCTCTACTCTTCCGACTCGATTAGTTCCCAGTAAGTCCGGCTCTGTTTGGTATACCGCTTGACGTGCGGAAAAATTTATTCGGAAATTTATTTTTATTTATCAAAATTTTACTTGCTGGATTTAAAAAAAATATATTACAACTTTGTTATGATAATTTTGGTTTTTAGTTTTTTATTTATTTTATAAAATATTGGAGCGCACTTTTGCGCTTAATTTAAATTTGAGAAAATTCGCGGTTTTGATTTCGCGCCGCGAATACGGCGCATGCGCGTGTCTGAATTTGGAATTGACTTTTGACAGACGCCGATTGCGATTTGATAAAATTTTAACATATTTATATCAAAAAAAATCTGGAATTTATTAAAATTGAACGATATAATTAGTAACTAGATGGATTAAACGACTTATAAAAGGTATTTCATATAAATCTAATTCCTACCTTTTTGTAACCTATCTTCTTCGATTTTGGCTTCCTCAGCTGTTAAATCGCCTTTTTTAAGCACTACAATTGTTGGTTTTTCGTCGTCTTGGTCCTCTAAATCTTCTTTAGATACTTCACCGTAATCTTCGCGCTAAAATATTCACATTATTAAAAAAAAAACATGTAATAATTAAACATAACCTACTTTAGTGTCTACTGTTGGGCCTTCTTTATAACCTGCCTCTTTTTTTAACTTTTTGAGGAAACTAGGTTCGTTTGGTTTTATAAAAGCTACGTGCCTTTTAGACATTGCTTCATTGAGTCGATTTTGAAAATAATTTTTTTGGAAAAAAAAGCCGTGACGCAGTGGGGCCACTACTACACCACAAACTGAACAGAGGCAGCACGAAATTTCGAAGCACTTTTCCTTCACGGCACGCTGTGATCCCTTCTCGAATTATTTTCTACTTCCATCCCGTATTTATTTTCCTACTATGTCGGCCGTTAGAAAATCGAGTCTTAAAAAATTACGAAAGTACTTCTGTGACCTCATCGCTAATTTATATGTACATTAATAATTATTTTTTTATTAAAAAATTGATTTTTTATTAAAAAAAAATATTAATATAATTTTTGGTCCGTTTATTGATTGATATAGGTACCCGCATCTACGGGGTCAGTTTAAATTTATATGAAGCTATTTTTAGAAACTAAAATGGCCACTTGTAATTATCTTGTTATCAAATAAAACAATATTAATTATATTTTTTAATATGTAAAGACAGTTTTGCTTCAAAATTTGTAATTATTAAACATTTAAATTTGGAAATCATAAAACTACACTTTTTCTTCACTTTACGTTTCGCTAACTATGTTAGCATCATCAGGAATTAAGTATATAATAAATTCCTGATGATGTTAACATAGTTAGCGAAACGTACGTATAGAGTGATAAAAAGTGTTGTTTTATCTACAAAATAATGGTTATACATTTTAATTTTTCGAACTAAAAATCATAATTAAGTTTCAAATTTTTTTATATAATTTAAACACTAATTTCGGCATAATTGCAGTTTTTTTATAATTCACTATTATTTATATTTTATTTATACCTAAAAATCTCGTCTCTCTAGGCTCAAAAACTTTTGACTTTATACGAGTTAAATTTGGAAAACTTTAAACTTAATAACGCCTTTAAACTTAAATTTACGACTTTTAACTTACAACTTTATATAGACTTAAGCATGACTTTATACTTAAAATCTCAACTTTAAGTATTAAGTTTAAGCGTAAAATAATCGAGTTTAAATTTGAAAAACTTCACGTTAGATTTGAAAATCTACTTGAAATTTCAAATATCAACTTTAAATTTGAAAAATCATGACATTTAACTTAAATCGACCTCAGAACTTAAAAACTTGACTTTAAAATTAAAATATCGAGTTTAAATTTAAAAAACTTGAATGTAAAATCGAAATAACTATTTTAAATTAAATTTGTAAACTTGACATATCGATTTATAGTACAAAAATTTTGAAATTAAATTTGGAAAACTCGACTTTAAATTTGACCATCATGACTTTTAACTTAAAATATTGACCTCAGAACTTAAAAATTTGACTTTACAATTAAAATATCGAGTTTAAATTTAAAAAACTTGACTTTAAACTCGAAATATCTATTTTAAACTTAAAATTACGACTTTAAATTTGTAAACCGAGATTTTGAGATTAAATTTGAAAAACTCGACTTTAAATTTGAAAATCATGACTATTAATTTAATATTTCGACCTAAGAACTAAAAACTTCGACTTTTTAAACTAAAATATCGAGTTTAAAACTGGACTTTCAACTAGAAATCTCTATTTTAAGCTTAAAAGTATATCGAACTTAAATTTAAAAAACTTAACTTTAAACTCCAAATCTCTATTTTAAACTTAAATATTACAACCTTAAATTTTTAAATCGAGATTTAACACTTGATATATCGATTTAAAGTACAAAATTTTTTAAATTAAATTTAGAAAACTCGACTTTAAATTTGAAAATCATGACTTTTAACTTAAAGAATATCAACCAAGAAGGAAAGACATCGACTTTAAAACTAAAATTTTGAGTTTAAATTTAAAAAATTTGACTTCAAACTCGAAATCACGACTTTAAATTTATAAACAGAGATTTTAAACTTAATATATCGACTTGTTACAAAACTTTTGAGATTAAATTTGTAAAATTCGACTTTAAATTTGAAATATCTACACTATAACTTAAAATATTAACCAAAAACTTAAACTTAAAAATTACTAAAAAGTATAAATTCGAAATATATCAACTTTAAAATTTGAAAATCATGATTTTTAACTGAAAACTTTAAATTTAAAATATATCGACTTTAAATTTAAAGAACTTGACTTTAAACTCGAAATCAAAATTTTAAATTTTGTAAACAGATATTTCGATTTAAAATACAAAACTTTTGATAATAAATTTGAAATATAATATCAATTTTGAAAATCATGATTTTTGACTTAAAAAATCGACATAAAAACCTGAAAACTTCGACTAAAATTTAAATTTAAAAAAACAATTTTAAACTCGAAATTTCTATTTTAAACTTTAAATCACGACTTTAAATTTGCAAACCTAGACTTTAAAACTTAATATCGACTTAGAAGAACATTAGAAATTAAATTTGAAAAACTTGAACTTTAAATTTGAAATATTTGCTTTAAATTTTAAATATCCTTTTTGGGGGCTTAAATCTACCTTAAACTCGAGGATCATGTAAAGAAATTTTGACCCTTTAAAATTTTCAACTTAAAAATTTGGACTTTTATAGAAAAATATCGAGTTTAAATTTTAAAAATTGCTTCATACAAATTACAAACTGAAACTATCATTCTTTTTCTTAGCTTTCAACGTAAAATGGAATAAAATATACCTCTCCAACTTCCGGTTTGTACTGAGACAGCGTTCAAGGTAAAAACATCAGCTGGAAAATTAGACTTGAAAAACGACTTACAGTTACAGCTGCTCTCCGAAAAAAAATCTTCCAAAAGACCTCATTTCAACTTGAAATTAACTTCTACTACTAAAGCTATGCAACACGTAATACGTAATATGCATTAGATGCCGCCAACCAATACATTATATTTGATTATTTTTAATTTACTATTAAATCTATGCAACAGTTAATACAGTTACGTGTAATAGGTGTTGTCTACTTTAAAACTGATCCTATATGTCTTAGAGACATCTAGTGACGAAAAGATGAATATCGAGCAGTATCTGTTTGAGTTAACGAGAGACACATATTCCATATTACGCGCATGCGTTGTTATTGTCAGATCAGTTTTTTTAGATTATTTAGATCAAAAATGTTATTCAAATCAAACTGGCATTCACTATTAATAAAGAATTGCATTTTTTTTATGAAACATCATTATATTTATGGAATATTTATCTTGATATGGAATATTTGTCTCCCAATAACCGTTCTTAAACTATTGCGTTCGTTTGTACTTATTTATGTAATTCTCCTTGTAAAACTCTTCCTTTTTGATCGAAAATTAATTTCTACCTTAATAATTTTGATTTCTATACAAAACACATTATACTGGTACTGTTAAACTTTGTCCAACTACTAAACCGACCGCTTGGTTAAAAATTAGAGAAGTGGGAAACGAAAGAACAAAGGGAAAATTAGAGAAGTGGGGACGCTGAAGGTGTCGTTTTATTTGTTGGACAATCTATACATTAATTTTTTGGGACACCTGTTGGCCAAATGTTTAACTTTTAAAAACAGAAAACTGTTTTAAGACACGCAAGGTTGACGTGTCAAATTATTATTGATGACAGTTCTTTTTGACATTTTTTAGTTAAATAATTTTATAAACACCGGTTTGTCGATATTTTATTTGGAATTTAAGTTTCTAATTTAAATAATAATGGTACGTATATTTTATTTTTATATATAATTACATTTGTATGATTTAATTTGTTTTATTTTAGGTAGATACGGCAAAACTAACACGTTATGTATCCCCAGTAAACCCAGCAGTATTTCCTCATTTAACGTTAGTTTTACTTGGTATAGGAATATTTTTTACCGCATGGTTTTTCGTATATGAAGTTACGAGTACTAAGAAAACGAGAAGTTTAAAAAAGGAACTTTTAGTAGCTTTAGTAGCATCGATATTTTCAGGTTTTGGAATTCTATTTCTTCTCTTATCTGTAGGGATATACGTGTAATATACTTGATTTTTTGTATTTGAAGTTTTTTATATAAATATGTAATACAAAGTTTGTTTTATTCTGTATATATAAAATGTTATAAAAGTGAATTTAGTATCTTTTTTAAGTCACTCTGTACATTGTATGACACTTTGTATCCTATTTAAAATGGTTTCTATGGAAACATTCAATAAAAACACCTTTCAATTTATTACAAACGTTGATATATTGTAATGATTTTTTAATTAAAACGAAAATGCAGCTGAAATTTTTACAAACAATATTGGAAGCTCAGGTTAGTACCATTTCTAATTTTTCATTTATAAAAATTTTATTTCCCTCCAATAATGTGGAATAGAAAAATAAATATTTCTTTTAAATAAAGGATACCGACTACAAAATAGCAGGATTGTGCTGGTCTCCCAACAATCAAAAATTAGCGGTAGCCACAAGCGATAGACAGATTCTACTATTCGACGAAAAAGGAGAAAAAAAAGATAAATTTTCTACAAAACCGTATGACTCTGAAGCCGGAAAAAAATCCTACATAATCACGGGAATCGCTTTTAGTCCCGATTCAACAAAAATCGCCGTGGCTCAAAGCGATTGTATCGTTTATGTTTATAAAATTGGTGAAAAATGGAACGAGAAAAAGGTAAATATGTCCGTGCCTGTTCTATAAAATTGTCTTTATTAACAAAATCTTCAAACCTGGATTTCAATTCTATAATTTGGTTCGACTATTTTAGGCAATCTGTAACAAATTTCCTCAACCATCTCCGGTAACATGTATTATCTGGTTACTATCAGGTCCCATAATATGTGGATTATTAGACGGTAAAGTTAGAGCTTTACAAACAAAATCTAATAAATCTCAAAGCTTGTTTGCATCTGATAGTCTTGTAGTATCTTTAGCATCTAATCCTAAAGGTACAGGATTTTTATCTGGACATGTCGATGGAAATGTTATCAGGTACGTACTAAATAAAAATTAGCCAAGCTTTTTATCAAAAATTAAATAGTATTATCACGGATGATTGGTTGAATAGTCACTTCCTAGAATAAGTTATTTTATGGACCATCGACATACTACTAATGAATGCACCTTACCCGTATATCGTAATTTCATGGTTCGAAAAGAGTAAAGAAGATGGCGTATAGTTTCCGGACTATCTCTTTCATTACAGGCGATTATGGTCCGAAACATCATTTTATCTCTTTCTCTAGAAGTATCACAATTCTCACCGATAGGGAAAGTCCATTAGTATAATATGTCGATGATGTATACACTCTCTGTAAGTTATTTGGTCCGAAAGTTGCTTCATTAAAATAAAATTAAAAAAAAAACAAGTTTTATAATAGTGGAATAAAATTTATAAGGTAGTTTTTTTCTTTTACTCTGTACTTGGTAACATGAATATATAAGCTGAGTTCGGCTTCTTTACTCTTTTCACTCGTTTCCCACGCTTTTGATTGGTTCGGATACTGACAAAAATTTGGTTTAGACGTTACTCCAAATACTCGTACTCTACTCCTAACACTCCAAATTCTTCAAGTCGAACTCAGCTTTAATGGTAAAAGGCATTTACCATAGAATATATGTACTGCGTGCATTTACTATCAAATATACGTGAGTAATGTGCAGTCGGCCATTACTAAGAACCACGTATGACTCATATATACTCTGTTCAATAGTTCTTTTTTCTTCAGATCGACTAGTAATTTTGTGTTAAAATATATAGTGTGGCTAATCTGTTTGGATGTATCTACTCGGCCAATACCAAGTTTAAAAATAGTGATTTATTTGAACATCATATGCATAACAAATATAATTACAGGGAATATAATCTCTAACGTCCTAACTACGATACTATTTTGAGAGAGAGAGAGAGAGATGGTCCGAAACATCGTTTGTCAATGCATGTAACGTGTAACGATGTTTGAAAACAAAAATCTACAAGTTAATTAACGTCAAATAGATCATAATATACAAGACATTTATCAGATTTTACATATACTTACATTTAGTTTACGAAATATTTTGAATATTCTATATGACGTTACACATCGCGATGTTACCGACATTTTGGAAATGACTACTCGTCCAACCATTAGTTTAATTAATCTGATTTTTTTTAAAGGTTTTATATAACTAGCGATCATGGTGAAGACGAAGCGCAAGGGAGAATCGCTCTTCATTCTGTGCCCCCTTACGCTCTGGCTTGGCCACAGGGGCACATATTCGTAGCTGGCTGCGATAAAAGAGTTTTGGTCTTTAATAACCACGGAAAATTGGTTAAAACTTTTGATTACAGCAAGGATAAAACCGAATATGATTTTACCGTAGCTACGTGCAGTCCCAGTGGACAGGTATAATAGTTTATTTCAAATATTCGAAGAGTTATAAAAGCTCGTTATAAAATAGAAAATATTTAAACAGTATTTATGTAATTCAGTTTGGTAAGAATCTCTTTATAATTGCTGTTTATAAACTTTAAACCGCTAATTCACCATGGGCGTAGGTACCTTTTTCTTTTGGGAGGTGAAAATAAACTTTATTTCTGTGGGTGTTATAGCTTTATAATTTCTACACATTTTCTGGCATAATATAAATGTTAAAATTGTAGGCCGTGGCTATAGGATCGTTCAGCCGGCTAAGATTGTATAATTGGAACACCAGAAAATCGGTATGGGAAGAAACGGCACCAAAAGAATTGATTCATTTTTATACCATTACAGCCCTAGCATGGAAAAGAGATGGATCGAAAGTAACTTGCGGAGGATTGTGTGGGGCTGTGTTTATGTTTGAATCAGGTAATAATCCAAACATAAACATTTTCCCAATATTGATATTATTTAAAATTTTAGTCCTTAAAAGAACAGTGTGGAAGGACAAATTCGAAATAACTTACGTAGGACCGAGTCAAGTGTTAGTAAAACCTTTAGACGTCAACGAGAGAGGCGTTATTTTAAGATCTCAGTATGGGGGCGAAATAGAAGATGTCAAAATAATGGGAAAAGATTGTTACTTGGTCGCAAGAACAGAAGAAACCTTACTTGTAGCTGATTTAATCAGAAACTTATTAAGCGAGGTAAAAAAAGATATATAATCTTTAAATATAATGACAGGTTTTTTTCTAGGTCCCATGGAACAATTCGGGTCACCACGAAAAATTTTACTTCGAAAACGCCAACGTGTGTCTGGTTTTTAACGCCGGTGAACTCACGCTAATAGAATACGGAGACAATGACGTTTTGTGTTCCGTTAGAACAGAATTCGCTAACCCGCATCTAATCAGCGTAAGATTAAATGAAAGAAATCAAACCAGTGATAACAAAAAGCTGGTTTATTTGCTCGATTTGAAGACACTGTGCATAGTAGATTTGGTTAACGGTTTTATGATGGGTCAGATTAGTCACGATTCTAAGATAGATTGGTTGGAATTGAATGAAATTGGTACTAAATTATTGTTTAGGGATAAAAAACAAAGGTAAAATTAAATAAAATCTCCAAAAATACTGTAACAAAAACCTATTTTTAGACTCGTTTTGGTAGACGTTGCAACTCAATCAAAACAAACAATATTTACGGGTGTTAGTTTTGTACAATGGGTAGAAAGCAGTGATGTTGCAATCGCTCAGGCCGCTACTACGTTAGCGATTTGGTACAACATTGATTTACCAGAAAATCCTACTCTAATGACGGTAAAAGGTGACATAGTAGATGTTGTTAGAACTAATGGAAAAACTGAAGCTATTTGTGTCGATGGAAATAACACATTTAATCTAGAATTAGACGAAGGTTTAGTCGAGTTTGGTGAGTTAATCACATGTACTATTTTCTATTTACTAATTGAAATATTTTAGGTACTGCCCTGAACGATAACGACTACAACCGAGCCGTACTCTTTTTAGAAAGCATAAATAACACGTCAGAGGCCGAAGCTATGTGGCACACTTTATATTTGATAGCAATGAAGCAGCATAATTTATCTCTAGCGGTGCGATGCAGTACGGCACTGAAGGAGGTCGCTACGGCTCATTTTTTACAGGAAACGTCGCAAGAAGCGCAAAAATTCGAAGAGAAATATAACGAGAATCCTAATAACTCACCCGACGTTTGGGCTAGGTTGTCAATTTTAATGGGGGACTTGAGCACCGCGGAAAATATTTATTTAGAACAGGGAAATATCGAAAAGGCTTTAGACATGTATAAAAAATTGCATAAATGGGATGAAGCTTTAAGGTATTTTTTTATAAAGTTACAAAATAAATTTTTATTTATATTATTTATAGATTAGCTGAACAAAGAAACTATGAGAATTTGAGAGAACTAAAAGAAGAGCATATGTCTTTATTAATGCAAAGTGGACAGTACGAAAAAGTGGGACAGGTTTTAGAAAACGAGGGAAAATACGAAGAAGCCCTAAACATGTATCTAAAATCTCACAAGCTTTTAAGAATCCCTAATCTTCTAAATAAACAACCCCAATTGCTTAATGATCACAGTATTATCGCGGGCGTGTTAAAAAATTTAATCAAACAAGAATTGTACGAACCAGCAGCGGAAATTTATGAAAAATTAGAAAAGACTGATTTGGCCATGGAGTGTTACAGAAAAGGTTAGTCCTCTAGCAAAATGAACACTATATCCCCAAAAATGTATTAATAATATCAAATGAAGAAATAAAAGTTAAAGTCTAGTACCACAATAATCTTTAATACATAAAGTTGGATGGGAAACTGGAAACTAGTTTCGGCATACAAATGTCATCATCAGGCCTATAGGTTATAATGAGTTACAAAAAAGGGGACCTACTATAATAGAGCCTTAGTAAATAATTATACATTAGATTTAGTACATTTGAATAATACATAAATTAGATTAACATGTGCGCACTTAATTAACGGGAAAAATTTGGGGGTGGTAGGGGAAACGGGAAACATTTGAATAACAATAAAAGTTGATTTAGGTAAAGAATTCCAACGTTGGTCTAAGTAAAAAGTAAAATATTATAAATAAAATGATCAGATGGTGGATAATTTCGACATTATAGAGATAAGGAAATTCCCCGATCCGATATTTTATATTTCTTCTAGGAAAAGTTTGGAATAAAGCTGTAGATCTCGCTAGAATCGACAATCCAGACAAAGTAGTTCATTTAGAGGAAGAATGGGGCGATAGTCTGGTAGAAAGCAAACAAATGGATGCCGCCATTAGCCACTACATCGAAGCTGGTTGTACTCTTAAAGCCCTAAATGCAGCTGTGGCTGCAAGACAGTGGAAAAAAGCAGTACACATAATAAAAGTTATAGACGATGCTGATACAGTCAAAAAATATTACGAAATCATCGCTGCGCATTTTGCTAGCATAAAAGTTCGTATTTATTATATAATAAAATCAAATTAAAAATATACATAATTTTTAGGAATATTCCACAGCCGAGAAGCTATACGCAGCTTGTGGGATGTATAAGGAAGCCGTGGACATGTACAACGAAGCTGGTCAGTGGGAAAAAGCGCATGCCATAGCTTCGAAATATTTGGAGACCGACGAAGTGTCTGATATGTATTTAAAACACGCTGAAGTGTTGGAAGAAGCGGGGAAGTACCGTGAAGCTGAAAAATTATATTTGCAAGTCGATTCACCAGATTTAGCCATCGCTATGTATAAGAGAGTTGAACAATATGATAATATGGTAAGATTTTTTAATAAAGATGTCTGAGGTGAGGACACAAAGATAGAAAGAGACAAAAATAACATTAAATGTAATCTCTGAGGGGGATAAGTATCCCTCCAATTGGTGGCGCCAATGTTTAATTAAAGCAAAAATATAAGTAAAGAAATAAATAGTGTACAAGGGCGTAGATAACTTTTTTCCTGGTAATAAAACTTTTAGACAAATATGCTTGTCCGTTTCTACATTTCATATATTTAATTTTTTCTTTTCGTACTATTTTTTGGTATGGGGGGGTAATTACCCCCTTTACCGTCCCCATATCTACGCCCTTGATCATGTAAAAATAAAATATGAAAATTAGATAATTATTACGAAATCTCATGGTCAGCTGATCTATTCCCTCTCTATTTATTTGAAGATTACAAAAATTTAATTTAATTATTTACTAAACGTGGAATTAAATATCATATTTTTTCAATTTTTCACATTTTTATTACCAAAAAATACTAAAAAAAATGTGGACTAATCTGACAGACAGTTGACATTGGGTGTATCTAAATTGCACTCAACTAGTGGATACTGTGAGTCCGAAAAGACCACGAAAAGTGTAAATATTTCAGAGCCTAACGACACTAATTTATCCTCACGTTTTCGAAAATTCTGAACACGATAGCGGCGGTTTAAACTCTTTCAGCTCCTAAACAGACAAAAAAAACCACCCTCGAAAGGGGTAAAACGCGGATACGTCCCTGTTTTCGAGGATCCAGCATCAAAAACAGGGGGTGACGCAGATTTTGTCGGTATAAGACGGCTTTACCTCTTTCAGGGGCGGTTTTTTGCTTTTTTTGGGCGTGCGGTTAACTCGGAGAGAGTTTAAACCACCGCTATTGTGTTTAGCATCTTCGAAAACGGGGGAGGAAGAGTTGGTTTTTTTATTTTTAGGTAAGGCTCGTTGAAAAATACCATCCTAATCTTTTACAAACTACTCACTTACACCTCGGTCAACAATTAGAAAGCCAAGGAAAATATAGGGCGGCTGAAATTCATTTTTTGGCGATTAACGAATGGAAGGCAGCCATGAATATGTATAGAAATTTAGGAATGTGGGAAGAAGCCTACAGGTACATTTTTTTATGCACACTGTAATAATAATTTGTTAGAAAATTTTATTTTTGATCAACTAAAAGTTTCTACAGAACTTGAAATAAAACAGAATAAAAAATGTCTAGGGTAAGCAAAAAGAATTAAAAAAAAAGATCGTTTCGCTTCATGCAAAAAACTATTAAATATAATAAACCAGAATTGGGAAGCTGGAACCTACTACATTAAATTCAAAATAAAATCCAAAAATATACAGGAGAATTGTAAAAATACAATTATTTTTCTCTTGCACCTGTATTTTTAAATTGTCATTCTTGATAAAAGTTGCTACATCTAATAAAATATGATAAAATGCAAAAAAAATGAAAATTGTTGACTTAATTCTGCGCTTATACTTATTATTAAAAAACCAATTCTTACAGGGTGGCCAAACAAAACGGTGGCGCAAACGCGGCTAACCAAGTAGCTTTTCTGTGGGCCAGAACTTTGCACATAGATTCCGCCATAAAATTATTAAACAAATACGGAATACTAGAACCTAGCGTGAATTACGCTTGCGAAGTATATCAATTCGATTTCGCTTTCCAACTTTGCAAGAATCTACCAAACAAGGTAAAAGCGAAATTTAAGACGGATTTCCACTTTCAAAATCGACCAATAGAATTGGATACAGAACATCCGACTGGTGGAAATCCGTCCTATTAGTGCAATATTTTTTTCTTCAAAAGTTAATTTCTCTTTAGATAAACGAGGTGCATTTAAAATACGCCATGGCTTTGGAAGACGATGGAAAATACCCTGAAGCGGAATCGGAATTTATCAAAGCGAATAAACCGAAAGAAGCTATTTTGATGTATGTCCACGCTCAGAACTGGATCAACGCGTTAAGAATAGCCGAAAAGTACGAATCTGAATCCGTTCCGGAAGTTCTTCAAGCTCAGGCCGCGCAGTGTTTCAAGGACAAACAGTTTTCCGAATTTGAAGTACTCCTGTTGAGGGCACAAGCTCCCGAGCTCATAGTCCAGAAGTACAAAAGTGAAGGTCAGATCATATATCGTCATCGTATCAAACAGTCATATTCACAACTAATCTAGTCATTATATCCTCTTTGAAAATCCGCCATATTGCAATAACTCTGCTCTCCGGCATTTTACGCATATGGTTTATTGTCATATTTATAGTTGCTTTTTTCAAGCGTTACAAATAAGATCCAATGAAATTTTTACCTATCGTTGACAGTTTTCGAGATTTCGAAGGAAATAGTAAAAAAAATGTAGACATAGACATATTTCCGCTTATATCTCAATTTTGATTACTGTAATCGAAAAACAATCCATTACCAAACTCGTAGAGCATACTCATACCTACAAATTGGTTTTTTTTTATTTTTCCGTTCCGTCAAAAATTGCGGCTTTTAGCGCCCCGTGAAATTTGTAAATCCGACCAAAATGTATCGGGTATACGAATACTTTTACACTCGTTTACTTTTTACTCGTTTTACTTTTTTTATACTCGTGGCGGCACAAATATTTTTTGAAACAAAGTAAAAGATTAGAGTTTTTCGAACTATAGTATGCAATTCGACAACAAAAAATTGGAGTAAAATAATTTATTAAAAAATTATCTAATGAAAAAATTATTAAAATTATAAAAGATAGATTTGTAAGACCGAAAAATCGATTTTTTCTATGTTCCAGTGGTTTATGACTCGTTAAAAAAATTAAGAAAAAATTGCCTATTTTCCGCGCTTCTGGATTCTCCTCAATGCTCCAAAGAAAATTATTCAAGGAAAAGGTAAATAAACAAATAAGTAAATTTATTATGTCAATCAGGCCCGACGAGAGGGTGTCGAAAGCGGTACAAAATAATGGGGCCCGGGGCTTATGGGGGCTCAAGCTCATCACAGTAGCAGGACAACTTATTATTTTATACAAATAAAAATTCGCACTTTTGGTTAATAAAGTTTTATAAAAATCTAACAAGTTCCGTTATTTGTAACAATTCACAAAAACTCCAATGACAATTCTCTTATAATCCTTTAATGGCAAACTAAGTTTTATACTTGATTTTCTTTAAATTTCAATTTATTGGAGCTTAATTTAACACCAGAAGTATGAATTGAAATGAATAATATTTTAAAATATTTGGACTCTTTTGAATTTCTTCTAGTGACTTCAACGTAGCAAAAAGTAAAATAGTTGGTCAAACATTTTGAATGAATGTAAACTAGAGGCTAATAATTGGGAATATCAACTGAACTAGTTTCGCCTGAAAAAAGAAAACAGAAAAGAAAAATGTTTTTCGACGAACTTGATAAAAAGGTAATTTAAGATGTTTTTTTTAAATTTACCAAAAAGATTTGAAGTATTTAAAAAAATTATGAACATGTTTACTGTGTTATGAATGTATTATAAAATTCTTAGCCTACTATAGCAGCAAACAAAATTTGAAATTAAAAATATTTTATTATTCAACATATCTCTTAATTTAATACATTTTTTACACCGAACCTGCAACGTGTCTAAACCTTTCAAAAAAAAGTTTTATCTTGCTCTACAGACATTAGTCCACAGCTTCTATAACCTCTTGGAAGAAAATTGACGACCTTTTAAACTTTTTTCAGTTCAGGAAAGAGATGATAGTTGGAAGGAGCCAGATATGGTGAATAAGGGGGAGTTCCAGTAATTCTAACCCCAAATCACAAATTGTGGCATTGTCCTGCAATAACAAAACACCTTTGGACAACTTTCTGCGTCTTTTCTACTTAATATCTTCTCGTAGAGTGGTCGAAACGTTGAATAGTAATCCCCAGTTATTATTCTACTCTATTCCAAATAATCAAATATGATTACTCCATGGCAATCTCAGAAAACTGAAGCAAGAAATTTTCCAACACATCTTTGAACACGAAACTTCTTAGACCTTAAGAACCAGAGTATCGGGGTCGTAGAAATGTATCCAAGTGTCGGCTTAAAAGGTCTACATGCGATAGTTCTACTTCTACCTTGCACGATTCTTGTCAACATTCAGACATTTAGGGATCCATATGAAATTTTCAGTGCCTCAGATATTTGATTTAGCCTAATTTTACAGTCTGATAAAATCATGTCATGAACTGCATCGATATTTTCGGAGACGGACACAGAAACTGGCCTTCCAGATCGCTCTTCATCTTCAATGGAAAATTTACCTTGTTTGAAGCTTGCACTCCAATTTTTCACGGTCGCATACAAGGTATTAAGCACATCTTTGTAAATATGCTAACCTCTTAAAATACAGGTACTTGATGATGGCTCATTTAGGAGGTCCGTGATTTTTTGTGTACACCAGGGCCCGTCACGTCTTTCTGCGACTCTGATGTCAATTCCACATTTATATGTCGCAGAAAATGCAAAAATATTGCTGTTGAATTTTTATATTTTTCGTCGTTTCAACGGTTCTGGTTTCTTGGGTCAATGTTTTTAAACATATTTTCTGTCTTTTTTCAAAATGTTAATAATTATTTTATGTACATAATCCAACGAGAGGTTTTTTCAATTTTTTGATTGAACAATTTTCCAATACATTTTTTTACTCCAATTTTTTGTTGTATTATATTGTATTTTATCTATATTGCAACGAAAGGTTTTCAATATGCTGATTGGCGAATTTTTGAACAAATTATTTTACTTCAATTTACTTTTGTAGAATTGCATATTATAGCTCAAAAGGCCACGAATAATATAAAAGGATCCGGAATGGGGAGGGGGAAGGACTCTGCTCACCTGCAGTCATACCTGACATATTTGTAGGTATTAGTGTAACAAGTTAAATGCAAAAAGCCTGACTCATCTATTCAGCTTAGTTTTTGAGTTATCGTGCTGGACCAACTTGCTTGCTTAACAGAAACTGTTTTTTGTGCATTTCTCGAAAATGAAACCGATTCACATGCCGTTTATTGAAAATGATAGATAATTGCGTACAAACTTTGAAACTCAACTTATATTGGGTAAAAGTGGAAAATGTAAGTGTAGTTTTTCTATAAAACCGGAAGCAACATGAAGATCATTTTTCAGATATGTGGATCGACGCTCTGCGCGTGTGCAAAGACTACTTGCCTCATCTCTATCCGAGTCTCCAATCGGAGTACAGCAGCTCCCACCACAATCAAATGACAGACGTCAATATCGAGACTCTCTTGTCGAGAGCCAACGAATGGGCTTTGGCGGGACAACACAAACAAGCCGTGGATTGTCTTTTACAAGTTAATACCGGTATCACGGAGCCATCTATCGTGAAAAGGGCGCTACTTAGAGCCGCGGATATGGTTAACAAGTTTCTCTTTGGTGATGACGCGATGGATGTTATTAAAGTTTTAAGTCCCAGGTAACTATTAGGTTTGTTCCCGAAGCGAGTTCCTAACTTGTAATGAACATACTGAGTTGCGCAGTATAAAATAACTCTTCCATTATTTTGTACTGCGCAGACTCATGATCCATTATTTTGTATTGCGCAACTCAGTATGTTCATAACAAGTTAGGAACTCCCTTCGGGAACAAGTCTATTGAATCCGTTATGATTGCTTTTCAAGAATTAATAGATTAGTACTAAAATTTAATTCTAGAATATCAAAAATGTACTAGAATACTAAATTATAATTAAGAAATTGTATTTTTTTAATAGATTAATTGAAATTGGTGAACATAACGTAGCAGCGCAACTCTATGTCAGTATGGAGATGATGAAAGAGGCCATCGACGCTTTTATAACAGCCGAAGAATGGAATAAAGCTAGGAAAGTAGCAAAAGAGCTTGATCCGGCTTTCGAAAGCTATGTAGAAGGTAAATACAAGGACCGGCTGTTAAAGAAAGGGGATGTAGAACAATTAGCTGATGTTGGTAAGAATTTTTTTTTATAGAAAATAAAAAAGTTGATAATTGTTTTTTTTTATATATATAGATATAATAGGTGCGTTGGATCTTCTAGCCGAACAAGGTCAATGGACGAGATGTATAGAAAAAGCGAAATCCCATAGCGGTCCTATTTTACACAAATACGTGGCTCTATACGCGGCTAAATTACTGAAAGATCGTTTTGCTACTGAAGCATTAAATCTCTACTACACATACGGTGCTCCTGCTATACCACAAAATTTTAATATCTATAACCACATCGCTACAGAAATGTTTGGATCCAACGACTTATCGGAACCAGAATCCTACGGGATTTGGGAACAACTAAGACAGGTTCTACTAGAAATTGTAAGTGAATAACTTTTAAAAAAATAAAAATCACCTTCTTGTTTTTCTTTCCAGAACGACGGTTTGGAAGTGGCTGTCAACGTAAACGCCGATACCAAAGTTCATTTCCGAAAATTACTCCTCGTAGCTCACTATTACGCCCTTAGAGCGGCTTGCAGACAAGTTCCTTCATTAAAATCCATCGGAGTTAAAATTAGCACGGCGATTTTAAGATACACCGACGTTATTCCGGCGGATAAAGCCTATTACGAAGCCGGAAAAGATTTGAAAGACGAAGGGAGACTTTCGGAAGCGTTTATTTTTCTTAATCACTATTTGGATTTATGCGAAGCTATCGAAGAGGAAGAGGGACAATTAGTGGATCATTCGGATTTATTACAAACAGATTTTCCTTCGAATATTCCACTACCAAGTCAATTGTATTTAATTGAAGATCAAAAGGAACATGATAATATTAAGGAATGGGTTTTGGCTATTAGTATGGATCAAAAAATCGATCAGGTATATTATATTTGGTTTTTTATTATCTTTTAACAATCTCTATTACAAATTTTTTTTAGACTTTACCTTTAGACGACAGACCACTCTTTGAATCGGCTCTACAACAAGGGGAATCCCCTTGTTTGGTAACTGGTTACCCGGTGAGAAAACAACCTTTAACTTTCGCCAAATCGAATCTACAAGCCAACAAAGACGCTTGGAATAAGTTGAATATGGGAGCTAAAATGTCGCCCGATTCTAACGTTGCTAGCGCTATTTCCTTTATCGTTAAATGGTGCGGACCGCCGAATTAAAATATTTTTGTTTGATTACTATAAATTTAATGAAAAAAAAAGTTTATACCGAGCAAAATTGATTATTAAATATTTGTATTTAAAAAATATATAAAAGGATAGATCGTAGAAGGTAAAAATCGCTTTTAGAGAAAAAATATCACCTAAAAAGATAAAAATTGTCGCCTAAAAAGACAAAAAATCGGATTTAAAATCGGTCTCCAGGACTAAAAACAAAATATAATATATTAAGGACCAAAAACCGGTTATAAAAAGTAAAAATTCACTATGAAGGATATAAAATCGATAATAAGACAAAAAAACCGCTAGTAACACAAACAAAATCTCGGAAAGAATAAAAAAGTACTTTGAAGATCTCGAGGGCAAAAAAATGATTTTGAGAACTAAAAATCAGTTTCGAAATCAAAAATCGATTTTTCGAGAATTAAAAATTCCTGCAAAAGTCGGACAAAAAATCGTTAAAAAGACCAAAAAATCGCTGGTAATAAAAAATCACTTTTGAAGACAAAAATCGATTTCGACTAAAAATTCTTACATATGCCAAAATATTCTTATATAGGACTAAAAATCTGCTATGAAATTAATATATGGACAAAAAGTATCATAAAGAGCAAAGATCACTTTTGAGAACAAAAAAAAGAATGAAATATCTTTATAAAAGGATAAAAATCCGCTATAAAGATTCAAAAATATACTTTTACCATAAAGAACAAAAAATTGTTGAAAAAAAGATCAAAAATTTGCTAATGAGAATAATATGACCCTATAAATGATTAGAAAAATCCACTAAAACTATAAAAAATCGCAAGTGAAGGATAACAATGTCAAAAATGCTAAAAAAAGGTAAAAATCGCTTTTGAAGGTTAAAAAATCGCTTTTAGAGAAAAAATATCTCCTAAAAAGATAAAAATGTCGCCTAAATGGGAAAAAAATTATATTGAAGATAAATAAAGCGATTTCGAGGACAAAAATATGATTTTGAGTACCAAAAATGAGTTACGAAACCAAAAATCGATTTCGAAAACTGAAAATTCCTGCATAGGTCAGACAAAAAATCGTTAAAAAGAGCAAACAATTGCTTTTAGAGAAAAAATATCACATAAAAAGATAAAAATGTCGCCTAAACAGGCAAAAAAAATATTGTAAACAACAAAACTTTGCTAATGAGAACAAAATGTTCCTATAAATGATTAGAAAAACCACTAAAAAGTATAAAAAATTGCAAGTAAAGGATAACAATGTCAAAAATGCTAAAAAATCGCATTTGAAAGCAAAAATCGCTTTTGAAGACAAAAAAATCGCTTTAAAAAAAATGTCGCACTAAAACTATAAAAATGTCGGCTAAAACGAGAAAAAAATCGTATTTTAAAGGCAAAATATTGCTTTAAAAAACAAAAATCGCTGTTGCTGACTAAAAACAAAATATCCTTATAACAGACTAAAAATCAGCTATATAAAAAGTAAAAATTCACCATGATTTCGAGGCAAAAAAATGATTGTGAATACAAAAATCGATTTCCAAAACTAAAAATTCCTTACATAAGTCATACCAAAAATCTTTAAAACAGCAAACAATCGATGGCAAAAATCGATTTAGAGTACAAAAAATCAATTTTGACATCCAAATATCAATTTTTACTAAAAATATTCTTATTAAGGGCTAAAAATCCGCTATGAAGATTCAAAAATATACTGTAACCATAGAGAACAAAAAATCGTTAAAAAAAGAAAAAAATATTATAAACAAAAATTTGCTAAGGAGAACAAAATGACTCTATAAGTGATTAGAAAAGCCACTAAAAGTATAAAAACATCAAAAATGCTAAAAAACGCATTTACAAGCAAAAATCGCATTTGAAAACAAAAAAATCGCTTTTAGAGAAAAAATATCGTCCAAAAGATTAAAATGTCGCCTAAAACGATAAAAAAAATCGTATTTAAAGACAAAAGGTTGCTTTTAAAAACAAAAATCGGCTGACTTAAAACAAAATATTCTTATAAAGGACTAAAAATCAGTTAGAAAAAAATATAAATTCACAATGAAGAATATAAAATCGATAATAAGACCAAAAAAATCGCTAGTAACACAAACGATTTTGAGAACTTAAAATCCCTTACATAGAACGAAATATCCTTATAAAGGGCTAAAAATTCGCTATAAAGATTCAAAAATATAACATAACCATAAAGAACAAAACAAAATATTATAAAGAACAAAAATTTGCTAGAAAATCTACTAAAAAGGATAAAAAATCGTTTTCGAGAACTAACAATCCTTAAATGAAATATTCTTATAAAGGGCTAAAAAAATATAAATAATTAATAAACAATTTTGATCAGTTACTATTTTTTTTTAAGTAGAAATTTTTTAATTTTTTTTACGCTTGAAATAAGTAATACATTTATTAATTTATAACAATTTTATTAAAATTAACAAACAAATATTAAATTCTAAGATTTTTTTTTAGAAATAAAATCGGGAAAATGGCTTAATGTAATTTCTAAAATAAAAACTTACTCCAACGTAAAACTATTCTATTTTATTTAAAAACTAACACTTAACTACAATTTTAAAATCACATTTTATTTATTTATTTATTTATTTATATTTGCACCAATTTTATTTTTGAAACAAACTGCAAAATTAAAAACTAAAAAAAATCCAGCTCGACTAGTCTCTTATTCATTATTTATTTTTTTCTTTTAATACTCGAGAATTTTAAAGATAAAGTATAAATTGAACGAAAAAAAAATATACTAAAATCTACAGGGGTAGTAGTTAAATGTTGTAGCATTCTCAGAAGGCGAAAAAGAAATAATTAAATTCGCATACTTTTTATTTTTATTGCATAAATAAATGTTCAGCTGATGGTAAGGGCGCCAAACCGTCAGTGACGTTCGGCAGTTGCGTCAAATCGGGTAAATTACGGATGTGATTGTGCAATTCCGTCCTAACGTTAAATACTTTTAATAGTTTGTCCTGATATTCCTAAAATTAAATGTCAATGTATCATTGTCATTAACTGTGAATGTCATTGTTTATGTGTCATTATCAAATTTTCTTACCTCTAAATTTCGTTCAGCTTGCGATAATAATTCTTCTTGAACATGTAAAAAATCTCTCATCATTTTTGATACCATCTTTCTATGATCCATTTCGGACGCTAATCTATTATTATACTGGGTCAATAAATGTACAGCTTCTCCTACTTGAGCGCTAAGTTTTTCAGCAGCTTCTTTATCTAAAAAAAATGAACAGTTTATCTGGCTACCAAAAAAATAAAATTAATTACCTTCTATTTTTGATATTAAAGAGACTTCAGATACCTCTCGAGGCAATTTAGCTATTCTTTCACGTACTATTTCATCGGATGATGCAATATTAATCTCCAAGTCTTGTATGGCCCTAATCAGTTCCTCAGGTTCTGGTGGATCACCAGCAGGAGTATGAGGACTTAGCTGTATGTGAGTTTCAATAGAACCATCAGAATGCTACGAAAAATACAATTAATTAATGGAAAAAATTTATTATATTATATTACCTCTATTATTTTTTCAGTCTCAGATTTCCTCCTCTCTCTATTAAGTGGACTTTTTTTGTCATTTACTTTTATTTTCTTTGTAGGAGGTTCATTACCTAAAACTTAGTAAGATTAAAAATAATCATTAAAATTTATTTATTTATTACGGGATCAACCCAATTACAATGAAAATGAATACAATAAAAACATAACAAATACAGAAAATAAAAATATAAAAATACATAAAAAATTTTAAAATAATATTCAACCTAGCGACATCGCCCTCAGGATCAAGTTAATAATAATCAAAAATTATTGCATGCTATGAATAAGAAAAAAAAATTAAATGGTTTTTCTAATTTGTCTCTTGAATCGAGCTAAGGAAATGCCCAAGATTTCAACCTCAGTATTATTTACAATTTTTAATGTTCTTTCAAGAGGAGAGTAATCATTCCAGACTCAGATAATTTTGAAAAAATAACTACATATCTTAAGTATAACAAGTGAAAAACAGCAATATTTTTGCCGTAATTTCTACTTTTCGAAAACTCAAAGTTGCGAAAATAAATTTATTGATAGGTATATACAGTATATATGGTATAAGTAGCGGGAAAGTAAAAATAGATCAAAGATTAATATCATTCTTGATGCTGAATCGATTGCCGTTGTCCGTTTGTCTCTATCTCTCACCGTTCTCGAGTTGAATCAGGCTAACAGACGGACGGACGGACAAAATAAACGAAAGAATCACAAAAAGATGCAAAAAATCGCGAAAAAATAAAAACAGTTTATAAAAAATATGGAATGAATTGAAATCAATTACCAAAAATTGATACAATGGTTAAACAAAGGCAAAAAAATCTAAAAAAAACCGCAAAACTTTGCAGAAAATGGCAAAAAATAGTTAAAAAACGAAAAAAAAAATCACAAAAAATTGCCAATGCTAATTATTGCAAAAAAATCACATCAAATTGCAAAAAAATCGCAAAAAAAACAAACAACAATCAAAAAACTGGAAACAACTGTGGACATAAAAAAAATCACAGAAATTAGAAAAAATAAAAGAAAGAATTAGAAAACAAACAACAATGCAGAATAAAATGCGAAAAAACCGAAAAAAATAGAATAAAAAACAGAAAAAAAAAGAAAAAACCAGTAAAATGAGAAAGAAGTGAAAAACAGCAATATTTTTGCCGTAATTTCGAGTTTTCGAAAACTCAAAAATTTCACAAAAAACGCGAAAAATAAGAACAACCAATGAAAAATATCGAACGAATTGAAATAAATCGCCAAAAATCGATAAAATTGCCAAAAACGTCAAAAAACCTAAAAAAAAACCGCAAAACATTGCAGAAAATGGCAAAAAATAGTTAAAAATCGAAAAAAAAATTCACAAAAAATTGCCAATGCAAATAATTGCAAAAAAAAATCAGAATAAAAATGCAAAAAAATCGCAAAAAATTGCAAAAAAATTGATAACAACCAAAAAACCGGAAACGGCTGTAGAAATAAAAAAAAAATTGAAAAAAACCGATAACTCGAAAAAAATCACAGAAATTGGAAAAAATGAGAAGGAATCAAGGAATTAGAAAACAAACAGAACAATGAAAAAAATGAATAAATACGCCTATTAACAAAATAACGAATTATCTTAATTTTTTGTACAAAGTAGGTGTAATAGAAAGACAAAAATCTACAGGGTGTTTCATTGGGAAAGTGACATACGTTAACTGCAGATAGGGGAAACCCAGGCGATCTCAAGTACCCTATACTTAATGAATCTAACTACTTTAATAACCAAGATACAGGGTGTTTTATCTATTTTGTCAATTTCTTACATGTTTCATAACTTTCTAATCATAATGTATATTTTCATGATATTTGGCGGGCATATTTTGTTTAAAGTGCCCAATTGATCAATAAATTTACAATAAAAGAAATCGAGACCCGGATTAAAAAAATTATTATAAAATATTCCGACCCAAAAATAGATTCTGTATTTGCAAAGAACACTTTAAACAAAATATGGCCACCAAATATCATGAAAATATACAGTGTGGTTAGAAAATTATGAACCATGCAAGAAATTGGCAAAACAGATAAAACACCCTGTATCTTGGTTATTAAAGTAGTAAGACCATATAAGTATGGGGTTTTTGAGTTCGCCTAGGTGTCCCCTATCTGCAGTTAACGTATGTCACTTTCCCAATGAAACACCCTGTAACTAAAAAGTACGGTTTGAATTCGCGCTATTTATTTCTGTTTCTGTGTTTGTAATTATATGAATATGTTCTCTGGCAAGAAATAATGTCGAGAATGCCAGATCTATTCTGAATTATCCAAACTTCGAGATAAAATATTTTTAAGTGCAAATACACTAGTTTTGTATAGAATATTTGTTATTTCGTATTTTGAATGATATCACGATTTTAAAATCGTGTTTCGATTATCGTGTTTCGATTTTAGAAGCATTTTAAGGAAAGTATGCATGAAGAATGGCTACTTTTGATTGGTTGAATATGTTGTTAGGTACTATGTCCGCTAAGAATTATAATTACATTTTTTTTAGTTTTAATGGATATAAATGAGAGTATTCTTAACTGGTGACTCGGGGTTAAAAATTTTATAACTAAGAACTCGGTATATTTTTACCTAAATATGAATCGCAATTGGTGACTTGTTTGCCTGCGGTATATGATTAGATAATTTACAATAACATTACTTTTAAATTGCAACTATACAGGGTGAATCGTTTTAAAAATAGATACAATTTTGACAATAATAATCGAAAAAAAACTAAACTTTTTTATTGATAGTAAACAAATACATAAATAACAGTCATAAATAAGCACAATTAAAATACGCCGTCTTAATAATGGGCTTTCCGTAACCTTAAGTCATAAAAACATCTGTTAAAATGAGAACAAGAGACAATTCCCAAATTGCCACATCGAATAAGTAACCGGAATAAAAATAACAAAAATCGGCACAAAATTGAGAAGGCCCCCTTCATTGTAAGTCCTATTTCGCAATTAACAGCAGGTACTGTTCTACAATATTATTTTCAATCAGAAACCTCTTAATAAAGAATGCATTAATTTTTATTCATAAAATCAAACTTGGGTTACTCCCAATTTAACTTCAGGAGAACCTTGAACGTTTCATTGATGTGCACAATTATCAGACATGCAAGCGAAATAATTTTTATATTGAAACTGTTGTTAAAAGCGCAACGCAGAATTCATTATTTTTTAATTTGTTATAACTTGTATATTTATTGTGACATTAGCCAAAAGGAGCTAAATAAAGGAATTAATAATATACACTTCACCCACAAGACAATGTTTGGACTTAATTATCTCGAAATTGGTTAGATTTATCTAGTACGTTCTAAGAATAAAATCTGTTTGAAAATACATTTTCTATAAGATCCTCCCATCGAAAAAAAGTTTTTGAACGCAGCGCCATCTACATTTTGACATATTTAAAATCAATTTATATACAAAACTAAAACTCTCAGTGCTCTGAGAACTGAATTTTGCAGAATTAAAATATCTCTATTCATTATTGGTACACCCTGTATATTGTTTATATGAAAAGCATTCAACAAGTGTGAATCTTTGCGTTGTCCTCAAATATTGTTTATAATGTGTTTTGTCCTGGTTTTTACTCTTTCAATTTACTAACATTGAGCTGTCGAATATGATTGATAAAAACAAAGTTATTACTAGTAAAGACCTGATTTTTCAATATAAAAACAAAATTGACATTTGAATGGACAATTGATAGAACTTAATCAAAACTGGAAAAAGGAATTGTTGTCGGTAAGTAGTATAGAAGATGAAGAACAAGAACTACTAGAAAATTGTGAAAATAGGATCATTGTGAAAACACCAACAGGACATTTAAAAAAAAACCAACAGACTATATTTAACAGAACAGTTACAATAAACAAGAGCCATACGACGTAACAATATAATTTTAAATGAAATGTTTTAATTAAAATATTTAAAAACTTACCTAAACCTCTTTGTAATTCACTAATTAGAACACTATCGTAGATTCCTCTATCATTCCAGATGTTAAGTAATCTATCCAAACTATTTTTGGTTTTTTCATCACATTTCGACATGTGTTCAAAAGCTTTTTTCATGTGTACACTAAATTCTTGTCCATATTCAGGTCCTTTTTTCTTACTGTTTTGAATTACATCATTGGCGAGATACATTAACGTAAGTTTCTTAGAGTCCTTAGCTAGAAAATAAATATAACCAATTATTTAAATACAAATAAAGCTGCGATTTATTACCTTTTATCAGTTCTCTGATCCATATTTTCGCTACGGTGCTGTAGTGTTTTCGGTGATGTATCAACCAGAGGCTCAACGTTTGGATACTCTGCGACGAATTATTAAGTTCCACTAGTTTTTTTATAAAGGCAGTTTCTGTGAAACCTCCTGCCATTATTTATTGTAAATAAGCTCACGCACTTTTGAAAAATATCGATAAAACGCTAGCGTAAAATTTTGTTGTAAATATAACCACAAAATCCCACCGACAAATGAACGATTTTATATAAATAGGAAAATTTAAAAATTACGGTTGGTAGCATTGGAGCGTCGTTTTGTTGAGGAATCAGAGCATTTTGTAAAATACTAGGTCATAGGTGTACCAGTTTTACTAATTAAATGTATATTCAAATTACAAAAATTGTAATACTTCATTTAAATATTTATAAAGCAATAATATATATAACTCTGATTACATCAATTTCGAATTATTAAAATTAAAGCAAAAAAACAGTTATTTTTGACTAATGACAGTTAGATGACAGTGACATTCGACATTGAACCGTTTTAAGGTTTCTAGCGGTTTATAGTGATATGTGTGTTGTGCATGTATTTTCAATTAGAAGGAATAATAAATAAGGTAATTAAGATAAAAACCATGTTAAGTAGATGACATTATAAATTAATTTATGGATTCGAAGAAATTAGGAGCAACACACGATTGTAACTAGTTTTAAGGGGCGTCTGAAATAGAAACTTGACAGATGTCAAGTTTTCAGACTACAATTTCTCTTAAATTTATACTGATAATATTTGTTTGTTGTAATAGTTTTAAAACAAATATTTATTTTACAGATGTTGTGAAAGTCACAAATGCATCAAAATAGTATTTGTAACTTTAATTAGCGGAATGGTGCACTGTGTTGAGTTAGAAGAGTTACAAAATTCGTAAATGGGATGAATGAAGACGATTTATTAAAGAGATCAGCCGAAGAGCGTGAGAAAATATTTCTAAGGTAACGATAAATATTTTTCTTAAATAGTAATAATTAATTTTTGGTATACAGATATGAGCAAGGAAGAGAAGGTGCCGAAATTGATCCATGGGAAGATCCAGGTTTCGAAGTTTACCACTCAACAGACCGATATGGTTTCATCCACGATAAGAGGTTGCCATCCAAAGTGGACCCGCAGGAAGCCAAGAGACTCCAGATCGAAGTAGAACGACAGAAGAAATGGTTAAAAATGCTCAAGAATTGGGAGAACCCAACTGTAAAAGAAAAACTACATTCTAGGGTCTACAAGGGCATTCCTAACTCCCTTAGAACTGAAGTTTGGTGTAAATTACTAGAGGTATTTTTTATAAATAATATGTATTAATTATTTATATTGTATACTTGTAGGTAGAGAAATTAAAGAAACAAAGCAAAGGTAAATACTTTGAAATGATGAAATTGGCCAGAAAATACTCAACAGATGCAAGACAAATAGATTCTGATGTAAATAGACAGTTTAGGGAACATTTACATTATCGAGAAAGATACAGCATCAAGCAACAATCTTTGTTTAATGTTTTAACAGCCTATGCCATGTACAACTCAGAGGTTAGTTAAAAATAATATTTTTCTAGCATTCCATAAATTTTTATTGCAGTATGACATTTTATTATTCCTTTTCAATGGTTTTGTTATTGTTTTAATTTTTTTTCAGGTGGGTTACTGCCAAGGCATGTCAGGCTTGGCGGGAGTATTGTTAATGTACATGGATGAGGAAGACGCGTTTTGGGCGACCCACGTACTCCTAACTACTCCCAAATTCGCTATGCACGGTCTTTACAAAGAGGGTTTTCCGAAGCTAACGCGATTTTTGGCTCATCACGATCGAATTTTGACCAAATTACTGCCGAAAATCAAAAAGCATTTCGATAAACATGGCCTGGACGCGATTTTGTACTCTTTGAAATGGTTTTTTGTTTGTTTTATTGAAAGGGTGAGTTTATATAAAATTGTTGTTTATTTAAATTTTATGTCAATTAAAAAGAGTTCAAATGACTCAAGTTAAATAAGCTTTAATTGTTATAATTAAATAGGTCAAAAGTTCAAAACTTGTTGGATACATTTTAAGACAAAGCTGGCTAAAAATAGATTATCTATTTGTATGTTTTATAGATGGAGGGTTTAAGAAAACTATTACAGAGTGGATCAAAAAAATTAATTTTATGCATTTTTTTATATAGAAATTAGTAGCTAGACAGTCAATATTTAAAATGCACTTAAATTTTTATTCACTACAAATATTGTAAACACAAATTAAATATTTGTTATCAATAAGCGAAGGTTACTGTAATCTTATTGAGAAGATTAATAAATATCGTAAAATGTATTTATCTGCAATTAAAAACGTTTAATAATACAATGTTTCATCATGATAAAAATATTTACATTTTAATGGTTTAGGTTGTAAAAATAGCAGATTGTAGGAGTTTTAGCGATATTGGCAACATTGGATTTAAAAAATTAATATAACCATTCTTTATCAAAATGGTTATAAATATGGTTTGTCACCAACATAACAGTTTCCTACTTTTGTAGTACTTTAATTGCATTTCTCGATGGTCACCAAAAAGTAATCAAGTCTAAGTTAGAATGAAAACAATTTTTGGTGAAAATATAGTTTTTTGCAAATCGTCACAAAACATATTTTTTTTAGAAAATTGCTTATTTTTACTGAAGGAGCTGAAACTCTCGAAATCGGTTTTTTCTCCAATCGCAATAATTCCCCTTTATGTATATTGTTCAAAAAGGTAGGTCATAAATTGAGCCATTTATTCTGGTGTCAAAATAAATCTCGATAAAAACTCGCTTTTCGAAAAAAGTGATAAGAAAGAAAGGCAAAAAATTTCAAAAATGATGTCACAAAATTAATTTAATTGTAACGCATAGAAAAGTTTAGGGGCTTTTAGCGGTTCAAACCCCCCTAAAAATTTTATGGGCTGTATAGATTTCGTGGTATTATATGATAAGATCCATGTATCCATTTTCATTATAAAATGTTAAACAGTTCATGAAATATCGGAAAAAATCGATTTTCATTTTGTACTTTCCAAAGGCCGTAACTTTTTTTGTGCACATTTGCATTAAGGCAAGTTATGTATGTATCGGAAAAAGAAATATATGAAATAATTTCTATTTTAAATTTAGGTTCCTTTCAACTTGTGTCTGAGAATATGGGATATTTATTTATTGGATGGTGAAAAAGTGATAACAGCAATGGCCTACACAATACTCAAGTTACATAAAAGACAGTTACTAAAACTCGGTGATATGGATTCAATCGTCAATTTTATACAGGTACGGTATAAACATTTTTTTGGAATAATTATCACATAAAGTAAGTTCTAATTCAACAATGTGGAATCTTTTAATTTAGATTTTTCTCAGTACTTTTTCTATTATTTCTACATTTAAATGTAGATGTCACAGCGATAACTCGAGAATGGTTTCAAATTGGGACTAATTGGTTTTCAGCAATCATTAGCTGGTCACCTTAACTCGCCCACCTACTGTTTTCAGTGACCTCAGTCAACTACAACCGCCTGTCTGTCCGGCTGTCTGTAGCTGAGCTTAGTAGTTTTATAAATATCAGAATTAATTTTTAGGTAAAACTATACAAAGATTTCCAATACGACGAAGACTCAGTAATCCGCCATCTAGAAACGTCAATGGAAGAATTAAAAAAACACAAGCTCGATTTACCTGGTCCGCCGACCAAAGACGAGCTGCCGTTGGGTCCGTTCGGCGTATTCAAAGAACCCACGTTCGAGGAGATCGTCGGCATCCGGAAGGATAAATTCTCGTCGCCCGAAAAGCAAATGAACGAAATCGTCCTGTTGACCAGCGAGACGGCGGCGAAAGAGCAAGAGGCGATCGAAAAAGAACGAGAACGGGATAGTGAGAGGGAGAGGGAATGTCAGCTGTCAGTGGGCGATTCCGTTGGAGGTTTGACAGGTACCGATACGGAAAATAACAGTACGCTCGGTAGTTGCACCACGTTGGCTAGCAGAAGCAGTTTGTGCGATAGCGTCGATTATAATAGTAGCGTCGATGAATGCACCAGGCTTTGATTGATATTTTTTCTTTTTTTATCGCACAAATTTTTGACGCTTTTTTGATATTCCACCATGTAAATTATTTCTTGTATAATTTATAACGAAAAATTTCTTATCGTTCAGTCGAGTAATTAAACATCCTGTATTTGATAGAATATCTAAACAAAAAACCGATTTAAGATATAAGGAAAAAACTAAAAATTTTCCTATCTAAATGGGACAACCTGTTTTAATTAAAAACCAGTTAATTTTTTAGATTCTAAAGAGTATCACTGTTTAAAGTAAATATTAGTCTTCATCGACATCCCTCAATCTAAAAAATGTTTTTAAATATCATTTTTTATGTTAATTGTCAATAAAATTTCAACTTTACAGTAAATATCAGCCAATTGGGATATTTTAACAGTCTTATTAAATTACGTGTGGAATTAACTAATATCTTATTATAAAATTTTGGTCTAATTAAATAGTGGATTCTGTGAGTCGGACAGATATGTAATTTAAGATGGGGTTAACTGGATACCCTGTAAAAGGAATGCTAAAAAATATTGGTTTTTTTTTAACTTTTATCCCAAAATTTGCTTAATTTTTATCTTACTCGCTTGAACAAAAAGAAAAAATGTCATTCAATTTTTTTATATGCAACGAATTTCCTATTTAGTTAGTTTATTTTTTTAAATCTATTTTTAGTACCAGTGTTGCCAAATATATTAAGATTGCATGAAGTTAAAAGATTTTTATTAGTTATTTATTTTTTTAACGCTAAAGTTCCTCTACGCTACAAATCGTGATGTTTTCAATAAATATTTTAATTTTTTTTATTGCCGAAATTATTGAAAACGTTGAAATCGTTATTTATTTATTTAAATTTATTTGATTTTTTTTTTGTATAAATTGGTTGGAATGTTCCGAATTCTCATCTCTTCTTTTATTATTTTTTTGTGTTATTGGTTTTCTCATATTTTTTAAGTGTACTTATAAAATATTTAAGCCCAATTGCTGTGTACATATATACAAATTTTTTCGAAAACCAAACTTGTAATATATTTTTTTATTTTATTTTGTATTATTATTATAAAATTTTTTTTTTTTTACAAATGATAATTTTTTTGTGATGGTCTTTTTTGGTTGTGGTTTTTCTTCATTGAATAATTTAATAAACTAAAAATGTCACAATTTAATGAATTATTAAAACATTTCATAATGCCCTTGCAATCCGCTATAAGTAATATAAAAAATTGTTATATTTTTGATAATTAACACGTTCACTGTCGAGATAAGATTTTTTATTATACCTACATGAATTTTCTTGCCCTTACGCCTAGAATTATTATAGACATCGAAATTAAAATTTCTAATCAATGCTTTATAATTATTTATAGTATTTTCAAATCTTTTTATTTAAAATATACCGATTTTTTTTATTTATTTATTTTAAACGAGTATATTTTATTATTTTTATGCAGTTTCTGTTACATATTTCTAAATTTTTCATGAAACTTTATTTATTCCATTATTTTTTTAGAGTTGAAAATGTAATTTTACTACATTAAAAATTTTGACTAAAATATCGATTTCCAAAAAATAATTTTTACGAAAACTAGAAAGATTACTCAAATTTTCTTTTTTTAATTTATTGAAAATGGTTTAATCCACATATGACAGTGAACGTGTTAGGAACAATTTTTTGTTGTACAAAAATAAAAAAAATTGTAAATATGTTTAAACCTAAAAAATAACTTCATACCTACCATAATTATTTTTTCTATTTTGTGACTATTATTTTAGTATTGCCACCAGTCAGCATTTGACTTTGAGGTTAAAATCCATCCCCGGGACCTATGCGGGGGTAATTTTTTGGTAGGTCTGCATGATTCAGCATGTCACACAAACATTTTTTTATCTATTTAAATATACGTCTCCCAGCTCTTAACCCATATCTCTGACTCATTCGTAAAAAAATTAAATCTGAAGAAACTATCACACGAAGTTTACTGGTCTTGTGTCATAGTGATATTTCTGTTTAAAAAAAATGGTAAGGATTTATTTGGTCGTATACAGGGTGTCCCAAACTAAAAACTAAAGCAGATATGGAAAAATGTAGTTAAATCGATTTTTGAATGTACTTCTGGTATAACCAACATAATTTTTTCTTTTAAACACGCGGATTTGAGATAATTTTCTACAAAGTCACTCTGTATAGTGATGTGAGGGCATTTATAAGTCGGGTCAAATGCCCGGGAATTTATCGCTTAAAATTTTACTAATGGAACTAATGCTGAATACATAATTTATGCTATATTAACTGGAGAAAAATGAAACAAATTAGATTGATATATTTTAATTTGAAATTAATTATAATTGGCTGTGTTTTGTTCTTGTGTTCGTGCATCTTAATCACTTTCTTCTGTAAAATCTTCATCATATTTTATGATAAACTTTTAAGTAGTTCTGGCTCAGATTCTTCTGATAATTCTAATTCTGAATCCTCTAGGCCCATAATTCTTTCTTTACTGGATGTTGGGTTTTTCTCCTTGTTCTGGATGAGTCTATTGATGTCTTCACAATGTCTTTTTTCTTATAGGCCTGATGATGGTCCTTATAGACCGAAACATGTCGCATTTTTGACGTTATGTCTTATTAAAAATTTTTTGTGTTATGATATCGAGTTGTACCACATTTGAGTATGGATAATATTTTATTCTTTTACGCTTATATATTCCATGAGTAGCTAGTAAACACTTATAAAACACAACAGTTTGAACACACTTTTTCAAGATGGCGTGAGAGAGGGGAAAGGCTTCAAAATGGAACGTTTTTAAAGGGTTTTCACGCACACATTTTCGTTGCGTTAAATATGCCAAAAAACTACTCAAAGTGTAACGTTTTTAAATGGTTATCAAGCTCGCTTTTTCGGTGCCTTAAAAACGTCAATTTTTAACACGTTATTTTTAAATCCTTTTATGGGAAATACGTGTAAAAGTGATAAAAAACATCTTATTTTAACACACCGAAAAGGCGTGCGTGAAAACCATTTAAAAACGTTCCATTTTGTGTCGTTTTTTGTCATATTTAATTCAGGGAAAATGTGTGCCCGAAAACCATTTAAAAACGTTCCATTTTAACTCGTTTTTATGTACTTAAAGCTAGCCCACTTCTTTTGGCCCACCAAGATACCGACCCATGGAGAATTTATTACACTTTAATTACAATTTAATACAATCCAAAAAAAATTTATTATACGTCCCGTGTTCGAAATATGAGATTGTGGGCCAGCCTTAGGCTCAAGCTATCCCATATCGTAGCAAAATGGATAAATCCTTTGGAAATGCATCTGGGAATTTATTACAGCTAATATATACGATATATCACATAATGCACCTGTAAAACCTTGTCCAAAATTTATTACAGTGGCCCATTGTCGAAATATATCCCGTTTGAGCAATTCAGCGCTAAGACCCTGTTCAAAATTTATTACACCGGCCCACTGTCGCAATATGTACAGGCTGAGCAAGTCAGAGGTGGAGGCATTATTATTTCACCCGAAAAAAGTAATTGGGCTACTGTAATAAATAATTTTAATCATTTCGTTTGATAATGCACCGCGAAGATCCTGTTCAAAATGTATTACACTGGCCCAGGTTGAGCATCATCAATAGAAATGATTAAAATTATTTATTACAGTAGCCGAATTGCTTTTTTTAGGGCTTAAGCGCTGAATTGCTCAAACAGGATATATTTCGACAAAGGGCCACTGTAATAAATTTTGGACAAGGTTTTACAGGTGCATTATATGATATATCGTATATATTAGCTGTAATAAATTCCCCCATGCATTTCCAAAGGATTTATCCATTTTGCTACGATGTGGGCTAGCTTGAGCCTAAAGCTGGCCCACAATCTCATATTTCGAACACGGGACGTGTAATAAATTTTTTTTGGATTGTATTAAATTGTAATTAATGTGTAATAAATTGATCCTCTTTTCTAGTATATTTATTTTTAACCAAAATTCTACTATTATAAGTTATTGTTTCTAGTACCACGTAATCCTTATGTTCCCATTTTTGTATTTGTACCCGTGCGCACTTATTTTAATTACATTTATTCTTCGTTCACTGTTATGTTACTCATTCTCTTCACTTTTATATTTAACTTGGCCTGATGATGGCATATCGCCGAAATTAGTCGCCGCCCTTCATTCATTTAAATTTAACCAAGAAGATTTATATATTTCATGTATTAAATTGTGGTACTGGATTTAGAGTTTTACTACCTCATCATTTGAGAATATGAATAACCTTTTGGAATTCTATAAGTGTCTACTATCTACTTGCATCAACTTCCAATTGTGTGCTAGATAAGTTAATTTGGGTGTTCTCTCAGTTGTAAGTCTGTTTCTTTTCTTGCTATGTATCCAATCAAAAGTGCTAAAGATTCCATTGGCTGCAGCAGATGTAACAGATGCTCAAGAGTTTTTATTGCCAGTTATTCTCAATCCTCGCCACCATAATAAGGAAGTTACAAAATAAACAGTCTTTTAACACCTACTTCTTCCCACACAAATTGTCTGGATCAAATTCCTTGTTTATCCCTGTAATCTGCTATTTTTTAACTACAATATAATTTAATCCTGTGTTCTTTGCTGTGTCACAAACAAAGCTGTACATAATACATGTTTAGGTGTTATAGACTACAAGTTTATTCATGAAATATACCTTTGATTAATGATTTTATTACGTTTTAGAAACTAGTAACATTCACAAACAGTAAAAAGTTCAAACAATACTTTTTTTATAAATAAATACAAAAGGTAATCCAAATCACAAATGTGGTCCAATGTTCAATAAATGAAATCAAAATCATGTACCACAGAGACTTTAATCAAGTTGTAATGAACGGCAACTAGTTTTGGCACTTAGCCATCTTCAGGCCTAAAAGTTTTAATGTTCGAAAAGCTCTATAAGTGAAAACAAAAACAAACTGCATGACTTACCATATATTTACTATTGTAAACTTATTTTTATACAGGATGTTCCAACATAAAATGTACATACGTTACAGGTAAACCCCATTGAAGGCTGGCCCAAGGTCATTTTTTATCGAGATACAGGGTGTTTAATGAATTTTGGAAAAAACTTCTTTCGCCCATGTTTCTAAAACCACCTTGTATATTTTATTCATATTTGGCACTTATATTTTACAAATGTACTTGAAACAACAAACATGTAATCTATAATTTAATTCCACGTCCGTATTCACAAAAATCATTCTATTTTATTTGTGTTAAACAACACCCTGTATATCAAAATATTTAAAAACGATTAAAAGAATCGAAAAGCTCATGAAAAACTGAGTCTTAATCACAAATTTTCAAGAATGCCACAGTCACCGTGTTTTTACAGCATAATTTTGATTTTCACAGTTATAAAATTATTTTTTGCAAACTTAATCGAAAATAATTTGTAAAATTTTAATATCGTAACTTTAATTTATCAAAACTATCGTTTTTAAGGTTGATTCACATTAAATAGTAGCAATTCCAGGTCCGTATTCAAAAATTATTATTATATTTAAAGTTACCGATATTGGAGCCCTGTATAATTAAATTTGTGAAGTTATTTTTATTTGTAATATTGCTTATAAGAATCTGTAAAATGTAAAAACTTCGCAAATTTAATTATTCAGACTTTTTCAAGTGCTTCTTACTTTCAAAATTTAATATTGGCATAAATATTGGTAAATTTAAATAAAATAATAATTTTTGAATACGGACCTGGAATTGCTCTATTCAATGTGAATGGTTGATTAAAAACGATAGTTTTGACAAATTACAGATATTATTCTTGAAAATTTGGGAGAAGACCAAGTTTTTCATAGATTTTAATCGTTTTTAAAAATGTTGATATACAGGGTGTTATTTGACCCAAATAAAATATAATGTTTTTTTTTTTGAGTACGGACCTGGAATTAATTTATAGATTATATGTTTGTTTCAAGTAACATTTGTAAAACATGAAAAATATAAATAAAATATACAAGGTAGTTTCAGAAACATGGGCGAAAGAAGTTTTGGCCAAAATTCATTAAACACACTGTATCTTGGTAAAAAATGACATTGCACCAACCTTCAGTGGGTTTTAACTATCTGCCTGTAACGTATGTACATTTTATGTTGGAACACCCTGTATGGTAAGTCAGTTTGTTTTTTTTTTACTTTTAGAACTCTTCGAACATTGTTAAAACTTAGGTTTGAAGATGGCCAAGTAGCCGAAACTAGTTGTCGTTCATTACAACTTGATTAAAGTCTGTGGTACATGATTTTGAGTTTCATTTTATTTATTTTTAATAAATGCCCACATTTTGGGCGCTTAACACGTTGACTGCCAACTACCAGATAATTAGTATAGTCAAACTACAAGATATCTCGTAGTTGGTAGTCAACTTGTTAAAATTACTTTGAGGAAATGTCCATTTTTAAATGTCCAAATCACTAACTCTGTAGCTCAAAAAAATCACTAAAGACGCACAAATTTAATTCTTATCTATTTTTTTTTCTAACTGCTCTGGTTTAGAAAAACTTTTTGAACACCTTGTATACGATGGCTAGATTTATTGTTGAGTTAATTGTTTATTTATTTTTTTAAATTTTAATTTAATTGTAAAGACTACTTTGACATAGACTTTACCAACGACTTCGTGGATTACGTAAGAAGAGGTTTAAATTTGCTGGAAAACCAAGAAATTTGGCAAGATTGCAATTACGGAGAAGGTAAATTAATGAAAGTATCGCTAGAATATGCTTTTTTTGACATGTCGACGTCTTGACTTTTGACAAGTGACACTAACCATTGCTTTTTAATCATTATAACATTTTAATTCATTCTAACATTTTTGTTTTAACATTTTACTATACCTTTCCTAGACATATCTCATTCCTAAGTTGCTTTCAAAACTATGTTTTAAAAATTTAACACAATTATTTATGCTTTTGAACACTAAAAACTAACTTTTCGTGTATATACATATTTCTAATACAGCACTTTTTTTTTCGCTAAAAACGTTGAGAATTCGAAATATTTTATACAAATAACTGTGTTAAATTTTTATTGTTACTTTATCAAAAATATAATGAAGAATTTTCCAGGTTCGAAGTTTTCCTTCGACCCGAGCATAGACGACGCTAGTTCGCTCCTAGACTGTGACCACACCGGTTCGAGACGCTCCCTAGCGGACACCAGCGTTACTTCCACGGCCGATTTATCGGTCTTCTCGACAATAACCCGCAGCCAAGCTCACGAAAACAGCCTCGATACTCACAGCAACATGTCAGATACTTCGGTGGGCGGAGCTAGCTCGGCCGGATCCGGAGTTGGGGCGACGAGCAGTCTACAACGAGGCGTGTCGAGTCATTCCACGCCTAGAGCAACGCCGCGGATGCCAAGTCCGGATGTATTGAGGATCTACGTGCCGTACACGCCACTCGATACGCCCATCGCTAGTCCGCACAACGGGGATCTGTCGTCTAAGGGAGCGTGCACGTTTTTGGACACCAATAAAATCAGAATTAGGATCGATAATGACGAGCTACCGACGCCGCTAGTCGAACACGGCCAAATTAAGAGTTTTAGGTTAGACAGTCCTATTGAATACGATTTAAACTAGGGTTTAAAATAATAATTTAAAATCGGGTGGACGGAGTAACAAGTCATATCTATTAGATGGGACAAAAAGCTATTGGGTGGATTAAAAAGTCACGTCTAGTAGGTAGGGTAAAAATGTTATTAGGCACTCCCATTGACAGAAAGGGGGGAAACATGGTGTTTTATTAAAATATATCAAACTTGCAAAATATTCTGGGATAATATAATAGAACTTTTTTATCCTCCCATGTAATCAAGATTTTTTGAATCTCACCATAGATGGATGTAAAAATACGTATAAAAAAATATTTTTTCTTGGATAATTTTCAATCTCCCTCATAGATAAGAATTTTGTTGACATTTTGATTCTCCCCTATATATTCCATTGACGGGTGTAAATATACGTATTTTAAGGTACAAAAAATATATTTTATCAAAAAAATAAATCATTCTGCTAAATTATAGAAAGAGAAATATTCCTTATTAATTTATTTTTTTATTTATTTATATTATATATTTGTTGTTAATTTACAAAGTGAATTACGGAAATTTATCTAAAAAACGAAAAACTAATAACATTGTTGCCAAACTTCGAATATCATCAAATACAAGGAAAACAAACGATATATATTTTTTTTATTCACAAATTTTATCAAAATTACCGATAATTCACTTTGTTATTTTGTCACAATTAAAACCATTCCTTTAGCATTTATTTAACCATTAATTTAAAAATATATATAGGGTGTCGATAAAATAAATTAAAAACATGCAATAAACTAAAAAACCGTGTGTTCAGCTTTCGCGAATCACCCTATTAAAGTAAATTTAGATATTAGTATATATTAAAAAAATACGTAGATGCTTAAGGAATTGTGCCATATTTTTTTTGGTATTTAAAATAATTTTTTTTTAATAATTCCGTATTTATACGGGATGTTCCAAACAAGCCTGATATCGTTTCCTGTAGAGACACTTGTTTGAGACACCCGATAAATGAGTATTACGCGACTATATCAAATTTATTTTCATAGGATCTTTATAAATATTGTAGATTCACGAAATTTTTATATTTTTGTCCTGCTATTTAAAAATATTTCCTCTAGTACTAATTGTACAGTCCTCGTATGTTAAAAATTTCGTGTAATTAAGGACGTTTTTTTCTCTCTAAATTATCATCACTTTGTAAATGTTTTAAATTCTAATGAATGTTGTGATTTGTAAATACTTAATCGAAATTTTTTATAAATATTGTAGTTTTACTTCCATTTTTTTGTCTTATAAAAATATATGTACATGCCAATATTAATATTAGATAAAAATTCTCGAGATTATTGTAAAAATTAATACTCAAAAAATATAGTACAGTTAACATTTTCTAGTTATTTCGACAATTATTTTCGTCAAATAGGAAAGAGAAATAATATTTTAAATTATATTAAAAAGTTTTGAAATAAATCTCTAGGTTTAATAATTTTAATAAGGTAATTGAAGCAGCATGTGGAAATGTGTAAAAATATTCATACAGCAAATAATTCTTTTATCTACTTTGAAAATAATATAAATATTGAAAAATTTCATCTTTTCTGATTCTAGAAGTTTAAATTATTATTCTATGTCCCTAGTTTCCAGCAAAAACGCAAATTCATCATCAAGTAAAACATCTTCAAAATAATTGTTTCGAGTTTTGTTTTGATTTCTTTTTCCTATTGGAGTAAAATTATTTGTACTTACGTCCTCCTAGTTCTAGATCACAAACACGCCACGGTCTCAAAGAATATCACTTTGTTCATTCTAATTATAAACCAAAAACTTTAAATACGTAATGTCCAATATTTCTTTTTTCTTAAAATGACAGACTTCAGGTCGATTAGTAATTTTATATTAAAATATATAGTGTGGCTAATCTGTTTGGATGTGTCTACTCGGCCAGTACCAAGTTTAAAACGTAGTAAATTATTTGAAAATAATATGCATAACATAATTACAGGGAATATAATTTAGCATATTCTAATCTATTACTAAATATTTATTCTGACAAAAGGCAGAAAAACTGTAGAAAAATAAAATATCTATATCCTTTATTCTAACTTAAAATAGTATCAATAGACACTACCACTTTTGATGGTATTGACAGAATTAATGCAGATTTAGTGAGTTTTTTTTTCGCCAACTCAGCTGGGATGGACTATAGGTATAATTGATAAGTATTCAAAATTTTTTTGTACGCCTCTGGTTTATTTCTCTTTCTTATTGACGAAAATCTGTAATTTTCAGAAAACACTTAAGTCAATTATAATTTTTTATATAAGAATTTCCTATTAATTTATTTCTAGTGATTAATTAGATAAAAAAAGAAGCACTGGTTAGTAGAGATGGTTTCAGCTTTCAGATTTGTACCGACGTGATACATGCAATAAAATAAGCGAATCGGAAAATATGTTGATCAGTCATAGAATGACGTCTAAATTTCTTAATAAAATATTTAAAAAAATATACATACCTGTCTTCATTTTTTTAAGTTCCTAATAAAAACTATCATCTTTTTATTTGTACCATAACTATAAAAATCTGATGTGATAAATGTTTTAAAAATTTAAAATATACTCTGTTCAATATTTTTTTTTCTTAAAGTGAGACTAGTAATTTTGTGTTAAAATATATAGTATTGGCTAATCTGTTTGGATGTGTCTACTGGGCCAGTGCCAAGTTTAAAAAGTAGTGAATTAATTAAACATAATGCTCTGACCTTTTGTTTTTGAAATAATCTGCAGTTGGTCCAATCTTTAATTGTCCCTACATAATATAGAGAGATTTGAAGACACATTGAGGTCATCTACGTATTATAAATATAGATATTAAATTAATAAAAGTAACAATATTTCTCTCTTACCTCCATAGAATTCTCTTTGGGAAAACGAGAATTCAAAAATTTTTTAATAAATATTCTCCATTGTAACTAAAATCGACATACTTAACTAAAATCTCAATTTGAGTTTAAAATAGTGTCAATAGACACTACCAGATTTGACAGAATTTGTACAGATTTAGTGACTTTTTTTTTCGCCAACTCAGCTGGTGATTGTCAAAAATTAAAAGAAATATTGGATGGACTATGCTGTTTTTAAGGTTAGTTACATTAAAAATAATTTGCTGTGACTACAAGCACGCTAACGTGTCACGATTTATTAGACCAGTGGCACGGTGGGGTGTTTGCACGAATAATTATTCAATCCGCATTTTTTTTTAAACCATATATTCACCCTAAAATTCAAAAACATTAAAACTTATGAGCGTATGATGCCGTAAGGTTAATATTTCAACTAAAGCCAAGTCCCTATCAAGTCAAATATGTCTTTTAATTTTTTGACAATCCCCAGCTGAGTTGGCAAAAAAAAATTACTAAATATTCACAAATTTTGTCAAAAATGGTAGTGTCTATTGATACTATTTTAAGCTCAGATTGATTGAGATTTTAAGTTAGAATAGAGATGGGATATTTTTATATCGAATATTAACGAAACTTCAGGTCAAAGTAAGTACTAATAAAAAGAAAATAATATATAAATAATAATTAACGGGAAATTGTTATTCATTACATTTTTATTAAAATCGAAACCATTCGTTTAATTCTCGTTTTCCCAAAGAGAATTCTGTGTAGAGATAAGAGAAAAATTTTGTTACTTTTTTTAATTTATTAATCAAAAATAAAAGCCCATATCATTATGTTTAATTAATCCACTACTTTTTAAACTTGGTACTGACTCAGTAGACACATCCAAACAGATTAGCCACAATAAATTTTTTAACACAAAATTACTAGTCATTGACTGACTGACTGTCATTTTAAGAAAAGAGAAATATTGGACAAAGTATATATATCCTCAGAATAATAAATATATTATATTTAAATTTATTAATCTGAGAGTATATCTCTAGATTATTTTGAATGAACAGTGCAAACAAAAGTTTAAAGCCATAGTATCAATAGACACTATCGCTTCTGACGGTCCATATATATACCTTATAGTATTATAAATCATCGCAGAGGAAAAAATATTTTTTGCAATGTCCATTTCGTAAAATAAATCTAACACGAACCATCTGGGTAACAGCCAGAGGGTGGTGGCTGCAATTAACATGTTCTGGTGTAAAAAATCGCGGCACGTTAACGTGCGTGTAGTCATTGTCGAAATAAGCCCCCTACGGCTAAATTTCGAACCTCCGTAAAATGTGTAAATATTTTTCTAGTAAATTTAAACTTTACTGGCGTTTTTAATATGTTCTAAAAGTTTTTGTGTGTGTATATTAGTGTTATAAATAATCAAATCAATAAATTAAATAAGAATTATGAAATTAAAACTAAATAGTGTCGAAGGAGCTTCCATAAGATTGGTAAAAATTGGTAAACAAGGCGAACGAAAACGAGATTAGTGGATACATAATTAATTTTTATATTTTCATTTTTTTTTAAAAAATTACAATATATAGATATTGGTTGTATAATTATAATTTTTAAACTATAAACAAAATTGTACAAAATTTAATAAGACCCTAATAATAGCAACCTAAAAATTGTATAAAAACATTTTTCCATTATTATGAAAATAAATTAATAAATATATAATACCCAAAATGTACGAATGTGAAATAAATATTTTAAAATACTTAATTCGGTATACATATACAACTAACAAAAATCACAGAAAAACCTTATTTTACTTTGGGTCAAAGTCTTTTTATGACATACCAGCTGTCAAAAAAATAATAACTTAATTTTTTTTTCTTACACCAAAGTTTAAAAAATAATAATAAATTTTGATTACATAAGGACTTAAATGACTAAAAATACCCCTAAAAGTTCCCCTAACAAATTACGATCGAAAAAAAATGATCTCTTAAATACAATTAAACTAATATTTGATACAAATGATAAGAGTTACAACAAACTCAAACCATTGATAAACCCGGCTTTTATAAGAGACAAATTGCCCGTAATTAAATTTTAGATACAATAATAACTGGCCATTTAGCGTATTGGACACTGACAAACATCATTTTTATGTTAATTATGTTCAATAATAGACACTGAAAGTTGATACGATTTATGTTCAATAAAATGACGTTATGTTGATCTAAACTTAGTAAAATACCATTTTACGCAGTTTTCTGTTGATTTATTCAATAAAAATAACATTTAAGCTTAGTACATCGATTTGTGTTGCTTTTATGTTAATAAAATAACATTTAAGCTAATTTTCTGTTGATATATATTCAATAAGGCTCAGTACGTCATTTCAGGTTGACTTCTGTTCAATAAATTGACAATTTACATAAAAAAGACTCAAAATACACCACAACGAAAAATTAAATGTTCAAGATTAGTATATATTGTTTTAGGATTGATAAAATGTCATTTTTAAACACAATGCATGCTTTTCTGTAATTGTTATGCCTAGTAAAAAGACACTCACATACGCCATTTGAGCTTTAGTAAATACACTCGTTAATGTATGTTCAAACATCACAATTAAGTTTAGTAAGTTTTTTTCTGTCGATCAATAATTCTCTGAGCGTAAATTTAAAACATTTTTGGGGCGTTATTGTCTCTTATTTACATCAAAAAGGTGTAATTTTTCGGCACCAACAACGCGTTTGAATTAATTTACTATAAAAATTAATCGCCGTTAGGCTGTAAAAAACAAGGGTGCAAAAATATCTAATAATAAAAAAATTACACCCTCTCGATTTGATTTAAACTAAAAATCCTACAAAATTCGTATAAAAAACACAATTTTTTTTTAACTTAATATAGTAGTGGTATTTAGTGGGGCTAAAGTAGTTTCGTTTAACAAAATCGTCATCGGCGTCGTCGCGTTAGTGTTCGAAACGGTAACATTCGAATTAGTCGTATACATGGCGACGATTTGCTCGATGGCATCTTTCGAACCGAAAATTAAAGCTAAAACAGCGACAATAGCTACTATGATGTTCTTGGCTATCTTCCAGTTGTATTTGCCGAAACCTTTATCCCAGAAGGTTATCATTTCAATGGCTACGGGTAGTAGAAGACCTAAGATGGAGAAGCAGAAGGCGCCGATTAGAGAGACGAATGGTACAATGGTTGGTACAGCTATAGCTATGCAGACGCAAACTAAAGTCATTATAGTACGCATGAGGTAATTGGCTAATTTTTCTCTTTTAGCATATTTGTCTTTAATCGCGTTCCAGGCTATGTCGATGCAAACGTAGAATTGGAGACCGAAAGTGCAGAAAACTGCACCACCGACCAAAATATTGACGGCTTGAGCTGCGCTGAAAGAAAAATAGTTGTTAAAAATGAATTTATATAATAAGCGATCGAAAATAGCATGAAAATGAAAATAAGAACGAGGAAATTAATAAAATTTCAAAAAACGCGCTCGTGGTATAAAAGAAAAGGTTCTTTCACGAACCACAATAACGATTATTTTTCGACAGACGAATTATATATATGATTTGCTTTACCACAATTGAACAGCAATTTAAAAAATAATAAATAGTTTTTGTGGTTCATGAAAACCTTTCTTTGCGCCACATGGTCCTTCGAGCCGGTTCATATATATAATTGGTCTTTTGAAAAATAATAAATAGTTCTTGTGGTTCATTAAAGAACCTTTCTTTTATACCACGAAAAAATTAAGCTTATAGAATTTCTTAAAACTACAGAGACAAGAAAAAAAAACAGTTCATGCACTACACGAAAAAAATCCGGATACGCATACATTTCAAAAAACAAAACAGAAGCGAGAATGTATTGTTAAACCAGCCCTTTAAGTCCGCGAGGATGTTTTAGCATTAAGGGTTGTCTTAAAAAAATAACAAAGTGGTATAAAGAGCACTTTTTGCTTTAGTTTTTTGTGTCCTTTTCAAATATGCAAACGGATTTTGAAAATTTTAATGTTTTTAAGTCACAATTGCTTTCTATTTGTTAATCCAGACCTAATTTTTTTTTGTAATTGGCTCTGAATGAGAAGCATTTGTACCGAAAATATACTGGGTAATTCAACTATTACGGCCCCATGAAGTAATCCGGTATTTCGATTACAAAGACCATCAGAGCCAATAAATGTGGTTTATTTAAGACCGCTTCTGTTTCCCATTGAAACACCATGTATGATAAAATGCTATTAGTAGTTTAATGTAACAAATCTTTATTTATTAAGAGCTATTGCCCAAGTGAGTCGGCTAGAAATACTGAAAAACGTATTTTTAATATAAAATTTACAATTTTCAAAATACCAAAAGTGTGTTTTAAGGATTACCTGACAACATTAAAATATAAACAAAAAAACTCAATAAGATCCAAAAAAAATTCAAGCCGTTTGTAGATAATTGGAATCACATAAATTTTTATAGAAAAAAATTTTTTTTACGTTTCCAATATATATCACGAATTAAAAAAAAAATAGAAAAATGGGAGAACCCTAATTTTAAATAAGTTTACTTTAATTTTTGATAAATGTTTGTAATACAAATTGTAGAAGTATGTATTATTTAAAAAATAAAAAAAGAAAATTTTAAATTCATTGAACAATATAAGTGAAAATAATAATCGCGAAATCATCATTTTTAAAACCAAATAATTTTTTTTTTCTAGTCCATGTTGAGGTTATTTGTTCATATTTTAATGTTGTCAGGTAGTAATTGAAACACACTTTTAGTATAAAAAAAATCAAAGACCCATTTTAAAAATTGTGAATTTTATATTAAAAAATATCGCAGCGCACCTTTTTCGGTATTTTTACTTGACTCACTGGGGCAATAGCTCTTAACTAAATTATTTAGTTATTACTTGTTAAACTACACATTGACTTTTAAAAAGAAACATAAAAAATGTGTGCATCAGTTCCTGTATTTTCTGTTTTTGAAGATTAGATTACGTGATACCTATGAAAACTCTCTCCTCTTTTTGGTGGGGTTCCTTCAATAAAAAAAATAAACATCACAAAACAAAAATTATAATTTTGGCGCCTTAAAATTCTTTCTTCGATTCTTCCTATTCACTTTTGTATATCCTGTATTATTTTTCTTTTTAAATTACTCTAACACAAAAAATTGTAGCGAGCTAAAAAACTTGTATATTGTCTTTTTTTTTAGTTTTAATATGTTTTCAACATTGTTCATTATTCTTTCTTTTTTATCCTTTTTTTTATCAAACAAAATAAATCATTACTTGATTCTTAAATATTGTCCACAATTTTATATATACTGAATGATTTTTTAATTTTACTACTTACATTTTAAATAATTACTTTTCCAAATAAAAATTGTTGATTCAAAAAAATTGTTTCTCTATAAAAAAAACATTTTAAATTTAATTTTTAGAACACAACACTTATTTATAATAATAACAATAATAATTTAGAACCCGATGATGAAGCATCAAGTTTCAACATACAAGTTTTTTTAGCTCGCTAGAATATATTGTGTTGGTGTAATTTAAGAAGAAAAAGGAGACATGATATAGACTTTTAAGGCGCCAAAATATATTTTTTTTTGTAATGTTTATTATTTTTTTTTATTGAAGAAACGCAACCAAAAAGAGGAGAGTTTTCATATATATCACGTAATCTAATATAAATGTCGCTAGCCAACGTGGGGCCAGTTTTCTGTTGAATTCCATTAAGTTGCTAATATAAATTAGTATTATCAAATTTAACATCGTTTTTACATTATTTTAACATAACTTGACATTCCAAATTAAAATAAAGTTTGACATTTGTGATAAAATAAGTTTATACGGGGTGGAACAGAATTTAATAAGTATCAATAGAAGTACTAAGGGGTCTATTCAGTAACTTGTCGTTAACATACGTTAGGCTAACGATATATTGCTCAACGACATTTTAAACGATAAATTCCTAACGCTTATTCAGTATGTATGTCGTTAGAACGAAATCTGGTTACTTGGTATTTAGTGAAAATTGCGAAGGTTGGCAACATTATTTTAATGTTCTGTGCCCAAAAAACTAAAGTTGCGTTTGGTTTGGTTGAACAATGACAACTTGACGGTGATTTTTCACATAGAGAAAGTTGGTATTTGGTTTATTTTTCAGTGTGTACACCACTCAAGTGGTGATTTCAATTGAGTTTTTTTATTAATTCACAATGACAACTGCACCAAAAACTCGGAGAGGTCTCAAGACTACAAGGAATCAATTCGAGGCATATCTCAATGAACTTAGAGTAAATAAATCATTGAGAGAAAATAAATTTGATTGGTCAGATCCAGATATTCTGAAGAGGACATGGGACCAAGTGACAGAAAAATTTAATGCACTCGGTGGACTCTGCCGAGATGTAAATGCTTTTGTACTGTAAATGTAAATTATTGAGGTATTATTGACCCGTGAAATTAATATTTGACAACACGTTTCGTGAAATAACTTATGGGATTATCGATAGTCAAGATGCCACTTGTTGTATTATATATGATAATTTCACTTCAATTATATGTAAAAAGCAAAACGGAAGAATTGGCATTTGTCTATCGGTTATACCCCCAATTCTTTGCTAACGACATTCTAACGTCCATAAAGACACCTCCACCGACGTCGTACAGTAACGATAAATTTTATCGTACAGTAACGACAATCTTTAGCTACAGAATAAGAAACATCGTCAGGTTACGATAATCGTTCATTAACGATATCGTTAGGCGTTACAGAATAACCCCCTAAGTGTTAGTGTTAATTAAAATAAATACAATGGAAACAAGAAGGAATACAAGAAGGAATACAAGAAGAAACCCTATAAGAGAAGAAGATATAGTTTGTTGATGTGGAATTTCTACATGAAGATTTAGAAGGACAAAGAGACATGATAGAAGTAGTAGAGACAAATAATATGATAGATATCATGATTGAAGAAAATTTTAATTAAAATTTCACACCTAACATTTTCGACCAATTAAAAGCCTGTATTTTGTATCGTTACCATAGCAACTAAAAAAATTTCCGGAAATGTTTCTCATCCCTGGAATTTTTTTGACGTTTATAGTAAAATGACATTTACATTTACCATCAGTGAAATTTTCTTACCGAATCCCCCACGTGCTTGAATTAATTGCGGGAAATTAGTCTCGTACATGAATTTTTAAAGAAAATTGTACTCAAAAAAATTCCGCCTAGGGAGATTATAAGTGAAAATTCTGAAGGAACAGAAACAAGAATTATTAATAAACTTTATGATGACAAACAGGGAACACATATTTGAATGAAAAATTCATCTTAAAGTATTCATTAAATTTATGAAAACCAAATTAAAAAATATAAGAAATTTGAAATATTTAAAAGAAATTATACCAAAATTGAAAGGAAGAAATATGCTTTGGGGGATACATATACTGGTTATGAAGATCGAGAGGAACAATTAAGAAAAAAAAATAAGAAGAAATTAGAAGAGGTATATGATTCATTCCAAATAGCGTCAACAAAGTTTAGAAAAGAAGAGGAAGTTAATATGACACATAAAATTATAGTTTTTGTTAAAATTTATGATTTTTTCATAGAACAGAACCCACCTCCCATTGATATTAATCAAATTTTTTATAATGAAAGAATGCAAGATCATTATAATATATATTCCTTTAAGGAGGGGGTTGCATTTTGGGGCAAATACTTAATGGATGTCTAATTAATTTTTGTGGACCACCAGGCCAGAATTTGGGTAGATATTTGAGCGGATAACTAACGAGACTCCTTTATCCTGGGCTGATAGGTCTTTTTAATTTTTCTGGGTGCCAAATGTGATTTTACTTGTAAGAAGGTGGGTTTTCCCTAATTACTTGACTCAGGCCATATTTAAAAAATGCATTTAATATTACATTTGTTTATTTATTGCGATTCATTAATTTTTCGATTCATACTTCAATTTGGCTTTATTAAATCTAGCATTTTCCAAATTAAATGAGTGATATGGAAGCACATAATACGCCGAAAATTTCAATGTTTTTTAATAATAAAATTCAAAACTTTAAGCAATTAAAATTCTAACATAATTCAATACTTACTAATCTTTGATCGGCAAATTAAGCGTGACTGAACCTTCAACGAAAGAACCGTATCTGAGATATCCAAAGAAACCTATCAATATGTAGACCAAAGTTACCCCGCTCATTCCTTGATTAAGAACACCGCATAAACCTACGAATTTCTGTGGGGTTCCCATGTTGTTCTCTAAAGGCATAATCTATAAATAGAAAAAAATATATATGTCTATTCTAAATAAAAAATAAAATCTACTTACCACTCCAATAGCTTCGATAGCGAAAATAGTAATACTAAGAAATACCGGCATGGTACTAATAGGAGCCACCATCGGCCTCTCGGACACCGAAGGCATCTTTTCCACCAAATAATAGAAAGTAATTCCTAAGCTGATAGCCATAAATCCATTTGCGACCATAGAAAACGGCGCTAAATATTTCAAATTTGGTACGTATGCTAGTAAAATCAACGGCAACAATAAAATAGCTATGGTTATCCTTATTTCCACTTCGTAGCCCAAATAATAGTTGATAACGTAGTTGAAATTCTTCGCCATTATCACCGTGTAACAACTGCACGTCATGAAATACGTTACGAAAAGTCCTATTTGAATAAGTTGTCTAAAAAAAAATAAAATAGAATCATATATCGGTTTTAAATTGCTCTTTATCCATATTACATTAGATCCAATATTTTGTCGTTCACTTATATTTTTTGTCGTTAATAGAAATATTTTCCAATTTGCTTACATTTCTTATTGTTAAAACGAATATTTTATTGTTAAAACAAATATTCTATCGTTAAAACAAATTCTGTGTCGTTAAAATAAGTATTTGGTCGTTAACAAATTTTGTGTCGTTAAAAAACAAATATTTTGTCGTTTATTTACATTTTTGTCGTTAGAGTTACATACTACCATTTAGAATATTTATCGTGCATTATATTTTCATCTCATTAAAAATCGTAATTTTGTCGAAATAAAAAATACCATTAAATCATTTTTGGCATGAAAAATGATTTTCTACTTACATTGTAGTCGAAATATTTTTTTGCACCACATGGAATAAAACACGAATTTTACTACCTCATTTTAGGGACTAAAGTGCCACATTTATTACCTCATTTTGGAGACTAAAGTACCACTTTTAATCCCTTGGGGTCGGTTTTTTAATTTATAAGTTTTAGTTCCTGCGGTAAAAGAAATAACGTGCATTTTAATCCCTCTATAAACAATCTTCATTCTCCGGATTAAAAGTTGCACTTTAGTCCCTTGGTACATAATGTACTATTTTTCATACTCTTTACATTTTTTTTTATTAAAACCAAAACATTTTGTCGTTAAAAGAAATATTTTGTGTCTGTATTTTTTTAATTTTTCTTGCTATAAATTGATAAATAAAAGGAAAAATACCATTAAATCATTTTTGGCATGAAAAATGATTTTTTACTTACATTGTAGTCGAAATATTTTTTTGCACCACAGGGAATAAAACACGAATTTTACTACCTCATTTTAGGGACTAAAGTGCCACATTTATTACCTCATTTTAGAGACCAAAGTGTCACTTTTACTCCCTTGGGGTCGGTTTTTTAATTTATAAGTTTTAGTTCCTGCGGTACAAGAAATAACGTGCATTTTAATCTCTATATAAACAATCTTCATTCTCCGGATTAAAAGTTGCACTTTAGTCCCTTGGTACATAATACACTATTTTTCATACTCTTTACATTTTTTTTGTTAAAACCAAAACATTTTATCGTTAAAAGAAATATTTTGTATCTGTATTTTTTTTAATTTTGATGAAAAATGATTTTTTACTTACATTGTAGTCGAAATATTTTTTTGCACCACAGGGAATAAAACACGAATTTTACTACCTCATTTTAGGGACTAAAGTGCCACATTTATTACCTCATTTTAGAGTCTAAAGTACCACTTTTACTCCCTTGGGGTCGGTTTTTTAATTTATAAGTTTTAGTTCCTGCGGTACAAGAAATAACGTGCATTTTAATCCCTCTATAAACAATCTTCATTCTCCGGATTAAAAGTTGCACTTTAGTCCCTTGGTACATAATATACTATTTTTCATACTTTTTACATTTTTTTTGTTAAAACCAATCATTTTTGACGTTAAACGAAATATTTTGTATCTGTATTTTTTTTAATTTTTCTCGCCATAAATTGATAAATAAAAGGAAAAATACCATTAAATCATTTTTTTCATGAAAAATGATTTTTTACTTACATTGTAGTCGAAATATTTTTTGCACCACAGGGAATAAAACGAATTTTACTACCCCATTTTAGGAACTAAAGTGCCATATTTATTACCTCATTTTAGAGACCAAAGTGTCACTTTTACTCCCTTGGGGTCGGTTTTTTAATTTATAAGTTTTAGTTCCTGCGGTACAAGAAATAACGTGCATTTTAATCCCTCCATAAACAATCTTCCTTCCCCGGATTAAAAGTTGCACTTTAGTCCCTTGGTACATAATATACTATTTTTCATACTCTTTACATTTTTTTTGTTAAAACCAATCATTTTTGACGTTAAACGAAATATTTTGTATCTGTATTTTTTTTAATTTTTCTCGCTATAAATTGATAAATGAAAGGAAAAATAACATTTATTAGATAAAACAAAAACATAAATTTTTTTAATATTTATGGAAAATGTAATATCTAATTTAAAATAAATTACCAAACAGATGTTTATATTATTAAATTCAGTTTAAACTTTGATCAACATTTATATATATAGAAAAATTAACAGATAAATATTTGTTTGTATAATTTCGAAACTGTTATTCAATATTTTGTTTCTAACCAGAATTTTCTGTATAAAATTTACCTTGCATAGGGGGCTATACCCCTGGTCCACGTTGGTCCTCTCTGGCAAGCTTCTTCTGCTACTTCAGCAAAACTCATTTTCGTTTTTCTAGATTTTTTATATAATTCGTGTGCACTGGTCACCTAAAAAAAGTAATAAAATTTATTATTAATAATAAATAAATAATTTGTAGAGGGGGGCTTGGGTTTAACTGCGGATTTCGAAAGAATTTGTGTCTCAAAAACTTTGCATCATACCAAATAGTTTTTTTTGTTATATCCGTTATTTTTCTTCTATGTGATAAAATTATTACAAATAGTTAATTTTTTTAATGTAAAATTACATATTTTTTAGAATCAATAAGTAACATTTTTGATATTTTAATCAAATTTAATAAAAATTATTTAATTTATTATTTTTTAACAGGAAAAAAATTTTACCAAAAATTAATAATACAGAGTGTGTAAAAAATGAATTTTTAAAGATACTTGTGTTGTTGAACCACCTTATATATTTTTTATATTTGTTTTCCGATTTAATAATTATTAATGAATTTAGAAACTTTTATTATGAATAAATTTTTCTGACAAATTAATAATACGCAAAATGTTCTTTTTTAATAATAATTTAGTCATTTTTCCAATCACCTTATATATTTTATATTTTTTCAAATTTAATTTTATTGGATTTAGAAATTTTTATCTAGATTAAAATTTTTCGAAAAATATTATTTTTTAGGTGAAGCTTATTGGATTTAAAAAAAAATTGTACCCAGAAAAAAGTACTTTTTAATGTAAAATTACGTATTTTTCGAATCACCCTGTAATATTTTATTCTAATTTATAATAAATATTATTGGATGTATAATTTTTTAACAGGAATAAAATTTTTCTAAAAATTAATAATACAGGGTAGGGTGTGTAAAGAAAAAGGTGCTTTTTAATAATAATTCCGTTATCGAACCACCCTATATATTTTTTACATTTGTTTTCCAATTTAATAACTCTTATTGGATTTAGAAACTTTTATTAAGAATAAATTTTTCTGACAAATTAATAATACAGAGTGTGCAATACAAAATGTTCTTTTTTAAAAATAATTTAGATATTTTTCCAATCATCTTATATTTTTTAATTTTTAATTTAGATTAAAATTTTTCGAAAAATATTATTTTTAGGTGAAGCTTATTGGATTTAAAAAAAACTGTACCCAGAAAAAAGTACTTTTTAATGTAAATTAATTGAAAAAAGTGAAAAATGAAGAAATTTATTTGGGGGTAATTTAAACTAAAAAAGTGAAAAAATGATGAAAAGTTGTTTTAATTGAAAAAATGATGAAATCCAGTTGGGGGTAATTTTAATTGAAAAAAGTGAATAAACGAAGAAATTTATTTGGGGGTAATTTGAACTCAAAAAAGAGAAAAAATGATGAAAATTATTTGTTGGGGATAATTTTCAATGAAAAACGTGAAAAAATGATGAGAACTTGTTAGGAGGTAATTTTAATTGAAAAAATGATGAAATCCAGTTGGGGGTAATTTTAATTAAAAAAAGTGAATAAACGAAGAAATTTATTTGGGGGTAATTTGAACTCAAAAAAGTGAAAAAATGATGAAAATTATTTGTTGGGGATAATTTTCAATGAAAAACGTGAAAAAATGATAACAACTTGTTAGGAGGTAATTTTAATTGAAAAAATGATGAAATCCAGTTGGGGTAATTTTAATTAAAAAAGGAGAAAAAATGAAGAAACTTAGTTGGGGGTAATTTGAACTCAAAAAAGTGAAAAAATGCTGAAAATTATTTGTTAGGGATAATTTTCAATGAAAAAAGTGAAAAAATGAATAAGTAGAAGTGGGGGTAATTTTAGGTTGAAAAGAGTAATAGCGAACGCGATAATACTCTTTGATCTGTGTCAGGAATATTTGACAAAAAAAATGAAAAAAGGGGTAATATTTGTAGAAAATTGAGAAAAAAGGGGTAATACATGAAGAAAAATGAGAAAAGAAGTAATTCAAGAAAAATCAGAAAACAGTGGTAATATTTCAAGAAAAATGAAAAAAGGCAGTAATATTTCAAGAAAAATTAGATAAAAGGGGTAATATTTGAAGAAAATTGAGAAAAAAGGGGTAATACATGAAGAAAAATGAGAAAAGAAGTAATTCAAGAAAAATCAGAAAACAGTGGTAATATTTCAAGAAAAATGAAAACAGGGAGTAATATTTCAAGAAAAATTAGATAAGAGGGGTAATATTTGTAGAAAATTGAGAAAAAAGGGGTAATAAATGAAGAAAAATGAGAAAAGAAGTAATTCAAGAAAAATCAGAAAACAGTGGTAATATTTCAAGAAAAATGAAAAAAGGGAGTAATATTTCAAGAAAAATTAGATAAAAGGGGTAATATTTGAAGAAAATTGAGAAAAAAATGGGTAATAAATGAAGAAAAATGAGAAAAGAAGTAATTCAAGAAAAATCAGAAAACAGTGGTAATATTTCAAGAAAAATGAGAAAAGGGAGTAATATTTCAAGAAAAATTAGATAAGAGGGGTAATATTTGTAGAAAATTGAGAAAAAAGGGGTAATAAATGAAGAAAAATGAGAAAAGAAGTAATTCAAGAAAAATCAGAAAACAGTGGTAATATTTCAAGAAAAATGAGAAAAGGGAGTAATATTTCAAGAAAAATTAGATAAAAGGGGTAATATTTGTAGAAAATTGAGAAAAAAATGGGTAATAAATGAAGAAAAATGAGAAAAGAAGTAATTCAAGAAAAATCAGAAAACAGTGGTAATATTTCAAGAAATATGAGAAAAGGGAGTAATATTTCAAGAAAAATTAGATAAAAGGGGTAATATTTGTAGAAAATTGAGAAAAAAAGGGGTAATAAATGAAGAAAAATGAGAAAAGAAGTAATTCAAGAAAATTCAGAAAACAGTGGTAATATTTCAAGAAAAATGAGAAAATGGAGTAATCTTTCAAGAAAAATTAGATAAAAGGGGTAATATTTGTAGAAAATTGAGAAAAAAGGGGTAATAAATGAAGAAAAATGAGAAAAGAAGTAATTCAAGAAAAATCAGAAAACAGTGGTAATATTTCAAGAAAAATGAAAAAAGGGAGTAATATTTCAAGAAAAATTAGATAAGAGGGGTAATATTTGTAGAAAATTGAGAAAAAAGGGGTAATAAATGAAGAAAAATGAGAAAAGAAGTAATTCAAGAAAAATCAGAAAACAGTGGTAATATTTCAAGAAAAATGAGAAAAGGGAGTAATATTTCAAGAAAAATCAGAAAACAGTGGTAATATTTCAAGAAAAATGAAAAAAGGGAGTAATATTTCAAGAAAAATTAGATAAAAGGGGTAATATTTGAAGAAAATTGAGAAAAAATTGGTTCATTAAGCTAGTTGGTGAAAAAAGAACGAAAAAGAATCAAAAAATCATATAAAGAAGGGGGTACATTAAGTTTTTTTTTAAAACTTGCGTGTTCACTTAATCTACAAAAAAATTATGAAAATAAGATTTTTTTCATAGAAATTATTATAACTTACCAGAACATAAGCACAATGTGTACATATAATGGAAACTACAATCGTCATAAAAATTCCCATAACTAATCCAGACGCATAGAACGCTGCTGGCATGGATAAAATTCCAGTTCCTAGGGAAGCTTTGAGAAGATGAGTGAGGGTATCAGTATTTCTAAAAATATATAATATCAAAGCTAAAAATACTAAAATTACAATTATCATTTTACTTACGATACAGGGTGCGGTAATTGTCTGGATTTGAACGGATCATATTCTCCATAATTTGCTACTTCTGCATCTCCATTTGAAGATATTTTATACCTGTTAAAATTAATTTTTTATAAATCACTCAAGACACAATTTTGAACGTTACTTTTGACAGTTACAAAATATTTCAAGGTTGCCACAAGAAATGTTTTTAATATTTCAATGTTTAATAACCAGGAGGAATTTAAGTTGGCAATTCTGCAGTCGGTTTCACACAGCAAACTTTATCATTAACATCTGCTGATAATTGACATTGACAGTTCTGACATTTTATAATTTGATATTTTTAGTTCTGTTATTGCTTTCGCCCCAATTTAAATAAAATAAACTGTTTATAAAATTTAATAAGTTAATGTATTTTAAAGCCCTGATCACACTAACATGTCAACTATTTCATTACTCCTGGTTATTAAATAGTTTTTTTTTTATAGCAAAAATTAAATATTAAATGGTAAAAATTTTAAAAATAAACGGAATTGAAATTTGAAGTCTATAAATGCTAAAACTTACTTTTTAACTCCATTTGCGTTTGAATTATCTTGGGGCAAGAAACTCTCCAACTCCGTGGAAACTCTTTGAGGTTTGGTTGACTAAAAAAAATACATAATTGTGTGATGCTGAACTAAACGTAGCAATATTTAAAACTCGAAGGACCAACTCATTTTATTTCACCAAAATCATTATTATCAATATGTTTTATTAATAAAAACTTTAGGAAAACAGGCTGGAAAATGTATTCTACTTCTAAAATAAATATTGTGTGTTTTAGAGTGGACGAAAAAAAATGTTGAATAGATCTTAGATTTGACCTGTTAAGAGGTTATTAGTATATAGGATTTTAATGAAATATTGGTAAATTAATAATGTACAGCCCTTTAAATTTTACCCAGTAGAATTCGTTGTGTTGTACTTACCATGATTATATTTTTTCTAATTTACGTTGCACTTGGAAAAAACTGGATTTGGTATTAAGATCTGTAACAAAAAAATAATAATAACAGAATTTTGTTTATTTGGAACGTAAATATTTTTTTTTTATTATGGTAAAAATTTAACACTATTAAAATTTCGTAAAAGTTGGTTTAAATTAGAAAAAAAATTTTTATTTTTCAAGACTAATTGTTCTTTTTTAATAAAATATCAGGTTTCACTTGAGAGATATTTTGGAAAAATCTAAATTGACGATTTTGGTGGTATTTAATTAATATTTTAATTAAAAAAAAAAAACTATTAATTTTTTTTTCATTGAAGGCCAATTACCGTATTAAGAAAATTGTGGGTAAAAAAAACACAATATATGGAATAAATAGAATGTATGCCGAAATACCAAAAGTATGGGTAAAAGTAGAAATTATGGGTAAAAGTAGAAATTATGGGGAAAAATCGAAATTATGGGGAAAAAAGTGAACGTCAAATACCGTATTAATAAAATTGTGGGTAAAAAAAAAACAAAAATGTATAAAAAAAGAAAATGTATGCCGAAATAAGAAAAATATGGGTAAAAGTCGAAATTTTGGTAAAAAAATTGAAATTATGAGGAAAAATCGAAATAATGGAAGAAAAAAGTTAAAGCCACATACTGTGTTAATAAAATGGTGGGTAAAAAAAAAACAAAAATGTATAGAAAAAATATAATGTGTATGCCGAAATACCAAAATTATGGGTAAAAGTCGAAATTATGGGAAAAAATCGAAATCATGGGGAAAAAATTGGAATTATGAGAAAACATTGAAATTATGGGGGGAAAAAGTGAAAGAAAAATACCGTATTAATAAAATTGTGGTTAAAAAACAAAACAAAAATATTTAGAAAAAATTTTGGTCAAAAGTCTAAATTATGGGTAAAAATCAAAATTATGGGGTAAAGAAATCGAAATTACGAGAAGGTGGTATCGAAATTATGTGGGAATCAAAATTATGTTGAAAATAGAAAAAAAAATTCAAAACAATGTGAAAATCTAAATTAATTCTTGGGAAAAATGGAAATTATTGAGAAAAATCGAAATTATTGGGAAAAAATAGAAATTATGAAGTCTAAAAATGATGGGAGGATCGAAATTATGGGAAAAAATCCAAATTATGGAAAAATACCGAAATAATAAAAATTATTGGGAAAATATCAAAAATATTCTGAAAAAAGTCGAAATTATGAGGATTCGAAATGATAGGATGGAATCGAAATTATATGGTAATCAAAATTATGAAAAACCTTGAAATTATATAGAAAAAATGGAAAACATGGGGAAAATCGAAATTATGGGAGAAAATTGAAATTATTGGGAAAAAATAGAAATTATTGGGAAAAGATAGAAATTATTAAGTCCAAAAATGGTGGGAGGGTCGAAATTATGGGGAAATATCCAAATTATGGGAAAATACCGAAATAATTTTTCGGAAAAAAATCAAAATTATCGAACTTATGGGAAATTATTGGAACTAAAATCGACATTGGAAAAAATATCTAAATTATTGGGAAAAAACCAAATTATTGAAAAAATTGAAATATTACTTGAGAAAAAATCGAAATTTTTGGGAAAAAAACGAAATTATAGCTAAAAAATCGAAATTATTGGGAAAAAATAGTAATAATAAAGTCTGAAAATCGTGGGGGGATCGAAATTATGGTAAAAAATCGAAATTATGGGAAATTACCGAAATAATTCTTGGGAAAAAAAATCGAAATTATTTTAACAAAAACAGAAATTATTGGGAAAAAATCTAAATTATTGGAAAAAATATCGAAATTATGAAGCCTCGAAATGATGAAAATGGAAAATATGTGGAAAATCGAAATTACGGGGAAAAATCCAAATTATGGGGAAATATCAAAATGATTTTTGAGAATAAACCGAATTATTGGGAAAAAATCGAAATTAATGGGAAAAAAATCGGAATTATGGTCTAGAAATGATGGGGAAATCGGCATTATGAGCCCCAGATGGTGGGGGAATCAAAATTATAGGAAAAAATTAAAAATATGGATAAAATCGAAATAAAAATTCGGCTGAAAAATATGAACTGTGAGAACGAACCAAAATTTTTCAATTAAATTATGGTAACCTTGAAATTATGGGAAGAAAATAAAATTATAATAAAAAGTTGGAACTATACAAAAAAGGTAAAATTTTAAAATCGATACAAATGAATGGATAATGTAGAAAAAAATGAACAAGCCGAAACCATGGGGAAAAGTCAAAACTGTGGGGAGAAACCAATAAAGAAAAGGGAAAAAACGAAACTAGAGAAAAAAAATCAAATTTATGCGGAAAAAAATAAAATTGTTGGAAGAATTACAGAAATACATAAATTACGAAGAAAAAACAAAAATTGAGAGAAATTTAAATCAAGGGGAAGACTAAAGTCACAATTATGAAGAAAAATCAAAATTGTAGAAAAATAAATATTATCTAAATTTGCTAATCTAATTTATTAAAACAACTATTCGTTGAAAGGCCACTCACAATTTCTTTTTTTTAATACGCACCTGCGTTTTTTATTTCATTTTTAAAATTTCCATTTTTTTTTGTTTCGAAAATTTTTTGGAAACAAGCAAAAGCAACTTTTTTGGACAATTCAAGTTGTGAAATTAAAAAAATAATTGTTTAGGTAAAAAACCACTACAGTACTAGTCCACCCCTGGATTTGTCCTTAAAAATGGAAACTTATGGAAACTCAATTTCCAAAAATATATTAATATTTCTGTGAAAATGTAACAGGGCCGTACTTAGCAGAATTCCTAAAGCACAGTTCATTGTCAAAACTAATAAAAATATTAAATGTTGTACATGTTGGATAGAGAAAAAAATGGAAATTTTAAAAATGAAACAAAACGTACAGGTCCGTCTTTAAAAAAAAAAATTCAAATAGTCAATTTCGGGTTTTTCTGTTTTTCTAACTCTGAAACTGGACCAATAAATACGTCTTGAAAAATACACATATTTTTCCATATTTAATCAAATTTATATAAATAATCGTTTACGAAATCCCAATAGTGTTGAATTAAATTAGCGCCACCCTGTATAAACTATAATAGTTTTTAAGGTAAAATACCTTCGTAGTGATAATAAATATATTTACCTACTTATTTTTTTTGTACTTATAAAGATAGGAATAATAAATATTTTTTAATAATAATTTATAGTAAAACTTTTATAGGTATCTAGAAAACTATTTTTCCAATAAAATAAAATTTTAGTTATAAATAATGCTATCTTATCTAAAAATTGTCCTTGTTTTTATTGACTTTAGCTGAAGGCTAAAAGTACTTTTGAAAGTCAAATTGTCTTATTTCTTCGTAAATATCAATATTTTTAATAGATAATTCAGGAACCAGGTATTTATTTCATTTATGAAACTCATGTCAAATTTCCATAAAAAAATTTAAAAGTATTTTATCTTTACATCTAAATAATGGTCACTTTTAAGATAACCTTTTAAAACGTCTATAAATAGATTATTTTTAAGAGGAAAACTTATTGCGTGCTTCCGGTTGCAGACAGATAGAATGAAAAGAATGTGAGATTGAGATTAGAATCAATAACGAATAGTAAACATATAAAGGACCAAGACAAGTTTTACAAATGAAAATATATTTACAATACACAATACAATAAGATATATATACAAAAGATCATGAAATTCTAAAGAAATTGACGACAACATGGTCGGCTTTGAATACAAAAAAAAAACAATTCGATTTTAATATCAACCAATTAACAACATTTTTGTTGCCTTGTTAAGGCAATTTTTAAATTTTTAGATTATTATTCGAGCCCTTAAATAAATGACCAAAATTCGATCACGCGAAAACGGGTCGGAGCTTCGCGTGACGTCACTTTGCATATACTAGACAGGTAAATGTCGAGATTTCATAAAGTTGAAGCCCTTGTTGTTTTTCTGTACTAGAAGGGCGTTTTATCGTTAAATTATGTTTTTTATTTTCTTGTTGATTTTGGTTGGTTTCATCAACTTTTTTGTCGATTTTTCCAATTTTTCGATTTTTTCCGAATTTATCAGTTTTTTTTTTATATTTTCCGATTTTTCCTGGGTCTATTCGATTTTATTTTAAATGTCTCGATTTTTTCGATTTCTTCGATTAGTTCAATTTTTTCTAATTTTTTCTCCATTACATTTCCCCATTTTTCCGATTTTTTTCATAATTTCTCTAATTTTCCAATTGTTTCCAATTTTTTCCGATTTGTTCAATTTTTTTTTTAGATCTTTCAATTTTTTTAATATTTTTCCGATATTTCCTGGATTTTTCGATTTACCTTGATTTCATCAACTTTTTTTCGATTTGTCGTGTTTTTTTTTATTTTTTTTCTGATTTTCCTGGGTTTATTCGATTTTTTTTAAATGCCTCGATTTTTTCAATTTGTTCTAATATTTTTCAAATTTTTGCCCATTTCTCCATTTTTTATAATTTCTCTATTTTTCCAATTGTTTCCAATTTTTTTCCAAATTTTTCTAATTTTTTTTATAGACCTTTTCAATTTTTTTATATTTTTTCCGATATTTCCTGGATTTTTCGATTTCACTTGATTTCATCAACTTTTCTGTCGATTTTTCCAATTTTTTCCGATCTTTTCGATTTTTTTCGATTTTATCAATTTTTTTTTATATTTTCCGATTTTTCCTGGGTTTATTCGATTTTATTTTAATTATCTTGACTTTTTCAATTTATTATAATTTTTTCTCCCCTACATTTTCCCATTTTTCCGATTTTTTTCATAATTTCTCTAATTTTCAATTGTTTCCAATTTTTCCATTTTTTCCAATTATTTCCACTTTTTCAGATTTTTTCTAATTTTTTCTCTACATTTCCCCATTTTCCGATTTTTTTCATAATTTCTCTAATTTTCCAATTATTTCAAATTTTTCCTTCTTTTCCAATTTTTTCCGAAATGTTCAATTTTTTTTAGATCTTTTCAATTTTTTTTAATATTTTTCTGATATTTCCTGGATTTTTCGATTTACCTTGATTCCATCAACTTTTTTTTCGATTTTTCCGATTTGTCATGTTTTTTTTAATTTTTTTCTGATTTTCCTGATGGGTTTATTCGATTTTTTTTAAATGTGTCGATTTTGTTCTAATTTGTTTCTAATTTTTGCCCATTTCCCCATTTTTTCGTATTTTTTTTATAATTTCTCCAATTGTTTCAAATTTTTCCATTTTTTCCACTTTTTCCGATTTTTTCAATTTTTTCTAATTTTTTCTCCCCTACATTTCCCCATTTTTCCGAATTTTTTCATAATTTCTCTAATTTTCCAATTGTTTCCATTTTTTCCGGTTTGTTCAATTTTTTTTAGATCTTTTCAATTTTTTCATGATTTCTCTAATTTTCCAGTTGTTTCCATTTTTTCCAATTTTTTTCGATTTGTTCAATTTTTTTTTAGATCTTTTCAATTTTTTTTATATTTTTCCGATATTTCCTGGATTTTTTTTCGATTTTTCCAGTTTGTCAAAGGTTTTTTTTTATTTATTTCTGCCCATTTTTTATAATTTCTCTATTTTTCCAATTGTTTCCAAATTTTTCCATCTTTTTCCAATTTTTTTTCGATTTGTTCAATTTTTTCTTTTTTGGACCTTTACCAATGTTTTTATATTTTTTCCGATATTTCCTGAATTTTTCGATTTCACTTTGATTTCATCAACTCTTTTTTTGATTTTTCCAATTTCTAAATGTTTTTTTTATTTTTCTCGATTTTTTTAGGGTTTATTCGATTTTTTTTAAATGTCTCGATTTATCGATTCCTTCGATTTTTTCATTTTTTTAAAATTTTTGCCCATCTCCCCTACATTTCCCCATTTTCCATATTTTTACATAATTTCTCTATATTTCCCAATTTTTTCCGATTTGCTCAATTTTTTTTTAGATCTTTTCAATTTCTTTTTAGATTTTTTCCGAAATTTCCTAAATTTTTCAATTTCACTTGATATCGCCAACTTTTTTTCGATTTTTTTATTATTAATAATTGTAATAACCTCAGAAATTCTGTTAAAGAAAATATTTATTCATTAAGAAAATTTACTGAAGAATGATAGCGCCATTTGACATAAAACGTAGGGACTTATGCTCTGTCTCTTTCTGCATTATTAGCAATATTGCTCTTTTAATGGATATCTAAGATATCATTTTTTATTATTGTTGTTTAGATATCAGTGACATCATCTTTTGTATGGACAATCCTACTAGATTGCGACCGGATTAATACCAGTAATGCAACCCTTATGTCCAGACTGAATAATTTAGAAAAAGATTATTGACACAGTACGCCTCTGCGATGTAGAAATGGGTAGGCGCCGAAATAATTAGCGTCGGGACGAATAGCGTAGCGACGCTGAATGGACGTCGAATATTGTAACTTCTGCTAATGGCGTTCGTAATGTCATTTCTGAGATTAGACTGGTTTTTGAAGAAGGAAAATTCAACTGTTTGTCGAAATTATTGGCGTCGGCGTGTCGACGCTAGATACAAGATTTTGGTTGTTTGAAATTTGATTTTTGACTGATCCTTCTCTGAGCTATGCCCAGTTATGAAGGAAACATTTTGTGTGGCCGATCTATTCGTTTTTTCTCATGAACGTTATCTAACCTTCAATATTTAGGCGTGTAAAGAATTATTTTCTAATAATTAATTTATATTTTTTCAAATGGTTCAAGTGTATCTTATCGGTTGTAGAAACAGACGAATGTCTTTAGGCAAAACAACTTGACTTAGATAACTAGATAAACAGAACACATTAAATATAATGTGTTTAGGCTATCTAAAAAAAATACCATTAAAATTTGCTAAAAAAAAAAATAAAAATAATATACCGGGGGTTGGTTCGTCACAGTCTTTTACCAATAGATTCGTTTAAATAGGAAAAATTAATTTAAATGCATTATAATTTATCAAAATAAAAGAAAATTGTATGAATTTTTTTATGTGATTTTATTTGTTCAAAAAATTCATCATTGAGGAAGAATTTACCTATAAAAATACATATTTAATTTAAACTCGTTTGGGTTATGTTTTTTTAATTTCTCTATACTTTTTAATGACATTTATACGAAATTGATGATTTCATTTCCATAAGTAGAAACTTAACATGTGTTAAAATAATATATTAGTTTGCACATTTTGTAGTAATTTATATTTCCATATGACCTTGAATTGATACATAATATACTACATAATCACCATAAACCTTGACTAGAATTATTATATTTCTTTTTTACTATTAAATTAATCGTGCTATCAATTTCACTGATATAAATAAATCATATGGTGCAAAATTTATCCATACTGTACGAATTATCGATTTATTCACCTAAAATAATTTCTGTGGCCTCAAACTTAACCTGTGCAGACCAGACTGTCCGGTCATTTTTCTTCAGTTTACAAAAGCGAAACGAGGTCAACAAATTAATGACAAATTAAATTCACTTTATTATTTAATTAGATTTGTACAGTCTAATTCTATTAATTTTAATGGACAATGAAAAGTTCACTATAAAAATATAAATTAATAAAATTTCTAATATATCAGAAATTTTATTTTAGTTTAAAATGAAATAATTTCCAAAGTTTATTTTTCTGTGAAATAAATCTTTAAAAGTATCATTATAAAATGTCTATAAACGATTATGTAATATTTTCTATCTTAATGTTAAGCTTTTCTCTTTCTCTCTGGTACATTGCAACAAATATTATATCGAAAATGGTGCATATTGAGAATCTTAACATACAGACATCTTCTCAAATATACCATACCACATTTTTTAGCCAATCAAATTAAGATTAAATATTGCCAGAAATTCAAAAAAAGAAGTTTGGTTCATAATCTCAAAGACAAATGTGCTCTAATGAAAAATAAACAAATGCGCGCTAAAAAGCGCTAGTAATAATATGTAAATTTTCTAAAAACAAAAATAATTAACAATAAACAAATATCACTGGGCATATTTTTTTGGTGTGTTAAAATACAGTCAAAATACTGCCAAACAGAAGGCTTTGGTTTTGGCATAATATTAAATAAAAATCAGAACTAACTTAACACAACAATCAACACAAAGGGGAAACACAGAAAGGATTTTTTGCAGTGTTACCGTTTTCAATAAACCGTATTCTACCAATATTTCGATAATAAACTAGCAAAATCTACTAACTATCTAAATCTAACCTGTGTATTTTAGTCTATTTTATTAAAAGAAGTCTTGACTATCTAAATCTAACCTGTGTATTAAAAATAAGAAAATATAGCTTTCTCTTTCCACTTAAAACTTATTCTCCACTACAATTCCTATCGTTTTCCACTTTTCCCCTATTTTTTTATTCCACTCTTTCCACTTCTTATTTTCTACTTTTTTCTGCATTTTCTCCTATATTTTTTACTAATTTCTTTGTGTCATACTTTTTTGTTCCACTTTTTACCGTTAAATCTTTTTTTCTACTTCTTTCCCAATTTTTTTCATTTTTCCCATACTCTTTTCCCCTTCTTTTTCACTAATTTTTTTATATTTCAAACTTTTTTCCACTTTTTTCCCGACTCATTTTTCTCCTCTATTTTTATTATTTCAATTTTTTTCTGCAATTTTTCCACCATCCTTTTTTCCTCTACTTTTTTACCAATTTTTTTTATATTTCAAATTCTTTTTCCTATTTTTTCCACCATTTTTTTGTTTTGGATATTTTTTTACATTTTTTGCCCTACATTTTTTAGTTTTTTTCCCCTTTTTTCCTAACTTATTTTTTCTCCTGTTTTTTCAGTAATTTTGTTATGTTTCCAACTTTTTTCCCTTTATTCCCCCACCCTCTTCCCCCTACTTTTTTAATAATTTCTTTGTGTTCCACTTTTTCTCTCAAAAACTCTTTTCACATCTTGCCCTGTTTTTTTTCAATTTTCCCCTACTTTTTTATTCCACACTTTCCTCTACTGTTTTCTACTTTTTTTACTAATTTCTTTGTGTCAAACGTTTTTTGTTCCACTTTTTTCCCTTAAAACTTTTTTCCATTTCTTCCCCTATTTTGTCACTTTTCCTCTACTTTTTTATTTTATCCTTTCCCTACTTTTTTATTCTGTCCTTTTCCTACTTTTTCCCACTTCTTCTCATAAATTTTTGACTAATTTTTTTGTGTAAAATTTTTTTTCTTCCAATTTTTATCCTTTAATCTTTTTTTCACTTCTTTTCCCATTTTTTTTCACTTTTCTCCTATTTTCTTCCACTTTTCCCTACTTTTTTATTCCACCCTTTCCCCTACTTTTTTTCACTTTTTCTCCTACATTTTTTACTAATTTCTAATTTCTTTGTGTCAAACTTTTTTCCACTTTTTCATTAATTTTTTTATAATTTAAAATTTTTTTTACCAATTTTTCACCTACTTATTTTTCCACTTTTCGCCCCAGCCTTTTTCCCCTTACTTTTTTTTCCACTTTTCGCCCCAGCCTTTTTTCCCATACTTTTTTAGTTTCCAACTTTTTCCCCAATTTTTTTATATATAATCTTTGTTTTTTATTTCCATTTTTCTCCCTCTCCCTTTCTATCAGTACCAATGGAGTGGTAAGGGGTAAAGATAGGGGGAAAGAAGAAAGTAATTAGTCAAAAAAATTGATTTTTTCGTAAAAAAGTGGAAATTTGACAGAAACTGGCAATAATGAGAAAAAATGGGTAGTTTTAGAAAAAAAGGGGAAAACGGGGTAATTTCAAGTAAAAAAGTGACAAAATTTTAAAGAAAAGAGGGGAAATTTAAGACAAAAAAGTTCGAAAATTTGAAAGAGAAGAAGGGAAATTTTGGAGGAAGAGGGGAAATTTGAGAAAAAATAACAAAAATGAAAAAATAAGAGGTAATTTTAAGAAAAAAATGGGGTAATTTTAAAAAAAAACGGGGTAATTTCAGGGAAAGTGACAAAAATTGAGAGAAGAGGGGAAATTTGATACAAAAAGTGACAGTATTTGAGAGAAAAGAGGGGAAATTTTGAAGGAAGACCCTTATGACGAAAATAAGGGATAATTTTCAGAAAAAGGGGTAATTTTAGAAAAAAGGGGGTATTTTCAGAAAAGTGACAAAGTGAAGAATAAAAATTTTTTACAAAAAAATTAACACCCCCATTTTTCTTAAAAATTACTAATTTAGTAGGAAATCTACTGAAAACGGTAACCCTGATTATTTGGGATAGATGATAAGTAAAAGCGAAGCTGGGAATCCCAAAGTCGGCGCGGGGATACTTGCGCAACAGCCGAATAAATCGCTACTGATATTATACTTTTGTACAAGAGCATATTGAGACATTTTCGGATGTTTAGAATGGTTGAAAACATTTTTAATTTAATAAATAAAATTATCGATTATATCGGATATATATCAGGATATAAATATCGGATATATATCATGATATGCATCACTTGATATATATCTTCCGAACCCTGCTAAAAATTACGTGGTCCTTCGTTTTTCTGGCTGTGTAAGGCTGGAGAAAACTAAGATATTTTTTATAACCGGACTATAATTATTATTTTAATATTAAATTTAACATTATTATAATCCGTCAAGACATAAATGAAATCGGATTATTTAATATTTTGATGTGGGTATATAATAAGTTAAAGCTGTGGGTGGAATACAATCGTAGAAATGATGATTGAATTTAATTATCTCTTTTAAAAATATATTTAAACTTTGTCTAATGCTGGTGATGTTAGACGAATTAAAAAAAAACAGTTGATGTATAAATAATTCATGTTCACGATTAGTAAAAGGTCAATGAATTTTTATGATAGGTAATTGGTCTTTGGATAGAGTAGATGAAATAAAATATAAAAGAATAAACAATATTATCAGTGCGAATTTTTTCAAATTTTTTTATAAAAAATTGTTAACTTGAGGGGAGGGAGAGACTAACATGTTTAAAAACAAAGAATAGTCTCTTCCTACTCTCGTGCCTACAGTTTTTTTTCTAAAATTTTGAAAAGATTAGAACTTATAGCATGTTTTATTCCCATTCCAATACCGTTAATTCAGAATTTATAACTTTTGTAGTTTTATTGTTACGAGGGTGAGAAGATATGTACGTGAAAATTTAAAGTATTCTAAGGTTAGAAAATTAAAAATATAAAATATAATAAAATTGTATTAACGGCAAATAAAAGAGAATAAACAATATTATTAGTGCGAATTTTTTCAAAATTTTTAATAAAAAATAGTTAACTTGAGGGGAGGGAGAGACTAACATGTTTAAAAACAAAAAATAGTCTCTTCCTACTCTCGTGCCTACAGTTTTTTTTTTATAAAATTTTGAAAAAAATAGTACTTGTAGCAAATTTTATTCCCTTTCCAATACCGTTAATTTTGAATTGATATCTTTTGTAGTTTTATTGTTACGAGGGTGAGAAGATATGTACGTGAAAATTTAAAGTATTCTAAGGTTAGAAACATTAAAAATATAAAATATAATAAAATTGTATTAACGGCAAATAAAAGACAATAAACAATATTATCAGTGCGAATTTTTTCAAAATTTTTAATAAAAAATTGTTAACTTGAGGGGAGGGAGAGACTAACATGTTTAAAAACAAAAAATAGTCTCTTTCTACTCTCGTGCCTACAGTTTTTTTTCTAAAATTTTGAAAAAATTAGTTCTTATAGCATATTTTATTCCCTTTCCAATACCGTTAATTCTGAATTTATAACTTTTGTAGTTTTATTGTTACGAGGGTGAGAAGATATGTACGTGATAATTTAAAGTATTCTAAGGTTAGAAACATTAAAAATATAAAATATAAAATTCTATTAATGGCAAATAAAAGAGAATAAACAATATTATCAGTGCGAATTTTTTGAAAATTTTTAATAAAAAATTGTTAACTTGAGGAGAGGGAGAGACTAACATGTTTAAAAACAAAAAATTGTCTCTTCCTACTCTGGTGCCTACAGTTTTTTTTATAAAATTTTGAAAAAAATAGAACTTATAGTATATTTTCTTCCCTTTTCAATACCGTTAATTTTGAATTGATATCTTTTGTAGTTTTATTGTTACGAGGGTGAGAAGATATTTAAGTGTAACTTTAAAGTATTCTAGGTTAGAAAAATTAAAAATTTAATAAAACTGTACTAATGGCAAATAAAAGAGAATAAACAATATTATCAGTGTGAATTTTTTCAAAATTTTTTATAAAAAATTAGTAACTTGACGGGAGAGAGAGACTAACATGTTTAAAAACAAAAAATAGTCTCTTCCTTCCTTCAGTTTTTTTTTTAATTTTAAAAAAATTAGAACTTATAGTATATTTTATTATCTTTCCAATACCGTTAATTTTGAATTGATATCTTTCGTAGTTTTATTGTTACGAGGGTGAGAAGATATGTACGTGAAAATTTAAAGTATTCTAAGGTTAGAAACATTAAAAATATAAAATTTAATAAAACTGTACTAATGGCAAATAAATGACCAAATCAGTGCTACTTTTTTCAAAATTTTTAATAAAAAATTGTTAATTTATTATTTAAAAAAAAAGAATCATTGATTGTTTTAGTCATCGTCCCGTATAAAAATTGTGTAATTTTGTACCTACCATAAACGTCAGTTTTAAAAAATTATCTGTATGATATAATTGACTTCATTACGTTCCATAAAAAGGAAGTTTTCAATTTTTGAATAACTGGAATTAAATTTTTGCGTTAACGAATGGAATTAAATTACAAAAAAGTTACGAAATAGGACTTCTATAATTTTTGTAATTATTATTTGAAACCTAAAAAACAGCGATTCCCAACCTTGGACTATTTTATCCCAAATTCTATTAAGAAAATTTAAAATTTTGAATTTAGATTTAGATTCAGCATAAAAAAATAAAACAAAAAAATATTTCACAAAAAAATTATGCTTATTACAAAAAAGTTATAAAATTTGTTCAATATTTTTCCTATTTGTGTAAAATTTTATACAATAATTAAAAAAATAACCGTAAATATTATTAACAACATTTATGTATTAAAAGTTCGTCTTGGTCTTGTGCATTCCAAACTGTTTTTTTATTTTAACAATAATATATGTTTGTTCTCAAGATTTTTTTATGTCTGTTTATTCGTTAGGGTTCATTCTACCTGAATAGACCATTAAATTTTTTCTTGGTATTGACAAAAAAACAGCAATAAAAAATGATATTAACTTTTGGTGCTATTCAGATCCCTTTTTCTAAATTTAACAATTTATTAAAATTATTGCGTTTAATTTTAACATTTAACAATAATAGTCCAGTTCCTTACGGTGCATAAAGTTGGAATAAGATAGGGGCACTAATGAAAAATCCAAGTTTTCGACCTTTGGGGGAGGGGAAGGTTCGAGCGGATTCAAGTAACAAAAAAATGAATTTTTTGTATATAATTTGCTAATTGAAAAAAATGGCTAGAGCAAACTTAAAGAAAACTAAATTTTTTGTTAACGCACTTTTTTTGTAAGTCTAATATTTACGAGTTTATACTTGATACTATCATGAAAATCGTGGAAATCGCCATGAAAATTGCTATTTTTATTTCTGAAAAATCCATAAATAAATTGTTATTTATTTAATACCAATAATGAACAACAATACTATAAATTAATGAAAAAAAAATTATTCAGTCAGAGTAACATTTGGAATGGGTAAAGATAAAGGTGGGAAGTAACAAATATTAATAACGTAAAATATTACGTTACATTTAACCTCAGTAAAATTTGTTATCAGAATTTTATTTTTAATTTTTTCTACTTTTAAAATGATTAAATTTTTGAGCTGGAATCCAGTCACAGTAACATTAGGAATGGGTAAATATAAAGGTGGGAAGTAAAAATTTAAATAACTTTTAAAATACCGAAAAAATATCATGTTACATTGATCCTTAGTAAAATTTATTGCAAATAGATCCAAAAAAATTTGTTATCAGAAATTTATTTTTTATACTTTTAAAATGTTTAAATTTTTGAACTGGAATCCAGTCACAGTAATATTTGGAATGGGTAAAAATAAAGGTGGGAAGTAAAAAATATAAATAACTTTTAAAATAACGGAAAAATATTACGTTACATTCATCCTCAGTAAAAGTTATTGCAATTAGATCCAAAAAATTTGTTATCAGAAATTTATTTATTATATTTTTAAAATGTTTAAATTTTTGAACTGGAATCCAGTCACAGTAATATTTGGAATGGGTAAAAATAAAGGTGGGAAGTAAAAATATAAATAACTTTTAAAATAACGGAAAAATATTACGTTACATTCATCCTCAGTAAAAGTTATTGCAATTAGATCCAAAAAAATTGTTATCAGAAATTTATTTTTTATACTTTTAAAATGTTTAAATTTTTGAGCTGGAATCCAGTCACAGTAACATTTGGAATGGGTAAATATAAAGGTGGGAAGTAAAAAATTTAAATAACTTTTAAAATACCGAAAAAATATCATGTTACATTGATCCTTAGTCTAAGTTATTGCAAATAGATCCAAAAAAATTTGTTATCAGAAATTTATTTTTTATACTTTTAAAATGTTTAAATTTTTGAACTGGAATCCAGTCACAGTAATATTTGGAATGGGTAAAAATAAAGGTGGGAAGTAAAAAATATAAATAACTTTTAAAATAACGGAAAAATATTACGTTACATTCATCCTCAGTAAAAGTTATTGCAATTAGATCCAAAAAATTTGTTGTCAGAAATTTATTTTTCATACTTTTAAAATATTTAAATTTTTGAACTGGAATCCAGTCACAGTAATATTTGGAATTGGTAAATATAAAGGTAGGAAGCAAAAAATATAAATAACTTTTAAAATAACGGAAAAATATTACGTTACATTCATCCTCAAATAGATCCAAGATAATTATTTTTTATTTTTGCTACTTTTAAAACGATTAAATTTTACTTCAGATAAAATTTTAATAACTAGTAGCTCTGGGCTAGTTTTAGGCAACTGGGACAATAATGACGCCAAAAAAGAAATTAAAGGGCATTCAGTTGGAGTCTATTTCTATTAGTAGACACACATTGTAGGTAATAAACCTCCAACTCTATGAATATTTGAAACACAATTTACTGTGTTAAAAATTTTGTTAGACAAAAAAAAACGAACTTAAACGGTAAATAAATTCAAGGATAAGGAAGAAAAAAATGCATTTATCTCAACACGAAATTCTTGACCTACTTGAACAAATTCTACATACTATTTTTTTACATTTTGTATCGTTCTATTTCTAAGCACATATTCGTTTACAAAACGTTTTACTCACGTGATCTATAGGTATGTCGCTTTCGAAAATAAATTCGGCTTCTCGGAAAAAGTGAAAAATGGAAAATCGGAACGACGAAAATGTGCATGTGTATGTCTGTCTTGGTTAACGCACCATTTTGTTATCACTAGTTTATTCAGAATTGTGTTTTTTATGGTTCAACAATTTTTGAATTTATACATGGTGTCTATATTTTACTGACAAGTTATTTTTAATCTTTATACAACTGAATTTTATAACTATAACAATTGCGTAATTTTTTAATAAAATTGTTAATAAAATTATTTTTTTATTACAAAAATTATAATTTTTATCTTGTAGATAAAAATAATTTATATAAAAAAATTTGGATCAATAAAATTGTTTTATTAGTACAAAAAAAAAGTTATTTGTGTAATCGATCAAACAAAAATCTTATCAGATTTATAAATTTTTCTAATACAGGGTGTTATTTTTGATATAAATGTAGTTTATAGTGAAAAATTAAAAAAATCCAGGTGGTAACTTATTTTAAGGAATTTTTTACCTTTGATTTATACACTCTGTAATATTAATGTGACAGAAAATTGCAATCTTGTTAAAAAATTTCTAAATCTAATCAGCTTTATACAATTGGAAAATATATTTCAAAAATATACGGGGTGATGATGCCAAGAATAAGTAAATTATGATTATAAAATAACTCTTTATTTTGGATACCCTGTACTGTTAATCTGACAAAAAATTTCAACCTTGATAATTTTTTTTAAATTCAATAAGCTTTATAACATTGAAAAATAACTCTTTATTTGTGCCACCCTGTACTATTAATCTGACAGAAAATTCCACTCCCGATAAAAAAATCTAATTCCAACCAGTTTTATAAAATTGGAAAACAAATATCAAAAATATACAGGATGAAGTTAAAAATACGTAAATTATGTTTATAAAATAACTCTCGTTTGGACACCCTGTACTGTTAATCTGACAAAAAAATTCAACCTTGATAAATTTTCTTAATCGAATAAGTTTTATAACGTTGGAAGATAAATGAAGTAAAAAATCCTTTTGAAGAAAAAGCATTTTTTTCATACCCCTCTTTAAAAAATCGCCACTGTCTCAAATGTATTGCTGGGACTTAAAAAATTCCAAATTTACAAAGCCACATGATTAATGATATTTTAGTCTGAGTTTTGTATTTTTATGTTGTATAGGGTGGTCAAAAATTAATTTTAAACTAAAAATCCTTTTGAAGAAAAAGCATTTTTTCATACCCCTCTTTAAAAAATCGCCACTGTCTCAGATTTCGTGCTGGGATTAAAAAACTCTTAATTTTCAAAGCAACATGATTAAAGATGTTTGAGTCCAAGTTTTGAATTTTTATGTTGTACAGGGTGATCAAAAATTAATTTTAAACTAAAAATCCTTTTGAAGAAAACGCATTTTTTTTATAGCCCCCTTTAAAAAATCGCCACTGTCTCAAATGTATTGCTGAGACTTAAAAAACTCCAAATTTACAAAGCCACATATTTTAGTCTTAAGTTTTGTATTTTTATGTTGTATAGGGTGGCCATAAAATTAATTTTAAACTAAAAATCCTTTTAAAGAAAAAGCATTTTTTTCATACCCCTTTTTAAAAAATCGCCACTGTCTCAAATGTATTGCTGGGATTTAAAAAACTCCAAATTTACAAAGCCACATGATTAATGATATTTTAGTCTTAAGTTTTGTATTTTTATGTTGTATAGGGTGGTCAAAAATTAATTTTAAATTAAAAATCCTTTTGAAGGAAACGCATTTTTTTCATTCTCCTCTTTAAAAAATCGCCACTGTCTTAGATTTCGTGCTAGGATTTAAAAACTCTTAATTTGCAAAGCCACATGCTTAAAGATGTTTTAGTCCAAGTTTTGAATTTTTATGTTGTACGGGGTGATCAAACATTAATTTTAAACTAAAAAATCTTTTTGAAGAAAAAGCATTTTTTCATACCCCTCTTTAAAAAATCGCCACTGTCTCAAATGTATTGCTGAGACTTAAAAAACTCCAAATTTACAAAGCCACATGATTAATGATATTTTAGTCCAAGTTTTGAATTTTTATTTTGTACAGGGTGATCAAAAATTAATTTTAAATTAAAAATCCTTTTAAAGAGAACGCATTTTTTTCATCCCCACCTTTAAAAAATCGCCACTGTCTCAGATTGCGTGCTGGGATTAAAAAAATCCTGAATTTACAAAGCCAAATGATTAAAGATGTTTTATTCAAAGTTTTAAATTGTTATGTTGTACAGGGTGATCAAAAATTAATTTTAAACTAAAAAATCCTTACGGAGAAAGTTTTTTTTCATACCCCTCTTTAAAAAATCGCCACTGTCTCAAATGTATTGCTGGGATTAAAAAACCTCCTAATTCACAAAGCCACATGATAAAAGGTTTTTTAGTCCAAATTTTGAATTTTTATGTTGTACAGGGTGATCAAAAAGTAATTTAAAACTACAAAATCCTCTTTAAAAAATCGTCACTGTCACACAATTTACAAAGCCACATAATTGAAGATATTTTGGTCGAGTTTTAAATTTTTATATTGTACAGGGTGATCAGAAATTAATTTTATACTAAATATTTCCAATTTCAAAAAAAAAATTGAAAGAAGTAGTATTAGAAGAACTACCAAAATAGATTAATAAGTAATTTTATTATTTTATTTTCATATTTCAACAACGTATTTGACTGTATAATATTTGTTTTTCATCGTCTTTATTTATCTTTTATGTACAAAAAAAACTGTTTTTATCAAGTAGCTATTTTCGTAAATTATCAAGTCAATACAGCTAAAATGCTACGCAAACTCATTTTAAATTTACATTTTTTCTACGTACCTTATACATAAATATCGCGCAATACCCAAGTACAACTAACGTACCTAATAATTATTTATTCCATAATAAATTATTTTTTATACACAGTGTGTTTCCTAAATTATTTTTTACTGACATAAAAAAATGGACCAGTTAAGATTTTTTTCGATTTAATATTTCTACGTAGTATTTTTTTGTGATAGTAAAAAATAGATTAATAAAAATCTTAAACCGCAATCAAATATGCGGTAATAATTTCATTCAAGGTATTCTAAGGCCTTATCTATTGGAAAAACCTGTATACAGATACCATTATTTTACGGAAGTGAATTAATATTTCCCATAATATTGATAACGGACATGCGGTTTTATACCCGCAAAAATTATAATTAGTATAACAAATGTCGATAATCAATAAAAATTATGCATTCAAATAACCTTGTTTTAAAAATAAATTTTTCAATGGATTGATAAAAAAAACTTTCGAAATTACTAAATTTTCAGTTTTACCTTATACATTCATAATGCCGTGTTTCAAGGTGTAATAGTACCTTTTTTCTTTCATTTGTTACGCCACTGATTATATTTTCAATCCATTAACGCATGTTACAACTTAAGTTGCTACTATATGTATTTTTATTATTTATTTTATGATAAAAGTTCCATTTGACTTAATTCAAAGATTATATAGATATTTATATAGGAATCCTTTCAAGGATCAGCAAATAGGATTTTCTAGTTTAAATAAGTGGAAAATCGATTATAAACGAGGGGAAATTTCACTTATCTATATTCATTTTCTATTACAGGAAATTTAGACGTCACATTACGTCGTAGTAATAAAAAAATATATAAGTACCTACAGGGACGTTTTTAGAAAAAATTACTGCTAAAGTAACATAAAATTAAAAAATATACGTTATTAAAATAGTTTACATATAGCTTGGAGCCATTGTTATATCCAGACATAGTTCCTAGCGACCAAAACCAAGTTCTTGATCAATTGGTAAAATTTTATAAAGATCAATTCAACAAAATTTTCTACGGTCATAAACAATTTTGTCCTTTATTTATGATCTTATAGTCAGTAAATCAGGGGTTAAATGAGTATCTACAGAAATATCTTTTACGTGTTCACAAAGAGGCGACGTTAATCAATTAATTGTACTATCGTAAATAATACACCTCGGTGATCTTAGCTCCCGGCCGGCCAGCTACAAGCTTATACCGAAGTAATCTTGGCTCCCGGCCGGCCAACACCAAGCGGTACTTTTCCATCACGATCAAATACAAATTCCTTGAACTGATTTGGGGTCTACTCACGCATTTTCTCGTTTTATTAATTTGTTTATATTTTGTCCAAATAGTCCTTCCATTTCTCTATGTAATCAGCTAATTTTTGTTCTTGGCCGCCTATTCTCAACGCCACAAAAAATATAAACAAATTAATAAAACGAAAAAATGCGCATGAGTAGACGCCAAATCAGTTGAAGAAATTTGTATTTGATCGTGGTGGAAAAGTGCCGCTTGGGGTTGGCCGGCCAGGAGCCAAGATTACTTCGGTATAAGCTTGGAGCTGGCCGGCCGGGAGATCACCGAGGTAAATAATACATTTATAAAAGATGCCGGTACCGGATTTGATTTTTTGTCGACTCATAAATCTAATGATTTCAACTCATGGAGGGTTGAAGTGTCTATAAAAATGGAAATTTTTATACAAATATGATTTTTACTGATTTCTATTTATAATTCTAACTATTTTGCAAACCTGAAGTGTGGTTTTTAGTTGACCGAAACTGAAAAAATACTCAGTATAACATTAAATTTGACTAAGTAAAAATGTCATAGGTAACGTAATTTAACAAAAATTTAGAAGAAAATGCAATTTATAGTGAATCAGTATTTAAAAAAAAATGTTTTTCGTAACACAAACACAAAAATGAAAAAAATCTAGGGGAATCATGAAATTTCTCTTCCCAAATTTTTCCCATTTTTGCATAATTAAAAATTAAGTTTATTTTAGAGAAAATATCAAAATAATGACAAAAAAATTACCTAAATCATAATTTACGTATTTTTGACATCATCCTGTATATTTTTGATATTTGTTATTAATATTTTTTATCAGGAGTCAAATTTTCTGTCAAATTAATAGTACAAGGTGTCCAAAATAAAAACTTATTTTATAAACATCATTTACTTATGATTAGCATTACCCTGTATATTTTTTATACGTGTTTTCCAATTTTATAAAGCTAATTAAATTTAGAAACTTTTATTGGATTTTTTTATTAGGAATGAAATTTTCTGTCAAATTAATAATATAGGATGTCCAAAATAAAGAGTTATAATCATAATTTACTTATTCTTGGTATCACCCTGTATATTTTTGATATTTGTTTTTTAATTTTATAAATCTTAATTTGTTTAGTAACTTTTATCAGTGATAAAAATTTTTGTCAAATTAATAGTACAGGGTGTCAAAAATAAAAAGTTATTTTATAATCATAATTTACTTATTCTTGACATCATCCTGTATTTTTTTGCCACCCTGTACAACATAAAAATTCAAAACATAGACTAAAATATCTTTAATCATGTAGCTTTGTAAATTTTAAGTTTTTTAAGTCCCAGCAATGAATTTGAGACAGTGGCGATTTTTTAAAGAGGGCTATGAAAAAAATGCTTTTTTTTCAAAACTAATTTTAGTTTAAAATTAATTTTTGACAACCCTATACCAAATAAAAATACAAAACTTTGACTAAAATATCATTAATCATGTGGCTCTGTAAATTTTGAGTTTTTTAAGTCCCAGCAATGAATTTGAGACAGTGGCGATTTTTTAAAGAGGGCTATGAAAAAAATGCTTTTTCTTCAAAAGGATTTTTAGTTTAAAATTAGTTTTTGACCACCCTATACAACATAAAAATACGGAACTTAGACTAAAATATCATTAATTATGTGGCTTTGTAAATTTGAAGTTTTTTAAGTCCCATCAATGCATTTGAGACAGTGGCGATTTTTTAAAGAGGGGTATGAAAAAAATACTTTTCTTCGAAACGGTTTTTTTTATTTAAAATTAATTTTTGATCACACCCTGTACAACATAAAAATTTAAAACTTGGACTAAAATATCATAAATCATGTGGTTTTATAAATTTGGAGTTTTTTAAGTCCCAGCAATGCATTTGAGACAGTGGCGATTTTTTAAAGAGGGCTATGAAAAAATGCTTTTTATTCGAAAGGATTTTTTAGTTTAAAATTAATTTTTTACAACACTGTATAAAATTTCTTTTATCATGTGGCTTTGGTAAGTTTTTTCAATCCTAGCACTTAATTTGAGACAATGGCGATTTTTTAAAAAGGGATATATAAAATGGTTTTTTTCAGAAATTAAAAAAATATATTTTACGACTATAATAATGATTAAAGGGTTTTCTAAAAATGTAAAAAAAGTAACCGTTATTCTTTTTGCAAAAATTAAATAGTTAGCCTAATTAACCGTTGGACCACCCTGTATACATGAACATAATTTTCGAATATTTGTTATTCAACAAATATACTAAATACTTAAAAAAAAAATCGTTTTTTTGTAACATGAGTTATTATAGCTTAGACAAAGGTATGCAGGACCCTGTATATTAAATGTCAAATTATACAAAATGGCAATGTTCTTGTAGACCAAAAAAATGAAATATCCCTATTTTTAAAATTATTATCAATAATTTTCATACAAATTGATTCAAAATTTGATTAGCCAATATTGTACCGGATATTACTATTATTAAAATAAAATGATATACAGGGCGTTAAAAAATATATATTTATATAAGTAGATCAGAAAAGCAACTACTGATATAGGTATAGGGAATTCAATGTATTACTATTGGTCCAAATTGAACGCTTAATACGTGAACGTAAATGTGATGTACAACAAATACGTAAATACAAATCATACGCAGAACTAAAGACAAAAGGGCATTAACTTATAACTTCGTTAGTAATAGTCGGATTTTGATAAGATAAACGGCACTGTATTATCAGTAGCGTGCCTTTATTTTTACACCACAAAATAACCAATAATTTTCTGAGAATTAATTAAGTACTCAGAATTTAAAATCATTATAGACTGATTCAGTCGTCATCGCCCAACTGGAACAACATATTTGGACATCATACAAAAGTCTTATGGTGGGCAGGTGGGAGGATGGGTGGGTATTGCTATAAATCGAAATAAAATGGACGGAGAGACAAAATTCACATACGGTCAAATACAGAGATGACCACTTTGAATTCGATACAAAATTAAACAGGTTTCCCTGCTTTGTTATTCTGATTTTCATAAAAATATCAATTTATACAAAAAAAAAAGATTCGATATTGTTTTTAACAAAAAAATAAATAATTCCCAACCAATATTTCTTGGTGCTTCATCATATTATATTTATTAACACCGTGACCAACATTTATAAGATAAATATTGATATTTGAAAAAAAAAAATGATATTTGTGATTATTAATAAATAAATACGGAAAAGTACGTATTTACTTAATTAAAATAATCAATTTTGCAAAACAAATACATTTATTCTTGTATTGGGAAATCCAAGCTATTTTTAAGATGTAATTCAAAATATTAATAAAATATTTCATAACAATATTAAATTAAAAATAATATTTACATAAAATTTGTTATCAATAGAAATGCAGAATCTGAAGCCTGATTAACGTGCATTTTTTTGTTAAATTATTAAAAATCTTATTTATATAAATATGACCGTCCCCGTAGAAAAAAAATAACTGTCATCATACGTCATTGCAACGTAATCATTGTAGATAAAAAAATTAATAACATAATATCAGCGTACCTACCTACGTTTAATTTTTTTACATCGGTAATATATATACCTATTTATTTATATTTTAATGTTACCTTATCGTTAATAGCTGTATTGTTTATGAAAAAAAAAGTAGCATAGATGGCAATTCTTTAATAAAACAATATACCAATATGTTGATACTTTATATATTTAATATTTAAATATAATTTCATTCATAAATTATATCTTACAAATGTTTTATCTAAAATTGTTTAATGATTTTATATATATTTTTAAATAGCCTATTAATGATAAGATTAAAAAATTCCTGTCGATAGATGAAAGTAAATTTCAGATATCCTAAATTTCAGATTTTTTCATCCTTCCCCACTCCACGATATGGTCGAATTCAATCAAATTAATTTCGACATGAAAAAAGTCTAATGACGAACTTCGATATTTTAATAAATGGCGGAGATGATTTTTTTGACATTTCAACCCCCTCCAGTTTCACTCATGATCAGATCGAAAAAAGTTTCAAACTAATTAATTTTATAATAATTAATTAATGAAAAAAGTGTAATGACATGTTTCAATATTTTCAAAAATGGCGGAGATATGAATTTTTTTAAATTTTAACCCCCTACAGTTCCACTCATGATCAGATTGAAAAAGTTTCAAACTAATTAATTTTATAATAATTATTATATAAAAAAGTATAATGACCTGCTTCAATATTGTTAAAAATGGCGGAGATATGAATTTTTTGAAATTTCAACCCCCTACAGTTCCACCAATGATCAGATCGAAAAAAAATTCAAACTAATTAATTTTATAATAATTAGTATATAAAAAAAAGTATAATGATCTGCTTCGATATTGTTAAAAATGGCGGAGATATAAATTTTTTGAAATTTCAACCCCCTACAGTTCCACCCATGGTAAGATCGAAAAAAGTTTCAAACTAATTAATTTTATAATAATTAATTAATGAAAAAAGTGTAATGACATGTTTCAATATTTTCAAAAATGGCGGATATTTGATTTTTTTAAATTTTAACCCCCTACAGCTCCACCCATGATCAGATTGAAAAAGTTTCAAACTAATTAATTTTATAACAATTAGTATATAAAAAAAGTATAATGATCTGCTTCAATATTTTCAAAAATGGCGGAGATATGAATTTTGCAATTTCAACCCCCTCCAGTTTCCACCCCTTTAGAGGTAGAATGCCCATTTACAATACGCAATAAATTATTACCCCAAAGAATTTTTGTACCAAATTTGGTGTTGATTGGATAAAAATTGCCACCTCTATCGTGCAAATCTATAAAATTATTGTATTTTAAACGTCTTATAATTAGGTGCAAGTCAATTCTAAAAAAAACTGAATTTAATTTAATTTAAAAATTAAATTTAATTTAACAGACATTTTATTAGAATAAAGTCATTACAGACGCCTAATTTAAAAGTGAATAAATCATGTATTAAACTATACTAAATAAATATTTAGTCATTATATCATAGATACGAATATGTAAATATTTTAATTAGGTGCAAATCCTTAAATTCCTTATATTTTAAACGTTTTATAATTAGGCGCAATTAAATTTAAAAAAAACTGAATCATTCCACATAAAGTAAATTATATATTTATTAGAATATGCATCTACTAAAATTCAAAATGGATTTTTTATGACGTCTTTCAAGTAAGACTTCAGACGCCTAATTTATAACTTAAAAAAATCATTAAACAAACTATATTAAATGAATGATTGTATCATAGATGCGAATATGTAAATATTTTAATTAGGTCATTGCATTTTAAATTTCTTATAATTAGGTGCAAGTCAATTCTAAAAAAAACTGAATCATTCTACATAAAGTGAATTAAAACTTCTAGTCAAAATAGAAATTTTATTAGAACATGTATTAAGATTAAAAATGGATTTATTATGGCGTCTTTCAATTAAGACTTAAGACGCCTAATTTATAACTTAAGAAATCATTTAACAAACTATATTAAATGAATAATTGTATCATAGATGCGAATATGTAAATATTTTAATTGGTTCATTGCATTTTAAATTTCTTATAATTAGGTGCAAGTCAATTCTAAAAAAAACTAAATCATTCTACATAAAGTGAATTATAAGTTAAAACTTTAAGTCAAAATAGAAATTTTATTAGAATATGCATTAAGATTCAAAATGGATTTATTATGGCGTCTTTCAATTGAGATTTAAGACGCCTAATTTATAACTTAAAAAAATCATTAAACAAACTATATTAAATGAATGATTGTATCATAGATGCGAATATGTAAATATTTTAATTAGGTCATCGCATTTTAAATTTCTTATAATTAGGTGCAAGTCAATTCTAAAAAAAACTGAATCATTCTACATAACGTTAATTAAAACTTCTAGTCAAAATAGAAATTTTATTAGAATATGTATTAAGATTCAAAATGGATCTTTTATGGCGTCTTTCAATTAAGACTTAAAGACGCCTAATTTATAACTTAAAAAAAATCATTAAACAAACTATATTAAATGAATGATTGTATCATAGATGCGAATATGTAAATATATTAATTAGGTCATTGCATTTTAATTTCTTATAATTAGGTGCAAGTCAATTCTAAAAAAAACTTAATCATTCTACACAAAGTGAATTATAAGTTAAAAGTTTAAGTCAAAATAGAAATTTTATTAGCACATGCATCTACTAAGATTAAAAATTGATTATTTCTTTCATTTACGACTTAAGTCGCCATAGACACCTAATTTATAATTTTATTGCATAATATATGCGAATTTATAAATATTATAATTAGGTGCAAGTCAATTCTAAAAACTGAATCATTCCACATGCAGTAAATTATAATTTAAAACTCGTAATCGTTTATTAAAATTAGGCGCAAGGCGTATTTATAAAGTTATTATTGAATTGCAGTTTAAAAATAAATTATATGGAAATGATACCGGAGAAATGAGCAAAAATATACTAGATTCTGAAAAAGTTGAGTCATTTTAAACAAGATGAAATGCAACTTAAACATCCAGTCATCGTTTCTAATTTTATTGGCGTTAGGATTTCAATGGAAACTTGTCAAAATAGATACCAATCTATAATTAATGTAAAGTCATGATATCTAATCTTATTATTATAACAATTTTTTTACTAATTATAATGAAAAATATAAAAAAAAAATTGTAAATTTTAAATTGTCCAAAGCTGAAGAAGATTCAAATTTAAAAAAAATTATACTTTCACACCTATGAAGAATTTTTGAATGAATTTAACCTAAATACCAGAACTAATTGATCGCCAGATTTATCTCCCTTGGACTTATTGACCCACAAGATATTTATATACGTTTTATTTAAAGTAAGAATTAGAATAGATCACATTTAATACAAAGGCCTGCTCGTTCTCCAGATTTATACCTCTTGGATTTTTTTAAACGATAATAAATTATGTATAGGTAACATAGTGTAAAATTCACGTTTTATTTAATGTAGGTCATATTTATTATGACGGCCTACTCGTTCGCCAGATTTATACCATTTGGATTTTTTTTTAAATGTACCTTAACGAGAATACATTATTTATACTCAATATAAAGGTGTGTAAAATTCGCATTTTATTTTATGTAAAAGTTAAGTAGGTCATAATTTATACAACGACTTGCTCGTTCGCCAGATTTATACCTCTTTGATTTTTTTAAAAATGTACCTGAACGAGAACAAATTATTTGTAGGTGATAAAAAATTGTAAAATTCGAATTTTATTTCATGTAAAAGTTAAGTAGGTTATAATTTATATAAAAACTTGCTCGTTCTCCAGATTTATACCTCTTCGATTTTTTTAACTGAACGAAAAAAAAATATTTGTAGGTAATAAAAAGTGTAAAATTCGCATTTTATTTTGATATAAAAGTTAAGTAGGTCATAATTTATACAACGACCTGCTCGTTCGCCAGATTTATACCCCATAGATTTTTTAAAAAAATTTACCTGAACGAGAACAAATTATTTGTAGGCGATAAAAAAGTATAAAATTCGTATTTTATTTAATGTAAAAGTTAAGTAGGTTATAATTTATACAACGACCTGCTCGTTCGCCAGATTTATAGTCCTTCGACTTTTTAAATAAATTAACTGAACGAGAACAAATTATTTGTAGGTGATAAAAGTGTAAAATTCGCATTTTATTTCATATAAAAGTTAAGTAGGTTATAATTTATACAACGACCTGCTCGTTCGCCAGATTTATACCCCATCGATTTTTTAAAAACATTAACTGAACGAGAACAAATTATTTGTAGGTGATAAAAAAGTGTAAAATTCGAATTTTATTTCATGTAAAAGTTAAGTAGGTTATAATTTATACAACGACCTGCTCGTTCGCCAGATTTATACCCCTTCGATTTTTTAAAAAAAATAACTGAACGAGAACAAATTATTTGTAGGTGATAAAAAAGTGTAAAATTCGAATTTTATTTCATGTAAAAGTTAAGTAGGTTATAATTTATACAACGACCTGCTCGTTCGCCAGATTTATACCCCATCGATTTTTTAAAAACATTAACTGAACGAGAACAAATTATTTGTAGGTGATAAAAAAGTGTAAAATTCGAATTTTATTTCATGTAAAAGTTAAGTAGGTTATAATTTATACAACGACTTGCTCGTTCGCCAGATTTATACCTCTTCGATTTTTTTTAAAAATCACCTGAACGAGAACAATTTTTTTGTAGGTGATAAAAAGTGTCAAATTCGCATTTTATTTCATGTAAAATATAAGTAGGCCATAATTTATACAACGACCTGCTCGTTCGCCAGATTTATACCTCTACGATTTTTTTTTAAAAATTACCTGAACGAGAACAATTTTTTTGTAGGTGATAAAAAAAGTATCAAATTCGCATTTTATTTCATGTAAAATATAAGTAGGCCATAATTTATACAACGACCTGCTCGTTCGCCAGATTTATACCTCTTCGATTTTTTTTTAAATTTACCTGAACGATAAAAAACCTATCGTTCTCCAGATTTATACCTTTTAGATTTTTTATTCAATCTACCTGAACGAGAAGAAATTAATGAATATAACGGCTTATTTTTTTTTTATAAACGAAAATATCAATGGGTGATAAAAAAACTTCGTTAATTGAACGACCTATACGTCTCCCATATTTATCACTCTTGGATTTTTATAAATATTATCTAAAAGAAAATATCAGTAGGCGATATTCGATAATAAACGCGTTTAATTTAAAATAGAAGTTGGCGTAGGTCATAAATAATTAATTCTCTTCCCGGTATATTTATTAATCTATTCATGGCTATACTTGTTTTCTTACTCATGCGTTTTTCATGATTGTATGACGCAATATTATTGATTTTTCAGCGCGGGAATAATAATACTGAAACTTAGTTAAATACAATCAAAAATAATTTATTCAAAAACGCAGTTTACGTGTTAAAATAAAATACGTTATTATAATTGATGCTCCTAATTACCGGAATTAATGAGTATATTTTTATTACCTTGGATATTTGAACTTAAGATTAAATTATTATTATTATTTAATCTCGATCAAAAAAACACATCTAGATAATTTTTTTTAATTTAAATTAGTTTTAAATCAACAAAAAAAAAACACTGAAATTTTATTAACAATAAAATTAATTGTACTTGGATTATTATTTTAAACGCGAGCAGTAAACGTGTTAAAAGAATGAATTTAAAAAATATATATTATAACATATCTTTAAAATTTTAAATTAATTTTTCAATTTTTTAAAAATTTTATCAATTAAATAGTAATTTTAAAAATGTATACAGGATGAGCTAATAATAAACACGTATTTTTTCATCAATTTTGGAAGAAAAAAATCATTGAGGTACGACATAGATTATAAAAAAACAAAATGACTCATTTTATTTTTCATAATATATAAAAATGTTAAAAAAGTTGATTAAAATGAATGATTTTCATATTTTAGACTTGGATTATTTTTTTAGGATGTGAGCAGTAAACGTGTTAAAAGAACAAATTAAAAAAATATATATTATAACATAACTTTAAAATTTTAAATTTATAAATAAAAGAAAACTAAAACCGATTTTTAATTTTTCAACTTTTTAAAAAGTTTACCAATTATAATTTAAAAAATGTATACAGTGTGAGCTAATAATATACACGTATTTTTTATCAATTTTAGAAAAAATAAAGTAAATTTAAAAAAACAAAATGACTCATTTTATTTTTCAAAATATATAAAAATATTGAGTAAAATGAATGATTTTCATATTTTAGAAGTACCAAATAGATTTTGTAAAAAAATTTAAATAATTAACAAAATCAATGATGATCATGGTTATGGTGATTTCCATAAATATAAATTATGATTTTGATCCCTATTAACTTTTAAAAATTATTCTAGCAAAAAATCAAGTCACACGATATACAAAAAAAAATTGCATCATGCAAAAAAAAAATAATTTTTAAAAAAATTTAACATTATTTAGGTAATTCTTGGTGTAATTAAATACTGTGATAAATATTTAAAAAAAAAATGTAAACATTTTTTTTAATGAAAAAAATAAAAATTCTAATCTATTATTTTTTTATAAAAAATATAATAATCATATTAAAAAAATGTACGTACCTACCATTAAAAAATTTCCAAAATAGGTATTAAAAAAGTTTGTATATTTATTTCCACTTTTAACCGGCGCGAAACTTCAAAGTAAACTGAACTGGATAACCCAACAGGAAAGTCCACTAGGGGTTTACGGTCTGAAGTCTGTGAACAGTAACACACGTTTTGCCTTGCTCCTACTTATATGTATTAGTACGGTAAAAGTCGCTCTCCGAAGGCTTTTTATAATCCTCCACTTCGTTATATATATACCAGGGTTGTACGAAAAGTAAAATATTAATTTTTTTCCTTTAAATAAAAAAATAAATTAGAAAATTAATTATGGAATTATTAATATTATGTATCAAAATAATTTACTTTTAATTAATAAAATATTTATGAAAAAATTTATTTTTAAACTATAGTACAAGTATCATTAGAACATGATAGGAAAAAATTGTTATCTATAAAAATTAATATTATATAGCAAATAAGACTCTAATTAATTTTCCAAATCGATATGAGTCTATTATTATTTTACCTTCAGATAAGAACAATATTTTTGTCTTGGTGTAAAATAACTAAAACTGTTTTGAAAAATCCCAAAATTTTTTTAAAAACCAAAAAACTGTTTAAAAATCACAGGAAAGGTATAACAAACAGTTAATTTATGACTAGTGACATGTTTGAAAATAGCAATAATAGATTAAAAACCACAAAACTGTTAAAAAATAACTGTTTAAAACATTAAAAATCTATTGAAAAATAACTAAAACTGTTTAGAAATACCAAAAATTGATTAAAAACCCCAAAAATAACTATTTAAAAATCCAAAAAACTGTTTAAAACTCCAAAAAATAAGTGAAAATAACTAAAACTGTTTTGAAAAATACCAAACATTAATTAAAAATCCAAAAAGTGTTTAAAACATCAAAAAACTATTGAAAAATAACAAACTGTTTAGAAATACCAAAAAATTGATTAAAAATCCCAAAAATAACTATTTAAAAATCCAAAAAACTGTTTAAAACTCCAAAAAATAAGTGAAAATAACTAAAACTGTTTTGAAAAATACCAAACATTAATTAAAAATCCTAAAACTGTTTAAAACATCAAAAAACTATTGAAAAATAACCAAAACTGTTTAGAAATAGCAAAAATTGATTAAAAACCCCAAAAATAATTATTTAAAAATCCAAAAAACTGTTTAAAATTCCAAAAAATAAGTGAAAATAACTAAAACAGTTTTGAAAAATACCAAACATTATTTAAAAATCCAAAAACTGTTTAAAACATCAAAAAACTATTGAAAAATAACTAAAACTGTTTAGAAATACCAAAAATTGATTAAAAACCCCCAAAAATAACTATTTAAAAATCCAAAAAACTGTTTAAAACTCCAAAAAATAAGTGAAAATAACTAAAACTGTTTTGAAAAATACCAAACATTAATTAAAAATCCAAAAAGTGTTTAAAACATTAAAACACTATTGAAAAATAACTAAAACTGTTTAGAAATACCAAAAATTGATTAAAAACCCTAAAAATAATTATTTAAAAATCCAAAAAACTGTTTAAAATTCCAAAAAATAAGTGAAAATAACTAAAACAGTTTTGAAAAATACCAAACATTATTTAAAAATCCAAAAACTGTTTAAAACATCAAAAAACTATTGAAAAATAACTAAAACTGTTTAGAAATACCAAAAATTGATTAAAAACCCCCAAAAATAACTATTTAAAAATCCAAAAAACTGTTTAAAACTCCAAAAAATAAGTGAAAATAACTAAAACTGTTTTGAAAAATACCAAACATTAATTAAAAATCCAAAAAGTGTTTAAAACATTAAAACACTATTGAAAAATAACTAAAACTGTTTAGAAATACCAAAAATTGATTAAAAACCCTAAAAATAATTATTTAAAAATCCAAAAAACTGTTTAAAATTCCAAAAAATAAGTGAAAATAACTAAAACAGTTTTGAAAAATACCAAACATTATTTAAAAATCCAAAAACTGTTTAAAACATCAAAAAACTATTGAAAAATAATTAAAACTGTTTAGAAATACCAAAAAATTGATTAAAAACCCCAAAAATAACTATTTAAAAATCCAAAAAACTGTTTAAAACTCCAAAAAATAAGTGAAAATAACTAAAACTGTCTTGAAAAATACCAAACATTAATTAAAAATCCAAAAAGTGTTTAAAACATCAAAAAACTATTGAAAAATAATTAAAACTGTTTAGAAATACCAAAAAATTGATTAAAAACCCCAAAAATAACTATTTAAAAATCCAAAAAACTGTTTAAAACTCCAAAAAATAAGTGAAAATAATTAAAACTGTTTTGAAAAATACCAAACATTAATTAAAAATCCAAAAAGTGTTTAAAACATTAAAAAACTATTGAAAAATAACTAAAACTGTTTAAAACTCCAAAAAATAAGTGAAAATAACTAAAACTGTCTTGAAAAATACCAAACATTAATTAAAAATCCAAAAAGTGTTTAAAACATCAAAAAACTATTGAAAAATAATTAAAACTGTTTAGAAATACCAAAAAATTGATTAAAAATCCCAAAAATAATTATTTAAAAATCCAAAAAACTGTTTAAAACTCCAAAAAATAAGTGAAAATAATTAAAACTGTTTTGAAAAATACCAAACATTAATTAAAAATCCAAAAAGTGTTTAAAACATTAAAAAACTATTGAAAAATAACTAAAACTGTTTAGAAATACCAAAAATTGATTAAAAACCCCAAAAATAATTATTTAAAAATCCAAAAAACTGTTTAAAATTCCAAAAAATAAGTGAAAATAACTAAAACAGTTTTGAAAAATACCAAACATTATTTAAAAATCCAAAAACTGTTTAAAACATCAAAAAACTATTGAAAAATAACTAAAACTGTTTAGAAATACCAAAAATTGATTAAAAACCCCCAAAAATAACTATTTAAAAATCCAAAAAACTGTTTAAAACTCCAAAAAATAAGTGAAAATAACTAAAACTGTTTTGAAAAATACCAAACATTAATTAAAAATCCAAAAAGTGTTTAAAACATTAAAACACTATTGAAAAATAACTAAAACTGTTTAGAAATACCAAAAATTGATTAAAAACCCTAAAAATAATTATTTAAAAATCCAAAAAACTGTTTAAAATTCCAAAAAATAAGTGAAAATAACTAAAACAGTTTTGAAAAATACCAAACATTATTTAAAAATCCAAAAACTGTTTAAAACATCAAAAAACTATTGAAAAATAATTAAAACTGTTTAGAAATACCAAAAAATTGATTAAAAACCCCAAAAATAACTATTTAAAAATCCAAAAAACTGTTTAAAACTCCAAAAAATAAGTGAAAATAACTAAAACTGTCTTGAAAAATACCAAACATTAATTAAAAATCCAAAAAGTGTTTAAAACATCAAAAAACTATTGAAAAATAATTAAAACTGTTTAGAAATACCAAAAAATTGATTAAAAACCCCAAAAATAACTATTTAAAAATCCAAAAAACTGTTTAAAACTCCAAAAAATAAGTGAAAATAACTAAAACTGTCTTGAAAAATACCAAACATTAATTAAAAATCCAAAAAGTGTTTAAAACATCAAAAAACTATTGAAAAATAATTAAAACTGTTTAGAAATACCAAAAAATTGATTAAAAATCCCAAAAATAATTATTTAAAAATCCAAAAAACTGTTTAAAACTCCAAAAAATAAGTGAAAATAATTAAAACTGTTTTGAAAAATACCAAACATTAATTAAAAATCCAAAAAGTGTTTAAAACATTAAAAAACTATTGAAAAATAACTAAAACTGTTTAGAAATAAAAAAATTTAATAAAAACCCCAAAAATAATTATTTAAAAATCCAAAAAACTGTTTTAAACTCCAAAAAATAAGTGAAAATAACTAAAACTGTTTTGAAAAATACCAAACATTAATTAAAAATCCAAAAACTGTTTAAAACATCAAAAAACTATTGAAAAATAACTAAAACTGTTTAGAAATACCAAAAATTGATTAAAAACCCCAAAAATAACAATTTAAAAATCCAAAAAACTGTTTAAAACTCCAAAAAATAAGTGAAAATAACTAAAACTCTTTTGAAAAATACCAAACATTAATTAAGAATCCAAAAACTGTTTAAAAAATCAAAAAACTATTGAAAAATAACTAAAACTGTTTAGAAATACCAAAAAATTGATTAAAAATCCCAAAAATAAGTATTTAAAAATCCAAAAAACTGTTTAAAACTCCAAAAAATAAGTGAAAATTAATAAAACTGTTTTGAAAAATACCAAACATTAATTAAAAATCCAAAAACTGTTTAAAATTCCAAAAAATAAGTAAAAATAACCAAAACTGTTTTCAAAAATCCAAAACATTATTTAAAAATCCAAAAACTGTTTAAAAACTACAAGAACGGATGAAAAATAACAAAAAAACGGTTTAGAAATCAAAGTACCGTTTAAAACTTCAAAAAACTATTGAAAAATAACCAAAATTGCTTTAAAATCCCAAAATTGTTTTAAAACCCAAAAAAATATTGAAAAATAACTGAAAAAACTGTTTAAGAATCCAAAAAACTGTTTAAAACTCCGAAAAACCAAAACCGTTTTGAAAACCCAAAAATTATTTAAAAACCCCAAGAATTGTTGAAAAATAACCGAAAAACTGTTTAGAAAACCAGAAGATTGTTAAAAGCCTCAAAAAACTATTGAAAAATAACTGAAACTGTTTAGAAATAAAAAAAAATTGATTAAAACCCCAAAACTGTTGAAAAATAACGATTTAAGAATCAAAAAAACTGTTTAAAACTCCAAAAAAACAAGTGAAAGTAACCAAAAAACTGTTTAAAAACCACAAAAATGGACAAAAAATATAAAAAAACGGTTTAAAACTTCGAAAAATTATTGAAAAATAACCAAAACTGTTTTTAAAACCCAAACATTATTTAAAAATTTAAAAACTGTTTAAAAACTACAAGAACGGACGAAAAATATAAAAAAAAGTTTTAAAATTTCGAAAAACTATTGAAAAATAACCAAAATTGCTTTTAAATCCCAAAAATTGTTTTAAAACACCAAAAAATGTTGAAAAATACCGAAAAAACTGTTTAAGAATCCAAAAAACTGTTTAAAACTCCGAAAAACCAAAACTGTTGTGAAACCCAAAAATTATTTAAAAACCCTAAGAACTGTTAAAAAATATCCGAAAAAACTGTTTAGAAAACCAGAAGACTGTTAAAAGCGTCAAAAACTATTGAAAAATAACTAAAACTGTTTAGAATTACCAAAAATTGATTAAAAGCCAAAAACTGTTGAAAAATAACGATTTAGGAATACAAAAAACTGTTTAAAAATTCAAAAAAACAAGTGAAAATAACCAAAAAACTGTTTAAAAACGACAAGAACGGACGAAAAATAACAAAAAAAAAACGTAAAACTTCAGAAAATTATTAAAAAATAACCAAAACTGTTGATATCTCAAAAACTGTTTAGAACCTCCAATTACTGTTGAAAAATAACAAAAAAAAAATTGTTCAGGAATCTAAAACACTGATTAAAATTATTAAAAAACAACTAAAACTGCTTATCAATACCAAAAATTGATTAAAAACCCATAACCATTTAGGAACCCAAAAACTGTTTAAAACTCCAAAAAACAAGGAAAAATAACCAAAACTGTTTGAAAAATCCCAAACCTCATTTAAAAACCCAAAATCTGTTTAAAAACCACAAGAACGGAAGAAAAATAACAACAAAAAAAAACGGTTTAAAACTTCGAAAAATTTAAAATACCAAAAATAATTTAAAAAACACAAAACTGTTGAAAAATAATCAAAAACTGTTTAGTAATTAATAATACGGTTAAAAGCTTCGAAAAACTATTGAAAAATAATCAAAACTGTTTTGAAACCCCAAAAATTATTTAGAAATCCCAAAACTGTTAAAAAATAATCAAAAACTGTTTAGTAATTAAAAAAAGACGGTTAAAAGCTTTGCAAACTATTGAAAAATAACCAAAACTGTTTTGAAGTCTCAAAAAATGTTTAAAAGCCTAAGAACTGTTGAAAATTAACCGAAAAAACTGTTTAGGAATCTAAAAGACTGTGTAAAAGAATTTTCAGAGTAGGGTCTGTCTGTGTGTAATCTTCCAAGATAACTGCCGAACCCTTTTACCAATCAAGCTGAAATTTTTTATCAAGGGTTGTTGTGTGCCTCGAATGCGACCATTAGTTTTTGGTTCAAATTGGTACAGTAGAAGGTCCTCAAGACCGACATTGATTGAATAAAATTTTTTGCCTCTTTTTAAATTTTAAGGAGAAACAATACACTTTGGTGGAAAATGTTGTAATGGAAAGTTTTATAGCATAAAATTTCTTACAATTTTTATATCAAACTTTTCCAGAATTTCCAATAGGTGCGCCAATAGAGGGAGCGCAAATTTTTTTTTTTTTCAAAAACATATATACGGTGTCATCCTGAATATCAATTGTATATACAAAAATTATGAAATCAAAGAGAGTTCTAGTTAGTTATATTACGAAAAAAAAGTATGACTTATTTTCGTACTAATATTGACAAAAACATGCATTTTAATATTTCGATATTATGAAAGTGATTTTGGACACCCTTGTAAATCAAAAACTGTTAAAATTAGAGCTTTGGCGTGTAGGTCAAGTTCTACAACATATCAAAATTTCATCAAATTCTAACCGAAGGGTATTTTACATTTAAAACGTGCCTCCCCCTGTACAAAAAGTTAAAAAAATCAACTACTACCTGAGATACGGTCGATCGCTACTAATGAATCACCCTGTATATGTATATCCAATTAAATTTTTTTAAATACGGGAATGGATTTAGAATTAATTCTTTAATACATTATAACAATCTCACTCTTATTTTAATTACGTTTTACGTTTGGTTAAAAAAAACTTTTTTCAACATAAATTTTTTTATTGACTCAGTAGTTATTTAAAAAATTATTTTTACCAAAAATATTTGGATAATTGAGTGGGATTTATTTAATATTTATTTTCATTAGTGCCCAAAAATTAATTTAATATAAAGAACAAACTTTGTTTACAAAATATCAAGTGACATTAGTCCACTCAATGACAACAATGGACTATTCCGCTTCGGCGAATCGACTTGTACAGAACCACCTTGGTACTCGGTTCATAAATAGTGTGTCACTAAATTTCAAGAATCTTCATTCCCAGTTGTTATCTGACATTTCGTATTTATCGGCTTTAAAATTTCCAAGAATTTACTGCACACTTTTTACATAATAGTAGTGAGTTATTATAACTCATCCTGTTTGTTTATGGAAACTATTAATTGATCAAAATCAGTTGAATAATTAATATATAATTTGATAGGAGTAGAAATTTTTCTCTTAGAAATATTTTGTTTAATTTTACAAATTCTTATAGGATTTTTTTTTGCACCTTGTATATTTTACTATTTGTTTATGAGTCCTAGATTTTATTTAATTTTGACTGGATTATATCGACCGCGAACACGAAAGAATATAAAAGCGCGCGCCTAAAGGCGAGACTTGGCCGCGGCCATTGTCAGGTATGAGGGAACTTGACACTACGAGCTTTTCAAACTTTTTCAAAGTTGCATGATGCAATAACCCAACGGAATTAATAAAGCCATGCAGTCAAAATTAGATTTTTTTTTTAATCAACAGGATAGTGGTTTATTTATTTATTTATATAAATGATTGTAAAAATGGAATTTCCATATTTTAGATAAAAGTAGAATAAAGTAACTGTTCAAAAATAAATGCATATTGTGAAAATTGATTAATACAGGTCATGATGACTCCAAATAAAGTATTATTTATGGTAAACAACATTTCTAATAATAAATAATATTTGTTTTGAACAAATTAATTAAACATATACAGGATTATTTATTTAAACAAAACAAAAGAACGAGTTATATTTGCCAAACTAAATTATTAATAATACTCAAGAATACGTATTAAAAAATAAAAAATATTCAAATTCTTAAAAAAAAGATCAATTTCATTTACACAGTGATTAAAATATGTTAAAATATTAATAAGGTCCATTTCTTTTACACACCCTGTATTTTTTACCAGAAAATTTAGTTATTAAAATTAAAATCTTGTTAAAGTGGTAAAAAATGTCAAAAATAAACAATGGATTAATGTACCTACATTAAAAGATTAATGGATTAATTTCATTTATTTATTTATTATTAATAAAAATTAATTAAGGTAATTAAAATAAAAAAAAAAAACAAAAAGGCACAAAGTGATTGAAAATCGTAAATTCTTAAAGATAATTTTTTTTACTCACCCTGTATTATTTACCAAAAAATTTAATTATTAAAAGATTCTAAATCTTGTTCGACTGGAAAAAAGTGTCAAAAATACACGGTGATTAAAATATGTTAAAATTTTAATAACATTAATTTCCTTTACACACCATGAGTTATTAATTTCTTTGCACACCCTATATTATTAATGTTCTTAATATGTTTTTAAAAATAAATTAACTTAATTAAAGTTTAAAAAAAAATAAAAAATGTACAAAGTGATTGAAATACGTAAATTCTTAAAAAAGAACAATTTATTTTACACACTCTGTATTATTTACCAGAAAATTTAGTTATTACAAGTTTCTAAATCTTGTTAATTAAGATGGAAAAAAATATAAAAAATACACAGAGATTAAAATAAGCTGAAATATTAATAACATTAATTTCCTTTACACAATTTCCATTATTTATTTGCACACCCTGTATTATTTACCAGAAAATTTTATTAGTAAAAGTTTCTAAATCTTGTTAATTAAAGTAGAAAAAATGTAAAAAATACACAGTGAATAAAATATGTTAAAATATTAATGGAATTATTTTCTTTATTTATTTGGACACTCTATATTATTAATATTCTTAATGAGTTAATTAATTTAATTAAAATGAAAAAACAAAACACAAACTTACAAGGTGATTGATAATCGTCAATTCTTAAAAAAGATCTATTTTTTTACACACCCTGTATTATTTATCAGAAAATTTTATTATTAAAAGTTTCTAAATCTTGTTAATTAAAGTAGAAAAAATATAAAAAATACACAGTGATTAAAATATGTTAAAATATTAATGGATTAATTTTCTTTATTTATTTGGACACTCTAATAATTAATTTATTTAAAATGAAAAATGTAGACAGTTATTCAAATTGAAAATCGTAAATTCTTAGAAAAGATAAATTTATTTTACACACCCTGTATTATTTACCAAAAAATTTGATTAAAAGTTTCTAAATTTTATTCAAGTGGAAAAATGTCAAAAATATACAGTGATTATAATGTTAAAATATTAATAGTTTAAATTTATTTATTTGAACACCCTATATTATTAATGTTCCTGATAATTTAATTAATTTAATTAAAATGAAAAAAAATCAAAAATGCACAAAGTGATTGACAATCGTAAGTTCTTAAGAGATTTCTTTTACTCACCCTGTATTATTTACCAGAAAATTTAATTATTAAAAGTTTCTAAATCTTGTTAAAGTGGAAGAAATTGTTAAAAATACACAGTGATTAAAATATTTTAAAACATTTATAACATTAATTTCCTTTACACACCCTGTATTATTAATTTCTTTGCACACCCTATATTATTAATGTTCTTAATATGTTTTTAAATTTAATTAATTTAATTAAAGTTTAAAAAAAAAATGTACAAAGTGATTGAAATACGTAAATTCTTAAAAAAGAACAATTTATTTTACACACTCTGTATTATTTACCAGAAAATTTAGTTATTACAAGTTTCTAAATCTTGTTAATTAAGGTGGAAAAAAATATCAAAAATACACAGTGATTAAAATAAGCTGAAATATTAATAACATTAATTTCCTTTACACAATTTCCATTATTTATTTGCACACCCTGTATTATTTATCAGAAAATTTTATTATTAAAAGTTTCTAAATCTTGTTAATTAAAGTAGAAAAAATGTAAAAAATACACAGTGATTAAAATATGTTAAAATATTAATAGATTAATTTTCTTTACTTATTTGCACACCCTATAGTATTAACATTCTTGAAAAGTTAATTAATTTAATTAAAATGAAAAAACAAAACACAAACTTACAAGGTGATTGATAATCGTAAATTCTTAAAAAAGATCTATTTTTTACACACCCTGTATTATTTATCAGAAAATTTTATTATTAAAAGTTTCTAAATCTTGTTAATTAAAGTAGAAAAAATGTAAAAAATACACAGTGATTAAAATATTTTAAAACATTTATAACATTAATTTCCTTTACACACCCTGTATTATTAATTTCTTTGCACACCCTATATTATTAATGTTCTTAATATGTTTTTAAATTTAATTAACTTAATTAAAGTTTAAAAAAAAATAAAAAATGTACAAAGTGATTGAAATACGTAAATTCTTAAAAAAGAACAATTTATTTTACACACCCTGTATTATTTACCAGAAAATTTAGTTATTAAAAGTTTCTAAATCCTCTTAAAGTAAAAAATTTTTCAAAAATACAGTGATTAAAATATATTAAAATATTATTAGATTAATTTCATTTATTTATTTTGACACCCTATATTATTAAGTTAATTAAAATGGAAAAAAATCAAAAATGTACAATCCTTAAAAAAGATCAGTTTCTTTTACACACCCTGTATTATTTATCAAAAAATGTTCCTAAATTTCGTTTAATTAGAATGGAAAAAATATCAAACATACACAGTGATCAAAATACTTTAAAATATTAATTTCTTTTAAACACCCTGTATTATTAAGTTCTTAAATTTTGTCGTTTATAAAAAGTATTATTTTTATAAAATTAAAATCTAAAATTAGTTATAAGTATTAAAAAAATTGAAATTTTATACCGGGTGTTCCAGTTTCTAACCCATTTTAACTGCAAATATTTCTGAACTCAGAAACGATATTGAGGTGCTGTTTTCGTTGAACAATTTATTTTTAAGTTTTTTTCGGTATAGATATTTGCTTAGTAAAATATTATATAGGGTGATTTAAAAAAATGGTGTTTTTTAAATGCAAATATCGATTTTTTAATGCATAAATAATTTCCTATCCCTAAAAATTAAATAAATCACTAAATTTTTCATCTAAACTTAAACAAATTTTACGTTTTCCGAAAATGGAAAAATATATAGGGTGTTTCGTTAAAAAAAATCGACGATATTTGCATTTAAAAAACACCATTTTTTAAAAACACCTTAATAAGATTTTACTAGAAGATTTTTACTGAAAAAAATTTTATACAAAAGAAAATTGAGTCAGAAACTTCTGGGACAACAAAAATAAAAGATATTGAATGATTATTTTTTTATTTGAGGAGTCACAATAACAAAAACAATTTTAGTAAACAAGACCCCCCCAAATGCCATAGGATACATTCATTTCTTCTTTTTTCCACCTTTTTTGCCTCCTGTACTGTCGGTGTCTTTATTGTCGTATTGAGTGTCACGAGTTTCCTTCCGGGGAATCGGTTTTAGCTCCGGACCTTTCGGTGTACAAAGTTCCAATTCTAAAGTTTGCTTTTTATCAGCCTGTAAGAGAAACATATTCAATAATAATTTATATTTAAACTAAATTTTTTTGTCAAACTAGACTCATTTTTTTGACTTATTGAACTATCATAGATCTATTTATTGATTTTTTACTATCTCACTTTTTTTAACTCTTTTACCAATCACATACTTTTTTTTGGCTCTTACCTCTTTTCCTCAAGCCCTATTTCTTTTTTGGCTCGCTTATCAAATCTAGATTTCTTTTTTGACTGTGTTTCTAATCACAAACTCATTTTTTGACTCTTTAACCTTTTAAAAAAATTTTTCCACTCAAACTTCTTGTTGGCCCTTTGCGCTCTTTTTTTTTTGGCCATTTTGGTAACCAACTTCTTCTCTTTTTTTGGCTTTTTTACCACTTTGGAAACTTTTTTTAATCCAGACTTAATCCAAGTTTAAGATTACTTTTTGGCCCTTTTGTCAAGCATTTATTTTTGGAACTCTAGAGATTACTATTTTATTTTTTATTAACTCCAAATTCCATTTTTGTTCAAACTCATTTTTTGACTCTTACCTTTCAAAACAAGTTTTTCCACTCAAACTTCTTGTTGGCCCTTTGTGCTCTTTTTTTTGGCCATTTTGGTAACTAACTTATTCTCTTTTTTGGCTTTTTTACCACTTTGGAAACTTTTTTTAATCCAGACTTGGTCGATTTATTTACCAAGTTTAAGATTACTTTTTTGGCCCTTTTGTCAACCATTTATTTTTGGAACTCTAGAGATTACTATTTTATTTTTTATTAACTCCAAATTCCATTTTTGTTCAAAACTCATTTTTTGACTCTTACCTATCAAAACAAGTTTTTCCACTCAAACTTCTTGTTGGCCCTTTGCGCTCTTTTTTTTTGGCCATTTTGGTAACCAACTTCTTCTCTTTTTTGGCTTTTTTACCACTTTGGAAACTTTTGTTAATCCAGACTTGGTCGATTTATTTACCAAGTTTAAGATTACTTTTTTGGCCCTTTTGTCAACCATTATCTTTTTGGCACGCTTTAGCAATTACTATTTTATTTTTTATTAACTCCGGATTCCATTTTGGGTTTTACTAGACCCAAACTCATTTTTTGGTTTTTTTATATTTCAAAATAAGTTTTTATCACTCCAACTTCTTTTTGACCCTTTTACTAAACTTGCGCTCTTTTTTGCCTTTATTTTGGTAACTCACTTCTTTCTTTCGCAGTTTTAACTTTTCCTCACTTTTTTTATTGAATCTTTTTTAACTCTTTTTTACATTTGAAAATAATTTTTTCTCACCCCAACTTATTTTTGTCCCTTTTACTAACCTTGCGATCTTTTTTTGCCTTTATTTTGGTAATTCACTTCTTTCTTTCGCAGTTTTACTTTTCCTCGCTTTTTTATGGAATCTTTTTTAAATCTTTTACATTTGAAAATAATTTTTTCTCACCCTAACTTATTTTTGTCCCTTTTACTAACCACGCGTTCTTTTTTGCCATTTTGGTAGCTCACTTATGTTTTCTCAGTTTTAACTTTGCCTCGCCTTTAGTATTGAGTCTTTTTTTAATTTTTCGGACTCACTTCCAAAAACCCAGAATTGGTCGATTTATTTTCCAAAATTAGGATTACTTTTTTGGCCCTTTTGTCAACCATTTACTTTCTTGGCACTATCTAGCAACTCTAGATTACTGTTTTATTTTTTACTATCCCCGGACTCCATTTTTGACCCTTTTATCGTGGCAGACAACTTTTTAGCTATTTTTTCAACCCTAATTTCAATATTGACCCTATTTGACACCTTTTTTGTCATCTCCAGACTACTTTTTGGTTATCCTACCAGTTTAGACTATTTTGGACAACTTTTTAGCCATTTTGGACAACTTTTTAGCCATTTTGACAACCTCAATTTTTATTATTGGCCCTATGTAACAATTTTTTATCATCTTTACGCTCCTTTTTGGTTCTCTTACCTATCCAGACTGTTTTGGATAACTTTCCAAATATTTTGTACAAGTTTTTAGCCATTTTGTCAACCGTAATTTTTATTATTGGCCCTATATAACAATTTTTTACCATCTCTACACTCCTTTTTGGTTCTCTTACCAATCCAGACTATTTTGGACAACTTTTTAGCTATTTTGGACAACTTTTTAGCTATTTTGTCAACCTCAATTTTCATTCTTGAACCTATTTGACAATTTTGTACCATTTCCAGAATCTTTGTTGGTACTTTTTCCAATCCAGACTATTTTGGACAACTTTATAGCCATTTTGTCAGCCTTAATTTTCATTATTGGTCCTATACAATAATTTTTTACCATCTCTACACTCCTTTTTGGTTATCGTTCTAATCCATACTATTTTTTACAACTTTTGATCTATTTTGTCAACCTCAATTTTCCTTCTTGGACCTCTAATTGACAATTTTGTACCATTTCCAGAATCTTTGTTGGTACTTTTACCAATCCAGACTATTTTGGACAACTTTTTAGCTATTTACCATCTCCAGACACCCTTTTGATTATCCTAGCAGTTCATACTATTTTTCAGTAATGTTCCATTTTTTATTCTTAATAATTTCAAACTCCTTTTTCTATTTTTTCCATTCCATTATTTTTTCTTGGCTCTATTTCCAACCGTACATTCCTTTCTTGAACTCATCTTTTTTTTACTCTTACCATTTCCATATTTTTTGCCACAAATTTAATTCTGGGATCTTCTACTAAATCTTTTTTGAAACGTTTGTCAACCTAGACTTTTTTTCCAACTTTTTTTGCCATTGTTCTTGGTTTTTTTGTAAACTTACCTACTCCCTTTTTGTCATTTTTTATTTCCAGATTCTTTTGTTGCTATTTTGTTATCTCCTCCTTTTTCTCATTTTTTTGAAAATTCTTATTTTTTTTCACTATATTCTTTTGACTTTTATTACCAACCAAAATTAAAGTTTTAAAATAATCGCTAATCTTAAGCTTTTTGTCACTTTTATTAATCCCAGATTCCTCTTTTTCTTTTTTACCAGTTTAATCTCCATTTTCACTCTTTAACCTACCCTGACCCCTTTATTGAAAAAAAAATCAGTTAACTTACCCCTTCGGTCTTTTTTCCAATCCTCAAAACGAACAGCTCCTTATTTGGATCGGAGAATTCAGCGACTTGAGCGCCGTTAGGACCTATGCTGACCGGGGGATTCACAACAACCTGATTTCCAGCTCCAGCGTTGCCAGTCGATCCCATTTTAAAAGCGAAAGGGAGATGTTCCCCTTGTTGTTCGATTCCAGGGGCCATATTCATAGACATGTTGTTACCTAAAAATTTTCGCCAATATTAATAATTTTCCATGTAGAATAGTAGATAGTCTACGTGAATTTTACTATAGGCAAAGGAAATTTAATGTGTTAGAGATGTATAGGAAATTCAGCGTGTCAGAAAGAGATAGCGCTATGAGTTGGCTCTGGTCTTCAGGTACTTCAGTTCTGTCAGCTCTGCTCTTCAGATACTTCAGTTCCGTCAGCTCTGGTCTTCAATTACTTCAGTTCCCTCAGGTCTGCTCTTCAGGTACTTCAGTTCCATTAGCTCGGTCTTCAGGTATTTCAGTTTCGTCAGCTTGGCTCTTCAGGTACTTCAGTTCCCTCAGCTCTGCTCTTCAGGTACTTCAGTTCTGTCAGCTCTGATCTTCAGTTACTTCAGCTCCGTCAGCGCTCTTTCTGACACACTGAATTTCCTATACCTCTCTCTCTCTATCACGTTGAATTCCCTATACCTGTAGAACTCACGTAGAACTTTTAATGCTTTTTTTTAGGACTTTTTGAAAAAATATTTTACCTTTTAATAAAAATTGTAAAATAATTTTTTTAAAATATACACAATTTCTACATTTTTTTTAATATTTAAATTAAATAGAAACTAATTTTTATTAAATATGTGTTTTTATTTAAATACTTTTATACAATATAAGTACATTTTGTTTATTAGTTATTCCAACGATTTTATTAAAAATACACCTCATAAAACGTTACCAGGAATTCGAGAAAGAAATCTGGCATTTTCAAAAATACAATGTCAAAAAACACACTTTTTACTTATATAAAAATAAAATTTTTAACTATACCGTTACATAAAAACAAATTTTGTTTTGTATACCGTTGATTACAATAAAAAAAAGTTATTAGAATAAAACGTTTACATTGAGAAAACATTTTATTTAAAAATTTAAAAAAATATTTTTTGAACTCTCAGTTGTGATTTATACTTTTTTTGGGATGACTTGTATATATTTTTTCTCAGTTCAGATACAAACAAAATTAATAAACATTCTTAACATATTAAAAAAAATTTGAAGAATTAATAACAAATTGATACTAGCAACGGTATTTTAAAACAAATAATTTCTATTTTTTTAATTTTGACACTATATAAAGCCCCTCTCACATTCGATAAAATCGTTTTTTGTAAACGAGTGAGAGAAGCTTTAGATCCGAAAAGGCCAGATTATTTCTTTTTCCCCGGTTGCCCCATTATACAAGTACAACTCCCATCGCCCCCAGTGCCGTTCCCATCAATAGGCTCAATTTTATTTCTTCTGTGCACTCTAATGGTGAGTGAATTGCCCCCCATCGACGCCCCGATTTCTTCGTAATTCCCATCTGGGGGCTTCCCGGGACAGCAAGGGGAGCATTGCGCGCACGGATTGCACGGATTACAAGGACTGCAGGGAGGTTTTGGACAGCAGCTAGCCGGGGGGCAACATCCCGAAGCGGAACAACATCCTGGAGGAGGACAACAGCTGGGTGGGGGACAAGCAGGTGGGCAGCAGCTGGGCGGTGGACAAGCCGGAGGGCAACAACTGGGCGGGGGACAAGCAGGTGGGCAGCAACTGGGTGGGGGGCAAGGTGGCGGGGGTGGCGGCGCGCATAGAGGGTATTGTAGCCCACCACATTCTTTGCAAGGCGTTGGTCCTATAAAAGGTTAAAATTCATTTTTACTGGAAATTTTACAGGCAGCTGAGAAACAAAATTTGAATGTAGATTCGTTTTTTACCGATAAAAATTAATTTGTACGAACGTTTAGGTTAATCCAGATTACTGGAAATCGAATAGTAAGATAAAAACAAAAAAATATTTGTTATAAAGTTAATTTTAATAAATATACGAATCTACAATTTTTTTTCCATATTAGATTTCCAGTAAAACGAATTTTAGCCTTGTATATTGGTTTAAATAAATTTTCTTTTAAATAAAAAAAAATCATAAAAACTACGTAGTTCAGACGAGAATGCTAAGACGGTGGATTTTTAGAAAACTAAAAAAAATTAACTTGCTCTTAAATGAAAAATAAATATGTACAATGGTCTTTGTGATATTATTAATGAGTAAATTTAATTGTTAATAAAATGCAATTAAGAATAAATTAGTTATAGTATACAGGGTTGTCTTGGAATACAGAAAATTTAAGGAATTATACTTTTTGGAAAATTAATAGTAAAACAGACGCACGCCACTGCCACGTTGAGGCAGATTAGTAAATGTAAGTATTGTATTTAATTTAACTAGGTCATTATGTGATATTAACAATTGATAACTTTTGTATTTAACGTTAAAATATTGCAAATATACAGGGAGATTTCATATATTTGTTAATTATTAAAAAAATAATCTTTGCTTGACACACCCTGTATTTAAAATTTGTCAGTAAATTTAATTGATGGTTAATTTCTCTATCTATCTAATGAAAATTATAATAATTAAAAAAATTATCACCAATATACAGGGGCATTTCACATATTCTGCTATTATTAAAAATAATAATCTTTTTTTGTCACACCCTGTATATTAAAATTTGTCAGAAAATTTAATTGATGGTAAATTTATTTTTCTAATGAAATTTAAATAATTAAGAAAAAATATCACAAATATACAGGGGGATTTTACATATTGCTCAATTTTTAAAAAATAATCTCTGCTTGACACACCCTGTATTTTCAAATTTATTAAAAAAATTTAATTAATGATAAATTTCTTTATATATTTTAATTCATTATAATTAAGAAAACATATCAAATATACAGGGGGACTTCACTTATTGGTAAATTATTAAAAAATAATTTTTGCTTGACAAACCCTGTATTTTAAAATTTGTTAAAAAATTTAATTGATGATAATTTTTTTTACATAATAAAATGTATTATAATTAATTAAAAATGTCACAAATATACAGGGTGATATCACATATTCGTCAATTATTACAAATATAATTTTAGCTTGACACACCCTGTATTTTAAAATTTGTCAAAAAAGGTTATTGATTAAAAATTTTTTTACCTAATGAAATTTATTATAATTTAGAAAAAATATAACAAATATACAGGGTGATATCACATATTCGTCAATTATTATAAAAATAATTTTAGCTTGACACACCCTGTATTTTAAAATTTGTCAAAAAAGGTTATTGATTAAAAATTTTTTTACCTAATGAAATTTATTATAATTTAGAAAAAATATAACAAATATACAGGGTGATATCACATATTCGTCAATTATTATAAAAATAATTTTAGCTTGACACACCCTGTATTTTAAAATTTGTCAAAAAAGGTTATTGATTAAAAATTTTTTTACCTATTGAAATTTATTATAAATTTAGAAAAAACATAACAAATATACAGGGTGATATCACATATTCGTCAATTATTATAAAAATAATTTTAGCTTGACAAACCCTGTATTTTAAAATTTGTCAAAAAAGGTTTTGATTAAAAATTTTTTTACCTAATGAAATTTATTATAATTTAGAAAAAATATAACAAATATACAGGGTGATATCACATATTCGTCAATTATTATAAAAATAATTTTAGCTTGACACACCCTGTATTTTAAAATTTGTCAAAAAAGGTTATTGATTAAAAATTTTTTTACCTAATGAAATTTATTATAATTTAGAAAAAATATAACAAATATACAGGGTGATATCACATATTCGTCAATTATTATAAAAATAATTTTAGCTTGACACACCCTGTATTTTAAAATTTGTCAAAAAAGGTTATTGATTAAAAATTTTTTTACCTATTGAAATTTATTATAAATTTAGAAAAAATATAACAAATATACAGGGTGATATCACATATTCGTCAATTATTATAAAAATAATTTTAGCTTGACAAACCCTGTATTTTAAAATTTGTCAAAAAAGGTTATTGATTAAAAATTTTTTTACCTAATGAAATTTATTATAATTTAGAAAAAATATAACAAATATACAGGGTGATATCACATATTCGTCAATTATTATAAAAATAATTTTAGCTTGACACACCCTGTATTTTAAAATTTGTCAAAAAAGGTTTTGATTAAAAATTTTTTTACCTAATGAAATTTATTATAATTTAGAAAAAATATAACAAATATACAGGGTGATATCACATATTCGTCAATTATTATAAAAATAATTTTAGCTTGACACACCCTGTATTTTAAAATTTGTCAAAAAAGGTTATTGATTAAAAATTTTTTTACCTAATGAAATTTATTATAAATTTAGAAAAATATAACAAATATACAGGGTGATATCACATATTCGTCAATTATTACAAAAATAATTTTAGCTTGACACACCCTGTATTTTAAAATTTGTCAAAAAAGGTTATTGATTAAAAATTTTTTTACCTAATGAAATTTATTATAATTTAGAAAAAATATAACAAATATATAGGGCGATTTCACATATTCGTCAATTGTTACAAAAATAATTTTAGTTTGACACACCCTGTATTTTAAAATTTGTCAAAAAATGTAATTGATTAGAAATTTCTTTACCCAATGAAATTTATAATTATTAAGAAAAAGAATCAAATATACAGGGCGATTTCACATATTCGTCAATTATTACAAAAATAATTTTAGCTTAACACACCCTGTATTTTAAAATTGGTCAAAAAATGTATTACAAACATACAGGGGGACTTCACATATTCGTCATTATTAAAACGATTCTTTGCTTGACACACCCTGTATTTTAAAATTTGTCAAAAAATATAATGGATTATAAATTTTTTTACCTAATGAAATTTATACTAATTAAAAAAAAATATAACAAATATACAGGGTGATATCACATATTCGTCAATTATTATAAAAATAATTTTAGCTTGACAAACCCTGTATTTTAAAATTTGTCAAAAAAGGTTATTGATTAAAAATTTTTTTACCTAATGAAATTTATTATAATTTAGAAAAAATATAACAAATATACAGGGTGATATCACATATTCGTCAATTATTATAAAAATAATTTTAGCTTGACACACCCTGTATTTTAAAATTTGTCAAAAAAGGTTTTGATTAAAAATTTTTTTACCTAATGAAATTTATTATAATTTAGAAAAAATATAACAAATATACAGGGTGATATCACATATTCGTCAATTATTATAAAAATAATTTTAGCTTGACACACCCTGTATTTTAAAATTTGTCAAAAAAGGTTATTGATTAAAAATTTTTTTACCTAATGAAATTTATTATAAATTTAGAAAAATATAACAAATATACAGGGTGATATCACATATTCGTCAATTATTACAAAAATAATTTTAGCTTGACACACCCTGTATTTTAAAATTTGTCAAAAAAGGTTATTGATTAAAAATTTTTTTACCTAATGAAATTTATTATAATTTAGAAAAAATATAACAAATATATAGGGCGATTTCACATATTCGTCAATTGTTACAAAAATAATTTTAGTTTGACACACCCTGTATTTTAAAATTTGTCAAAAAATGTAATTGATTAGAAATTTCTTTACCCAATGAAATTTATAATTATTAAGAAAAAGAATCAAATATACAGGGCGATTTCACATATTCGTCAATTATTACAAAAATAATTTTAGCTTAACACACCCTGTATTTTAAAATTGGTCAAAAAATGTATTACAAACATACAGGGGGACTTCACATATTCGTCATTATTAAAACGATTCTTTGCTTGACACACCCTGTATTTTAAAATTTGTCAAAAAATATAATGGATTATAAATTTTTTTACCTAATGAAATTTATACTAATTAAAAAAAAATATAACAAATATACAGGGTGATATCACATATTCGTCAATTATTATAAAAATAATTTTAGCTTGACACACCCTGTATTTTAAAATTTGTCAAAAAAGGTTATTGATTAAAAATTTTTTTACCTATTGAAATTTATTATAAATTTAGAAAAAATATAACAAATATACAGGGTGATATCACATATTCGTCAATTATTACAAAAATAATTTTAGCTTGACACACCCTGTATTTTAAAATTTGTCAAAAAAGGTTATTGATTAGAAATTTTTTTACCTAATGAAATTTATTATAAATTTAGAAAAAATATAACAAATATACAGGGTGATATCACATATTCGTCAATTATTACAAAAATAATTTTAGCTTGACACACCCTGTATTTTAAAATTTGTCAAAAAAGGTTATTGATTAAAAATTTTTTTACCTAATGAAATTTATTATAATTTAGAAAAAATATAACAAATATACAGAGTGATATCACATATTCGTCAATTATTATAAAAATAATTTTAGCTTGACACACCCTGTATTTTAAAATTTGTCAAAAAAGGTTATTGATTAAAAATTTTTTTACCTATTGAAATTTATTATAAATTTAGAAAAAATATAACAAATATACAGGGTGATATCACATATTCGTCAATTATTATAAAAATAATTTTAGCTTGACACACCCTGTATTTTAAAATTTGTCAAAAAAGGTTATTGATTAAAAATTTTTTTACCTATTGAAATTTATTATAAATTTAGAAAAAATATAACAAATATACAGGGTGATATCACATATTCGTCAATTATTACAAAAATAATTTTAGCTTGACACACCCTGTATTTTAAAATTTGTCAAAAAAGGTTATTGATTAAAAATTTTTTTACCTAATGAAATTTATTATAATTTAGAAAAAATATAACAAATATACAGAGTGATATCACATATTCGTCAATTATTATAAAAATAATTTTAGCTTGACACACCCTGTATTTTAAAATTTGTCAAAAAAGGTTATTGATTAAAAATTTTTTTACCTATTGAAATTTATTATAAATTTAGAAAAAATATAACAAATATACAGGGTGATATCACATATTCGTCAATTATTATAAAAATAATTTTAGCTTGACACACCCTGTATTTTAAAATTTGTCAAAAAAGGTTATTGATTAAAAATTTTTTTACCTATTGAAATTTATTATAAATTTAGAAAAAATATAACAAATATACAGGGTGATATCACATATTCGTCAATTATTACAAAAATAATTTTAGCTTGACACACCCTGTATTTTAAAATTTGTCAAAAAAGGTTATTGATTAGAAATTTTTTTACCTAATGAAATTTATTATAATTTAGAAAAATATAACAAATATATAGGGCGATTTCACATATTCGTCAATTGTTACAAAAATAATTTTAGCTTGACACACCCTGTATTTTAAAATTTGTCAAAAATGTAATTGATTAGAAATTTCTTTACCCAATGAAATTTATAATTATTAAGAAAAAGAATCAAATATACAGGGCGATTTCACATATTCGTCAATTATTACAAAAATAATTTTAGCTTAACACACCCTGTATTTTAAAATTGGTCAAAAAATGTATTACAAACATACAGGGGGACTTCACATATTCGTCATTATTAAAACGATTCTTTGCTTGACACACCCTGTATTTTAAAATTTGTCAAAAAATATAATGGATTATAAATTTTTTTACCTAATGAAATTTATACTAATTAAAAAAAAATATCACAAATATACAGGGCGATATCACATATTCGTCAATTATTTAAAATATAGTCTTTGCTTGACACACCCTGTATTTTAAATTTGTCAGAAAATCTAATTCTTCAAAAAAGTTTCTACATGCAATGAAATCTATTATATTGAGATAAAATATCAAAAATATACAGGGGGATTCCACCAAAACTTTATTTAATCAAAAATATAGTCTGACTGAAACAGCCAGTATTTTAATTTGCCAGAAAATTAAATTACTGATAAAAGTTTCAGCATCTAATGAAATCTATTAAAATATATAAAATAAATCAAAAAAACAATTTTTTTTTAGTTTTCTAAATGTGATATAACAAAAATTACTCCACCGAGTTGATATAATACATATTAAAAAAATACAAAATGTAAGATTCGACCAACAATAGAACCTTGTGGAATAACCATTTAAAAATCCATAACAAAATAATATTATATATTTTTTCATTGCGATAAAGTGTCACTGATGATTCCAAAAGGTTGAAACAGTTATAATACAAAACATATTACCTGGTGGTGGACATGGTGGTATATAAGGACAGCATTTTGAACAAGTCGGAGGAGGACAGGCTGGTGGACAACATTTAGGACAAGGCGGAGGACAGGGTGGCGGACAAGGAGGCGGGATACAACTACATTTAGGACATGGTGGTGGGCAAGGTGGGGGGCAGCACCTAAGAAAGAAAAAAAAATTATCATAAATTTATAGCAAAATTCGTACAGTAAAATAATCTTTAATTTTTATGTTTTTCATTCATTTTTTAACAACAAATAAAATTATTTTGTTATAAATAATGACATTTATTTAGTCAAAAAAATCAAATTAAAAAAATTTAAAAATATGTAGGTACTATATTTACCAACTTATCTACGAATTGTACCATATTATACATTATTTTTTTTAAATAAATATGGTTTTTTTTCTAAGAAATTGACAAACCTGTTACACATAATGGAGAAAATCAAACTAAATAAACAAAAAATCTGTTGCTATGACAGTTGACAAAAATCGTAAAAACTTATATCCCGACTTCAAAATATTCAGTATCCACGGTGACAATATATACAGGATGTTTAAAAATCATTAATAGAAATCTCATAACGAAAATATATAAAAATAATACACTGAAAAAACAGTTTCATATAAAATTGTCAAAATTATACACTAAAAAAAGTTTCATATGGTTCATACAAACAAAATTTTAAATAACACATATAAATAAAAATAATTTTCTACTTACGATGGGCACGAAGGTGGCGGACATGCAGGAGGCGGACAAGGCGGTGGGCAAGGCGGCGGACAACACCCTGGGGGAAAAGTAGGCGGCGGTGGAGGACAACACGGTGGAGGTGGACAACACAATGGTGGAGGACAACACGCAGGTGGCGGACAACATCCGGATTCTGATATATCCCCCGCGCTGCTACTTCCGGCGGTAGGACACGGCCTTGGACACGAAGGAGGTGGCGGACAAGCTGGCGGACAACACGGCGAAGGCGGACACCTTGGGGTACATTTTGGAGGGCAACACGCTAAAAATATGGATTAGATAAAAATTTAAATAAAATTAAAATAATGCTGACTTACGTTTTGGTGCTTTTTTATATCTGTATAAAGATTTTCCTTCTTTATCTTTAAACAGGACGGATTTGTCTTGTAGGTTCATTTGGAATTGAGTTACTATGAGTTTTCCGAAACAAGACATTCTAATATAGACTCCGATTTTACCGACAATATCTCCGGAAATTTTCTCAATGTCGAATTCATCTTTCATCGTTTTCGCCGTCGGCGCCGTTCCTTAATTTAAAAAATTATTTATAACAAACGATTTTCTGGAGAAGTATAGATTGTCCAACTACTAAACCGATGTTGCCGTTCGTAAAATGTTGTTTTACCCCAAAATATAAACAAAAATACCCCAATTGGCAACATTTTACCTCCAAACTTGACCTTGGTAAATTTTATTTTTAATCATATATAAAAATAAATCGTTATGGGAAAAGATGAAGATAGAAATCACTCATAGTAAATAATAATTTACACTTTAATGCGTAAGAGATTAAAAAGTCTATGCTCTAACACCCTATTTGACCCCCAAAAATCCCCCACAATCCTCAAAATACCCCCATTTGTGGTAAAAACCCTCAAAACGGCAGCACTGCGAAATTAGAGAAGTGGGGAACGATTCCCGAGGATCTCCGAAATGGGTTGCGCATGGGCAAATGCAAAGTACATGGCGAACTGACAGATACCAGTGTCGTGCCTAAAGTTGTTATTAGCTTTGTTCGCGGGTGTAATTCTGAACCAGTTCAGGGACTATTCGCATGCGCAGTCTAATAAGCAACTAACCACAAGGGTAAATACCCCTCCCCCTACCCTGGTTTTTGCGCATAGATATTTTTTGCACACATGTTGAAATAAGACTTTTTGATCTATTTAATTTCTGCATGTAGTTATTTTTGTTTTTTGAATATTTTTTACGGTTTAGTAGGTTCATTATTTTCTCCACAATTTTTCACTATTTTTTCCCTATTTCCCAATATATTTTCCCTATTTTTCAATATATTTTTTCAAATTTTTTATAATTTTTTTCCTTATTTTTTATAATTTTTTTCCCTATTTTTATAATTTTTTTCCTTACATAGTTTAATCTGTCTTTCTCTATCTTTCTCTCTCTTTCTCTCTCTTTCTCTCTCTCTTCTCTCTCTTTCTCTCTCTTTCTCTCTCTTTCTATCTCTTTCTCTCTCTTTCTATCTCTTTCTCTCTCTTTCTCTCTCTTTCTCTCTCTTTCTCTCTCTTTCTCTCTCTTTCTCTCTCTTCTCTCTCTCTCTTCTCTCTCCCCTCTCTCCCTTTTTCCCTATTTTTTATTATATTTTTCCCTATTTTCCAACATTTTTTCCCTATTTTCCAACATTTTTTCCCTATTTTCCAACATTTTTCCCCTATTTTTTAGATAGATTTCTGTATATGGAATCTACCCATTGTAATCAATTCAATGACGGGACTCAAAACTGGGAATAGACACCAAATTTTCTACAAAAACTCTTTGGGGCAGTAATTCGTTGCATATTGCAAATGGGTATTCTACATCTAAGGGGGTGAGAATTGGAGGGGGTTGAAATCTAAAAAAATTCAGATCTCCGCCATTTTTAAAAATGAGACTTTTTTTATGCTTTGATTATTATAAAATTTATCTGAAACTTTTTTTCATCCGACCCACGGTGGTGGAACTGGAGGGGGTTGAAGTTTCAAAAAAATTATATCACCGCCATTTTCAAAAATATTGAAACGGACCACAAGACTTTTTTTATGTTCTAATTATTATAAAATTAATTTATCTGAAACTTTTTTAAATCGGAGCTAAAGGGATGGAACTGGAGGGGGTTGAAATTTCAAAAAATCATATCTCCACTATTTTTAAAGATATTAAAAAAGGTCATAAGATTTTTTTATGCTTTGATTATTATAAAATTAATTTATCTGAAACTTTTTTTCATCCGACCCACGGTGGTGGAACTGGAGGGGGTTGAAGTTTCAAAAAATTTATATCATCGCCATTTTCAAAAATATTGAAACGGACCATAAGACTTTTTTTATGTTCTAATTATTATAAAATTAATTTATCTGAAACTTTTTTTCATCCGACCCACGGTGGTGGAACTGGAGGGGGTTGAAGTTTCAAAAAAATTATATCACCGCCATTTTCAAAAATATTGAAACGGACCACAAGACTTTTTTTATGTTCTAATTATTATAAAATTAATTTATCTGAAACTTTTTTAAATCGGAGCTAAAGGGATGGAACTGGAGGGGGTTGAAATTTCAAAAAATCATATCTCCACTATTTTTAAAGATATTAAAAAAGGTCATAAGATTTTTTTATGCTTTGATTATTATAAAATTAATTTATCTGAAACTTTTTTTCATCCGACCCACGGTGGTGGAACTGGAGGGGGTTGAAGTTTCAAAAAAATTATATCACCGCCATTTTCAAAAATATTGAAACGGACCATAAGACTTTTTTTATGTTCTAATTATTATAAAATTAATTTATCTGAAACTTTTTTAAATCGGAGCTAAAGGGATGGAACTGGAGGGGGTTGAAATTTCAAAAAATCATATCTCCACTATTTTTAAAGATATTAAAAAAGGTCATAAGATTTTTTTATGCTTTGATTATTATAAAATTAATTTATCTGAAACTTTTTTTCATCCGACCCACGGTGGTGGAACTGGAGGGGGTTGAAGTTTCAAAAAAATTATATCACCGCCATTTTCAAAAATATTGAAACGGACCATAAGACTTTTTTTATGTTCTAATTATTATAAAATTAATTTATCTGAAACTTTTTTTCATCCGACCCACGGTGGTGAAACTGGAGGGGGTTGAAATTTCAAAAAATTTATATCACCGCCATTTTCAAAAATATTGAAACGGACCATAAGGCTTTTTCATGTCCTAATTATTATAAAATTTATTTGTTTGAAACTTTTTTCGATCTGACCATATCGCGGGGTGGGGAAGGATGAAAGTCTCAAATTTAGACAACAGAAATATATCTCCCCCTGTCGACCCTACCGACAGGAATTTTTTTTGCAATTTTTCATAATTTTTTCCCAATTTTTTATTATATTTCCCTATTTTCTACGATCCCTCCCCGCTGCCCCGCTTTTTTCCGTTTAAACATTTTTGGCACACAAGTTGATACTTCGTCGGGTAGAGAAAGTACTATGCTTATATTTTTGCTATCTTTTATCCTTATCTATACTCGTCTAGTTAAGACAAAAAAAAGTTTGTGCGGTCGAGGGACCCCCGTCAGGACCCAAGTTCCTTATATAGTTTAATCTCTCTTTCTCTCTCTCTCTTTTCCCTATTTTTTTATTATATTTTTCCCTATTTTCCAATATTTTTTTTTACTATTTTTTATTATCTCTTTTCACTATTTTTCCTTTCATAGTATCTTTTCAAGTACAGCAAAAAGTACTCTAGACATTTTTCGATATTCCCTCTCGTTTGTGAGATTTAATTTAATTTCAAAAAATTTCTTTTTTTTTATTTAATTTTTTTCCCAACTTTCACAACAAATTTTGGAAAAATACTTCAAATAATACTTGTTGAGCTATTTCAGTCCTACATTTGCGTATTTTTATTTTTTGAATATATTTCACAGTTTCAGAGATATCGAATTTTTGAAATGATGACATTTTCGGAAAAACAACCCGGGAAAACCTACAATAAATTTTCCGATTATTTAGATTTTCAAGAGTCTTCGTAACCGTACTTCAAGTTACCTTTTTCCCATATTTGAAGCGGGTTGCTCAAAAATTACGACCAGCAGCGTGTTTCCTGTGAAACTAGAAAAAAAGTGAGAAACATCCGGAAAACCCCCTTTATTCATTTTCCGATTTCGCTAATTTTCTACTAAAACGTAATACTCGTGGGTCTTACAAAATGGTGAAAATTTCACGTTCAATAGTTATGGCATTTTTAAGCATTGCGGACAACAACGAGACATACAGACAGATGGACATACAGACCACAGAAAAAAATGGAGTTGCTCAGAATTCGACGGGATCATTTCTCCCGAAGATTCTATAGCCCGTTTTCTGAAATTTTAATAACAGTTCCACGTTCCCGGATCACATAGAACTGGTTTATTATTGATTCAGAATCGGTTATAGCAGTAGAATTTTTGTTAGTACTGAATGTTCGGTTCAACTGCTCATGCGCAATATCGATCTTAAATATCTTGGTTTTCAGCTGTTTTTTATTTATTAATTGTGCATAGAGATATAATTATAAAAAATAATACAAGTAAACCAAATTATTCACCAGAATAAGACACAAAGTCGTACCACAAAATTATAATATAAAATTCAACAATAAATCGGCGACATGTTTCGGCCTCAACGGGCCATCATCAGGCCTAGAAAATAAATCCGACAATATAATTTTACTTCTAGACCTGATGATGGCCCGTTGAGGCCGAAACATATCTCCGATTTATTGTTAAATTTTATATTATAATTTTGTGATACGACTTTGTGTTTTTTTGTATTGTGTGGTGTAGGGTAGTGCAGGATGTAGAGTGTAGCGAACACCACTCTATTTAATAATCTAATAAATTATAGCAATTTATACATATCTATGTTATAAAAAAATTAATAATAAGAATCCAGAATCGATTTATAACTAGGCATGCACTCTACGTCAGTTATGAATTAGTTCGGAATCGGTTCAGAATCTAACCCGCGAACAAAGCTATTGATATAGAGTAAGTAGGTTATTGTTTATTATCAAGATGGTAAGTATTCGTCCCTCATTTTCTCCTCATATGTTAAAACGTATTCATCTGTTTAAATCAACTTCTTTGTTTAAAGGTCAGATATATTCATTTTAATGCTTATATACATTTTTAAATTTTAAATTTACCGCCATACAGGAAGCAGTGCAAAGTTGACTCCGTCACTGTTCGGCAATAATCGGAAAGGAGAAATTTTGGTGGGGACGCTGTGGGTCGGTTTAATAGTTGGATAATCTATAAGAGACATAATTTACCTGCGCCGTGAGAGGACGTAGTCAAACTAGCGATAAGTTCGCAGAAGAGCTTAACGATGGGAATGACAGCCATACCGATTTCGACTTTTTCCGGTAACCAACCCGGTTGCATTTTTTTAAAGATAACCACGTATATGTCGAATTTTTCCATGCAGTATTCAGCCTGGCTGCCGGACATAGAGAAAAGGCATGATTTTCCGCTTTTTACGTTCGTATCTCTTGGACACTGTGAACCGTAGTTCCTAAATAAATTAAAATATATTAAATTTTAATACAAATTGGCAACGCTGTTATTAAAAATATAAATAAAATGGTGATTTTTGTTTACCTCTGAGGATTAAAATCCGCTTCGCATACATCTAGAGGGGCGTTATCTAAAAATTGAAATGTCACGCACTTTTCACCACCAGGTGATACGCAATCGCAACAAGGATCTAGAGTTACATGATCCACCAAAAATTCCATAAGAAATAAATTTTCTGAAGCTATTTTTTCCATTTTACTACATGAATTTTCAAAATTTTGATAAGCACGACATTTCCAAACGAAAACTTTTGACAAAAAATTTTGACTTATCTAGCGGACTTGTATGAACAGTCAAGACGGCTTAGATTCCATAGACGTAGATTTTTTTTCTAATAGACGTAAATTTTTAATCTAATATATAGAATCCATAGTGTCAAAGTATAATTAATTTCTGTAAAAAATTGCGGTACTTTTGTGGTATACAAAATCATTCAAGTCCCTACATATTTCAAATGAAATTTTATTTATTTTTTTTTTAAGAACAATATTTACGTATCCTTTCAATCACCCTGTAAATTTTAGTTTTTTTTTTCAATTAATAAAAATTTATTAACTGGGGATTTTTATCAAGAATAAAATTTCCTGACAAATTAATAATATAAAAGAATTTCTTTTATTAATTATTAAGTATTATTTCAATCACTCTGTATATATACATTTTTTTGTATCCTGACAAATTAATAATAATAAAAGAAATAGATTTTTTAATTAAGTATTATTTCAATCACCCTGTATATATTTGTTTTTTTTTAATTTAATAAAATTTGTTAAAAGGAATTTTTATCACTAATAATATATCCTAATAAATTAATAATTTAAAAAAATGTTTTTTTTTTTAATGAATTAAATCTTATTTCCATCACCCTGTATGTATTTGTTTTTTTTTCCAATTTAATGATGTTTATTTGATTTAGGAATTTTTATCAGGAAAAAAACGAATATATTAAATATTATTTCAATCACCCTGTATATATCTGTTTTTTTATTTAATAAAATTTGTTAAATTTAGGAATTTTTATCTGGAATAAAATATAAACTAGATCGGAAACAATTAATTAAGAATATTTTTTGGCTAAGAATTTTTTTGTTACTGTACCAAAAGTTTTTTGACTTTGGGGTAACTGGTACAAAATCCGAATTCCATAAAAATTACAGAGAAAAGCCTTCAAAAATGCCGTTGGAAAACTTGAATAAAGAGTGACTGCATCGATAATTTTGTGAGAAAAAAACTTTTTTTTTTATTTACCGAAACACGTCTTGACACTTTCGTTTATGCAGATACATTCTGTACATTCCGGGTTTTCCGGAAAATTTTTGATTTTTTGGTAAAACGGTTTTCGAAGAAAATTAGCTCGAAAAATGCTCGAATTTCCTGTTTTTCGCGATTTTTCGGGCAGCGGAAAATTTTTGCAAAAGCTTGAAAATACTATTGGAAAGTGCGAAAAAAGCTCAATATTTCTATTAAAAAAAGTTTTTGATCCGTCAAATTTGTACGGCTCAGATATTTCACCGTTGCGATGAGGCCATCTAACGGTCCTAAGTTGTACTGGGCTGGTCGCTTTATAGATGAATTATATTCCAATAAGTGACTATGAATGTGGTACCCATCAACCTACGATAGATGGTCTTACTATCAATTTTGATAGACAAAAGATATACAGTGTGATTGAAATAATACTTAAAATATTATAAAAAATCAATTAATTTTATTCCTAAATTCAATAAAATTTACTAAATTAGAGAAAAAAAACAAATAATTACAGGGTGATTGAAATAATTTTTAATTTATTATTCATTAATAAAAACATTTTTTTATAGGTATTATTAATTTGTTAGGAATTTAATTTATTAAAAAAATCAATTTTTTTCTTAATCGGATTAAGCGTGTGGCTTCTATCGTGTTTCTTCCAGGATACACACAAACACACAGATAGACAGACACACAGACAGATAGACTTGCATATTTCCATTTTTATCTCCAAAACTTTTTTTAGCTCGTTCATAATACAATGATGGGTCGGGTAAGTAAAATATATTGATATATTCGATATTGTGAATTTCCAAGTGTAGAAAAATCTGTTGTTTAATTATTTTATCAATATGAGTATCGATTACGTAAAATATTAGTTTATAATGTAAATATTTCCTAGGAAAAAGCATTTTATTACTTTTTTCCCGGTTACACCTATAACCTGGATCAATATAGAAATAAAAAAATCGTAAATGTAAAACTTGTATTTAAACGTACATATAAAAAATAAAGTTATGATTAGCAAAAAACGGTTTAAAAAACTAAAACGCGGTTTCAAAATTTCCAGTGGCGTAAATAATAAAAAAAACCGTTTTTTCATATTAATTTTTTATGTCATATTTAATAAGTAAATTTATTCCCATTGTTAATAAAAGATGGATAATCTTTAGGAGTATTTTGGAACATCGAAGATTCGCTAACCGGCGTACCGGAGTAAATTGATGGCGTTGAAGGTTGTTGAGTTATTTTTACTCTTGGAATTGACATATCGCTAAAAAAATAAATCATACAATTAAAAAATAATTTAAATATTTTTTTATGTTCATGCAAAAATCAAAAAATGTTTTAGGTCTATTCCATTTATTACAATATTGTACACTAGAGTAGATTGAGTAATAATAAATAAATTATCTACCAATACCGACCGTAAAATTTTATTATGTAAACATTGGGAACGATATCATGAAATACGTATTTTATAAACCATCTTGAAAAATATAAAATAGAAAAGGTGTTAAAGTCATAAAAAATTAAATTTTTCAGGATCGTTTTAAATATAAAAGGGCATATTTTAAGAGCCTTGGAAACCGCCGCCATTATGATATAAAACGCGGTTTCGTTTTACGGACTTAATAATTAACGAAATTAGTTTTTGTTTGAAGAAACATGTTTATAAAGTCTATCTCATTACCGGAGATTCAAAATAAATTATTAAACAAAATAAAATTCAAGTAATTTTTATTCATTGCAAAATAGTGAAGTTCCGGTGAACAATATTAACAAAATATTGTTTTTTTTTAATACATCATTTCTCAAATATTCCTATATATTTTGTAAAACGAAAGAAAATAATTGTAACTGTGGCAACATCGGATCGATTATATTGTTTTGACAGCCACGCCACTTGAGCTGAACAGCACAATAACACAGCTTACTGTTGATTACAAAATACCCAAAAATGGAAAATTCCCTACAAATCGGCATCAATGTTGATTACAAAATATCCAAAAATGGGAAATTCCTCACAAATTGGCATCACTGTTAATTATAAAATACCAAAAAATTGGAAATTCTCAACAAATCGGCATCGCTGTTGATTATAAAATACCAAAAAATTGGAAATTCCCATACAAATCGGCATCAATGTTGATTACAAAATATCCAAAAATGGGAAATTCCTCACAAATTGGCATCACTGTTAATTATAAAATACCAAAAAATTGGAAATTCTCAACAAATCGGCATCGCTGTTGATTATAAAATACCAAAAAATTGGAAATTCCCATACAAATCGGCATCACTGTTGATTACAAAATATCCAAAAATGGGAAATGCCTCACAAATTGGCATCACTGTTAATTATAAAATACCAAAAAATTGGAAATTCTCAACAAATCGGCATCGCTGTTGATTATAAAATACCAAAAAATTGGAAATTCCCATACAAATCGGCATCACTGTTGATTACAAAATATCCAAAAATGGGAAATGCCTCACAAATTGGCATCACTGTTAATTATAAAATACCAAAAAATTGGAAATTCTCAACAAATCGGCATCGCTGTTGATTATAAAATACCAAAAAATTGGAAATTCCCATACAAATCGGCATCAATGTTGATTACAAAATATCCAAAAATGGGAAATTCCTCACAAATTGGCATCACTGTTAATTATAAAATACCAAAAAATTGGAAATTCTCAACAAATCGGCATCGCTGTTGATTATAAAATACCAAAAAATTGGAAATTCCCATACAAATCGGCATCACTGTTGATTACAAAATATCCAAAAATGGGAAATGCCTCACAAATTGGCATCACTGTTAATTATAAAATACCAAAAAATTGGAAATTCTCAACAAATCGGCATCGCTGTTGATTATAAAATACCAAAAAATTGGAAATTCCCATACAAATCGGCATCACTGTTGATTACAAAATATCCAAAAATGGGAAATGCCTCACAAATTGGCATCACTGTTAATTATAAAATACCAAAAAATTGGAAATTCTCAACAAATCGGCATCGCTGTTGATTATAAAATACCAAAAAATTGGAAATTCCCATACAAATCGGCATCACTGTTGATTACAAAATATCCAAAAATGGTAAATTCCTCACAAATTGGCATCACTGTTGATTAGAAAATACCCGAAAATGGGAATTTCTCCACAAATCGGCATCACTGTTTGATTACTGACTGAACTACGCGTCTAGTATAAGGATTGTCACGGATTTATCCAGGATTATTAAAAATTATAAAGGATTGTCCGGAAATCTTTTGAACCCTTGCAAAGGAATATTAGGGAATGTCATAATACTAAAAGATTTTTTAAGGATTTTACAAATATTTTTCAAGGATTTTTTAACGTTTTTTTAAAGATTTTTCGTAAAGAATTGTCAAGGATTCTTGACAAGCCTCGTCAAGTATTTTATTTAGTCCTTATTGTCAAAGATCGTAAAGGATTATTAAGAAATGTTAAAATAATTAAATATAATGAGTTTTCTAAGAATTTTTCAAGGATTTTTCAGGGATTCTTAAGAGGCTTCGTCAAGTGTTTTAACGAATTTATCCAGGATTGTTAATAATTATAAAGGATTGTAAGGGATTATATTTAGTCGTATGTCAAAAAAAAATCAATGATTTTTTAAAGACTTTTCAAGGATTTTTCAAATACTTTTCAAGGATTTTTAAAATATTTTTCAAGGATTTTTTAACGTTTTTTTAAAGATTTTTCGTAAAGGATTATCAAGGATTCTTGACAAGCCTTGTCAAGTATTTTATTTATTTCTTGTCAAATATCGTAAAGGACTATTAAGAAATGTTATAAGGAGTTATATTTAGTCATATGTCAAAAAAATCAAATCAAGTATTTTTCAAGGATCTTTTCAAGGATTTTTCGATTTTTTAAAAGAATTATTAATAAATGTAAAAATTTCAAGGATTTCAAACTACGCACACACTCACAGAAAATGGGACCATAAACTGCAGAAAAAAATTCTTTTTACTTTTTTTTATTCGTATTTAGCTACTTTCAGTAAAATATCAAATCAATAAAAAAATAATTAATAATCACCTTCAAATTATTATTGCATTATTTAAAAAAAAATGTATGATCTGCTTTAGTTGAAATTTAAGGCAGTCCATGCATTACAACTTTACATCCGAGAGAAAAAATTACATTTCCAAAGGGAATTTAAATTCAGGAAGAAAAATTTACATCCACGGGAAAAAAGTTACATTCAGAAGGAAAATTTACATCCAAAAGGAAAATTTAAATTTAGGAAGAAAAATATACATCCGGGACAAAAAATTATATCTGAAAGGGAAATTTACATCTGGAAAAGAAATTTAAATCCGAGATGAAAAATTTAGACCTACGAAAAATATTTTCCATTCGGAAGAAAAAGTTACATCCGGAAGAGTCTAAATTCAGCAAGAAAAATTTACATTCAGGAGAAAAAATTTACATGCGGGGGTAAAAATTTACATCCGGGAGAAAAAAGTTATATCTAGAAGGAAAATTTACATCTGGAAGAGAAATTTAAATCCGAGATGAAAAATTTAGACCTTGAGAAATATTTTCCATTCGGAAGAAAAAGTTACATCCGGAAGAGTCTAAATCCAGCAAGAAAAATTTACATTCAGTAGAAAAAATTTACATGCGGAGGTAAAAATTTACATCCGGGAGAAAAAAGTTATATCTAGAAGGGAAATTTACATCTGGAAGAGAAATTTAAATCCGAGATGAAAAATTTAGACCTTGAGAAATATTTTTCATTAAGATGAAAATGTTACATCCGGAAGAGTCTAAATCCAGCAAGAAAAATTTACATTCAGTAGAAAAAATTTACATGCGGGGGTAAAAATTTACATCCGGGAGAAAAAAGTTATATCTAGAAGGGAAATTTACATCTGGAAGAGAAATTTAAATCCGAGATGAAAAATTTAGACCTTGAGAAATATTTTTCATTCGGATGAAAAAGTTACATCCGGAAGAGTCTAAATCCAGCAAGAAAAATTTACATTCAGTAGAAAAAATTTACAAGCGGGGGTAAAAATTTACATCCGGGAGAAAAAAGTTATATCTAGAAGGGAAATTTACATCTGGAAGAGAAATTTAAATCCGAGATGAAAAATTTAGACCTTGAGAAATATTTTTCATTCGGATGAAAAAGTTACACCCGGAAGAGTCTAAATCCAGAAAGAAAAATTTACATTCAGGAGAAAAAATTTACATGCGGAGGTAAAAATTTACATCCGGGAGGAAAAAGTTATATCTAGAAGGGAAATTTACATCTGGAAGAGAAATTTAAATCCGAGATGAAAAATTTAGACCTTGAGAAATATTTTTCATTAAGATGAAAATGTTACATCCGGAAGAGTCTAAATCCAGCAAGAAAAATTTACATTCAGTAGAAAAAATTTACATGCGGGGGTAAAAATTTACATCCGGGAGAAAAAAGTTATATCTAGAAGGGAAATTTACATCTGGAAGAGAAATTTAAATCCGAGATGAAAAATTTAGACCTTGAGAAATATTTTTCATTCGGATGAAAAAGTTACATCCGGAAGAGTCTAAATCCAGCAAGAAAAATTTACATTCAGTAGAAAAAATTTACAAGCGGGGGTAAAAATTTACATCCGGGAGAAAAAAGTTCTATCTAGAAGGGAAATTTACATCTGGAAGAGAAATTTAAATCCGAGATGAAAAATTTAGACCTTGAGAAATATTTTTCATTCGGATGAAAAAGTTACATCCGGAAGAGTCTAAATCCAGCAAGAAAAATTTACATTCAGTAGAAAAAATTTACAAGCGGGGGTAAAAATTTACATCCGGGAGAAAAAAGTTATATCTAGAAGGGAAATTTACATCTGGAAGAGAAATTTAAATCCGAGATGAAAAATTTAGACCTTGAGAAATATTTTTCATTCGGATGAAAAAGTTACATCCGGAAGAGTCTAAATCCAGCAAGAAAAATTTACATTCAGTAGAAAAAATTTACAAGCGGGGGTAAAAATTTACATCCGGGAGAAAAAAGTTATATCTAGAAGGGAAATTTACATCTGGAAGAGAAATTTAAATCCGAGATGAAAAATTTAGACCTTGAGAAATATTTTTCATTCGGATGAAAAAGTTACATCCGGAAGAGTCTAAATCCAGCAAGAAAAATTTACATTCAGTAGAAAAAATTTACAAGCGGGGGTAAAAATTTACATCCGGGAGAAAAAAGTTCTATCTAGAAGGGAAATTTACATCTGGAAGAGAAATTTAAATCCGAGATGAAAAATTTAGACCTTGAGAAATATTTTTCATTCGGATGAAAAAGTTACATCCGGAAGAGTCTAAATCCAGCAAGAAAAATTTACATTCAGTAGAAAAAATTTACATGCGGAGGTAAAAATTTACATCCGGGAGAAAAAAGTTATATCTAGAAGGGAAATTTACATCTGGAAGAGAAATTTAAATCCGAGATGAAAAATTTAGACATTGAGAAATATTTTTCATTCGGAAGAAAAAGTTACATCTGGAAGAAAGAAAGAAAAATTTACATTCAGTAGAAAAAATTTACATCTGGGAGGAAAAATTTATAGGAAGTAAATTTATATCCAAGAGAAAAATTTACATCGGGATGGTGAAAATTTAAATTCAGGAGAAAAATTTACATAAAAGACAAATAATTTACATCCGGAAAAATAAATTTATTGGTCACTGACCAGATTATAGCATTATGAAAAAAAAAATATTATCCCAATTTTGCCAGGACAAACGGTATTATACACCTTGACGATAAATATTAAAACAAAATCACTCACTGTAGCAATGACAAAAGGGCATAAGTATCTAACTTCATTATTAGTGGACCAATTTTAATAGAAAAAAATCGGCTCTGTCACCCCATAACTTTATCGGAACGGCTGTAGAGAATAGGATGATTTTAATTACAAAATACTAAATATTAACATTAACTTGTGGAACAAATTTTTCAATGTTCATAAGGACATAAGCAGGCGCATGCGCATACTACTACAATTAGGATCTCCTAAAGTCATCGGTGAAAACTATTCTGGAATTCTGGAAAAACTTTAATACAAAAGTTGTAGGGAAATTTATGCTATAGAACTTTGCTCAAGAATATTTTGCACTAAAGTGCATTGTTTGTCCTCAAAATTTTAAAAAACTACGGAAAACCTGCTTTCCCTTTGATGGAACTGGGAAAATAAAATGGAAAAAAATTGTTTTAGTGACCTTATATAAAAATTTAAACGGAAGTAAACTTAATTTTTATAAATTTCGTTATAAAGTTCTCCCCATGAAAATTGTTCTAAAATTATAGGGACCGATTTGTAAAGGTATAACCCCCTATTTTCATAAAATAAAAAAAAATAGTTCAATAAAGCTTTGTTTTTTGCATGAACGTAGAAAAAATATTGTGCAAAAAGTGTTTATTTCACACGACGTGAAATTGTCCAACGAGGTATTTTTGCACTTGTTGCATAAAATTAATTTAGTTTATAGTTTATACAATAAATACTAACCTTAGAGCATTTTTCACTTTGTTGTGAGTTATGATCTGAAATTTAAAAAAACAATTAAAAAATAAATAAAAATCGTAGATTCGTATTTTCGTACCTGTAAACCATAATATATAGTAAAGCAAGCCAAAAATATGTTAACCACCCATAGAGTAAATCCTCGAGCTGCTAAAGTCATAACAATTCCGATTGTCGTTCGATACAGAGGATTTGCTGTCTCTGCGTTGGGTATATTTATAAAATCTCTTAATAACAAAGCGGCAAAAACCAAATCAATAATTGAAATAAATCCAATTATAATACCCCAAATTACCAACTCTTTGCACTGTCTATTTTTATTTCGACGTATTGCTAAAAAAAACAGATATAGCCCAAATACACTCATTCTTTCTCTATTACAAATTATAATATAAATAAATCCTATAAAAATTAATTTCATAATAAAAAAATACCTACTGTATAGTAGATCGCAAGATGCGGTAGATAAAATGACGCTTAAAAAAAAGTAAATCCACATCATAATTATAAAATCTCTAGGTCTAATAATTCTGGTATCCAAAGTTGATTGTTCTTTATCTAAAAAAAATATATTTTGTGTAAAAAATGTTTTTTTTTTTAAATAATTATTCGTTTTTGGACGGGATCTCGCCTAATATAGCAAATGTATCTAGAGAAAATAGTTGATAATCGTATCACTTTTACTAAAAATAATTAAAAAAATAGTGCTACATAAGGGCTCTCAAGAATTAAATACAGAATCTATTAGTGAAAATTTCAGCTTCCTATATTTATTATTATAGGAGCGCTCGTCCAAAAATCATTTCAGACAAAATAACATGATATTTACCTCTTAAATACATCATGTTGATGGTTTAATAATTTAAATGATATACTTACTTAAATATAACTGATATAGATAATAATTTAATTGTTGACTATAAGTAGTAATCGTTGAAGTATCAATAGTATAGTTTAAGTAATATACAATTATACAAATCAAAGACATACAAGTCCATGCCAATCCCTGCAACTAAAAATCAAATATTATTTTTAAATCTAAAAAACTAATACTATATTCTGTTTAAAAATGAGGAATAGTAATAAATCAAAATTTATAATATCCAACACTAACAGATCGGCCAAAAAAATTTAAAAGATTTTAAGCAATTTGCACTTGCCAATACTTTTCGTTTGGAATTTATGCGAAGCTCACCCGGTACATTACCAACTTAACAAAGGGTTTCCAGTTATGAACCCCCAGATTAGGTACTCTGAACCTTTGACTAGCCTGATTCATAGGCGTACGTTAAATATCTCAGAGCATTACGCGATGGGTGGACTTCATGCTTCAGCACAGGAATGTACACAGCACTCTCCACAGCGTAACAAGGGAAGTCGTTGCCACCAATGGGTGCCCTCAAGGGGGAGTACTCTCCCCACTGATGTGGTGCCTGGTGGTTGATGACCTACTAAGAGAGCTAGAGAGAGAAAATATCTACGCACAAGCTTTTTCTGATGACGTAGGTAATATGGTAGAAAGATGGTGCCGGAGAGAGGGATTATCCACGAATCCGGCGAAAACTACAGTTGTTGCCTTTACAAGGAGAAGAAACCTGAATATAAAGGGACTCTCCATGTGGGGAAAACAAATAAATCTGTCAAAAGAAATTAAATATTTGGGAGTTATCTTGGATGACAAACTAACATTCTCTAGCCATATAGATAGGGTAACGGATAAAGCTCTAAGAGCCCTTTGGGCCTGCAAGAGGATGGTGGGGTCTAAGTGGGGACTCAACCCCGGTATGGCGCACTGGCTCTATACCAAGGTTGTGAGACCTGCCGTGACCTACGCCTCCGTAATATGGTGGCACAAAGCAAACAGCGCTAAAGCAGCTAGGCAAGCTACAGAGAGTAGCATGCCTTCTGATTACAGGGGCGTTTAGAACAACGCCAACAGCGGCTATGGAAGTTCTGCTGGGGCTTCCTCCGCTACATATAGTAGTGGAAAAAGAGGCACTGGCAGCAACGTACAGGCTGGGTATAAACGGCATGGGATGGGAACTTTCAAGAAAAGGTTATCATTCCATGATCGCAGAAAAACTAAGAGAAAATCCGGTGCTAACTATGGCATCGGACAGAATGCCTGTCAGTCACAACTTTGTGAAACCTTTCATAGTAACCATACATGAGAGGGACAGAAAGAGTGAGGTCAGGACTCAGAAAAATGAATCTGGTATACGGACGGGTCTAAAACAGAAGACAGTACAGGTGCTGGATTCTATCATATGAACTCAAGGAGAACTTGCATTCTAAACCTGGGATCTATGGCAACGGTCTTTCAAGCGGAAATGACTGCGATAAATGCTTGCTTAAACGTGATGTTGCGTGAGGATCTTAGAAATAAGAGAATCATTCAGTTCCATCCCCGTGAGTCGGATGAAAAAGTTTCAGGCAAATTAATTTTATAATAATTAGAACACAAAAAAAGTCTTGTGACTTGTTTCAATATTTTTGAAAATAGCGGATATATAAATTTTTTGAAATTTCAACCCCCTTCAGTTCCATCCTCGTGGGTCGGATGAAAAAGAGTTTCAGACAAATTAGTTTTATAATGATCAGATCATAAAAAAGTCTAATGGTCTTTTTAATATTTTTAAAAATGGCGGAGATCTGATTTTTTTGAGATTTCAACCCCCTGCAATTCTCACCCCCTTAGAGGTAGAATGCCCATTTGCAGTACGCAACGAATTACTGCCCCAAAGAATTTTTGTACCAAATTTGGTGTCGATTGGACCAAAATTGCGACCTCTATCGTGCCGGAACGGAATGTCTACACATACATACATACATACATATATATATAGGTATATACCGATAATTTTTTTTTTACTGATTCTTATTCAGAAGGTCATAATCGGCGTAGCGCCCCTATTCCTGGTGCTGGGTCCCGTCATTGAATCGATTACAATAGGTAGATTCCATATATGGAAATCTACCTAATTAAATGTTGGAATTTTTATATGTTTTAAGTTCATTTTTTTTAACGGATCCAGGAGTTTGTTTTTTCTGGGAGTGCGATTTTGAGTCATTTTTATTGAAAAGGGGGATACTCCTCCAGGGAAATTGTAATGTACATGCGTAATAGTATTCACTACAAAAAGTGCTATATAGTTGTAAAAAGGACACAGTTTAATGAGTTAATTTTTTTTATTTTCGTCAATTTTTTTAAAATTTCTTTACCTATTTGAGGGAGCGATCGGCTCCACCGCGCCTACCCTTAAATCCATGCTTGTGGCTAATTTTGGTTCAATGAATAATTGAATAAGCTACGAATTGACGACGGGATTAAACCACAAGGATACCTTTTATGTACTGGGACTACTTATAAACAAAAATTGTTTTATCAAAAATTCTTTTCAAATTGTGTTGAACCCGAATCGGACCGGAACCCTTATTTTATTTAGGTCCGTGTTCCTGCCTTCTTGATGTATTGAAGAAGAGGGTTTTTGCAGAACCTGAAGGCCATGTCTCCCCTTTAGATTTCACAAGGATTCTGCTTACTTAGATCCTTCAAATTTCCTTACTTGGAAACATTTAACCTCATTGTGTGGGTTCTCCATAGTGGAGATTTAATAATATTTAATAATAATTTATTTAGTAATGTTTCATGTTCCACAATTATCCACTCTACCCACCCCTTTTTTATTCCCCATATGACACTCCTTCCCTAGTACATAAAAAAGCTCCCTGAGCATTATACCAACTATATGAATAATAATATAAACTGTTTAAATTTCCAAATGTTTTCAACCCTATTATGGCCTGAAGATGACTTGTAAGCCTAAACTAGTTGGCCCTTAGTAGGGTAACTACCATCTGGCAAGCTTTAGCACTGCACGTCATCAGCTCTTGTATATTTGAAAGTGTAAATAAAATTAAAAAAAAAAACTTGTCGAGGTAGGTTGAAATTTTAATATGATTTAATTGATTCATTGTAAAATATAAAAAAATGCATGGAAGACAAATATTCTATATTGAGAAACAAATATTACTTTGGTCCGGACCGGAAGTATTAAAATTTTAAAAAAATTTGAAAACTTATTTGCTTAAAATGACTTTTTATGTTTTCAGCCACCCTCAATACGATTAGAGGAAAGAAAATTTCATGTCCGTCAGTCTGGATGGGGTGGAAACTGGAGGGGGTTAAAATTTCAACAAATTGATATCACCTACATTTTTAAAAATATTGAAACAGGTCATAAGACTTTTTTCATATCATAATTATTATAAAATTAATTTGCTTAAAACTTTTTTCGGTTTGACCTTCATGGGTGGAACTGGAGAGGGGTTGAAATATCAAAAAAAATTATACCTCCGCCATCTTCTAATTTTTATAAAATTAATTCGCTAATTTTTACGATTTATAAAATCGTAAAAAACCGTAAAAACTCGCAAAAAAAAGTAAATCTCGTAGAAAACCGTAAAAAGTCATAAACACCTGTAAAAAATCGTAAAAAATTGTAAAGAATCGCAAAAAACTTAAAAAATGTAAGAATCGCAAAAAAACGTAATAAACGGTAAAAAATTGTGAAAAACTATAAAAAATCGTAGTAACTCGCAAAAATTAGTCAAAAATCGTAATAAGTCGTAAATACATGTAAAAAATGGTAAAAAATCGTAAAAAATCATAAAAACTAAATAATCGTAATTTTTTTAAATCATAAAACATCGTAAAAAATCCTGAAAAATCGTAAAAAACCCGTAAAACCCGAAAAAACTGGAACAAATAGAAAAAGGGATAATATCTGGAAAAATCGAAAATCGCAAGTAAATTAGAAAAAAACGAAAAAAATTAAAAAAAAAACAAAACAAAATCGAAAATAATCATAAAAAATCGGACAAAATTAGAAAAAACGGAAAAATGGGGAAAGATGGAAAAAAAATAGGAAGAAAAACCCTAAAAAAATTTAATTTCACTATATATATAATAACATCATTTTTTTCTTAAAATTTGAATATCGGCTGACAGAAGCGAAACTTGAAGGATTCATGCACCACAGTTAGATGATATGTTATATTTCTTTTGTTATTTTTTTGCAGGTCACTTTTGTTATACTTTACAATACTTCTTCAGTAGCTAATGAAAAATGTCATTCTGATTACGTCTGTTTAAAAGACTAAAATGTCTTCATAGCGTTATTTGCATAAATTTTATGGTGCGTATAGTTCTTGTGTTTAATGTTAAAGTAAATTTTACGGGCCGAAGTACTAAAAACATCATATATGTTTTTACTCCGTGTAATATTTTTATAAAAATAATTTTGTTTTACGAAATGAATGCAAAATTAAAGGGGGGTACAATCCTTTTATACATGTCTCAAATTGGAAGGGATAACATTGCTTAAGAGCGCTAATCGTTGTAAACTAAATTGTAGTTGCATCGCCCCTCTACTTTCTGATTGAAGCAATGGGCCACCTATGGAGACTTAAAATACAATAATGATGAAAACGTAACGATTTAGGTCCATCTAATAGGTGGCAGCACTTACCAAACAATTAAATGCATATATCTTAATTCTCTCTTAAAATTTAACCACTATTAGATTTTCTTTTTTTTTCTTTTACCAAATATCTTAAAATATTATAGAGAATTGTGGAAAGCTAAAAAATTATTCAAAAAAAAAATTAAAAGAGCTTGGAAAAAAAATATAAATTGATTTAAAAACAAGTACTTCGTAGCCACAATAATAGATTTTTTTCCCCATATTTTGGTGAAAAGTACAATAAAATTTGTAAGTCCGTAAAAAATTTATTAGGAATTTAGTATTTGTAGGTCGATAGTACGCCCTTAAGTCAATAAGAAATGATATCGGTGATAATCCTGTTGTGATCACGTTATTAACATTTGTCCTTTTAAATAAAAATACACTATAGAAACAATACATAAGAAGTACGATTTTCAGGCATATAAAAGATTATCGTAATTTATTCATCGAAATAAATTCTGCTAGTTTAATATCAGAGTGGCAACTTTTGTAAAAGCAGCGGGGGACTTACCGATTTTCAAAATCATCTTATTTATTACCAAACAATTAAATTCCATTCCAATTCATACTTACAATTCCTACTACTCCGGCTACATTTCCTAAAAGTTTTTGGGACGGTGTAAGAACCATTTTTCACAATATTTTTTTATACGTACACCTTTAAAATTCAAACTCTAAACCATAATTACTTTTATTTTTGTATTAAATTCTATAACTGAAGATTACCTGCATATCTGAATGTCTTAAAACCAGGAATTATCTGATAAGTTTATCGACGATAAAAGTATTATTAAATCTGATTAAAAATGGAAATAAGTACTTAGAAAAAAAAAACTGAATCACATCACACAATTTGATTGTAATTTTAAATGCAATTAATATGATGATTTATTTGTACTCATAGATAAAAGCTTCTTAAGTTGCTAAAAAAAAATATTTATTGATACTTGACATTTATTTTTATTCTATTTCCTCAGTATCCACATGTTCTATTTTCTTTTCCCACCTACTTAATTCATCTGAACTACTATCTTCCTTTGTATCATCTTTATTGTGATTCCAAATATCTTTTAGACCTAAAATTTCCGGTAATCCCTCTAAAATTGAATTGCTTTTATCCTTGTCGATGGTACTGATATTATGGCTAACTCTGACTTGTTTATTCGGATACAAAGGAAAGTGGGAACCATTCACAGTTGGAGTTCCATCGGTTAATAATGATAAATCCCCGAAATTTACTGGTAGTATGCCTGTAATTGATACGCCACTGACGTTCGTTTGGATAGGGACTGGTATATGAGATAAATCTACAAATGTGCCGTTGTTATCAGGATCGAAGAATGATATGTTAATTTCTTCATGACTGAAAAAAAATAATTATGAGTCTAGTTTGATAATGACAAATGTCGTTTTGTGACGTTTTCCGGATTTTAATACACCTATAACCAAATGGCGCCATCAATTATTAGTAAGTCGCCTCGGAGCGCTACTTCCTCGTACATATACTAGCTTCTGGGTTTCACTTGTAAGGGAAAGTATTATTATTTTTATCTATAGTCATAATTTTACACAATATTGAATTGCAAATGGGATCGTATTTTTCTTAGGAAATATCAAAATCAGATAAAATAATAAGATAAGTATATACCCTACCTAGTTATGTTATACTTACGTTTCGTTATCAAAATCGGTGTCATTTCCCACATCAGTTAAGATACCAATCTCATATACTATAGTTTTAATAATAAATCTAAAACCATAAAAATAAATATTTATATTGATTTTTTTTTTTAACTACAATCATAAAACTTACAAATCTTTTGTTGAATTTTTGTCATCGACATCTGTAAAATTTCTTATCACAGTAATATCAGTGTCCGGTTGAAAATCAATAGGATCGATTTCCGATTCGTCACTTTCTAATTTATGCACTGGAAGACAATAACTGAATTTTGATAAAAATGCGAGAAAAATAATAACTGAAATTCGGTACATTTTTATGTGGCTAACTGCGAATAAATTTTCCTTTACCAATCGTTTTATATTTTCGAATTTATAATTTAATTATCACTATAGTGCGATGAATGATGCGGAATTATTTTTATTTTATTGGTAAATATTTATTAGAAACGTGTTAATTCTTGACTTTTTTCCTATTATAATAATGACGTAAATTTAGGATAAAATTCTAGGGGCCGTTTCGGGACTTCGGCCCATCGGGTTTCGGAATAGTTAAAATTCTCACATACGTGTAACATTATACCTGAAATGACATGGAAAATGATCTAAAAATTTGAACTGAAAAAAATTTTTCCCATGCAAAACATTTTAATTTGTATAGCGGGTACCGAAAGAGCCGGCCCGATCCTGCCCAAATTCATTAGAGTTCTTCCCCGGATAAAGTGGAAACCGGAACTGGATAAAATAAGAAAAATTAAAATAAGAAAAAACAGAAAACAAACAAGAATTAAAATCATAAAATATGAAAAAAAAAACAAAAATCTGAAACATGTAAAAAGATACAAAAAAATGGAAAGGTTGAAAAAATTGTAGTAATTCAGAAAAATAAAATAAAAATTAATAATAATATAAATTTTAGAAAAATGTGTTAAACTAAAAAGAAAAGAAGAAAATTTTGAAAACTTTGGAAACTTAAAAAAATGAGAGGAAAAAATAAAAATATTGTGAAAATGACATAAAAAAAATTAGAAAAATAACAAAATAAATAAAAAAAGATAAAATCAGCAAAAATTAAAATATGAAATCTCAAAAATTCTGAAAAATGTACAAAAATAAAAAAAAATATGGAAAGATTCAAAAAATCAGTAATTAATCAGATAAATCAATTAAAATTAAAATTAATAAAAAGGTTATAAAAATTAAAATTAATAAAAAGTTATGTAAAGGAATAATTTAACATCAGAAAAATATGAAAACAAAATAATTTAAAAAATAAAAGAAAACGTGGAAAAATCAGTAAAAATCATAATGAATTAAAAAAACAAAAAATATTAAACCGGACCAAAAATTAAAAAAAAAACTTAGGAAGCTTTTTAAGGTTATAGAAATTACAAAAGATTAAAAAAAAATCAAAATCACAAAAATCTAAAAAAATGGAGAAGAAAAAATTGGAATAATTAGAGAAAAATTAGAAAAAAGCAAAAACACAAAGAAATATGTCAAAAATTTATAAAACCAAAAAAAAAAATAAGGACGCTCAAATTATGGTGCACCTTTTCGGAACTTCAAATTTCATGGCAAAATGTATCAAAATAATAATTAAATGCAATTAAACAGGATTAAAAATCTAGAAATTTCAATAATTATGGATCGTTCTAGGGTAATAGTATACATGATGTGACGTTGAAAAAGTTCTAAAAAATTGAAATGGAAAAAAGCTTTCCCATGTAAAACACTTTAGTTTTTATATAGCGAGTACCCGAAGGGCTGGCCCGATCCTGCTCAAATTTAATAGGGTTCTTTCCTAGAGAAAACCGAAACTCGATCGGAGCTTTCGTTCGAAAATTATAGTGTTTTTTGATTTTTTTGCATTTTCGTACGCTGCGAACTCTGAAACGTCAGGAAAATGGAGTAAGAATTTTTTTCGCGTCATCATGAAAACAAGAAAATTAAAATTAAAATCATAAAATATGAAAAAAAATTAACAATCTAAAAAATGTGAAAATATGGTAAGATTGAAAAAATCAGTAATAAATTAAAAAGATAAAATAAAATTAAAAATAATAAAAAAATTAAATTAATCAAAAAAAACATGAAAATATCAGAATAAATGTTTATGAAAAAATCGTAATAAAAAAGAAAATTTCAGAAACGTTAGAATAATATGGGAAAAATTTAAAAAATGTCAAAAAAATAAAAATAGTCAAAAAAAATAATGAAAAATTCAAAAATTAAAAAAATGTGGAAAGATCAGTAAAAATCAGAATAAATTAAAATATTGCAAAGCAACAAAATAACATAAATTTAAAATTGACAAATATTCAAAAAAACTTTTAAATGTTTTAAAAAAAAATGAAAAAATCGAAGAAAAATTGAAAAAATCAGAAAAAAATAAAAAATTAGAAAAAATAAAAATATATCTTTCTCGTTTTTTATTTCAACCTGAATATGTAAAAGAAAGTTAAAAATACGTAAAAAATTTATAAAATCAAAATAATAGGGGCAATGATGGAACCATTTTAGGACTTCATATTCAGAGCAATATTAAAATATTATCTTCAAAAATTATCAAAATACTAATAACGTGTATAATTTTTCAAACAAAATTAAAATTCTATTAGTTGTATCTACCGATCGCAATCCTGGCCAAACTTCTCAAGCGAGTACCGGGAGGGCTGGCCCGATCCTGCTCAAATTCAGTAGGATTCTTCCCTGGAGAAAACTAAATAGTAAAGTGGAAATCGGGCTCAATCGGAGCTTTCGTTCGAAATTTATAGTGTTTACATCCAGACAGACGTACGGACAGGAATATTTTTTGAATTTTAAGAATTCGTCCTCTAAAATATCCAAAAAAAGGTATGACTAATTGAGTTAAGTTTGCGTTGATAATTAAATCTTGTTTTTTTTATTTTATTTGGTAAGAAAGTTATTCGTAAATATCAAAATAAATAAAAAAAAACAAATTTAATACTCAATGCAAACTGATTTTACCTAAGAGACTCTGGTACGATTATTTTTTTGGTAGTTTTGAATTTGTTTTATAAATAAGTAATAACAAAGATGTTTATACTTGTTTTTTTTTTTCAATTTATGTTGTCAGAAATACAAATCCGGTAAAACCGCCTTTCTTTATTTCCAAATAAACAACTTTGAGCATAAATTTGTAAATTTAGAATTTGTAAACAAAATATTTGTTTCGTACCTGTATTAAAAATATTTAAAAAATTGAGATACAAAAATTTATTTCAACATCAACTTTTCGATAAATTATGTATCATAATTGAATATTAACGACTTAACAAAAGCACATCAATATTTTTATTATTTAACTTTCCGATTTATTTGTATCAAAAAGTAAATAATAAATTGATATTTTGATTTATGAATTTATTTTAATGATAAATACTGAATAAGTTAAGTTTTGGTCTGGTTGTGGTTAATTTCAATATTTAGTACCAATATAAACACTCGAATTCAAGATAGGAATCGATTGGTGTTATTTTTATCTTGTATCAGGACCGTAATTTTGATAACGCGGTATAAATAATATGAAAAATCTTACCCATAGTCGTAACATAACCAATCTAATTATTTTAATAAAAACGTCTCAGAAGTTAGCACAAGGGTGTAGATAATGGGAGGTAAAGGGGGTAATTACCCCCCCTCAGGATACCAAAAAATAGCACGAAAAGAAGAATTAAAAATATATGAAATATAGAAACGGTCAAACATATTTGTCTAAAAGTTTGATTACCCCCAGTATAAAAAGTTATCTACTCCCTTGAGTTAGTAAATCATGGAACAGAAACAAAATTGTAGTAAATTAAGCGTAAATTATTAGTACTTTTTGTCTGATTAAAAAAATAGGCCTAATTTGAATTTAGTTTAAGAATAATTATGGCTTTAATGGTTTTTTTTTTAACAATTAATTTTAATCTGTCATGCTAACTTTCACTGGAAGTTAGATTAGTCATTTAATTTTTTTAGATTTCTAAACCCTAAAGGAGAAGTCTTATAATACGGCTCTGTCTGTCTGTCCGTCATACCTTGAATAGCCCCCAAATAGATTTGTTACGTTGTTTTGTGCCACCCTGTATTTTCATTATTTGTCTACGAAACGAGATAGAGACAAACGGTCAACGGTAATAAACTCAGCATACCTTGAATAGCTACCAAATAGATTTTGTTACGTTTTTTTGTGCCACCCTGTATTTTCATTATTTCTCTACTCAATATATTTTAATTTAATACTCGCTTGATATCCCCTCCTTATTTATTCGCGTCATGTCCCTCTCTTCTCTTGGTATTCCTATAAAAATGTCTTTCCCATGCTAATAATGTTCTTCTATTTGTCTACTCAGTCAAAATAACTGACTTTATATCGTTCGTGTCGCTTACTCGCTTACTGAACATTTCTTCGTTTTTCTCCCCGTCATCTTGTAGGTTTTTTTTCCTGAGCCAAGCAGTTTTTTCCTGGTAATTTTTTTTTTTTCCTCTGGACTTCGTTTTTCCTTTGGACCAAGTTTTTTTCTCTCTGGACTATAGTTTCTTCAGTTTTTTCCTTTGGACGAAGTTTCTTGGACTAAACTTTCTTCAGTTTTTCCTTTGGACCAAGTCTTGGACTACAGTTTCCTTTGGAGAAGGAAGACAAGAAAAAAACCTCAAGAAAAGCTAAGATTTTTTTTAAAGAAAGAGTAAAAAAAAATCTAAACGGCCGTGTGACCTCTCGCAGACAGACACACTAACAGTGCAAAAAGTTTTATTAACTTAATTCTGAAAGATATAATTTTTTTAGAATTTAGAAACCTTATGATTTCTATACTTAATGAGATTGTAATATTTTTAATTGTTATAATGTACTAATTATTAACTATCTAAGCTATACGCACTTTTTGTATTTTTTTCATTTTTTGTTAGTTAAAAAAATTAGTAACTAATAAGTTATAGTAATTAAAAGTAACGCAATTTTGGAATTTCCTTCAGTATAGTTTTGAAAAGGTCGCCATAAACGAATTAATTAAAAAAAAAATATTTAACAAATATACAATTTGAAATATAAACCACAACGTTCACAACTCTTAAAAAATTACATAATTATCAACGGGCTCTCATTTTTTAAAAAATCAATGAAAAACAATTTTTTCAGCGCAATTTTTTTTCTTGAAATGTCTAGATAATACGTTAATTTTTTTAAATTAAAGTATTAAACAAGATTTAAAAAAATTGTACGTCTCGCGGGCAGATTTACTACTCCGAGTCCGAACTGTGATATTTTCATTTTCAGCGCGAAATTAAAATTATTAATAAATAGGACAGAGTTCCATGAATTGGGACTTTTTTATAGTAATTTTCTTTCCCTTTCACAATCTTTTTTTAAACTTACTATAATGTTTATAGTTTTTGAGTTATTTATAAAAAAAATTAAACCCCACTTTTTTTAAAATATTTATTTATTTATCCAATTGTGCTGAAATTTTGCACATCCACTTGTGTGACAAGAAATTCTTACATACTTAAAATTTTAATACGACGTTTCGTATTTAAATCCTTTATTAACTTCACCGCCGGTCTTGAATTCTTGTAAACAAATATTGGAAATGAAAAATAACACCATTCTTGTCATCCAATCGAGCTGAAATTTGGCATACCGACTTGATATCGATGACAATGAATTCTTACATACTTAAAATTTTAATATGACGTTTCGTATTTAAATCCTTTATATTAACTTCACCGCCGGTCTTGAATTCTTATGTACAAATATTGGAAATGAAAATTAACACCATTCTTCTCATCCAACCGAGCTGAAATTTGGCATACTGACTTGATATAGATGACAATGAATTCTTACATACTTAAAATTTTAATATAACGTTTCGTATTTAAATCCTTTATATTAACTTCACCGCCGGTCTTGAATTTTTATGGACAAATATTGGAAATGAAAATTAACACCATTCTTGTCATCCAATCGAGCTGAAATTTGGCATACCGACTTGATATCGATGATAATGAATTCTTACAAACTTAAAATTTTAATATGACGTTTCGTATTTAAATCCTTTATATTAACTTCACCGCCGGTCTTGAATTTTTATTGACAAATATTGGAAATGAAAATTAACACCATTCTTGTCATCCAATCGAGCTGAAATTTGGCATACCGACTTGATATCGATGACAATGAATTCTTACATAATTAAAATTTTAATACGACGTTTCGTATTTAAATCCTTTATATTAACTTCACCGCCGGTCTTGAATTTTTATGGACAAATATTGGAAATGAAAATTAACACCATTCTTGTCATCCAACAGAGCTGAAATTTGGCACACCAACTTGATATCAATGAAAATAATTTCTTACATACTTAAAATTTTAATACGACGTTTCGTATTTAAATCCTTTATATTAACTTCACCGCCGGTCTTGAATTTTTATGAACAAATATTGGAAATGAAAATTAACACCATTCTTGTCATCCAATCGAGCTGAAATTTGGCATACCGACTTGATATCGATGACAATGAATTCTTACATACTTAAAATTTTAATATGACGTTTCGTATTTAAATCCTTTATATTAACTTCACCGCCGGTCTTGAATTTTTATGAACAAATATTGGAAATGAAAATTAACACCATTCTTGTCATCCAACCGAGCTGAAATTTGGCATACCGACTTGATATCGATGATAATGAATTCTTACATACTTAAAATTTTAATATGACGTTTCGTATTTAAATCCTTTATATTAACTTCACCGCCGGTCTTGAATTTTTATGGACAAATATTGGAAATGAAAATTAACACCATTCTTGTCATCCAACAGAGCTGAAATTTGGCATACCGACTTGATATCGATGAAAATAATTTCTTACATACTTAAAATTTTAATATGACGTTTCGTATTTAAATCCTTTATATTAACTTCACCGCCGGTCTTGAATTCTTATGTACAAATATTGGAAATGAAAATTAACACCATTCTTCTCATCCAACCGAGCTGAAATTTGGCATACTGACTTGATATAGATGACAATGAATTCTTACATACTTAAAATTTTAATATAACGTTTCGTATTTAAATCCTTTATATTAACTTCACCGCCGGTCTTGAATTTTTATGGACAAATATTGGAAATGAAAATTAACACCATTCTTGTCATCCAATCGAGCTGAAATTTGGCATACCGACTTGATATCGATGATAATGAATTCTTACATACTTAAAATTTTAATATAAAGTTTCGTATTTAAATCCTTTATATTAACTTCACCGCCCTTCTTGAATTTTTATGGACAAATATTGGAAATAAAAATTAACACCATTCTTGTCATCCAACGTAATTTTTTTTGTTGAAGTATCTAGATAATACGATAATTTTTCCAAATTTTTAAATTAGTATTAAACAAGATTTAAAAAAATTGTACGTCTCACGCCCAGAATTACTACCCCGAATTGTAAAATTTTCAGGGCCGAAATTACAATTATTAATAATTAAAATCGAGTTCCGGGACTTTTTTATTGTAATTTTCTTTCCCTTTCATAATCTTTTTTTAAATTTACTATAATGCTTTTAGTTTTTGAGTTATTTACAAAAAATTAAACCCCACTTTGTTTTAAACATTGATTTGTTTATATTCACAAATTTTGACCTTAATTTGTTAATCTATTTATATTTTTGCGACGCCGGTCCTGGTTTGTCTATATAAAAAAATCAACGTTTATCTTATCTGTTCGTTCAATGTGTATTCGTGAAAAAAAAATGCTAAAATTTTGTCGACAATTTCGATACAATGCCAAAATTGAGATGTAAAATAATTTTTGAGATTTGAATTTTAAATTTTACTTGGATTCTCTAATGTGTTTCCAATCGAGCAGTCAATTTGTTAAAGGAATTGTTGTAGTAATATGGACAATCGTGAGTTATTATTATTATTATATTATGTCAAACAAAACAAAAAAAAAAGTTCTTCGTTAAAAGATAATTTTGTTAGCACAGAAAAGACAGTAAACAATTTTTTTTTATTTTCAACTTCGTCTTACAATTAGAATTAAAACTAACAATTTTATTTTGTATGAAACTTTTAAATATTTATTTTATAAATGTTATGTCGTAGTTTTTTTTAATTATTACATTTGTGTTAATTTCAGATACAAACAAGTTTTCATATAATATTGGTGCTAGGAGAATACTATGTTTGTCAATTTAAACCCAGTCACTATTTATTAGTCATTTTTTACATCACCTATTTTTACAGTAAGTATAATTTTAATCCGAATCAAAAGTACTAACCTTATCCGACCTCCTGGTAAATATGGTGAGGGTAAAGAGGGTAATTACCCTCCCAGGATATCAAAAAATAGCACAAAAAGAAGACATAATATATACGGACAAACATATTTATCTAAAAGTTTGATTACCCCCCGCCCCCAGTAAAAAAGTTATCTACGCCCTTGCCTGAAGCAGCATTTAAGAATTTGTAAATTCCTCCACCTTAAATTAACCATGTGGAATTCAAACCACTCTAATTTTCATGTCAATTACCTCCTCCATGTTAATTACAATTATGTACCCCCACTTTTTAGTACCTCATAAATTTTAAATTAATTAATAATGTAACCGTGGATCAATTCAATATAATAATTTTGATTATCTAATGTTAAATTCTTTGTTTTGACCTGATGATGGCATTAGTATACCGAAACTAGTTGCCAACTGCCAACTATTTTATTAAAATTTCTTCATCGGTGGACCACATTTGAGATTATGGATAACCTTTTGGATTTTTACAATTTTTTACGGTTTTTTACGATTTTTTACAGATTTTCTACGGATTTTTGCGGTTTTTTAAGATTTGTTTACCATTTTTTACGATTTTTACGATTTTGTACGTTTTTTTTACGGTTTTCTACGGTTTTTTTACAATTTTTTACGGTTTTCTATGATTTTTTACGACTTTTTACCATTTTTTACGAGCGGTTACGACTTGTTACGGATTATTACGATATTTAGCGTTTTTTAAAGATTTATTACGATTTTTTTGCGGTTTTATACGTTTTTTTACGAATTGTTAGGATTTTTCATGGTTTTTTAACAGATTTTTACGATTTTTCACGTTTTTTATGGTTTTTTACCGTTTTCTACGATTTTTTACGGATTTTTACAATTGTTTATGATCTTTTACGGTTTTTTTTTTTCGACGTTTTACAGGTTTTTACGATTTTCTACGGATTTTTACGCTTTTTTACGGTTTTTTACCGTCTTTTACGGATTTTTACGATTTTTCACGATTTTGTACGTTTTTTACGGTTTTCTACGATTTTTTTATGGTTTTTTACGGATTTTTACGCTTTTTTACCGTCTTTTACGGATTTTTACGATTTTTCACGATTTTGTACGTTTTTTACGGTTTTCTACGATTTTTTATGGTTTTTTACGGGTTTTTACGGTTTTTTAAATATTTTTACGATTTTTACGATTTAATACGGACTTTTTACGATTTTGTACGTTTTTTTACGGTTTTCTACGATTTTTTTACGGTTTTTTACGATTTTTTTACGGTTTTTTACTATTTTTTACGGTTTTATTTGATTTCTTACGATTTTTTACAATTTTTTACGGGCTGTTACGACTTGTTACTATTTTTACGATATTTAGCATTTTTTAAGATTGCATTTTTTACGATTTTTTTGCGATTTTGTACGTTTTTTTACAAGTTTTTACGATTATTTACGATTTTTTATGATTTTTTACAATTGTTTCCGGTTTTTTTTACGGATTTTTACGATTTTTTATAGATTTTTCATGATTTTTTACGATTCTTTCCGGTTTTTTACGGATTTTTACGGTTTTTTACAATTTTTTACGATTTTCTACAGACTTTTACGATTTTTCACGATTTTATACGTTTTTTTACGGTTTTCTACGGTTTCTTAACGGATTTTTACGGTTTTCTATGATTTTTTAGGATTATTTACCATTTGTTACGATTTTTACGATATTTAGCGTTTTTTTAAGATTGTATTTTTACGTTTTTTTTTTGCAATATACGGTTTCTTTACGGATTTTTACGATTTTTTACAGATTTTTTACGATAGTTTCCGGTTTTTTAAGATTATTTACAATTTTTTACGATTTTTCACGATTTTGTATTTTGTTTTACGCTTTTCTACGTTTTTTTACGGTTTTATACGATTTTTACGGTTTTCCATGATTTTTTACCATTTTTTACGGGCGGTTACGACTTGTTACGATTTTTTACGATATTTGGCGGTTTTTTAAGATTGTATTTTTTACGATTTTTTTGCGATTTAATACGGTTTTTTACGATTATTTTCGATTTTTCATGATTTTTTACGATCGTTTCCAGTTTTTTACGGTTTGTTTTACGATTTTTTACAGCGTTTTACGATTTTCTACGGATGTTTACGATTTTTTACATTCCTGTACAGATTTTTACGATTTTTTACTTTTTTTTTAATTTTACTAATTTTTTTGAACCTTTTCCACCTAGATTTTATTGATGTCGCAACCATTAGTTTATTTTTTATTAACACTATATTAGATTACTTAAATTTAATGTATTATATGATTTCAAAATTTCAATTTTATTGTATTATATTTTATTCGCTTAAGAAATTTTAAGATTCTTTCATTTTTTTTATAAATTTATTGCCAGTTTATCTATAACACCTTCCTTTCCTTTTATCTACTTACATATCAACGATTAACTTATTCAAAAACTCATACAAAATATTTCATTACAAAACATATTTTTTTTTTTTAAGATTATGATAAATGCGGCACGATTTCGGTAAGCGAAGAAAATTTTTTTAGCGTGAAAAACGAGAGAAACTTATCAAGACTGATAGATTTAAAAACAGAAGCAACTGACGATGAAGATGATATATATAAAATTATTCAAACGCTCATCGAAACGGCGATTTTACCCAGAGAATCAAAAAGTTATTTTAGAACGCAAATTTATTTGTTTATTTATATCATTTTAGATGCATGTTGGTTATTAAGTACATTTTTATTGTTTGGTAAGTTTTTTTTTTGTTATTAATGAGTTATAATAAATTTAATTATTTTTTAGCTGGGATTTGTTTTAAAGTAAAAAAATATTTATCGATTATTTTTTATGTACCATGGTTAGTTATTACAGGTATATTGATAGTATTAGATGTAGTATCTGCTGTTCATTTTGGTTTAGACATGCTTTATATTTATGTAAGTTTTTTAGTACTCAATCTTCCATTATATATTTCCTCTTTTTCATTTTAGAATTACACTTCTTGGTTAAGATTTATAGGTGTCAGTAACAATCAAGATTACGCAAAATTCAACAGATACCGAAGTTCTTCTTATGTACCTCACATTAGTTCGATCATAATGGCACTATTTTGGTCTAGATTTTTTATATTTTGGATTATAAACATTATTAATATATTCACAATTACCAATAGTTTTATTCTTGTATACCGGGATGGTATTGTTCAAAAACCAGCTAGAAGATTAGTCGATCAAACTTTAAACTCTACAGAATCGAGAATCAGAAATTGGCAAATGTTCTATGGTACAGTGGAAACTAATAGTACAAGAAGTAGTGGTTCAAGAAGATCTGTGGACCAAGATTATAATTCAAATAGTAGAAGAAGAAAACATTCCGAAGATTATGTACGAAAAGTCGCTGGTAACAGCACCACTCGGTATAGTTTGGATTCAAATAATAGTCCACAAGTGAGTTTTATTAATTTTAAAAATCAAATTAGTATTTTAATTATTTTAGCAGTATTTAAAGTATCAAGATGTAACTGAAGGTATTAATGTTGATCAAATGTATAGAAGGGATAGTGAAGATTATGAAAAAAATCAAAGACCTTGGTCATATCTTACATTTAACGAGAGACCACCCAGTATATTATTAGAAGGAGGGCAAAGTTCAAGTACTAAAACTGGGCCTAGTAGTTCAAATGAAAATGGAATAGGAAGTAAGTAAACATTTATAAAATAATTATATAAAAACAAAATATCCATTCTCAAATGTGGCGTAGTATTCAATAAAAAATTAAAATAATTCATACCACAATAAAATTCTTCCAAAGGTGTTATTTAATTTTAAGTTTTCGTTTTTTAAAAAAGTTTTTTCCTATACCTAAATTGTTTGGATCAAATTTTTTAATCAGCCTGATGATGGTCTTATAGACCGAAACATGTCGCCCATTTATGTATTTTATTAAAGAATTTTATTGTGGTATGACTTAGACTTATTTTATTCTATATTGAAATAATTATATGTTAATTTTAATTGTTTTAGGTACCCTTTTGTGATTGTTTTTGAAGAATTTTTGATTGTGTATTATTTATTTAACTTGAATTTTTGTATGTTTTTTTTTAATAAAAAATAAAGTAAATTTCTTGGAGAATATTAAAATTTAAATTCAGTCCGCAAGTATCGTTATTTTTGGAAATGGAAGGAATTAATATTTTTTACAAAAAAATATATCAAAAATGGAACAAAAATAAATAGAACCAGGAAAAATTATTTGTTGCATTCAAAATACACCAATCAGTAATACACTAAAGTGTGATATAGGTTGTAAACAAAAATTAATAATTTGATAAAAAAAATATTGAAATATTCATTTTTGTTCCTTTTTTAGCACTGCTACAATTTAATCTTATTTTTTTCTTCCTCCCTGCATTCAAAAAGTTATTTTGCTAGGCACATTTAGTCCATTTTTACATGTTAAAATTTGTTCCTGATTATTGAAGTTTCAAAAATTGACAAAATATCCTTCATCGTCCTGCTATCCCGGCAGAAAGAAAAATCAAATTTTGAAAAATTTTTGCTATAAGGAAAGCAGAATAAGGGTTAAATAAATAACCAAAAGGTTATCCATATCTCAAATGTGCAAATAAAACTAAAAATCATGTACCACAAAATATATTAAAATCTTAACAACTAGCAACTAGTTTCGGCTACTAGCCATCTTCAGGCCATATACTAATAAACTCAATTAACAATTTCATAAATGATTAAATTAAGAACGCTATGAAGAAAGAACACTGTGTAGGAATAGGTGGTACATGAAAAGTGTAAAAAATTAAAATTGATCGTAAAAGGGTTGGTGAGAAATAGTTTTTGGAAAGATTAACTTTGGTAGGCCCACCGAGGCGGGTTTAGGAAAAATCTATTGTGATCTGGTTTTCACATTCTTCTTAACGTAACAAGGAAAAATCTATTGAGATCTGGTTTTCATATCACAATGGATTTTTCCTAAACCCGCCTCGATGGGTCTACCAAAGTTAACCTTTCCAAAAACTATTTCCAGTTTATTAGTATATGGCCTGAAGATGGCTATAGCCGAAACTAGTTGCCACCCTGTTAAGCAAACGACATATTGCAAGTCAAATTTCGTGACATATTGCATTTGTCATTTTTTGATAGTGACACTTCAGTTTGACAGATGTCGTACAAAACCTAATGGGTTCTTCCGATAGGTAACTCAAACCCATCTACCAAATTTCAGCTCAATCTGATTAAACGTGTGGCCTCTATCGTGGAAGAATACACACAGACAGACAGACTTCCATCTGGAAATGGTCTTAATCATCTCAGGTGACCTCAAAATGGAAATCTCTATCTTTATCTCGAAAAAATTTTTTAGCTCGTTCACAATACTTTCCCTTGTCGGAGGTGGGTCGGGAAAGTAAAAGTGGGAAAATGTGTTTGAAACAAAAAAAAAACAGTAAAGAAAAAGAAAAGTGAGGAAAATGCGAGGAAGTTTGAAACAAAAAAATTAGTAAAGAAGTAGGGGAAAACTGATGACAATGCAATAACGGGGGAAACGCAAACAGATATGACTTGAACAACCTATCGAAATAATTCTGTAACTGAGGGAGGTTTTATTCAAAAAATGTATTAATTAGTATTTGTTATTTTAGATTTAGATTTTAGAAGAATAATAAAGGGACGACTATTATTATTATTTAGCGTGGCGCTCCGGGCGACTTACTGATGATTTTTAACAATGTACCACATTACTTAAATAAGCTCTTATTGTATTCTGTTCTTCTTAATCTAACAAATTAAATCGAGTTTGTTTGGCGCAAATTAGAGTCTTTTTAGTCCAGGTTTTATTGGTCAAGATTGGTTTCTTAATATTTTAAAATACATTAAAAAATACTTTTCTTCTTTCCTGTTATTCTGGTAGAAAGAAAAATTCTTAATTGAATTTCAGATATTGAAATTTTTGTTATTAGGAAAGCAGGAATGCGAAAGGGTTAAATAAATATTAAAATATTTATTTTTCGATAATTTTTAACGGTGTACCGTGTACTGCTAACTATGTACCTATTTTTTCTCTCTCGTTTAGTCGAGGCAATGAAGCACTAAAAAAGCCAAGAATTTTTCAGACTAAGACGGATCAGAATGCGGTTTTTTGCATTCGCTTCCAAAAATTATTTCAAAAAGTGTCTACTTTTTATCTTATACAAACCGGAAATTGCATTGTTGCAGCCAAAAATGCATTCAAAAAAACCGGTGTGAAGTTAGTAGACAAAATCTGGTAGACAATTTTCCGAACATTGCCGAACATACAGTGGCGCCTTAAAACGGGATATTTTATAATAGTAATTTTATCTCTAAATTGCTCTGGATGTATCATATAACTGGTGCTGGTAATAGTAAAAATAACAATATTTAAATCAAATTAAATAGTTTTAAAGGGGTCGTTTCTTCTATAAATTATCAAAAATCCTTATTTTACAATGTTTAAAAATGAGGAAATTTGACCGATTTAAAAATGAGGGATCATCTTGAGATTTTCACAGAACCTTTATTAAAATACAAGAAACAACTATGGAAAAGGAGAATGACTTGCTCAACCTCTAAGGGGTAGTTTCTACCCTGAGAAATAATAAATCTGTTATTTGACCGATTTAAAAATGAGGGATCAACTTGAGATTTTCACAGAATCTTTATTAAAATACAAGAAACAACTATGGAAAAGGACAATGACTTGCTCAACCTCTAAGGGGTAGTTTCTACCCTGAGAAATAATAAATCTTTTATTTGACCGATTTAAAAATGAGGGATCAACTTGAGATTTTCACAGAATCTTTATTAAAATACAAGAAACAACTATGGAAAAGGAGAATGACTTGCTCAACCTCTAAGGGGTAGTTTCTACCCTGAGAAATAATAAATCTTTTATTTGACCCATTTAAAAATGAGGGATCAACTTGAGATTTTCACAGAACCTTTATTAAAATACAAGAAACAACTATGGAAAAGTAGAATGACTTGCTCAACCTCTAAGGGGTAGTTTCTACCCTGAGAAATAATAAATCTGTTATTTGACCGATTTAAAAATGAGGGATCAACTTGAGATTTTCACAGAATCTTTATTAAAATACAAGAAACAACTATGGAAAAGGACAATGACTTGCTCAACCTCTAAGGGGTAGTTTCTACCCTGAGAAATAATAAATCTTTTATTTGACCGATTTAAAAATGAGGGATCAACTTGAGATTTTCACAGAACCTTTATTAAAATACAAGAAACAACTATGGAAAAGGAGAATGACTTGCTCAACCTCTAAGGGGTAGTTTCTACCCTGAGAAATAATAAATCTTTTATTTGACCGATTTAAAAATGAGGGATCAACTTGAGATTTTCACAGAACCCATAATAAAATACAAGAAACAACAATGATAGTATTAGTTTTGTAAAAAAACACGTTTTTTATCTTATAGTTTTTTTTTTCCATCTTCGTTCGTTATCAGAATCCATTATAGGTGTTTGCTTACAACTTCTGAACTAGAAAAATATATGAATATTGGTGAAAAAATGGTAAGCGATATGTGTGATCTTTGTCGATTAAATTAATTAATTCGTTTAATGCTTTAAATCAATAAATATTAAAATTTATAATGTTTCAAAGTGATCGAATAACACTAATTCCTTATCAAATAGCCAAAACTGGGATAAAAACAACTCGTTCCAGAAAACGTATATTAAAGATTCTGTGAAAATCTCAACTTAATCCCCCATTTTGCAATCGGTCAAATAAATTATTTAATGCGTAATGAAACACACAAAATCCAGTACCACAATATATGGACATAGACAAATTATTTAATGTTTCTCGAGATAGAAACTACGTATTTGATGAGAGAAGGGATTCTCCTTTCCCATAGTTGTTTCTTGTATTTTAATAAAGGTTCTGTGAAAATCTCAAGTTGATCCCTCATTTTTAAATCGGTCAAATAAAAGATTTATTATTTCTCAGGGTAGAAACTACCCCTTAGAGGTTGAGCAAGTCATTCTCCTTTTCCATAGTTGTTTCTTGTATTTTAATAAAGGTTCTGTGAAAATCTCAAGTTGATCCCTCATTTTTAAATCGGTCAAATAAAAGATTTATTATTTCTCAGGGTAGAAACTACCCCCTAGAGGTTGAGCAAGTCATTCTCCTTTTCCATAGTTGTTTCTTGTATTTTAATAAAGATTCTGTGAAAATCTCAAGTTGATCCCTCATTTTTAAATCGGTCAAATAAAAGATTTATTATTTCTCAGGGTAGAAACTACCCCTTAGAGGTTGAGCAAGTCATTCTCCTTTTCCATAGTTGTTTCTTGTATTTTAATAAAGGTTCTGTGAAAATCTCAAGTTGATCCCTCATTTTTAAATCGGTCAAATAAAAGATTTATTATTTCTCAGGGTAGAAACTACCCCTTAGAGGTTAAGCAAGTCATTCTCCTTTTCCATAGTTGTTTCTTGTATTTTAATAAAGGTTCTGTGAAAATCTCAAGTTCATCCCTCATTTTTAAATCGGTCAAATAAAAGATTTATTATTTCTCAGGGTAGAAACTACCCCTTAGAGGTTAAGCAAGTCATTCTCCTTTTCCATAGTTGTTTCTTGTATTTTAATAAAGGTTCTGTGAAAATCTCAAGTTCATCCCTCATTTTTAAATCGGTCAAATAAAAGATTTATTATTTCTCAGGGTAGAAACTACCCCTTAGAGGTTAAGCAAGTCATTCTCCTTTTCCATAGTTGTTTTATGTATTTTAATAAAGGTTCTTTGAAAATCTCAAGTTGATCCCTCATTTTTAAATCGGTCAAATAAAAGATTTATTATTTCTCAGGGTAGAAACTACCCCTTAGAGGTTAAGCAAGTCATTCTCCTTTTCCATAGTTGTTTTATGTATTTTAATAAAGGTTCTTTGAAAATCTCAAGTTGATCCCTCATTTTTAAATCGGTCAAATAAAAGATTTATTATTTCTCAGGGTAGAAACTACCCCTTAGAGGTTGAGCAAGTCATTCTCCTTTTCCATAGTTGTTTCTTGTATTTTAATAAAGGTTCTGTGAAAATCTCAAGTTGATCCCTCATTTTTAAATCGGTCAAATAAAAGATTTATTATTTCTCAGGGTAGAAACTACCCCTTAGAGGTTAAGCAAGTCATTCTCCTTTTCCATAGTTGTTTCTTGTATTTTAATAAAGGTTCTGTGAAAATCTCAAGTTCATCCCTCATTTTTAAATCGGTCAAATAAAAGATTTATTATTTCTCAGGGTAGAAACTACCCCTTAGAGGTTAAGCAAGTCATTCTCCTTTTCCATAGTTGTTTCTTGTATTTTAATAAAGGTTCTGTGAAAATCTCAAGTTCATCCCTCATTTTTAAATCGGTCAAATAAAAGATTTATTATTTCTCAGGGTAGAAACTACCCCTTAGAGGTTAAGCAAGTCATTCTCCTTTTCCATAGTTGTTTTATGTATTTTAATAAAGGTTCTTTGAAAATCTCAAGTTGATCCCTCATTTTTAAATCGGTCAAATAAAAGATTTATTATTTCTCAGGGTAGAAACTACCCCTTAGAGGTTGAGCAAGTCATTCTCCTTTTCCATAGTTGTTTCTTGTATTTTAATAAAGGTTCTGTGATAATCTCAAGTTGATCCCTCATTTTTAAATCGGTCAAATAAAAGATTTATTATTTCTCAGGGTAGAAACTACCCCTTAGAGGTTAAGCAAGTCATTCTCCTTTTCCATAGTTGTTTTATGTATTTTAATAAAGGTTCTGTGAAAATCTCAAGTTGATCCCTCATTTTTAAATCGGTCAAATAAAAGATTTATTACTTCTCAGGGTAGAAACTACCCCTTAGAGGTTAAGCAAGTCAGTCTCCTTTTCCATAGTTGTTTCTTGTATTTTAATAAAGGTTCTGTGAAAATCTCAAGTTGATCCCTCATTTTTAAATCGGTCAAATAAAAGATTTATTATTTCTCAGGGTAGAAACTACCCCTTAGAGGTTAAGCAAGTCATTCTCCTTTTCCATAGTTGTTTTATGTATTTTAATAAAGGTTCTGTGAAAATCTCAAGTTGATCCCTCATTTTTAAATCGGTCAAATAAAAGATTTATTACTTCTCAGGGTAGAAACTACCCCTTAGAGGTTAAGCAAGTCAGTCTCCTTTTCCATAGTTGTTTCTTGTATTTTAATAAAGGTTCTGTGAAAATCTCAAGTTGATCCCTCATTTTTAAATCGGTCAAATAAAAGATTTATTATTTCTCAGGGTAGAAACTACGCCTTAGAGGTTAAGCAAGTCATTCTCCTTTTCCATAGTTGTTTCTTGTATTTTAATAAAGGTTCTGTGAAAATCTCAAGTTGATCCCTCATTTTTAAATCGGTCAAATAAAAGATTTATTATTTCTCAGGGTAGAAACTACCCCTTAGAGGTTGAGCAAGTCATTCTCCTTTTCCATAGTTGTTTCTTGTATTTTAATAAAGGTTCTGTGAAAATCTCAAGTTGATCCCTCATTTTTAAATCGGTCAAATAAAAGATTTATTATTTCTCAGGGTAGAAACTACCCCTTAGAGGTTAAGCAAGTCATTCTCCTTTTCCATAGTTGTTTTATGTATTTTAATAAAGGTTCTGTGAAAATCTCAAGTTGATCCCTCATTTTTAAATCGGTCAAATAAAAGATTTATTACTTCTCAGGGTAGAAACTACCCCTTAGAGGTTAAGCAAGTCAGTCTCCTTTTCCATAGTTGTTTCTTGTATTTTAATAAAGGTTCTGTGAAAATCTCAAGTTGATCCCTCATTTTTAAATCGGTCAAATAAAAGATATATTATTTCTCAGGGTAGAAACTACCCCTTTAAAACTATTTAATTTGATTTAAATATTGTTATTTTTACTATTACCAGCACCAGTTATATGATACATCCAGAGCAATTTAAAGATAAAATTACCATTATAAAATATCCCGTTTTAAGGCGCCACTGTATGTTCGGCAATGTTCGGAAAATTGTCTACCAGATTTTGTCTACTAACTTCACACCGGTTTCAAAAAATGCATTTTTTGAGACGGCTTTTGGAAGATTAAAGGACTTTGTAAATAAGAGTCAGAACTGGCCCAAATTCGGTTCTTGGGGGTGTTGGGGGTCGCTGATCACGATTATGATGTTCAAATTGACCCACAACCGACCTGGAGCTCAGGAACGCCGATGAACGTTATCTCCGTGGAACTTTCCCGAACACCCCTCGGACGTGGACGTCATCCCCGACAATTTTCCTATTCGAAAATCATTGCAGGGGCGTTTTTTTGGGCGCTTAATAGAAATTTTAGGTCGAAAACCATCCCCCGAACACCTAGTGCACCGGAACCTGGGTCTGAACGTCGTTTCCGAGGGATTTCCTCACACAATCGAAGAAGAGACGAACAAAAAATCGTTTAGGGGGTTTTTTGGGGCGCTGAACCCGAATTTTACATCGAAAACGACCCTCCCAACACTTGGTGCATCGAAACCTCTGCCTGAACGTTGTTTCCGAGGGTTTTCCTCACACAATCGAAGAAGACGAACCCAGATTTTTGAATGCATTTTTGTCTGCAGCAATGCAATTTCCGGTTTGTATAAGATAAAAAGTGGGGACAATTTTTCCAAAAAAATTTTGGAAGCGAATGCATAAAACCACATTCCGATCCGGCTTAATCCGAAATATTCCGAACATTTTTGCTTCATTGCCTCGAATACGTTCTAAATGTAAAAAATTAGTTCATTGGGTGCAAATTAATATTATAAGAAAATAAAGTACAAAAATTAGCAAAATACCCTTCCAAACAGCACAAATATCTCCCCCGGATATTCGTACGTCTAGGATACGTCGAATTCAGGACTTTGGATGTCCTTAAGACAACTTATTAATAATCAAGGAGTCTATCAGCTGCATCAGTTTACACAGTTACTTTTAATTATTAATGATAAAAAATATAAAAATTCAAAATCGCTGGATTGCTAAATCGGACGTCCGTCGTCCTGGAGACGTACAAGAAAGATATCCCAGGGAAGTCCAAAATCAGTTGTCCCGAGGACGTCCTGAAAATGGCCTCGAACCTTCAGACCTGAATCAGAGGTCCTCGGGAACGCTTGTGCTGTTTGGGCTTCAACGTTCCTGTTAGAGTGGTAGAAATCAAAATTATTAGATTTTAGATTTCGAAATTTTTGATATCGAGAAAGCAGAAATATGAAAGTTTAAATATTAATGACGCTCTTTTTAACCATTAAACCTGCATAAAATTAATAATGAAGGGTCTTCAGTTAAAGTTATAAACTTTTTAATTTGGAAAATATGTAAAACTAATAGAGCTAGAGGAGAACTGATCATTTTTTTAATTCTACGCTTCTTAGACTATCCATCTGCCAATTGTCTTAGAAATCTTAGTGATGAAAACTTTTTAAGACAGTCATTGCTATTTTTTGGGCGAAATTTTTTTGACATGGGCGAATTTTTTTTTCTCTCCAATTTTAATGAAAATATATAGAACTTGCGCTAACAATTAAAAAAAAAATATCTACTCCCCTCAGACTATATTTCTATCAATTTTATTCAACTTCGAAATCTGAGTGATGAAAAAATTTGAGATTTTAGAATACCATTTTTTTGGGCGAAATTTTTTATCTCTCCGATTTGAATGAAAATTAGTGTAGAGATAAAGAAAGATAATTGGAATTTAGGAGTGCCATCTGTTTCTTTCATTCAAAAGTTATAAACGTTCTAATTTGGAAAATATGTAAATTTGTGCTCCCACAATAAAAAAAAAATTAATTATCTCTGAAACTAATACAGCTAGAGGACTGATTTTTTTGGAATCTACACCTCTTGGATTATCCTGTCAATTTTCTTTAAAATCTGAGTGATGAAAAGAATTTTGAAGGCTAAATATGGAAAATATATAAGTTTCATATTTTTTAACGTATTAAATTTTTTTAATTATATAAATGTTTACAATTAAACAAAATCAGACAAAAATTAACTTATTTTAAAAAATTAAACGTTTAGATAAACTTCCCCCTTCCACATTATCCAACAGCTTCCTTTTTAAAGAAGGTCTTTCCAAATCTTTGATTTTCCTTAAACTTTGAGGTAATGGAAGTTTAGTACCAACAGTAGGTGCCGGTTTATTACAGAAAAATGGCATCTGCAAACACTCTGTACAATTTCTTCTTTTAATAGGATTTAAAACTAACATTGCTTCAATTAAATCTAATAAATCGTCTCCTGCTGCAGTGAAAATATTCTTCAATGGTATTGGAATAAATGGTTTGAATTCGATAAAATCAGATAAACTTTTTAAACCTGGCCAGTTTTCTTCAGTGGGATTTCCAAATACTAAAACAATATTTATAGAATTAATATATAAAAGTGTATTATTTCATTACCTCCAAAAATCTTTGTAAGTTGATCTAAATCTGATTCTCCTGGAAAAAGTGGTATCCTCAATAAAAGTTCAGCTAATATACACCCTACTGCCCACATATCAATACAAGTACTGTATTGCTTTGCTCCAAAAAGCAACTCGGGAGCCCTGTACCACCTAGTTACTACTTGATGGGTATTTATTCTATTTGGAGAACCATATAATTTTGCTAAACCAAAATCTCCTACTTTTAAAACACCACTCGAATTCACTAGCAAGTTATTCGGTTTCAAATCTCTATGTAGCACCCAATTTAAATGTAAGTATTCTAAACCTTGAAGTGTTTGAAGTATGTAAGATTTAATATTAGCTGTTGTAAGAATTATAGTACCATCTTTAATAATAACTTCTAGATCTATATCCATAAAATCAAACACTAACGATACATTAGACATATGTCCGAAAACATCCAGAAGCCCTATTATATTTATGTGATGAAGTTCTTGCAATAATTTTATTTCTCTAAGTGCTGTACGATTTATTCCATCTTCAGCTTCTTGTCTGCTACCTATTTTAATTTTTTTAACAGCTACGATGTTGTCCGTTTCCACATCTCGCGCTTTATAAACTGTCGCGAACTGACCTTCGCCTAAAAATTCGATCTTTTCGTATTTATTCAGTTTATTTTCCATATTTTTCTTGCAAAATTAAACGGTCATTTCCAAAAAATAGAACTATTCCAAAATTTGAAAAATTTAAGGTTAGGAATAATTTGTAGAGATGAGTTTCGATTTCACTGTCTGCTACTTTGTCACTGATCTGCTCTTGTCATTGTCACTGGAGCGGTCTGCTCCGAATTTCAAGAAGAGCAGTGATTTTTCGGAGCAGTTTGCGCAGTCGTTAGGCCACATGCAAACACGAACATATCTATTTATATTCGTGAAAGCAAATCCTTTTTTACAACCTTTTTATTAATAAAAAAAACGAAAACTTTTTATAAAATATATAAAAATAAAAATTTCTAGACATTACAAATCGCTTCTCTCTCCATAAATTCTCATTACTTGTGACTGCTTCAAAAAATCGCAAATCGCAACATTTTGTCATTGCGATTTTGTCGGAGCTCTCACTGATTAGGCTTTTTCTGATTATTTAGAATTAAAAAAATCTTCTGTTCGAATCAAACCGGTTTTAATTAATAATAAAAGATTGCATTTATTTCGTAAAAAAACATAATTTTATGTAATATTTGTCTTCCAAAATGGAATATTTGTCTCCCGATACGGAATATTTGTCTCCTAATATCCGCTTCTTAAATGACAGCTGCTAATAAGTGTGAGGAGGGCGTTCATAAACTTACTCCCAATATACAATTGGACTGATAATCTGCTATCATTTTATAGCTGTTTAATATAATTGTCGATTTAGTAGGATGCGAGACGGATGGACGGGGTTATTTTTTACGGGTATGGAATTTTCAAAAGAGATTGACCCAAAAGTTGAATTTCAAGGATCACTATGGGCTAAATTTACCAATAATTCTCTATAGTAGTTTAGGAACACGTTCTCCAGAATTAAATTTAGGAATTTTTATTTTTCTTAAGTTCTTCAAATGTCAATGTCATTCGGCAATGCTTTATTGTTTAATAGAAGGAACACATTATTTATTATAATTAATTTCCCAAATAAGCAAACTTTATAAGTATTACATATTGAATATCTAACAATGGTAAGTATTTGAAATAATTTCTACATATAGAAACATTCTTTTCTTACAAATTTCGTCAGCATATTGAAACCTAACCTCAAAACGGAATCTTGCTATTTAATATTGTTTTTTTTTAGAAACCACTTATATTACAAGGGCACGAACGTGCAATTACTCAAATTAAATACAATCGAGAAGGTGATCTTTTATTTTCAGCATCTAAGGGTAATAAGCCAGATGTATGGTACTCGCTTAATGGAGAAAGATTGGGAACATTTAATGGACATCAGGGAGTGGTGTGGTGTATAGATGTGGATTGGACTTCCACTAGATTCATGTCAGGTGGTGGTGATAATACTTGCAAGATATGGGATTGTGAAACTGGTAAAGAAGTAGGTTCCATTACATCAGCTTCTTCAGTAAGAACATGTATGTTCAGTTATTCAGCTAATATGGCAGTATATACGACTGATAAGGCAATGAAACAGCCCTGCGAGATGTTTATTATTGATACAAGAACTGTGGATGCTAGTATAGATGATCAACAACCCATACTTAGGATACCTATATCAGGATCAAGAATATCATCCATTTTATGGGATAATTTGGAAGAAAGTGTTATTACCGGACATGAAAATGGCGAACTTATAACTTGGGATTTGAAGACTGGTAAACAATTAACACAAGTTAAAGAACATGATGGACTTATAAATGATATGCAATGGAATAAGGATCAAACCATGTTTATTACGGCTTCTAAGGATCATACTGCTAGACTTTTTGATGCTAAAGATTTGTTACTTCTTAAAACATACAAAACTGAAAGACCAGTTAATTCAGCCGCCATAAGTCCCATTTTAGATCATGTGGTAGTGGGTGGTGGGCAAGATGCTATGGACGTAACCACCACATCAGCACGGATTGGAAAATTCGATTCAAGGTAGAACCTTATTTGGAAAGTTTATTAATCAAATTAAATTTATTTTATTTTTAAGGTTCTTCCATATGGTGTTTGAAGAGGAATTTGGTAGAGTTAAAGGGCATTTCGGTCCAATTAACAGTGTCGCTTTCCATCCAGACGGAAAGAGTTACAGTTCTGGGGGAGAAGATGGTTTTGTTAGGGTTCATACTTTTGATTCATCCTATTTTGAATACAACTTCGATTATTAAGAACCATGTGTATATTTTTGAAAAAACAAAATAAACTTTATAATTCAAGATGTGTTTTGTCTTTTATTAACTTTGATAGTACTGGACAAAATAGGATTAACAAAAACTGAAACCAAAGAAGACAAGGCAATGATAAACGATAAAGAATTTCATAATAATGTCCTGAGAGTTTTTTAAATGACATATTACATATCAAAAAAAATTTCGCTCAAATCTGAATGATGCCAAATTTTGAAAATTTTTGAAGGCGCTTTTTTGGGCCACTTTTTTTTTCTCCGAAAATTGATTTATAGATAAAGTTAATTGGAATTTATAGGAGCCATCTGTTTTTTTCATTTCACAGCTATAACATTTTTAGTATGGAATATTTTAAAAAATTGAGGGTCTCACAATTTTTCAAAAAAAAATTATCTCTGAAATTATTAGAGCTAGAGAAGAACTGTAATTTTTTTTTCGAATCCACGCCCTTTAAAATTCACCAATGCCAATTTTTGTTAAAAAACAAAGAGCTACAGCAGAATGGATCATTTGTTTGGAAGCTACGCCCCTTAAACCACCCCTGTACCATTTTTTTTACAATTCTAAATTTTGAAAAAAATTGAAAATTTTTGAAGGCTATAACCTTGCCCTTTTTTTCGGGTCTGATATTTTTTACTCCGATTTAAATGAAAGATAGAGAAAGATGATTCGAATTAAGAATTGCTTGTTGGTTTCCTTCTAATTTTCTTTTTTTAAACATTTTTTATCGAATTAAGTAGAAGTTGCGCTCACACCTTTTTTTTCTTATTAAAACTCAATTATCTCGGAAACTAAAAGAGCTAGAGCAGAATGGATAATTTTTTTGGAATCAACGCCCCTTAAACCACCCCTGTACCATTTTTTTTACAATTCTAAATTTTGAAAAAAATTAAAGATTTTTGCCTTTTTTTTGGGTCTGATATTTTTTTACTCCTATTTAAATGAAATTTTAATGAAAGATAGAGAAAGATGGAATTAAGAATTGCTGTTGGTTTCCTTCTAATTTTCTTTTTTTAAACATTTTTTATCGAATTAAGTAGAAGTTGCCCTCTCACCTTTTTATTCTTATTAAAACTCAATTATCACAGAAACTAAAAGAGCTAGAGCAGAATGGATAATTTTTTTGGAATCCACGCCCCTTAAACCACGCCTGTCCCATTTTTATTACAATTCTAAATTTTGAAAAAAATTTAAGATTTTTGAAGGCTATAACCTTGCCCTTTTTTCGGGTCAGATATTTTTTTACTCCGATTTAAATGAAATTTTAATGAAAGATAGAGAAAGATGATTCCAATTAAGAATTGCTGTTGGTTTACTTCTAATTTACTTTTTTTAAACATTTTTTATCGAATTAAGTAGAAGTTGCACTCACACCTTTTTTTTCTGATTAAAACTCACTTATCTCAGAAACTAAAAGAGCTAGAGCAGAATGGATAAATTTTTTGAAATCTGCGCCCCCTGAATCACCCCTGTACCATTTTTTTAAATTCTAATTTTCGAAAAAAATTAAACCTTGCCCTTTTTTCGGGTCAGATATTTTTTCACCCCGATTTAAATGAAATTTTAGTTTCGAATTGCTGTTGTTTTCCTTCAAATTTGTTTTTTAACATTTTTTCATTGAATTATTTTGAAGTTGCGCGTACACCATTTTTTTTAACTCAATTTTCTAAGAAACTGAAATATCTAGAGCAGAATGGATATTTTTTTTGGAATCAACGTCCCTTTGACCATACCATTTATTTTTCAAATCTAAATTTTGAAGATTTTTTTGCACTTTTTTTGGGCCACATTTTTTTTCTCTCTCTGATTTGAATGAAAATTCATTTATAGATTAAGTAAGTTAATTGGAATTTATCGGAGCCATCTGTTTTTCCATTTCACAGCTATAAATTTTTTAATTTGGAAAATTTGAAAAAATTGAATTTAAGCTTCCAAATTCGTTATATTTTTGAAAAAAAGATAAACTTTTATATTTCTAGTAGCTTTTAAGCTTTGTGTTTCTTGAATAATCTATTACTAAAATGTTATTTTTTAGATTTTTTTTTTGTTATCTTTCGCTTTTATTTCGTTTTTCGTTTTTATAAATCAAAACTACCAATAAAACAATACAATTTATTGACATGATAACAAACATTGTGTGCTCAGAAAATATATATATTAAAATATGTACATACACGAGGATGTTCACAAAACATAATCACTACCATCGATGGAAAATATTAATATCAATCTTAAGAAACCAATTTCTGTTCTTTGGAAGGAAAAGCGACAGGTTTACCGCCAATAACAATCGAAGGTCCAACGTAGTAGCGTACCAACAGACTAGAACCTCTTTTCAATTGTTGTTTACTGGACAAATCGTAGTAACAATCCACCCATGAATTGTAGTGAGGCATGAAATTCGGTGAACCGGCCTTTAATCCGGAATTCGTCACTGCCATACAATTCGATATCACTTGGAACGGATACGTTATTGCTGTCGCTAAAAACTATATCCAACAAATAAAACAATACTAACTAAAAACTTTCTTTTAGGCTTACCGTCATCGTAGCTGATGTATATACTTTTAAATCCTTTTCTTCGATAATATATTGATTAATAGCGTATGTGAGGGAACTAGCAAGAAGCAGAGATAAAATATCTCCCAGTAATCTAGGCACCAAACCACTAAAGAAGCCTAACATTCCATTTTCACGATAGATTTCTTTTGCCGAGCTAAATACACCGCTAAAATTAAAAACAAAAACTCAACTCAAAAAATATTTAACACTTTTAGTTTATCGAGCTGTGCATATAAAATCTACAATAAATTGCCAACTAAAATAATACCACAATAATCAACTTAATGTCTACATAAAAAATAAAAAAAGAAGGAAATAATAGATCATATTTTATATTATTATAGTTAATAAATTATCCTGAAATCAAATAGAAAAAAATGGATGGAATTGTAGTTTATCAAAGAAAATACAAATCGTTATTTATTCCAAGATTTCCTTATAAAACAGCTACTGATCAAAACGTTTTATACATAAATTAGTTCATCCAAAACTGAGGAAAAATCATTAAGAGCAATATTAGATAAAGAACTTGATGGCAAAATTATCCACACATTAAGATTTGCTCTGTTAGTAAATTATTACCAACGAAAATAGTTTTTAACACATTTTTGCAAAAATGCAAGAAAATTATACTAAAACTTCACTGGGATTCAAAATTTTTCTAACCCGCAAAGAAAACTAAAAAATATATACAATGGATCCTAACATAACAATATTTAAACGACAATTAACAATACTAGAAAAGGGAAATTTTTCAAAATTTTCATTAGAAAATTGTGGATGGAACAGCAAAAATATTATAAAATGATGAAAATCACCTGAATGCATCTAATTTTTTTATTACGATTCTTATGCCAATTAAAAAAATAGAACAACTTTCCCGGCTCGGCTATAAAGAATATGATTATTTTACACACTGCTACAATTAGGATTTTCTAAAATCATGGGTGAAAACTATTGGAAATTCGGGAAAAAGTTCGATACAAAAGTTGTAGGGAATTTTATGTTCTACAAGTTTGCACTAGAATATTTTGCACCAAAGCCCATTATTTGCCTTCAAAATAAAAAAAAAACGGAAAAAGCCTAAATATGTATATTTTTCGCCCTCTAGTGGCGAAACTATGGGGAATCAGAAAAAAAGTTTAATATAAAAATTGTAGGAAATTTTATGCTTTAAAACTTTGCATTAGAACATTTTGCACCAAAGTGTATTGTTTATCCTTAAAATTAAAAAAAAGACAAAAAATCTTTCATATGTCTTCAATCATTGTCGGTCTAGAGGACCTTCTACTGTGCCAATTTAAACCAAAAACTAATGGTCGCATTCCAAGCACACACCGGCCCTTCATACCAAATTTCGGCTTGTTTGGTCAAACGGTTCGGCAGTTATCGTGGAAGATTACACACAGACAGACCATACGCTGGAAATGGTTTTAATCTTCTTGGGGGACCTCAAAATGGATATTTCCATCGATATCTCGAATTTTCTTTTTGCTCGATCACTTTACTTTCCCTTTGATGGGACCGGGAAAGTAAAAAATTAGTATTTTTGCAGATTTTTGGAATTAAAATAGCTATAATATTGCTTGGCAACTTTATATATAATGCTCCTAATTAATTTACAAAGAGCACAATATTTTTATCCTAGAATCCCAAAAGCCCAAATAAAACATCTAATAATAGTGAAAATGAGTGAAAAAAGGCACTTTACATACGAGGCGGTCAATCCAGGACGGCACACGAAACACTATTTATATTTATTTTATTAAAAGAAGTCTTGACTATCTAAATCTAGCCTGTGTATTAAAAAAAACAGAAAATACAACTTCCATTTACTTCGTAAAATCAAAATAAAAAATATATATCAGAATTCGAACCTGGAACTTTCATTTCTAACGTCTTCACTTTAAAGTGATAAATAATCAAAGTTTGAAGTTAACGTAAAATAAGCTAGATTTAGATAATCAAGACTTCTTTTAATAAAATAAATATAAATTATTGTTTCGTGTGCCGTCCTGGATTGGCACTTTACACATTAGTTGCATACAATATTTTTTCTACTACCAAAAAAATATGTAGGTATTAAGTATAAAATAATCAATCTACTACAAGAAGCTTTTTTGCATAATCTTAACCAGTTGATTTTTTGCACATATAATCTTGGCAAGATAAAAAACATAAGGATATTGCAAAAAAAAGTGTGGCGCATACGAACAAGTTTTATTTTACTTTACGTACTAGTAAAAAAAAGATAAAATTTACACACTCTGCAATGTGTGTAAAGTAAGTACTTTACGCACGGTAATAGAAAAAAATAATTTTGTTGTCAAACTGTCTTTTTTAAGCAAGAACAGTTTTAAAGTAGGCTGTAACTGCAGGCACGCTAACGTGCCGCGATTTATTAAATTAGGGCACGTGGAAGAGTATTTATTGGCATATATCGGAAAATTTTATAGTTTTATTTGTCCTTAAGGTAGTAAAGGTGGCAAAGGTGCAGAACCAACTTTAGATGAGAACCAATATAATGTACGGGGTGTTTCAAAATTTTAACTGTGCATAGGGGATACCAAAATGATTCTAAAAACCCCCATATGTACGGTCTGTCGGCCTTTAAAACCGAGATACAGGGCGTTTTATTCATTTTGCCCATTTCATTCTTGCTTCATAACTTTTAAACCAACCTGTATATATTTGTTATATTTGGTACATGTACTCACTCTATCTTGACAAATCGATTGATATATTAAAGATAAAGAAATTCCATGACCGGCTCTACTAAAAATTTATAAATTCGATCGGCTAGAAACAACACCCTGTATATTTGAATTTTTATAATTTTTAGCTCTAGTTAAAAAGAGCTTAAAAAATCAAATCCAACAATGTACTTTTAATTTTTGCGCAGACGATTTTACTTGTCCTAAATTGATATATTTGAGAATTTTTATGGTAACCACTGGACTCAAGTTTTGATTAAATTTATTTCCGTCTAATTAAGGTTATTTAGCCGAACTAAGTATTAAGTTTAAAATTGACGTAGGTTGCAAATTCGTCTCATATGATAAGCTAACTCAATTTTTAAAAAATCACGGGAGCACAAATAAACAAAAATTTTACAAAAAAAAGAAGTCGAAGAATTAAAACAGCTAAAAAAAATCTTCAGAGAGTTCTAAAATTTTGCCTACAATTTTATGAAATAGAAGATTAATGTAATCATGGTAAAGAAAGCATTATAAGGGCAAATGGAAAATGAAATAGTAATAGAACACCTACTTAAAAAAAAACATATATACTTTACATTAATATATTTTTTTTAATTTCAGTAGATTGCAACTGGTATGTGAGACCTATTTCAAATTACAGAATATTTAAACATCTACAGTGCAAATTTAGATCATGGTGTTTCTAAGGTAAAATAAAGTTTTATATGCATGAATTTTATGTACCTAAGGTACCTTTTCTAGAAAGTTTTTGAGCATCTCTATCAAAACCGTGAGCTAAATAAGTAAGTAAGTAAGTATCCTTTATTTTGCTCAAAAGATTACAAGAAATGTAAAATAGCAATAGTCAATAAAACAAAAGAATAAAAAGGTTAGAGTGAAAATAATAATAAAGACAAATAAATAATATGTTCATATACATACAGTACAAATGTAAAACACTATAATTAAATTAAATATTCAGATAGTGAGTAGAAACAGTTTTTTATTAAATATGTTTTAAGTTTACTTTTAAATTACACTGTTTTGAAAATGGTATATTAAAATCATTTTTATTTCTAGTATTTAATGAGTGAATTTCTTTGTTTAATTTAAACTTATGTTTATTTTGAAAAATATACAAACACGATTCATAAATGTAAAGTGTCAGTAAGGAAAGTATTTTAAATTGTACAAATAACAGTTTACAGGAAGTCCTATAGTGCATGCCGGCCATACATCGCACGATGCGTTTTTGAGCAATAAATACTTCACCTGCTAAGGTGGAATTACCCCAAAAACATAAGCCAAATCTCAAACGAGAATCTACCTGTGCATAATATAAATTTAACAGCTGGGTCTTATTTAAAATATTCCTTATATTTTTAAATAAAAAGTTACTCAAGTTAAGGGTTGAAATGAGTTTTTCACAATGAGGTTTCCAGGTTAAGGTAGGGTCCACCTTAATTCCTAGAAAACTGACAGCCTCTACATCATCATTTACAGAGCAATTATTCACAACTATAGTAAGGGACAGGGACCCAATACTGATCCCTGTGGAACACCCATCTCCACTATCGAGTATTCTGAGTTATATTTATAAACTAGAATTACAGTCCAAAGATATATATCTTGAAATACCTTTCTCTCTTGTTTCAAGAAATATATTAATTGTATTCCATATACATGTTATTTAGTATTAAGTACTTTGATTTTCACATTCATTTAAAATTAAAATTAGTGACACATAAAACCATGACATAATAAACGTATAACGTAATTCACATGCTACTAATTTAATAAATATATAGCGGCACGTTAGCGTGCCTATAGTCATATCTATTAAAGTATTAAAATTTTAAATACTTACCAATACTTGGTTTCTCTTCCAATAAACTGTGCCATCATCCTTACAGTAACAACGTGGAATGGTTGGCTAACAACAATAGCTGCTGTATGCGTCATTATATCACATTTAACACTTCTTATAAAGTTTTTTGTTCTAGAAATTAAAAAATAATTATTTTAAACAAATCAATGGCGACATACAATAATATACTTTTGTTCTTGTGTTGGTTCTTCGTCATAATCCTCTTCGGGGTTTGTAGGTTCCAAATAATCCATAAGTCTTTGAGAAGCTAATGCAGACATTAGGTTACCGCAAACTTTTGGAGTTAAACCATTGTAACATCCCATAAAACCATCTACAGATTTTATATATTTCACTGAAAAAAAAGTCAATATCTTAAACTTTGTAGAATAAATAATGAAAATCTCAGACTTGTTTTCCTTATTCAGTATTTGGTTAATGATAAAAACATAGGTTACCGTATTCAAAAATATTTGGTAATTTTAGAGCAGGTTTTCCAAATAAAGTTTTAGCGGGTCTAGGGGGAACTGGTTCGTAGCCGATCTGAAACAAAATTTGTGTCACATTTTAAAAAGTTTATGTCACAAATCGGTGAACTAACCTGTATGAGAACTTTTGCATATTCAAATGGATGGGATACTGTATTAATGATTATTCTCAATGCGTAATTTGACCAGCGGTTTTCTTTATGTTTTGACATGTTTTAAATTCACCGTTTTTATCGTAAAAATGGTCAAAATGGATTGAAGACAGAGTGGACAGGATTTCGCTGAACTGTCAAAAGCCGCGGCTGCCCCAGACCACGCCAAAATTTGTATAGATTCGAATTACCAAATTAAAAAAAATAAATAATGAGACGCGATATATTTAAAAAATTTTAAAACTACCTACAATTAATTTATACATAAAAGTGTTTCTAAATTACGATTTTTTACTAAAAATTTTAAACAAATTAATACGCCTATTTAAATTTTTTTAATAACTTCTTTTCCTCATATTGGCAATATTGGATCAAATGTCAATTTCATAAAACAAGTGCCTCAGTAGCCGTCTCCGGCCACAGAAATGGTAATTGTTATAGGCAATTAAATATTTCGACAATCCGCAGCTGAGTTAGCGAAAAAAAATCACTAAATATGCACAAATTTTGTCAATATTCTGCGTCAAAACTGTTAGTGTCTACTGACGTTCTAAATTTTCAACAGTTTTCCTAGCTTTTTCAGAATAATAAATATTTAGTAATAGATTATAATATTCTAAATTACATTCACAGGTTGGAATTTTAACATAATGGCATATTAAACTCATTAAATGAAGAGCATATGCCTTTTTCCTTTTAAATTATTTAAGATCCCGCCCTTCTCAATATCCAATCACGGAAAAGCGCGACAATGCCACGTTGCCAAGTCCAATCAATCGAGTTATGTTCATTCGACTTCTCTTTTCGGTTGGTAAACGTCTTTAGTCGTATTTGTATGACGTTGTGTTAAAATTATTTTTTTCATTTGCCAAAGTGTCAAAGTTATTTAAAATAAATGTAGAATTTTATAAAGCAGATTCTACTAATCTTCCACGAATTATGGAGATAATGCAATAAGTTATATGAAGTTAAAGCGAGAACATGATGTCTGCATTGTCAGAGCAAAAATAACACCAGATCATAAAGTTCACTAATGCCGGTTTCCACAGACTTTCACGTAAGGAAAGAATAGGTAGGGCTTACCTAATTTGGGGATACCTTAAAAGTGTAGAATGGTTTCCACCAATCAAAATTATGAATTTCCTAACTAAGTGGAGAAAGACACTGGCAACATCGCAAAAATGTGGGGATTTTTTATTTTTGTCAAGGTAAGTTGCGCACATTGTTTCGTAGTGTTGTGAATCACAACTTGTGTTATTTTGTTGACCGTTTACCTGTTTGCAATTATAGTTATAAACAATAAAATAATAACAATGAAACAAGGAAACCAGCAAGAGGATCTCTCGAAAGATCCGACTGTATCCAAAAAAAGAGCTCCGAATTACACTAATAATGAAAGAGAGCTGTTGCTTAATATTATGGAAAACCAAAAAGATGTTATAGAAAATAAAAAAACCGATGGTGTTTCAGTTAAAGAAAAAAAAGAAACCTGGCAAAAAATATGTCAACAATTTAATACTTCATCTCCCAATCTTTATTATAGGCCTGTAGAGTCCCTAAAAAAATTTTACGAAAAAATGAAAGAAGATTTACGAAAAAAAACAGCGGAAATAAAAACAGAACTATATAAAACTGGTGGAGGCAGAGGCCTTGGGCCACATAATAACCAGCAAGATGACCTCTTACTGTCAATAATTAATAAAAAGTCCGTTTTAGGATTGGGAAGTAAATTCGATTCAAATAACGAGAGAATGATAATTGGAAGTGAATCAAATGATACACAGGTAGTCATTTCTTATTTATTATTAGATTTTTTATTCTTTGCTATAACTGTATGTACATACACTGAGTATTAAAATTTATTAATTATAAATTAAACTTAAAAATATATTATATTTATTTTAGGATAGTGTGAAAACCTTTGCCGCTACAACATCTGATGTTGAGGTACTGAATGAAGATGCCACTGAAGAGGTAATATTATTGAGTAGTAGGTATATTATTGAAAATTGTGTATTGTGCCTGTTTATAGGATCCATTAATCCAACAAGGAGAATCAGAGAGATCATTGGATATACCTACATGCAGTTATAGTAATAACAATATTGAAATTGTTTATGAGAAATCTCAAAAGCCTAGTGAATGTTTACCATCACACATTTGGAAAAAAGGGGTACATTTACAAAGGCCGATTAGCAATGTTTTAAAGGAAAATGTTAATAAGGTATTTTTATGAATTTAATTGTTAGTTTTTATATGAAATACTTGTGTTTTATCATATTAAAGTATTTTTACTTTCTACCAATTCTCAGTATTTGATTGAATTTCTTAATTTTCATTAATAAACCTTTATTATTATAACCTAAAACAATAATACCTAAAAACTCGTTTCTTTTTATTTTTAGACTGTGCAAGTATCAAAGAAAAAATTTGTACCATCACGTAGAAGACCCAATACAGTAGTAACACTAACATCTTCCAAATTGGGAGAAAAATATGAAATGTTGGTGGACAAAAAAATTGAATTGGCTGAATGTCTAAAACAAGAGCACAAGTTAAGAATGCAAGCGTTGGAGTTGGATATTTTACTAAAAAAAAAACAACTTGCCTCTTTAGCTACTAAAGACTCTGATGAGTTATTACTAGAGTCGCCAATGTTGTGCTAAAAATTAATATTAGGGCCACTGGTATTTTGTTGGTTGTGAAGTTTAAGTCACCCTGTGATGTTCCAAGAATTTGTTTGTTTCTAAAAATTTAGTTTAAGAGTTATGCTATATTATATGCAATATGTTTATTTTCTTTTAAGAGTTTCTATATATGTTTGTATGTTCTTCAAAATTGCAGTTGATAAAGTACAAATATGAAAAAAATTGTTTTTATTTATAAATTAGCAAAATAATTAATTACATCATTTCTAAAAATTTGTCCTTCTGGTGCCTGCGGCAGTTGAATATCAGGAATATTTCCCATTTCGATTAAATAATGTAAATTTCTTATATTGCCTTCGGCTGGAGGTTCACCTTCCTTCATTTCTATGGCTACATTATGAAGTACTGCTGTAGCAGGAATTACAGCTAAAGTAGTATCAATTTTGAGTCTACAGCCATACGCCAATATTGGAAATCTCCTTTTCCAAACCCCTATCAATCTTTCAATTGTATTTCTTGTCCTTATTTGAGCTTCATTATATAGTTGTTGTGGTCGAGTTTGTGGATCAGTTACCGGCGTAAGCAAATAGTTCTTTAATGCATATCCACTGTCTCCTAAAAATATTATATTACACATTAATTTAGGCCTTAATTTGAAGAATGAAAATTAAGCAATTTTGACTTACCCAGCAGAGCGAAATTTGGAAATTCATTAGCTTCAAACCTAGCGCGTATTCTACTATTTATAAATATTGTTTGATCATGACTAGATCCTGGCCAATTTGCTACTACGTCTCTAATTTTAAGTTCTGCATCTCCAATAACCTGAGTGTTAATGGAGAAATACCCTTTCCTATTTCTAAACAGTTCTGCGTCATTACCTCCTAATTAGATTAAATAAGCAAATGAGTATTGAATGAAAGAATTTGCAATTTATAATTTTGTTCATGTTATCAATCCCTACCTGGTGATTGGATGCGGATATGAGTCCCATCAATGCATCCTAGAATTCTTGGAAAAGAAGCAATTTGAAAAAACATGTTGCTGGTAACAACTGCAGCCTCTAACCTAGGCATTTCTACATAGAGGGGCCTCAAACTAGCTATTGCTTCAGTTACTTTTTTCACAGTTCGTGAGGCACTACTCACAGATATCCCCATAAAATCAGCACATGAACTTAAATGCCCACCAGTGGCATAACATCTTAGACAAGTCAATAGCTGATTTACAGGTGATATAGAGTTGTTTCTAAAAATGATACAAAAAGGGATTATCTACATTCTACAATTAGATAATAAGGATAAAAACACTCATTGACTCACCTGTCATCTGGATATTCTAACTGATCCTCTATTTGTTCCAAAACACGTACAACCGTTGGCTTAGTTAATCTGAACCGACGAAAAAACGTTAAATTATCCATATCATCAAAGTGATTATTTCTATCATATATTCTTCTAGGAAATCCATTTTGAACTAAATCAAGTATTTCAAAGTCGTCGTCAAACATTTCCATTATTATATTTAAGCGAAAAAACGGTATGGGTACAAAAATTATACACAAAATACACAAAAATGATGAAAATATTGAAAAAATGAGGTTAGAATTCACCATTCCCTTACTAGGTGACTGTTTAGGTGGAGAAATTTGGACCCCTAAATATAGGGCTGCCTTAGACCGGTTTAGGTGAAGATTTTACTTGGTGGAAATGAAATCGACCCCTAACCTAAAGATATTCTCTCCCTAGCGTTAAGTAAGCCCTAAAAATGTTGGTGGAATCGGGCATAAAAGACATATACTGTGGAGGTAATTATTAATGAAAATGTATCTTCTTGTGTATTCGAAAGTTCATCATCTGATGCGCTCTTTGTCATACTGATTACAACAGAGGAAGTACTAATTGGAGAACTAAAAGTTGAAGAAGCAGTTTTACTGAAGTAAAGTTTTGAAATATTAAGAGAAATAAATTTTAGTAGGAAGATAAAAAATATGCAATACAGACTTACCTAATCAATAATTATAAGACTCACAAATAAATTTTCAAAATATAAAACTTTTTTTGAATTGGATATAAATAAGTTAGGTTACGTTAACTGTCACGTCTGTGAATGTTATTGTTAGTTGTTGTAGAAAGAGGATAAAGATGTTCAAATAATTTCTAGTGGGAGGGAAAAAGATAACAATATAATCTCGTGTTATAAGAGTACCATCGGAATAGACTGATAATCCTACAACATAGCAGCGGATTACGCAATCTTATTGGTGTTACGTCACTTACCATTTTGACCACACTTTTTCAAATATCAATATTTTTTTCTGCTTTATTTGGGACTTAGAGTAATTTTTTCACTAAAGTGTTTATTTTATCGTATATTATAGCCCTGAATTTTATCTCAGTTCAAGACTGAAGCCCATTACATTTTTTATGCATATTAAATAATTCACTATTTTTTATACTTGATGCTGGCCCAGTAGACACATCCAAACAGGTTAGCCACACCATGTGTTTTAACACAAAATTACTAATCGTGCTGAATCTGGAAAAAACAAATATTGGACAGAGTATATTCTTAGACAATTTACTATACATAGTAGTTTATTCAATATATATAGTAATTCTGTATTAAGCTACAGAATTACGGTATATATTTTACACCAAATAATATCCCATCCATCCATCCGCTTTATGACCCCGAGCCAAGGGGATATAGTACCAAATCGGCACTTGATCCCCAAGTCCCCTGCCTCCTCCCTCGGCATGCCCGCTATTGAGAGCATACCGTGAGTTAGCATTGAAGGACACCTGGTCGTCATATCATCTCGTTCTGGTATGGCCGTATTCCGCCCCAATGGGCATTGGCGGATGCCTGGCTGATCCTCGTAATTTGGTTTTTGGGAAGACCGAAGCCTCTATCAATATTGTCATCGTTTTTGTGTCCTCTCGCTTGCAGATGGGTTTGTCAGTCTGTTAGTATGTCGTCACTGAATAATATCCCTATTTAGATTTTTCTAATAACTTTTTTTTTTCTTCATATTGGCAATATTGGGTCAAATGTCAATTTCAAAACCAAAGTGCCTCAGAAGCCGGCTCCAGCCACAGGAATGGTAATTATATTATTTGGTGATATGCTTAATACATAGTAGTTTATTCATATACACTAATTCTATAGCTTAAGCGCCAATACACTAAAATTAAAGTAAACTTTTATCTGTCTGATGTTAAATATCCTCAATAAGGATTTAGATAACTCAGATCATTCAGTCATCATGGTACGAAAATCCACCCGCCCCAAAAGAATTTTAGAAGTACCAAACATTAAAAAAATGTTTTTTTAAACATAGACAATTTATTTTTAATGTCTAGAAACCTAAAAGAAAAATTTTTGTTACTCTATGAAATGTTATAGAAAATTAAATTTGAATCTATAAATATAACAAAACACAGTAATAATTAGCTTCAATCATTTATTTACATCTACCAAGTTCTTTCAGATAAATGATCTAACTATCAAAATAATTATAAATTTATCTTCTATCAGTTTTACCGACTCCCCTCTTTCCAGAGAACAAATGTTTGGGCATCTTGTTACCAATAAATCTATCGGCTTCACCCTTCAATCCCATCCTCTTAACTTTCTTGCTGATGGCTCTATGAGCAATTTTCGCTAATTTCTTCTTCATTGCTACATCTTTAACTCCCATCTCGTTTCTGGGAGGTTTAGACAGAGTTCTAGACCTGACTAGAGATACTGTGGAATCATCCTTATCCACTTTTATCTTTTTATTTGACGGTCCCAAAGATCTACTTCTTTGTTTGGTATTCATGAAATGACCTTCGTTTCCGGACAAATCAACTCCTAGTTCTGCCATGCTGTCACGAAGTCGCGTTACTGAACGATCTCTAACCTATAACAACATAACATAATAAAATTATAATTTTTAATAAAGGAAAACGTCTAAGTGGTGTTCCAGAAAAAATGACCACTCACAAAAGAAAATAGAAATGGATAATGGTGAAATGAAGAAGAAATAATCATCAGTGAGAAAATAAAAGTTAAATAGATAATCAGAGTGAAGTACGTTGGAAACAAACATAAGATTAAGGTTGTAAAAGAAAAACAGATATATTAAAAATACATATGGGAATTTAATATGCAAAGAAGAAATGAAATAAAGATAATTAAGCAAAAAAGACTAGTGGCTAGGACACTTAAAAACAATGAAAGAAAAGCATAAAGAGTATCAAAGTAAAAAAAAAGGAAGATCAAGCACATTGACAGATTTAAGAAAAAAATATATATGGATCTATAAAACAAGCTAATACTGGACTAATTGTAATCGTGATCATTTATTATAATTAAAGATAGTTTAGTTTTGAATACATTTTTAAAAATATAAATACCTTAGCACCGGCTGTCCTCGGCATAACAGGCTTCCTACTCTGCTTATTAATCCTAGCTTCATCCTTAATGATAGCTTTCTTGTGTCTAATTTGCAACGCCAATTTCTTAATTTCCTCCATCGTTTCGTCCAATTCCATTTTAGGCACAACGTACATTCCTGTCTCCTCCCTCAATTCCTCGTCCTTCTCTAACTCTGCCAGCTTCTCAAAAATATCTGGATCGATGTAATCGGCGATATTATGTCCTTCCCAAATTTCCGGAATTATATCGTGTCTTTCATCCTCCGGAATATCCACATAATGCTTATTAAGATCCAAGATGTAGTCATCGCCTTCTTCTAGCTCGATGTCTCTTTCCAGTTTGCGTTTGCGTTTCTCTGTATTTTGTTCCCGTTTGGCCAGTATGCTATCGGGTATACACGCGGGACGGGTTTTTTCGTCTCTTTGTTTCGGTACGGCCACGTGGAGTCGATTTAATACACCGTCTACCTGGAAGTGCATTAAACAAAGACTTTTAAGTACCATTAAAGAATTGGGATGAAAGATTTAATCACCAAAACGAAAAACACCAGACAAGAATAGAAATGCGACATCCAACCTTATCGTCATTGATTTTTTTAAGAATACTAAAACTGTCATTTAAAAAATCATATTTTTTGGCGTAGCCTAAAGTTTCTACTACATCCAATGAACTTGACATTAAATTGAAGAAATAAAATGATAAATATATAGCGAATTCAAAGAATAAAAGGAGAGATTTACTGAAAAGGGGGTGTTTATAGAAAAAAGGGGTCAGTTTAGAAAGAAAGGGTAATTAAAGAGAATAAATTGACAAAATTAAGAGAAAAATGACAAAATTGAGAGAAATGATTGGAAATTTTTTAGAGAAAAAAAAAAGAAAATTGTGACGAAAAAGAGAAAAAAAGGGTAATTTACTAAAAAAAGGGGGTAATTTATGAGAAAAACGTGACAAAAAAAGGGGTGAATACTGAAAAAAAGGGGTGATTTACTGAAAAAAAGGAGTACTTTTAGAAAATGGGTAATTAAGGAGAATAAATTGACAAAATTAAGAAAAAGAGGAGAAATTTGAGAAGTGATAAAAATAAGAAAAATGGGGTAATTTACTGAAAAAGAGCTAATTTTAGAAAAACCAGGTAATTCCAGAGAAAAAGTGACCGAATTGAGAGAAAAAAGGGGATCTATTTTAGTAATTTACTAAAAAATGGGGATAAAAAGCCAATTCAAGAATATGTAAATTGCCAATGAAAAAATAGTAAAATGAGCTTCATTAAATTAAAAAAATATACGAAACATTTCTAAGAATATCCCTGTATCATTAATTCGTCACAAAATTTAATTTTCTTGATTAGTTTCAAAATCCAGAATTGAAAAATTTGTTAAAAATGAAACGTGAATACCAAAAAACAGTCTTCCCTTTACATTTGAAAATTTTGTTCTTGATAAGTTTCTACATACAACAGATTTTGAATTTCGTTAGATAAACTATACACAAAACTAATATTAATATTTTAATACCTTTTTAGTTCTCATCTTTTGATCTACCCTAAAACTCAACAATTTTTCACACGCTTCAGTTTTCACTTCCATAACGCCGGTATCATCGACTGTAGACATTTCAAACATTGATATATCCTTGTCTGCTTCTAAATCTTTAAGAATCATTCTTCTTTCTTGGGACAACTCGTCTAGCTTGATAATATCACATTTGTTAGCCACAATTAAGAGTGGTTTATTTGCAAACAGAGGTTTAATCGATTCAAACAGTTTCACCTGGAAAAATAACACAATTGTCAAAAAATTGGATAAAATATCGATTTTGATCCCCAATTAACTGAATTTAACCCGAGATCCAGATCCTTATGGAATTAAAAATTATTTACAAAATTGATTTTATATTATAAAACTTACCTGTTCGTCTAAAGAGTGGCCACATTGTTCAGAAAGATCTAAGAAGTAGAGTATACAAGCTCTAAGATGAGCAAGTGCTGTTACAGCTTGCATTTCAATAACATTACGTTCTTCTAACGAGTGATCAAGAATACCGGGAGTATCGATAACCTGCCAACGTAGATATTTGTAGTCAGTGTGTCCAACATATAATGATTTAGTTGTAAACGCGTAAGGCTGTACTTCAACATCAGCTCTGGTGATTTTGTTTATAAATGATGATTTGCCAACGTTCGGAAAACCTAGAAGAAATTTTATATATTTAAAACAACTGAATATAAACACTGGCTGATGATTCAGTAAGTAACTCACCACAGATGATAATTGTCCTAGTATAAGGATCTATTGATGGTAACCTAGCTAAATGCTGTCGGACTTGCTCTAAATATGTTAAATTTGAACCCTGTCTTTTCATAATTGTCGCCATACGACCCAACGCTGCTCTTTTCAACTGTTTGCATCTATAAAGCGAATCTCCAAATTTCAACAATCTTACGTAATCTTTTGCGACATTATCAATTAAGTGTCTTGCAGTGTTTATTTGACCAAGAGCTAATTTGTAATGGTCCTTGTCGTACAGTACGTTCATAAGATCTGCATAAAATGGATGGACGTCATCTAGTTTTGGGAATTCGGTTAAAATTTGAGTTAACCTATCATGAAAACTTTGTTGGGAAAATTTCACTTTTCTCATATAAAATGCACGAATTCTTGTTATTTTGTATTGCTTGTGGACGACTGTAGGTGTTTTACGTTGTGTTTTAGATAATATTATATCTATGAAATCCTGTAAAATATTGTATTATTAGCATAGTTAAAATGTTATTATTTATATCTTACCTTTGCTGTAGGAACTACAGCTATTTTTTTAAAATTATACATAGACATTGTGCACTATTTTATTACACTTTCAAAATAATAATTGGATTGACAATGCTTAAAAAATATTTTGGAAATTTTTCCACGTGTTAGTTGCAAATAGACATGCTTTAAAAGGAAAGAAGAAAAAATTTGACATATCTAGGCGGCATTGCCAAATTATTAACTCTACTTTGCTCATTGAAAACATAAAAAAATTCAATTTTCCATAAATTTTTAACTAGGCTATATTTATTCACTTAAATATGGATAACTTATTGGATTTACTTAAATAAATGTTGCTAAAACTAGTCTTGAAAGACTTAAAAAAGAAAATATATTAACTTTTGTAAATAAACCAGTGGCAACGTTGAACAACATGGCCCTTCAAACTGACATTCTGCCGCCGACAACGTCAGAATGCAGTGGCGTGCATCTATGAGTTCGTAAGGAAATATTGCGAAAAGTGAGAATCGATACGCCCTCTGGTGTTGAAATTAATAAACGGCGTAGTTAGATTTATGGTTTATATGTATTATTTAAGTCCCAAAGAAGCGGTTTTAAGCTGGATTTATAAACTCTTGAACGTTAACTGCAACCTCAATTGCAAACGGCAACTGCTGCTTATATTTTATAAATGCCAATACTGTTTTCATACACCATATTTTTCTGACGTCACTGTGTAGTTGAAGGTCACTGCGCTTTATCCAAACAAACTTTTGGCATATGATAAATTGCATGGTAGTTTTTTTATTCGTGTTATTTTTATTTTTGTGCAATTTTTAGAACATTGTATAGTTGTTGAAATAAATATTGTTATAGTTATTGTTAGTTTTAGTTACATTTGGTCTATATAAGCAAAAAGTTTAGATAAAAATCTTTGACATATCCAACAAAATGGCCGATGATGACGTATCTAAAAATGTGGCGTATTGAACTTTGCAGTTGCTTTAAAATTGACATATATTTTTTTCTGAAGTTACCATTTATTTGTACAAATATTTATTATATTAATTAAAGTATAATTTATAATGTGTTGACTCATTGCAACCCTCTTTAGTTCAGTTTATTATAGTATTTTGTTTAAATTATTTACGAGTTATTTCTATAAAAACACATACATACACGCCCCTGCACGTTCGACAATTGTCGGAATGTCATTTAGTTTAGAGCTAAGTTCACATCGGTGTCAAGGTCAATTTTCATCCTGTCAAAGTTGGAATTTCTTTAAATTTTAGGTTAGAACGTGATAGCACGTTCAATCGTTGTTTATATAAATTAATAATTATTCATATCAATAAAATGGCAGACGTAAATATTGATACAGATAACTTTGAACCTAAAAAGGCACAAAAGAGAGTAATGAATACCGAAGAAGATATGGATGTGGAAATAATAAATGGAATTGAAGGCACCAATAAAACAAGAGCACCAAAAACGAAAAAGACAAGAAATCAGTCGTTTTCAGAGACCAAGGACGACATGAGAAAAATTCCCGTCCCATCACACCGTTACTCGCCTTTAAAAGAAAACTGGTTAAAAATATTCACGCCCGTTGTTGAACACTTACAGCTGCAAATTAGATTTAATCTAAAATCAAGAAATGTCGAAATTAAAGCTTGCAAAGAAACTAGAGATATTGCTAATTTACAAAAAGCTGCGGATTTTGTAAAAGTACGTAATTCATTTACTTTAATGTACTCAGCAAAGTATTAAATCTTTTATTTTTAGGCATTCATTTATGGTTTTGAAGTTGAAGATGCCTTAGCTCTTATACGTTTAGACGATCTATTTGTAGAAACTTTTGAAATTAAAGATGTTAAAACATTAAAAGGTGATCACCAGTCGAGAGCAATTGGACGACTAGCTGGAAAGGGAGGAAGGACTAAATTTACGATAGAAAATGTTACTAAAACTAGAATAGTATTGGCAGATAGCAAAATTCACATTTTAGGTAGTTTTCAAAACATAGCATTAGCTAGGAGAGCTGTTTGTAATTTAATTCTAGGATCTCCTCCATCCAAAGTTTACGGACAGTTAAGAAATGTTGCTTCTAGAGTTTCTGAAAGAATGTAAATAAAAGTTATCTGAATTAAAATGTATTTTAATGACACAATAATAACATATTATGAAATTAGTTTATAATAAAAATCTTCCTACATTTTACCCCCTTATGAGTATACCCCAGAAGCCAAAGGCTATTATTATTTGACGTGGTGACTTTTGGATGATTGATGGTGCCAAGGGATATGGCATTTTAAAAAATACATAATTCAATTTTAAAGATTATTAGTTTGTTTCATTCAACAATTAAAAGCAATCATTGGATGAAGGAATGTGTGAAGAGATTCTTAAAAAAGATGAGTAAAGTCTCATTCCGATCGAAAAAATCAGAAGACATTTATACGAAGGAATTTGATAAGTTTTTTCAATGGGTGCAGAACAAAAACGTGGAAATAGTTACAGAGAAGTTCCATCTTTGTAGTTTATGTTAGACTAAAACACAGACCTATAACATTGATGATAGTAGAGTGAATTATATTAAGCTCATTAAGAAATACATGAATTTAAGATCGTAACATGTAAAAACTGAGAAGTTCTTTTTATTCAATAGTTCGAGTAAAGTACGTATAACACTATGGGCATTAATACATTCGACCAATTTCCTCAAAATATTGCTACAGATCTATGCTAATCAGAACATCGACTACAATTTTGACATATATTGGAGCTGACATTTACAAATAAACTCTGTAATATTTAAATTAAAAATCACATACTATTATACTCATAGTGCTTTTAATGAGCCCCTGACTGCCCTGAGATAACATTTTGCCACTAGAAATTATGCGAATTATTCATTTTAAAAGTTTTGTAACTCGGTAATTTCGATTTTCTCGCGGTAAAACTCCAAAAACATGAATTAAATAAAGGCCGTGGTTAAACGTCCGACAGTCGGACGTTTATCTCAATTACTAAACGTCTGACAGTTCTGAAATCTAAAATAAAAAAAATATTTATTTTATTAAAAGAAGTCTTGACTGCCCAAAGCTAGCCTGTGTATTAAAAAAAATGTTACTTTATTAAAAAAAGTCTAAATCTAAGCTGTGTTAAAAAAAATAATTGAGATAAACGTCCGACTGTCGGACATTTATTAACAGCGTTAAATAAAATTACACTTAACTTTTTTAATAATACCTCACCTAAAATTAAATCTAGTAATGTATTATTTAAAATATTTAATGTCTCAAAAACTTCATATAAGATATAGTAGCTAATATAAGAATCTCCAATATAATAATTAAAATTAAGATTAACCTGTTGTAAATAACATTGCGGCCCATTTTCTTGAGTACATTCTTAGCATTGTCGAGCTGTTCATTGGCATCTTCTAATCTGTTTCTAGTGCGTAATAATGCTTCTCTCTGTTCGCCTAACTCAGAAATAACTTCATTTCCTATGTTTTCAGTTTCTACGGCTATTTGTGTGGACCTAGCTAAACTTTGTCCTGTTCTTTCCAAAACTTGAGTCCCTTGAAAAAGGATATTTCTATTTCGCTCTTCATAATCCTCGTCGGATCCGCCGTACATTTTTATTTTTGTATAATTAAGTTGATGTTAGTAGAATTGCATACTTTTATGTAATATTATTAAACTTTATATCAGGTTGTTATGAATAACAATTAAAAAATATGTAAATTAATCATATGTCAAAACAAATGGGCGATTATAGTTTCTACTTTTCATTCTTTAAATGGCCTTCGTATAATTTATTAGCTGGCCCTTATAGTGCAAAAGTGACAGAATATTGGGATTGGAAATTTGTTAACTTTGTCATAGGCAACACAAATTACAACTTAACCGCCATTTTTAGTCCGTATCCTGATAAAGACAACGACAAGTGAATCAGTGTTGCCAACTTTATTTGTGATTACTAATAATATAGGGATTTCAACAAGGCGTTCTAGCAGAACCTCCCAATATCGTGACCGAAACTGGTAAGGATGAACTAAAAAAATATCAAATCACTCTGATTACATAATATTCCATTTATTTCAGGCTCAGGCAAATATCCAGTTAGAACATGTAGATCAAAATGAGTCAGTCGGGTTACAATATTTGTTGTTCACACCTCAATCTGACATTTTGTTATTTTACAGTGCCATCTCGCGGTACGTGATTTTTCACTTAACAGAGATTTTCAAATTAAAAAGAAGAAACTAACCTAAAAAGTTATAACTTTTGTAGGTGTTTTTTGTTGTAAGATAGAAAAATGAAACAATTTTTAATCGCATGTGTAAAGTGCAGGATAAGGTACAAATGTACAATAAAATTATTGCAATTTTTTAATGTAGGACATCAATAGCAATATTAAATGTTTTCCGGGAGATATTGACCAATTACATTTACGTCTGAGTCTAGTTTTTCTTATTTTATCACATACACCTAGTTTTTTATTTATTCTTTATTAAAATTCTTAATTTTTTTTCTTTAATTCATAGAACCAGTTTACCTTATTTCAGTAAAGCATAAAAAAACCAGAATATCAAGTAGTATAAAAATAGTCACTTTGTTTTGCTGTAAAGAATGTTTTACTTAGATATCTGTAAAAAATATAGTTCAAATATTCTTTATTCAGACAACGGTATTTCCTTTATTCATAATTTTATAAATTGTAGATACTTTGTGGTACAATTTAGTATAATAAGTTGGTGTGTTAGTACTGTTTATTTTTTGTTGTTGAACGTAAACATTATGTCATTTGTGATACCTGAAGACTTTCTAGAAAACATTAGATGCAATGAATGTTTTAAATATCTTTCGGCGATACCTATCAAGATATATCAGAACCGTCAAATTAAATGTGGAAGATGTACAAAAACTGATGATGGTGGTACTTATTCTCTATTGGAAAAAATTGCAAAGTTGGCACTATTTAAGTGCATAAATCGATTTGATGGTTGTCGAACATATTTAACTTATAACCAGGTGGAAAACCATGAAAAACAATGTTTAAGTAAGGAGCAGTTTTGTCCCATTTGTATCGAGCCCACGCAAATTCCGACTTATAATATGTTGCAACATTTTAAGCTATGCCACAAAGGAAGTATATTACAAAATCCTTATCTTCGTTTAGATATAGGATTAAAATTTAGTAAAATTCTTCTCTATATGGTCAAAGATTATATGTTTTTTATTTATATTAATTGTGATAGTGTTCCTGATAATGTATCTTTTAAAATAGTACTTTTAGGAGAGTTAACAAAAAATACAATTCTATTGTTTTCTATTCTTAGTGGAAATAGTGATGTAAAAACCAATATACATTGTCATAGAGAAAATGGACAAGATTTTGTCTATCGAAAATCAACATTTGAAAATAATCTATTATTTGTATCATTTGAGCTTAAAGAAGAAACAGTAGTTGGAAAAATCATAGAAGCAAATAACAATAATAATACTGAAAATAAGAATTTGTCAGTTCAAAGACAAGTATATAATGGAAATTTACAGAAATTATATCCAGGAATGAGTATATCCAATATGGTATTAAGAATTGTGCCATTTTGTTATATATGCTCAGAATTGTTTATTGGTTTAACTACAGATTATAATAGATGTGGATGGTGTATTTTGAATGAAAAATTTCAATTTGTATGTTTATCATGTTTGGAATATTTTAAAACTGTAATTAAAAAATCTCTAGTTGCACATATTCCAATTAGTTTTGAGGTGTATACAGATATATTTTACTTTTGTACTTGGAAGTGTCACTCTGTTCTTTTAAACAGAGAATTACTAATACATGAAATGACTTGTAGTTTACAGCCTTCACAAGAATGTCCAGTTGCTAATTGTGAATTTAAAGGAAATCTTTCTCTAATTGATTATCACTTTAGGATTGTTCATGAAAATAATGAAACTTCATTAACTTTTAATTCAAGTACTTTAAAAATTTCCAAGATGATAAAAACTAATCATAATTATTTTTGGATTAATGGTTATTTTGTGTTATTAACATTTATATCAGTTCATTCAAATAAGCCACCTCATTCAATTCATCCATCTAGATTTGGATATCATTGTTTACATGATATACATATAGATTTTTGTAAAAGTAGACCTCGTAATTTAAAGTTATTGTATTTTTATATATCCTCCAAAGATGTATTAAAAAGATGTATAAAACAAGAAGATATTTATAATGCATCTCACCATTCATATTGTTTAGTTATTTTTAATAGTTTAAGCTGTAAAATTTGCATAACACAAAATGATTTCTAAAAGAAAATAATTAAGTAATTGTTTTTTTTATTTGATAAGTATCCAGTTTTTTCAGGTACCATATACAATTATATTAATAAAAAAACACTATTAGGGCTCAAATAATTGTATTTCAAATGAAAAAAACAAAACTGGGAAAAGCTAATTTAAAAAAATAACTTGTTAAATTTTTTACTATAACAGATTTTAAGAACTCTTTAAAAAAATTACAATTTCAAAACATGTTAAAATTAGTCCTAAATCAGCTGAAAGATTTCAGATTTCATTTTTAGCATATTGTTTTTTTTATAAGAAACACTAAAAAATCAGTGCCGTTTCAATTAAAAAATTAAATCTGTCCAAATTATAGTTCATTTGTATTTAATGTGTGTACATGAGACATCTGGTATGTTTCTGTTTTTTTTTTTAATTGTAAACTGCTTAATGTAATCTTCAAATTGGAATTCTAAGAACGTTTTTGTTACCTTTCATTAAAATTTTTTAAATTTTCAGTGTACTTATTAATTAAAAATCTATACCAAATTACCATTTTTTTTTATTATTTAAATTAAAAGTAACAAAGATAACAAGATACTTTTGGATCATAACTATATGGATTTGGACACATTTAATGTTGATTGTATCAATTTTTAAAATCAATGTGTCAAATTTCAGTAAAATATTCAACCAAATGTAATAATTTTTTTGTTTATTATAAAATTCATTTATTGGAGAATTTTTTTTCTTATAACATTGTTTGTACAGCTTAATAACTAAGGCTTTATTTTTAATTTGCGGCAAATTTAGAGTTTCTCAGATTTTATTTGGGAATTTACCATCAGAAAATCAATAAAATTCTCTTATTTGATTTCATTTTCATTTAAAATAAATTTTTGACTTCACGAAACGTTTTTTTATGCTAAAATATCCATTTGCGGCAAATTTTAAATTTCTGTTTTTTTTTTGAACTTTATCACCAAGAAATCAATAACATTTTCTCATTTGTTCTTATTTTCGTTCAAAATTAATTAAAAATATTGTTTTCTAATTTTTGACTTCATGAAACATTTTTGTATACTAAAATGATCCATTGCGGCAAATTTTAAGCTTCTCAGTTTTTTTTTTGGAATTTTATCAACAAGAAATTAAGAAAAGTTTCTCATTTGTTCTTATTTTCGTTCAAAATTAATTAAAAATATTGTTTTCTAATTTTTGACTTCACGAAACATTTTTGTATACTAAAATATCCCATTGCGGAAATTTTAAGTTTCTGAATTATTTTTTTTGGAATTTTATCATCAAGAAATCAATAAAATTACCTCATTTGGTCCTAGTTTCGTTCAAAATTAATTAAAAATTATTTTTTATAATTTTTGACTTCACGTAACGTTTTTTTATATTAAAATATCCCATTGCGGCAAATTTTAAGTTTCTCAGAATTTTTGGATTTTATCATCAAGAAATCAATAAAATTTTCTCATTTGTTCTTATTTTCGTTCAAAATTAATTAAAAATATTGTTTTCTAATTTTTGAGTTCACGAAACGTTTTTGTATACTAAAATAACCGATAGCGACAAATTTTAAATTTCTCAGTTTTTTTTGTTGGAATTTTATCATTTGTTCTTATTTTCGTTCAAAATTAATTAAAAATATTGTTTTCTAATGTCTAGTTTCTTAGATTTTTTTTTGGAATATTATCATCAAGAAATCAATAAAAATCTCTAATTTGTTCCTATTTTCGTTCAAAATTAGTTAAAAACAATTTTTTATAATACTTAACGTTTTTATATACTAAAATATCCTGTTGCGACAAATTTTTAGTTTCTCAGATTTTTATTGGAATTTTATCATCAATAAATCAATAAAACTCTTATTTGTTCTTATTTCCGTTCAAAATTAATTCAAAACCATTTTTTATAATTTTAAATTTCACGAAACATTTTTGTATACTAAAATATTCCAGTGAGGCAAATTTTATGTTTCTCAGGTTTTTTTTTTGGAATTTTATCATCAGAAAATCAATAAAAATATCTCATTTGTTCTTATTTTCGTCGCCTCAAGGTGTTTTCTATACCCCAAAGGAGTTTTTGTGCACCCCTTACTACTAAATAGCTGGCACCAATATTAAGTAACTGATATATTGATGGCACTGAACGTGTTAAAGGATTTTTATATTGGTAATTTTTTCATTATTTAATCTTTAGATTATTATTGATTATTTTAATGTGCTACACTATTTTTTAACGCACATTTTTGTTACTGTTTAACTAAAAATCTTCTTTTTGAATAAAACGTGATATACGATAAATTATACATGCAAGCTGACTTAATAGAGATTAGTTGCAATTATAAAAGTTTTTTTTAGTTTTAGAAACATAAACATAATTTTGTTTATCAAAATAAAAATGACAAAAATAATAAAAAAACTATGTATCATTTAAGTTTTAGAGATCTTGTACATTTTTTGTACTTATTGGATTTATTTCGTGTTGTCTAATGCTAAAATTTTTAATTTTCTTAAAGAACAGGTAGAAAATGTACAGAAATTTCCAAATATTTAATTTTAGCGCTGTTTTTGTTTTTAACTTTTTAATCCATAATTTTCTTTTAAATAAGTCATAAATTTCTTGTGTGGGATATTGATCTTCATTCTAAAAGGCTTCTTCCATTTTGTATTTATTATTGTGCAAACAAAAAATTTAAAAGGTGTATCACGTGTTTCAGATTATTTAAAATTTTCTATTCTATCTAACATTATATAACACTCTGTACATTTAATTTTAAATGAGCTACGTGCTACATAACGATGTGTATATCTCAATATATATTTTTTTAGTTACGTGTTGTGGATTTTTAACCAACGATATTCTTAGTTATATTTTCTAATTTTGTGATTTTAAATTTTTCACGACGTAAATAAATATACTAGTTATTAGGTTACATTTTGAATAAAACAAAAAAAAGTTATTAAATTTTTTATTAGTGATTCTGTTTTTTTGTTTTCTTTATTTTACACATCAAAGGCCACTTTTAAAGGCACTTCCAGGAAGATAATAAAATACAAAAAAAAACTAGTACAAAAATTACTTAAAATAGAGATTTTTTATGATTGTAAAATATCAGCAATTCAAGTTTATATTTGATTAAAGAAAATCAATAAATTGAGTGAATAATGAAATTCGTAAGCTAACTCAGATTCTACCTATTTATCCTTGGGAAAAATAATATTGTAAGACACTGAAGGAAATTAAAAAAAAATGTGGAAATTAAAAAATCGGAATGTAGTCAAGAAAATTTTATAAAATAAGTCAAATAAGGCAATATTTTCTCTAAGAAAGGAAATAATTCCAGACGGGCTGCCCGTTGCTAGAGGGGTGTATTTTTGGGTCATAATTAAAGTGCAAAAAGGTCTCCCCTGTATTGTGTACTACGAAAATTACAGTGCAAAAAATAGGTTTTTCGTCAATAAGTATCATGATGACACAAAATACACGAAAATGCTTCAATATTTTTTGTTTTTTTAGCATTATCGCACTTCACATATTTCCAAAATAAGTTTTTATATATATCAAAATTTTCGAAATTTAATTATCCTCACTTATATAAGATGTAAAATTTCTGTTAGAGCTATAGATTTTGAGGTATTAGTGATTATATCATGAACAAAGTATATTCGACAAACAATAAAAAATTCACATCTCTGCCAATATTGATCGTACAAAAAAAACTATAAAAACGATTTCAAATATTTTGAAACGACCTTTTTTGCATACAATTAAATTCTCTACAACTTTCTTCACTTTTTCCCCTAAAGAGATACTTTTTGAGTTATTGAGGAAAAACCAATTTTTTGCAATGTAATTTTCGTAGCGTTACACGATACAGGGGTGGGCTTTCTGTACTTTCATTATGGCCCACAAAGACGCCCATCTATCCACGGGAATTATATCTGGAATTATTTCCTTTCTGAAATGGATTTTGACTGGTAGATGTAGTAGTAATTATTTAAAAACACAATTTGTTTTTTAATTCCGTGAGCCAACTGCAATTCTGTCAATTTATCATTGGGAAAATAAATTCATATGATACAGAATGAAACGATAATAAAATTATAGAGATGAAAAAAAGGGAAAATAAATATTAATATAAATTAAAACGATAACAAAATATTTCGTGATTGAAAAAACTTTACTTAATGTTCCTCGTTTTTCCCCGATTTAGTTCCAGACACAGCTTCGCTGTTTTAGTCGAAGAATATTTTTTTCCTAGTAATAATCAAATTTTTGTTAAACTTCGCGTCGAAGATCGGTTTGAATCGACGCTGGTCGTCGAAAGTCGAACTGAAGATCGGGATCGAGTCGATTTTTCCATCCTTCTTTTTCGGTCAGCGGATATTATAGACATTTTTTCCATAATGGAAAGACCAAAAAAGATATCGTGGAATGCACAACAAGTGGCGGATACCTACAAATATATTTTTGACACAAATTGTGCAATGTCGTTACGATTTTCTTATAGTTAAAGTTCCAAAATATATAATCACAATGTGTATATATTTTGCACGGATTTAATTTTTGGTACAGAATCGAGTTAAGATCGTAAAGTCAACTTTGAGACACAATAGTAAAAAGTCATATTTAAAATCGAGTTTAAAATAAGACGTAGATTTCTAGGAAAGTAAAAGTAAAGAATATTCCGCATATAGAAAGTAAACTATTTATTAATAAGAAAATTTAATATAAAGTAGTCAGATATATCATATTTGAAGATGATCAATCCTGGCTAAATTATTACTTGGCAATTTTTAATAATTAAATGAATCAAGTGAGATAGAAAATGAATTTGTTAGAGACGGAAATATGAAGGAATTTGTAATGTTATATTGTTAATGGATATTAAAAAAACTAAATGAAGGTAAATTGGAAAACACATACAAATATAAACTATAGTAAGTAATACAGAGAGAAACAGGTTAGAAGACACATTAGTAAAAGGGAAGAACCGAAGGTAGTAGAAAAGGAACATTGAAAAAATTTAAATAAATAGTAATTTTTTTTATAATTTTTAAAAGTTTCTGTATAGTGAAGATTGAGAATTTTTAATAAGGCATCTGGACCACTGGGTGGTCCATATCATTATATTTTATTATATTAGAATCCAAATGAATAAATTATAACATTATTGTGACAAACCTGGCTGTATAACCTTCTAAACACAATTATTTTAACATATATTTAGTGAAAAATCCCCAAACGGTTGATTTTTTAACTAATCTAGAAACGTTGTAACAATTTTATAAGATACTAGTTAAAATATCACAATTTCCTCTTATGGCATTGAGTAAAATAAAAATTTAAAGATACATTTTAATTTTTCATTTTTTAAACCAACTTTAGTTCTTTCTATTTATACTAGTAAAAAATAAATTTATACATTGAATGCAAATTAAATAACTGCAGAAACGGAAAAAATGAGAAGCGACCGGATTAGTGAAAATAAAATTGACTAACCTGATTTATTAATCTCCTGTGAAGTTTGACATCGGCTTCGTCGATATTTTCGATGGTGTGCAGTTGTAAAGCGCATATAAGTGCGTCCTTGATGGTGGTAATTAAAGATTGTACCCTTTTAGTTTTGAGTAATCGTCGAGTTAAATAACCCTTAACGTGAGCGCCTATCACGCAAGCGGCCCATTCCTTTAAAATAATTAAAAAAATAATGTTTCTATGCAAATTATACATTTTACAAAAAAATCTTATTTCGATTTTTAACAAAAATATCAATTTTTTAAATAATGTATTTTGAACTATGAAAAATCACAAGTTTTTTGATTTTTACAACTTATTGGCTACTTTGCCCAAAAATTATTAATTTTTTTAATATTTTGTCCTTTATTTATTGCCACAGGTCAGTTTTTTTTACTAAATTACAAAAACATTTCCAAAAACTCACCTTTTTAATATCATCAAAATTCCTATAATTAGTATTAAATAATTTAGTTCCAAATTCATTATTTTGACTACGATTCTCTTGCGAACCCTTTTCATCTCCAACACTAGCTGCCTCCTCCTTGCAAATTTCCAAATCCGTAATTTTAACCCAAGGCGAACCAGGCACAATAGTATCTGAAGAAGAAAGACTGTAATACATAGACTGACTGGGAGAAGCCGAAATCGTACTGTTGTCATCATCACGCAGTGGTGTCGAACAGGAAAATTGTTTACCAATATTGTCCAACTTTTGCTTTTCGATTAATTCGATAATTTGCTTGGAATAAACGTCAGGGATTTTTTTTAGGACCTGCATCAGGCGGGAATCGGGATCGTTGACATCAAAAGTAGTTTTAATGGTTTCGATTCGATCGGTGTTGGGGTTTAGAGTGATTTGTTGTAGGGATATATCGGTTTGGATGACTTCGATTGTCGGCGATGAGTCTTTGTTGCTGTCTTTTTCCGGTTCTTCTATTTCAGCGGGTTTGTTTTGATATGCTGTAAAAAAAATTTCAGTTTTTAAAATTAATGCCAATAACAAACATATTCAAGAGCATAAAAGTATCCACTAGGCTACAACGATTAATTATTAAAGATAGTCTTTATTTCTTTAATGAATAAATAATTTCCCAAATACAGAGATAGTAAAATACAAGAGATCACATGGGTCCAATTTATACCAATATTAAAAAAATCCGGCAATAATTTTTAAAGTTTCAAATATTGTTTGTGATTAGATAAAACATTTTTAGTTTCGCACTTAATATTTTTTTGTTTCTTATGTTCATAAAATAAAATTGTAGGTATAAAGCAAAAAAGATTTATTGATATTACCTTCAGGTGTATCTGCAAAATTATAAACCGTATCCAGACTGCTAAACTCGCTTTGTGCAAAGGGAACATAATTATTTTCTAAAGAAGTCCAAGTTCTAGACAAAGCAGGCTCTTCTACATCCTCGATTCTTGTTTTACTACATTTCTCGAGATGGGCCAAAAGTATAGGACTGGGCGCATCCAATGTATAAGAATTACTTCGAAGCAATCTCCCCTTTGGAGATTTGCTAGATGAAGGAGTTTGTGCCTAAAAAAATAATAAAAACTAGTACAATTTAATATTAAAACCCTAATTTAAAATTCTTACCTCACTATTATCACTAAGTTTACACAAATCGAACGCAGAAAGACTATCTCTACTACTTGTAGACATGGAAGCACCAATTTCGCAAGTTGTAATCGATGAAGCATCTGTATCGTAAACAGGTAAATTTTCAATCATTTTTACACCATCATTGCCATATTCCATCACCTCTACTATATCCTTACTTAGATTTACTTGTTTTTTAACTTGACCCGTACTTCTAGCAGAAGTTATACCTAAATCGTCGATATGGCTTGAATCCTCAAAAGTTATTGCTGATTGTGGACGGATAATAATGCTTGAAAACTCATTGAGATTTTTCTTCAATTTTCTACATTGTTTCAATCGATTTTCTAGCTTTATAGCTTGTTGTTTATCGCGTGCTAGCTCTGCACGAAGTTTTGGAGTTATCTAAATTATATTTATATAAAATCAGTGAAATTAAAATGACATTTTACATTATATTATTTTAGGCACAAAATCAAGTAATTAATTAATAAATTTAACAATCTAAAAATAGAATTAATACTGATTTATTTATGTAGTTTTGAAACTAAAAGTAAGGTTATTTTTAAAGAATATATATTACAACAAATTTGATTCAATAATTAAAATTTTAGAAATAAATTGCTCACCACAGGTGGTAAAAGATTGATTCCTTTTACTTTGATACAAGATACGAACGTATGTGGATTACACATTTTCTCTCCAATTATTTCTGGCAGATAAATTTTGTTCTAGACCATGACAACTTTTAAAAAAGTTAATAATATCACTTTTGTTTGTTTACGATACACCGTGAACAAATTAAATATAGTTAAGTATATTTAAAAAATGCGGTAAAACTGTGTATGATTTCCTGTTTTAAACTATTGTCATGGTCAACAAACAAAAAAATGACATTTATAGACAATGACAGTTGTCAACAGTGTTACCAATGATAATTATGTAAAGTATCTAAAAAATCACGCAGTAGGTGACATCTATCTTTGAATATTTGAACCACTTGAGATGTGAACAGCAAACCAATTGCGTTTGTTTATATGGCTGAAACGCTGAAAGTGTATTTTTTATGATATTTTAAGCCATTTATGAACGGAAAGTGATATATTTGGACGATAGTTTGTGCAGTATGTAATTTTTCCCTATTAGATTTAGTCAGTAAAAAGTTTTTTTTTTCATTTGAACGTTTAATCCTTTAAATAAATTACCAAAGTTGGACCGTGCGAAAACGGTGCGAAGCTACGCGTGACGTCACTTTGCATATGCTTGTCGGGTGACAATCTAAATAAACGTGAGGCGCTTCTTGTTTCTGTATAAAAACATTAAAAACTGCGTGTTATTATTAAATTATAAATTTTATATTTTCTTGATGGTTTAAAATGAGCGCCATAACACATTTTTTTTATTATAAATGAAATCTAGGCAGGTACCATCTATTTACGATTCCCATAAAAGTAATATTATTTAAACAATTTTATTCCTCGAATTTCTGTACTTACAAAGCCTTTCGTTTTATCAAAATAATCAAACACCATAAACATATCTACTCACTGAAAATATTGGAAATAATAATGACAATAATAATTTTAAATTGGAAACAAACACTACTTTCATAGGGATTATAATAGACTACTGAAGCAAATTTGAAGTCGCCCACGTCGACGACCTGTACCACAAAGTACTTATATAAGTACTTTGTGACCTGTACCGTATATGCAGAATGAGGTCACGAGTCGGCGAAAGCTTTTAAGGAAACCCAATTGAATATCTAATGATTTGATGTACTTATGAAGCTGAGATTTTAACGGTTGATTAAATTTTATTGAATACCATTAAAAAAATAACGAAAAAATAATATGGGTGACAAAAAACTAACATATGGCTATCTTCCCGCTCATTGGTGGATGCCGCATTTGATTTAGCTTCTTGTTTATTGTTTACTTAGCTCAGACATAACCTCAAAAAGTCAAAACTTGTAATAAAATATAAAAAGGCAAGTGAAACATCAAACAAATGGATTGTTATAAAAATGAAACGGATTTAACTTTTGAAGAAGCTGAAGTAAAATTATATAGCAGTTGTTCCAATACTGAAGACGTAGAAATTGTTATAAAAACCGAATGTGTAGAGCATCTGCCAAATATTAATACAGGTTGTGATAATAATTTGAGTGTAAAAATTGAATCAGAAGAATTTTTTATTAAAGATGAAAAATCAGATATTATTTTACCAGAGACTGAACTAAAGTGTAAAGAATTACAAGATTTTGATATTGCAAGTAATATAAATACTGAATTTGAAGAAATTCTTATAAAAAAAGAAGGTATAGATGATGGAAAAAATTGCAATATTAAAGATTATAATTGCGACATTTGTAGTGAGTCATTTGGTTCAAAAAGTTATTTACAAAAACATTACTCAAGTCACAAGAGTGATAACAAGTACAAGTGCAATTATTGTGAAAAATCGTTTGGATTTAGCTTTGCTTTAAGACAGCATGAGGTACTTCATATCGGTGAAAGAAAATACAAGTGTTATATTTGTAAAAAATCATTTATGGAAGTTACTGATTTAAAACAACATCACTTAACTCATACTGGCGGAAATAGCTACAAGTGTTACTTTTGTGAAAAATCATTTACATATCTAAATCATTTTAATCAACATCAATTATATCACACTGGTGAAAAACCCTACAAGTGCCATATTTGTGAAAAATTATTTTCTCTGAATACTGCTTTAAAAAAACATCTTATAGCACATCCCGACGAAAAATCTTACAAGTGCGACATTTGTGAAAAATCATTTACTCTAAAATCTACTTTGAAGCAACATCACTTAATTCACACGGGCGAAAAAAAATATAAGTGCAATGTTTGTGAAAAATCATTTACGCAAAGTTCTACTTTGAAGACACATCAGTTAATTCATGTTGGTGAAAAAAACTACACATGTGATATTTGTGAAAAATCGTTTATTCACTTTAATAGTTGGAAACAACATAAAGTAACTCACACTGGTATAAAAAGCTACAAGTGCGAGATTTGTGAAAAATCATTTTCTCAAAAATGTAATTTGAACAGGCATCACTTAACTCATACTGGCAGAAAAACTTTTAGTGAAAAATAATTTCGTTTATTTGTACTGTCAAATAAACAGTTTGGACTCGTTTATCATTGAACTAAATTTTACAATTACATTTTTATAATGTTAATTTAAAAAAAAAGTCGGGAGTCGGTAATTTTCCTTAAACAATAAGTAGAGTTACGTTTTTCTAAATATCACCCAACTGTGTATATTTGTAAATATTTGGTTTTCTCTTTTAAATAAATAAAGTAACCGTCAGATTTTAATTAATTAACCGAGCAACGGTCGTGTAGACACCTTATTTTGTTAACCACCAGCAGTGTTGCCAATGACAAACCAACAAAATACCCGCAACTTTGACCCAAAACACCCGATTTTACCCGCATGGAATTACAAAATACCAGCATTTTACTCACTTACAATTTGAAGTCTTTGTCAGTGGTTTCCTCCCCTGCGCCACGGGTGCTAATCTTTTAATTTGGCGCCAGTTACTAAAAAAATGTTCTGTTTGAAGACTAAAATTAGAATTTTATTCTTCAGTGTTCACTACAAAACAAATTGCAACATGTAAATACAACACAAACAGGAGGGCGATTCTCATTCATCATTTCGGGACGTTACGTATCGAGTTGGCGTTTTGAGCGATTCGCATGCTAAATCGCACTCGAAAGCTCTCGACTATAACTGTCAAATTTACTCGGGACATCTGTAGGTACCGAATTCAGTGAAAGCGCCGAAAGAGAGAAAGTGAATAGTAAGTAATAAATAACTTTGTAGCATATTTGAAAAAATGTCTTTTAAAACCAAACAAGAGCCTTGTTATTTTGAATTTTATGTGGCAATAGGTGGTTTATTTTTATAATTTATCTAAAGAAAAATATTTTTTCATTTTTGACCTGAAAATTAATTTTTTTTTTAGACTTGGTCACTTATAAAAGCAATCTTAAATTAAAAAAAAGGCATGAACTAGGGACTAGGTAGTGCACCAATTGATAAAAAATTATCCGAGTTAGAGATTGATGTGTTAAATCTGGTGGGTAAAACATTTTTTATCTTGTTGCCTCAAAATTTCATTAAAAATTGTTAATATTATAACGATTCCCGAAACTTTTAAAATATCAAAATAATTATTGTTTAGGTATTCGTCAATCGTCAACACAAACTCGACAGATGACAGAATGATACTCGTGAAATCGTAGTAAACCGTAGTATTTCGTAGCTCCAAGTCGTGAGATGACAAGAATCGCATTCTACTCGGTATCGAAATGGGTCCCGAGCGTGAGGTATCGAGACGGGACGTATCGAGTAAAGAGAATCGCACTGCAGGAGCTTAAAATAATATTCTTCTAATTTTTCTTTCTTGAGGCCTCAGCTGCCAGGGCTTTTCTCTATGTGACTTTGACATCTGACGTGAATTATGTAGCGGTGTTGCCAAGTATATTCAATGCAGACCAATTACTATTTTTATATATTTTTTGAGAAATAAGGTAGCTATAGCGGTAATTTTTAGTGGCCTCACTCCCACAAAACATCAAAACAGTGAATATTTGACATAAGATGCAAGGTAGTAGCATGGTACAAATCGAACGTGCCTGGCCAACTATGGTATGACAGCAGGCACAGGGGGACGGGAGTTGAACGGATATACTTACTCTATGATTGAACGGTTATGTAAGAAGTACGAAGCAAATAAAAGTATTAAAGACGAATGTAGTTTTAATAATAATGAATAACTAAACTAACATAAGATGAAGATGGAAGGAAATACCCGAATTTTACAAGCGAAATTGAAATACCCACAAAGCAGGAAAATATCCGAAAATCGGGTAATTACCCGCAAATTGGCAACACTGACCACCAGTGTTGTCAAAGTGCTACATTTGTCGTGAAAATCAATAGCCAATCGCCTGTAGTGAAAAAGATAGCGCGAGACCGAACCTATACGCCATCTTCCTTACTCTTTTCTAGCAAAAAAATATTACAAGGATATATGGGGATGGGCACGCAGAAGTGATTAAATGCAAAAGTTTCGAAAATTGCCTCAATTGCCTCAGTTTTGTGTAATGTGTATTTGACAAGTTAGCTATTCATATTATATTCATATTATAATAAATCCTTGGTTCCTCCATTACGAAAAATAACGGAGTGGACGACATCTATCTTTGACTGTTTAAATCACTCGAGGTGTGAACAATAAACCAATTGCATTTGTTTATATCTCAGAGTAAATATATATAGAGAGGGCATTCTATCCTTTTTTATTAAGCCAACATCTAGTTAACTTTTGTTGACATCGTCCTCTAGACATTCCATAAGCGTACTTTCAAGCAGGATAATTTAAAATCCTACATTAAATAGTTTATTTTTTAAATATTTTGTAAACATTTTGAACTATTTTAAGCGATTTTCTTGAGAGGTTGTTAACCATGAGAAAGAAATGTGAAAAATGTGGTGCTTTTCTCAAGCCATTAGATAATCAATCTTACACTTCACAAGTAAGTTATGAAAGTAGTTTTTGAATAATTTAAAATATAATGCAAGTTGATAAGATTTGATAATTTTTATTTTGCTTCCTTTCTTTTTTATGTTATATACCTACCATTCACATTTTTTTGTTATTCGCATTTAGGTACTCCTTACTGTAACAAGGTTTTAGGAGCAATAAAAAATATTATTTATTTGATTCGATTATTGAATACGTACATTTAATATAAAATTACAAGCATTTGCTCTGTTTTAATGTTAATATTTATCAGTATTACAGAAAATACAACTTTATCGAAATTATATAACTTCTCACGACATATTTAATTCAAATGTGATATATATTAATAACATGTAAAATACCCAATTTTAATTTTCTTTTTTTTGCTATAATAAATAAAAAGTTATAATTCTTCGCGTCGCCACTGTCTAATACATCACGTCAATTTTTATTGTTGATTTCGTCCTCTGCACGAGATTTTTCTGCGCGTCTCACGTCCCTCGCCTACAAACTTTGCCGAGAGAGAGGGCTAGATGTTGGCTTAAATTTTGTAAATGACATTAGATATACAGGGCATATCTAGTAGTTCCTTTATCTGAGGTTTATATGGGTGAAAACTGAAACTTCTATATTATTTTAAGCCATTTTTGCATTGAAAGTGATATATTTTGTGAAAATTGTTAATAAATCATATCACCTAAAAATGCAAAGAATTGGAAGAAGTGATATGGAGATAAGATGACGAGAAATGTGCTACAATGCTTTACATACGGCAAATCTGTTATTTTTCTACATACATTTTCTTTGGATCCCTAGGCCGTAAAGAAATGGAAGAATATCACAAAGTATATGTTCCTTTGCAGCAAACATTTTGTAAATGATTTATTTAATAGTAAGTTCAATAATTTCCATAAGTTATCCATTCATACTAATTTATTTGTGATTATCAATTTGAGTTCAACAACACAAAGAAAGCGTTTGATAAACGGATCCTTTCCTAGACAGAACCTTCCAGTGTCTAATTATCAATATTCAAAAATTAATAAGAATGACAGAACTGATCGAAACTGGTAAGGATGAACTTAAAAAATACATAATCACTCTCATTACATAATATTTCATTTATTTCAGGCTCAGGCAAAAATCCAATGGAAATGAAATGTAGCTAGACAGATCAAAATGAGCAAGTGGGGTTAGAATATATTATTGTTCACACCTCAATCCGACATTTTTGTGATTTGCAGTGCCATCTTACGGTACGTGATTTTTCCCAATAACAATGAAACTGGCCGAATACCTTATGAGTCCAGGATCATAAATGTTTAATAAGAAGTTGAAATAAGTAAGTAAATAAAAACGATAAAATTTTAATTTACTTTTCATTTTCCTATTATAAAAAATCTGATCTTTGGACTTTGATCCATATTCCTCTGTTGTAATAATTAAAAAAAAACTTTACACTTATGTAAAAGTATTATTTAATCAAGATGACGACCGCTCTGAAACGTTTAACTGGAAAAATAGCTATTGTAACTGCATCCACTGAAGGAATTGGTTTCGCAATAGCTCAAAGACTTGGCCGAGAGGGTGCTAAAGTAATTATTAGCAGTCGAAAACAAAAAAATGTCGAGGATGCTACTAAAAAGCTTTTAGATGAAGGTCTCGACGTTAAAGGTTTAACTTGCCATGTATCTAAATCAGAAGACCGAGAAAAATTATTTGAAGAAGCTAAAAAATCAGGCGGTCTCGATATTTTGGTATCTAATGCAGCAGTGAATCCAACAGTTTGCGGTGTGCTTGATTGCACTGAAGATTCTTGGGATAAAATATTCGATGTAAACGTTAAATCTTCCTTTCTTTTAGCTAAAGAAGCGTTACCTTTACTTAGGCGTAGTCAAGCTGGTAGGATTATTTTTATTAGCTCCATAGCTGGGTTTCAACCATCTGAATTACTAGGTGCATATGGGGTTAGTAAAACGGCATTATTAGGACTCGTTAAAGCTGCTGCTTTACAATTAAGTCATGACAATATCACTGTTAATTCTGTAGCTCCAGGACTTATTCGTACGAAGTTTTCAGATGCAATAACTTCAAACGAAGATGCATTAAACAGTGCTTTGCCTAGTATTCCTTTAAATAGGTAAGACACTACTATTTAAATCCTTTATTTAGTAATTAATTAATTTACAATATTTAGTTATAATATAGTAAACCGGATCCAGACACAAACTTGTTTTTTCATATGATTTTTACACATATCAGAAAACAAAATCTTTATTCAAATGTTATTACTTATTGATAATTTTTTTTTTCGCTTTTCTTTTCTTTTAAATATTTTCTTTTAAGTTAACTTTTAATATAATAATTTTCTTTTGCCAATTCACTTCAAAAATATTTCTATTCTTATTCTTTGGTGATCTCATTTGTAACATTAATTTTAAAACTATTATTACCCATTTGAGCCCCGGGAATAAAGGTTATATGAGTTTCTTGGGACCTGCTACACCACTCGGACTGGCTTTAATAATGGGCTATATTCAAGTAATTGGAATTTTAAAACATACTCCTGTGGGTAGTATATGTATCTAAATGGCTTTGTTTTATTACTATTATTATTATTTGCCAAAATTTGTGCGTCTATGATTTGCTTAGAAATTGGGCACAAAACATGTAAACAATTTTAAGTGAAAATAAGGCAAAGGAAATGTTAAGAAGAAAATGATTTTTATTGTAAATTATTAAATTCACGATTATGCACATTTTTTGAAGTTTTAGTTACCTTAATTTTATTTAAAATTGTTATTAGATTTATCAACACAAAATAGTAATTTTTTTATAATCATAGATTATATGACCATATATTTTTTTTAGGATTGGTGTGCCACATGACGTAAGTGGTGCTGTAGCATTTTTAGCTTCTGAAGATGGTTCTTATGTAACTGGTGAAAATATTATTGTAGCTGGAGGAATGACTTCAAGACTATAAAAATATAATTTTTATACAGGGTATATTTTGATTTATAATTTAAGTGCAATATACTATTGGAAAAGTAAAGAAAGTTTGTTAAAATTTAAATATATTTTATTTTTTGGCATTTTAAATTGCTGGTAATAACATGTCCATTACATTTGGAATATTTTCCCTTTAACACGTTGACTGCCAACTACCAAGTAATTAATAGTCAAACTTCAAGATATCTCGTAGTCTTAATTTATATTTACAAATACTTATTCAAAATATTTCAGATATGGCGCCATTTTACGATAGAAAAAATAGGTATTTAAAAAAATAGATTTGTTAATATTATTTCTATACTAGTTCCATCGTTTCTCGGAATTCTTGGACTGTACCAGCTCGGACACTGTTATCTAAATTTTAAATTAAATGGGCAATTTTGCATATTACGAAATTTAAGATATATGATAATATGTAGCTACTACTTATTAAATAACTAAATACGATACCTTAAATAACTTTTCATGTAACTATAGACACGAAAAATGAAAAGAAATTTTTTTATAATAATGACAAGACACTCTTTTTACTTACCTAATCTATATTGCCCCTTTACTATTACAGGTAAGGCGGAACACTTTTTTCACAACATATTAGTAACTTTTTTAGAACATAATATTATTTAGTTAATCTTTTTGTTGTTAACTTTTAAACAATTTAAAATATTTTGACAGTTGTCATAATAATTGTCAAACTTCACTAAAATATAAGGTGAGTTCGGCTTGGTTACTCTTTTCACAAGTTTTACCCAGTCGGTGATCTCTTCGGCTACTGACAAAAATTAATTTAGACGTTCCTCCAAATACTGACACTCTCCCAATTCTTCAAGTCGAACTCAGCTATAATTCAATTTGATTGACTACAAAAATTTGTATTGTCAAAATTAACTTCGATAAAAATAAATCGATTCTATTGGCTGAAAAATTTGTATCATAATGAAAATGTGTAAGAAAATGAAACATATTTTAATCTTTTAATTAGCGTATTATAAAATAAGAGTAGAAAAAATTCTTTTTGTTTAAGCTAATAATAGATTTAAAAAAACAATGACGTAGTACCAATGAATTGATTTAATCGGTTCTTTATATATGTACGTTAGGTTGGTACATTAGTGTTAGCCCAATTTTGAAAACGGGACTGGCTGTGAAACCAAGTATCCGCTTGTTTAAGTCTTGTTACATCGATTGTGATTTTTTATTAATGTAAGTGTTCTGAAAAATGGGTATGATTTTATAAAAGCTACCTCAAATAATCTACTTAATGATACACGAGTTTTATTTGGAAAAAAATAGATTATATATGTTCAGAATATAAAAATTTTAAGAATATGAGGTTAGTTAAATACATTTTTTTAATTTAATCTCTTATTAACTAATTATCAAACCTATTTAATCATATTAAATCAATCGATTTCTCGATTATTTTAGTTTTACCACAAAATATAAAATGTGGTCCAGTAGACACATTCAAATTCAAATTCAAAGCATAGTAAAATGATTATATACAGTAGTTTCACTCCGGTGTCGGCATTTTGTTCTCTGTGGGGTGATTTAAAGGCGGAAAATCTGCAGAAGGATTTTCTGTATCCAATCCCATTGGTCGATTTCGAAAATTAATTTGAAATCGACCAAATAGAATTGGATACAGAAAATCCGCCTATAGGACAGTTGATTATTTTGTAATCTTGTTAGCAGGCAGATATTTAGTATAATTTCGGAATAATTAAATAAAATTTAAAAATATATATTTATACTTTTCTCATACATATTTCTTTCTTTAAACCAAAGAACCTGTATTAAAATATATTTAATATCGGCAACATTGCAAATATCACGTCAAACAAGAACGTGAAATCACAAATGGTTTTTCGGTTTCTGCGCATATCCACTCGGCGTCGACGTGTCTATTATAAATTAAAACCGTGGAAAGTTGCATAGTGAAATTACTATATATAAATCATTCTACTGTGGCAAAACTAAAGCTGCATAAAGGGGTTATAGAGGAAAAATGTGTACATAATATTAAATTCTACTAAAAATCTACCGCCACCTACATCTAGCGGAATTTGTATGAAACACTTATTAGTTACCAACACTAACGCTAGATGTATATTTGAGAAAGTGTTTCATAAATGTTCCGCTAGATGTAAGTGACGGTTCATTTTTAGTAAAATTTAGTTTCTATAAGTAGATTTTGGTAGTATGTGATTTAAATGTTGGTAGAATGTAATTTATTGCAAAGTGTCAAACTAATAGACGCTATGATTAAATTAGGTTTTATTATGTTTAGTTATCCGTGTACATATTTATAACTTATCGGAAATAAATTTCTAAATCTACGAGATTAACTTTGCCGTACGACTGGTGCTCTAATTAACTTTAGTGAAAGTGTCTAAAATGTTAACTTTTCAGTGACAAGTGTGGCATGAAAACCTAGTCCTACCGATATTGTAAGTATTTTTTTTTAGTTTTCTATCTGCAAACTGTTTGAACGGAAATTTAAATTATTGTAACAACATTAATATTTATTCAGTAATTCGGTTGTAACAAACAAGCAACCAGAAAATTTGAATACATTGTAAATTGGCAGTGGCTAATCAACCACTACACGTGCAAATTAGTAATTTGCTTAAATTAAATGTAGGTACTTTGGGTTTTAACAATTAGTATTACTTAGACGTAAATGCTTTTGTAAATGTGATTACTATATATAAATACTGCTTAAAAATGCTTTAAAAAAGGAATTCCAATTTTTCAGACAGTTTTGCCGGGTAGTCATAGGTACTAATAAATTTAACTACTCAGTAGCTTTTTTATGAGATAAACGGCCTCAAATTATATTTCAGCTGTTGAATGTAGTATATTTGTAATGTATTCCACTCATTAGCTATAAATACCTAATAGGTATACTTAAATAAAATAAAACGTTTAACATTTAAAGTAATTGTAATTTTTACGTATTTTTACTAACTAATTACAAACTACATTCTATTTGTAAGCTACAAACAAGTATATTTTTATTGTAAGAAAGGATATCTTCTTATACCATCATCAAAATAATGTATTTCTTCATTCCTTTTATTTTTTTTTCTCTTGTTTTTTAATAACTTTCTGCAAAGTAACTTAATAGTGATGTAATATAGTATTTCTATCATACTCAAAAAGCTAAAACCCATACATAGACCCAGAAGACCACCAATATTAGCTAAAAAATTATTATAAATCAACCGCACGAGTTGCCATATAGACTTGACCACAAACTTGTGATTACCACAACTGGAAAATGTAACTCTAATAAGTAGATACTTACACAAAATCTCTGTAAATCCATATAATTCCCCTTTAACTTGTTTAGAAAATTGGGAAGTAGGAAAAAAGAAATGTACAATAGCCATATTTTCTCTTAAACAAAAAACATATTCAATAAAAGTTTTCTTAAAAAAAAAACACTTCTTACTTAAAATAAGTAGGACTAAAGTACCAGTCGTCTCTATTAACTGAGTTATTTAATTGCGGTGACAGCTCCCCATAAGATTTCGATTCGGAAAATACGATTTCGAAACATCCTGGTAAACAATAACAACTAGTACTAAAAAATATGAACCAAATAAATGAAAATAACGTAAGAAATTGTGAAATAATTACCCAGAGCCCGTGATAACTTCCATGTCCGTCCTAGCGCTTAGAACACATGTCCCTTCTCTTCGACCACAAGCTGTAATATTTTTGTTCCCTTAAAAAAATTGGTTAAAATATTTGCCATGCATCTTTATTTATGTTACTTACTAGGTAAATAATATGGAATGCATTTACATTTTTCTAATGTATAATTAGACTGACATTCCAAATTGCAATTTCTTTGGGTATAAGATCTAAAAAAAATCAATATCTATATATTCCATTCACGACTGAATGAATTTTGTAAATGATTTCAAAATTGCTACAACAAAAGTTTCATTTCCGTATAGTAACAATACTCGAGATTTTCCAATGAGGTTTATATTTATTATTATTATTTATAAAGTAAAAAATAATAATAACTGCAAAAAATACTATATGGTCCCAGTTTATAGGAGTTACTTAATATTTAACATTAATTCCTGAGAACGTATTTTTGGTTATTTATAAAGAAATTATTACAAAGAAATCGAAGTTTTGGATCCTGTTAAAATTGCGCCCCGAATGGTATTCTACCATCTCTCTTAATAATCTTCTGTGAATTACTAGCTTTTTGTAAAATTAGAAATTCTCTCATCTTGTTCCAATTCACAAATCCGGTAAAAAACGAGCATTAAAATGTATAAACAAATATTTGAATCGGCCTGAATCAATATGAAGGATAGAGGATTTGGACTATTAAGACCTAGAGCACATTCTAGATTAATGAAATCCAAGACTAATGGAATCCGAGATAAGAAAGATCAACCGAAGTAGGAACCGGAAATCGTTAAGAAGAACCGCAGAAACGACTCTAAGAAAAGCCGATAAATTACTGGGATCAATCGAAGAACAGCCAGGGAATGCCTCGGCAAGTCCGATACTCCAAGCTTTGACAAAGTCCACAAGTCCGAGATCTCGATCGTCGAGATATCGCTGGGTCGGAAGAAACTCAGATCTACCAAGAATTCTGGTCCAAATCTGCCCCTTCTTTGCTGAGTTGCCCTACAGGAATTGGGAGAACTTCAAGATCACAAATTTTTTTAAAGTAGCACAATGGGAAAAATATAAAAAAAGTCAGTCAAATCGTGGCGTTGGAAAATTAAAATAATTTTTTCTTATCTTGTTACCCTATAATGAAAGAAAAATATATATTAAAACTAAATTTTTGCATCGTTACCAGCGAGAGAAAGTGAGATATAAAACAAAGTACCTAAGCGAGAGATTGATTACCCAAAAGTTGATACATTTCTAACAAATGTGCAAGCGATTTTGGTTTTTAGGTTTTAAGAGTCTCGTTAAATCCAAGTGATGCATTTGCAACTCTTTGGAGATTAATATTTAACGTATTTAATCAATGTTTGGGAACTAATAATCCAGTCACCTAGTTCATTTTACCTTGCATGGTTTGGGGTAGTAGGTTTCTTTTTTTATATTGTTTTGGATAGAACAGGTTCAAGATACTTTTCCTGGTCCAGTTCTTGGTATTGAGGCCTCTGAGGATATAGGAACTCCATAAAATTCATCGTCATCTAGTAAGTCGATATCAGAAAATTCTATGATAATATCTGTTCGATTCTCACATGACTGTCCACTGCATTGACCGCAGACAATAGAGCCTACTTTTTTTGCAGCTACATGCATTCCAACATACTTTCTTACAGTTGCAGGAAATCACCTGCACGAGATGTGAAGGAGCCACATCTCTTTACATCATCACTGGGGAGAGAGAGGCCATGTTCTGTTAGAGTACATCCCCATTCAAGTGGACTGTTGTCCATACTCATCCATCTCTGTATTTGGTGATAAGTACGAAGTGACTGGTAGTATCTTGAGTTGGAGGGAGTCTGGTAAGGTTAAAATCGGTTAGTAAAGAGCTCATAGCGCAGATCATTGAGGGTTTGTGTGCAGTGTTTTCCACCATATATTGCGATGATAAATTGTTCTCCTGGTTCAGTTACTTCATCTTGTTTTTCATTGGGCTTGGTAAAAATCGCTGATTTCTCCTTTAGATCGGAATTCTTTTGAATAGTTGGGAGAAACTTACCTTTTCCTTTTCCTAAAGCCATGGATGAAAGGGATGAGATGGTGGTCTGAAGAAATTGAGGTGTTTGAAAAGAAGATATCTGATTGTTTTTCCTCTCCCACATTTTGAAGAAAGATGTTATTTTGTGTGAGATTCGTGAGGCCATTGAGGATCACCAACAAGTCTATGTCCTCACCTACAATAAGTACTTCTTGAAAAAAGCTGTAGTGACAATCAGCCTGGAAAACCTGAATATTTTTCATTTCCATCTTTACCTTCAGTAGTTGGATGAATCTCTACTTGTTTTTATCATTGAATAAGAACTTTTCTTCGAAGAAGAATTTTAGTAGTTTTATCGAGGTTTTTTCACCAAACTTTAAAATCTGTATTTCGGGAACTGTTAGGCCTACAGTAATCATATTTAGCTAATATTTAGGACATTTTATTTACTTTAAAAATGTCTTTGTTGAAAAGTACTCCTTCATGGTCAAAAATGGCGAAATCTGAAAAAAGTGTAAATTTTTAGCCGTTTAAACGTTATATGGCGGTGATCCGGAAAGTCGCCGAGGTCGAAAAATTGGATTTGGCATCTCTGTACTTTTCCAAACAATATAATAGGGGATAAATAATTGTATGGGTGACTAACGAGAGTTCTCTCATAGGACTATTAAGCCCATTTTAATAATTTTGGTTCAATTTTCCATTAGAATTTTTTTACCACAAGAGGAAAACTAAATTCTTCCAAATACGAATACCGCTTAACATATCTTTTCTATCGAATTTAAGTAATTAGGGAGGAAAAATAATAACAGAAATACCCTGACCGTATCTAAAAATCATCAGTTGTCTAAGAATCAGAGTAATATCCATTCAGTTATACACGTAAATTTTGTGAATCTTCAGAATTCCTCCTCATCTATAGTACATAAGAACTTTTACCAAAGCAAAGGCACGAACTACCCCTTTTGTCCAGAAATAAGTTGTTCCAACAACGAAAAAGTTGCGGTGCTTCTTTGGAGCCATATTACCCACAGTGGGTACTTATTTCTTGAGTTGGAAAAATAAAAGAAAAAGTTAAGGTTCCTAAAAAGGCCCGTGATTCAAAAAGGGAAAATTATTAAATGCAAACAAGAAAGGAGCATTAAAAAAAGCGAAAAAGAGAAGAATTGTCATCCAAGGAGAAAAACATAATAGGCTGTGATAAAAAACAAAACAAAAAGAAAACGAAGCTGACAAAAGAAAACTAAAGAAGAAAAGGTTCATTTTACATAAATTGTGGTTTTCAAGGTCACTTGTCACCGCTTTTATCAGCTTAGAGGTAACGTCGGCTTTCAGAAAGGGAAGAGGAGCATTAAAAAAAGCGAAAACCTTAAAAAGAAGAATTACCATCAGAGGAGAAAACATACCAGGCTGTGATAAAAAAAAAAACGAAAAGCAAACGAAGCTGACAAAAGAAAACTAAAGAAGAAAAGGTTCATTTTGCATAAATTGTATCTTTCAAGGTCACTTGTCACCGCTCTTACCAGCTTAGAGGTAACATTCACATAATAAGATAGTCTATGCATGAGCAGCATTAAAGCCAAAAGGTCATTAGTACATATCTTCGTTATTATTGGTCAGGATTGAACACAGCAAACGATGCTGTATTGTAAATATGACATAGAATAAATACTTAAGCAAAAAACATGCGCAACATCAATGCCAAAAGGTCACTAGCCTCAATATTTGTTATTATTGGTCAGAATTGAACACAACAAACGATTCTGTATTATAAATGTGACATGGAATGAATAAGCAAAAAAACATGCGCAACATCAATGCCAAAAGGTTACTAGCCTCAATCTTTGTTATTATTGGTCAGAATTGAACAAAACAAACGAGGTTGTATTATAAATGTGACACAGAATAAATACTTAAGCAAAAAACATGCACAGCATCAATGCCAAAATGGCAATATAGTACCTATCTTCGTTATTATTGATTGTATTTGAACGAAACAAACGGCATCGTATTATAGATTAAATTCTCAACAAAAAACACATGCCAAATGTTACTAGTCGTAAATTACAACATTTTTAAGGGAGACTCGTAATATTTAGATTTCTCATATACCAGAAGAATACTTTCTCGCTACTTCAACATAAAACATTCCTATCTTAAAAACTTTGTTTTTGAAGGAATTTAAAAGTAATGCACAATAATGTTTACTTTCCCGATACTCTACTCACGTTATACTTTTTCGTCGGTAACACTTTTATATATAAAAGGATGTTGTTCTCAGGCAGACAGCTAACGCCATCTACCAATGGGACACGGTATCACTTATTACTTGGTAGAGAGATTCCACCTATGTAATAATGCCAGTACAAACTGGAACCGACAGAGGGCTCATATCTCTAAAGGGTATTGAAACTCTTTACAAGTTGTAAGTTTTGAGAAGTTGATTCCTGTGCATCCGGACAGCTGTTTCGTCCTTTAAGGACTCATCAGCGGCTTTTATATGTCTAAGTAAATACTTGGATAGCTGAAAAATTTTAACCTTCAACTGTTCTAGTTCTTAGAAACTCTCCTTTTCAATATTTTTTTTTTGACGAGTTATAGAGAAGGGTATTCCTCGTTCTTTTTAAAGTACTAGTTCGTGAACGAACTAACAATGGACTACGGATTGACAGAATACATTTTGAACTTAAACGCACGTCTGTGATTGTACCTAGAGAGCGAATATGCGAAGCGCTACCGATAGATGGCTACGATAACGTGACACATGTATAGTATGTGTACTTCCCAGATACGTTTTTGTTAATATTATAATTGTTAGACGCAGACGGAACGATGGCGTTGGCCTGGTAAATGGTGACGTATATTAGTGACGTTGATATATCAACATTATGCTTATACAAAATGTTCATTTGTTTAATCAACCTGTATATTTAATAGTTGATTATTAATTTGATAATCAAAATAGTTTAGTATACGTAAACAATATTTATCGTAAATGATTCAATCATAACATTTGCTATCTATTTTAATCGTAGTTAATTAATTGGAGGTTCGTTAATGCTATTTCATGTCGTTTATGTATTAGAACATCTAGATATAAAATGTTCATGCCAAATAACGAAATGAGGACGTTTAAACACAAACACAAATACGTGGTAGATCGCAATCGATGTTGTAATGAACTTTTTGTGTTTAATAAATGGTGATTGCTTTTAATGATTTCTGGGTTACGTTTATATAAAAGTTCAATTTCAAAACGATTTCTTTTATTATGCTTATATATTTGGTAAGTTCTGTAAAATTAAGAATGTATGTAGTAAGTACTATGATCTGTTTTTTTTATTATCTTTTATTATTTCAGATCTTAAAGAAAAAATATAATTATAATAAATGCTGTAATTAAAAAAATTGGAATTTACTAAATTTTTAGCCGTAGCATTAATGAAAAAATTAATTAAATATAAGTTTAGATTTAATATTATATAGTTTTAAGATAAATCTAATATAATAAAAAGTAGTTAGACAGAATTGAGTTTTTTAACAGGTAAGATATTATAGATTTTACAAACAGGTAAATAATATATTACATACACTATTTTATTAACAATAATTACTTAAAAAATAATTTAAAAATTGAAGTATCTCATTTATTTATTTATTTATTTATTAATACCAAAGTGTTATAATAATATAGAAATGTTATTCTTACAGCCTAATATATATATATGGAAGTTATTTAGGGTAGAAAGTAAATACTTTTTGGTACAGTATGATCAGTAAGAAGGGGATTTTGTCGATTGCTTGACATCCGATATCCTAATTACCCGACAGCCGATTGACCGACAACTATAGGGCTTCACACGAGACGAGATAAAGCGAGAATTTAAAAAAATCTCGTCTCGGTCTCGTTAGTTGAGAAAAAATAAGTCTCTGGGTACCCACGACTTAACTGGGTAATAAAATTTTATTACCCTCAAACTGTTTGGAAGTCCTAAAAAATTCGAAACACATTGAGAGTGTCATTTTATAAAAAATAAAATATTTTATAGATTGTTACCAGATTTTAGATTTCGTAAATTTATCGTAACCTATGCAGACCTTTTTTATTATAAAAAAATTAAATTAAAAAGGTCTCGTTTCGCTCTCGTCTCGGTTTTACGAGACGAAGCGAGACGAGAAAAGTATCGTTTTCGTGTGATGCCCTACCGATAACCCAATTGCCCGAAAATTACTTTTGCCCAACAATTTTAAAAACATTCTAAAACAAAACACAACAATTAAAATTAAAATCACTAACAAAATATATAATTTGACTTAATCTGTCAATTTTTAGGATGAAAGTGAAAATCTTAAAATGTTAAATGCAATTCTGAAAGTCGGGCAATTGGGTTGTCGATAAGGGTCCGTGGGACATGCTAACGTGGGCTTTGCGAACAGGACCTTTTTCGTGGGGTTTGCGAACACGCATACTTGGGTATGTCAGGTATATACTCGCAAGTCCCACGGTTCGCAAAGCCCACGCCACCGTTGGTAATGATCTGTCTGGCAAATGTAATTGTCGGGTAATTGGGTTTTCAACCAACCTGTAAGAAGTGGAGCCCACAATATAAAAAGAAAATAACCAAAGGGAGATGCGCTGTTTCAAGTGGTCAATTTTATGAACAAAAGCACACTTTTCACTCTTGATATACAATATATTATTATTATTTACGTTCATGCAATAGATATAAATAAAATGATTGATTCTAAAGAAAGTTTCCATTGATTTTTGGCAATTTTCCTGTTTTTTTTGATAATTTTTTTGATTTTTGTTAATTTTTTGAGGTGATTCTTCCAGTTTTTGACAATTTTTATACTTATTGAGATTTTCCAGTTTTTGATTTTTGATTTCTGACAATTTTTCTGTTTATTTACCAATTTTATTTTTTCAGTTGTCTTGATTTGTGACAGATAATTTACTTTTTGTTTTTTGACAATTTTCCAGGTTATTTACGATGTTGCTACTATTTAATTTAATTTTGCTACTTATCAATTTTTTGGAAATTTTGGAAATTTTCCTGTTTCCTGATTTTTGATAATTCTTTTGATTTCTGACAATTTTTCTGTTTATTTACGATTTCTATTTTTTGAGTTTTCTTGATTTGTAATTACTTTTTGATTTTTGACAATTTTCCTGGTTATTTACGATTTTTTCGATTTTTGGAAAATTTCCCAGAATTTTGATAATATTCGTGATTTTTGATAATTTTTTGAAGTAATTTTTTCGGTTTTTGACAATTTTCATAATTTTTGAAATTTTTCTTTTTCCTGATTTTTGATAATTCTTTTGATTTCTGCCAATTTTTCTGTTTATTTACGATTTTTATTTTTTTAGTTGTTTTCTTGATTTGTAATTACTTCTTGATTTTTGACAATTTTCCTGGTTATTTACGATTTTTTCGATTTTTGGAAAATTTCCCAGAATTTTGATAATTTTCGTGATTTTTGATAATTTTTTGAAGTAATTTTTTCGGTTTTTGACAATTTTCATAATTTTTGAAATTTTCCTTTTTCCTGATTTTTTATAATTCTTTTGATTTCTGACAATTTTTCTGTTTATTTACGATTTTTATTTTTTCAATTGTTTTCTTGATTTGTAATTACTTTTTGATTTTTGACAATTTTCCTGGTTATTTACAATTTTTTCGATTTTTGGAAATTATCCTAGATTTTTGATAATTTTCTTGATTTTTGATAATTTTTTGTAGTCATTTTTCCAGTTTTTGACAATTTTTATAATTTTAAAATGTTTCTGTTTCCTGATTTTTGATAATTCTTTTGATTTCTGACAATTTTTCTGTTTATTTACGATTTTTATTTTTTCAGTTTTCTTGATTTGTGATAGATAATTTACTTTTTGATTTTTGACAATTTTCCTGGTTATTTACAATTTTTTCGATTTTTGGAAATTTTCCTAGATTTTTGATAATTTTCTTGATTTTTGATAGTTTTTTGTAGTCATTTTTCCAGTTTTGACAATTTTTATAATTTTAAAATTTTCCTGTTTCCTGATTTTTGATAATTCTTTTGATTTCTGACAATTTTTCTGTGTATTTACGATTTTTATTTTTTCAGTTGCTTTCTTGATTTGTAATTACTTTTTGATTTTTGACAATTTTCCTGGTTATTTACGATTTTTGGAAAATTTCCCAGAATTTTGATAATTTTCGTGATATTTGATAATTTTTTGAAGTAATTTTTTCGGTTTTTGACAATTTTCATAATTTTTGAATTTTTTCTTTTTCCTGATTTTTGATAATTCTTTTGATTTCTGCCAATTTTTCTGTTTATTTACGATTTCTATTTTTTCAGTTTTCTTGATTTGTAATTACTTTTTGATTTTTGACAATTTTCCTGGTTATTTACGATTTTTTCGATTTTTGGAAATTTTCCTAGATTTTTGATAATTTTCTTGATTTTTGATAATTTTTTGTAGTCATTTTTCCAGTTTTTCACAATTTTTATAATTTTAAAATGTTTCTGTTTCCTGATTTTTGATAATTCTTTTGATTTCTAACAATTTTTCTGTTTATTTACGATTTCTATTTTTTCAGTTTTCTTGATTTGTAATTACTTTTTGATTTTTGACAATTTTCCTGGTTATTTACAATTTTTTCGATTTTTGGAAATTTTCCTAGATTTTTGATAATTTTCTTGATTTTTGATAGTTTTTTGTAGTCATTTTTCCAGTTTTGACAATTTTTATAATTTTAAAATTTTCCTGTTTCCTGATTTTTGATAATTCTTTTGATTTCTGACAATTTTTCTGTGTATTTACGATTTTTATTTTTTCAGTTGCTTTCTTGATTTGTAATTACTTTTTGATTTTTGACAATTTTCCTGGTTATTTACGATTTTTGGAAAATTTCCCAGAATTTTGATAATTTTCGTGATTTTTGATAATTTTTTGAAGTAATTTTTTCGGTTTTTGACAATTTTCATAATTTTTGAATTTTTTCTTTTTCCTGATTTTAGATAATTGTTTTGATTTCTGACAATTTTTCTGTTTATTTACGATTTTTATTTTTTCAGTTGTTTTCTTGATTTGTAATTACTTTTTGATTTTTGACAATTTTCCTGGTTATTTACAATTTTTTCGTTTTTTGGAAATTTTCCTAGATTTTTGATAATTTTCTTGATTTTTGATAATTTTTTGTAGTCATTTTTCCAGTTTTTGACAATTTTTATAATTTTAAAATTTTCCTGTTTCCTGATTTTTGATAATTCTTTTGATTTCTGACAATTTTTCTGTTTATTTATGATTTTTATTTTTTCAGTTGCTTTCTTGATTTGTAATTACTTTTTGATTTTTGACAATTTTATGGTTATTTACGATTTTTTCGATTTTTGGAAAATTTCCTAGAATTTTGACAATTTTCGTTATTTTTGATAATTTTTTGAAGTAATTTTTCCGGTTTTTGACAATTTTCATAATTTTTGAAATTTTCCTCTTTCTTGATTTTTGATAATTCTTTTGATTTCTGACAATTTTTCTGTTTATTTACGATTTTTATTTTTTCAGTTGTTTTCTTGATTTGTAATTACTTTTTGATTTTTGACAATTTTCCTGGTTATTTAAAATTTTTTCGATTTTTGGAAATTTTCCTAGATTTTTGATAATTTTCTTGATTTTTGATAATTTTTTGTAGTCATTTTTCCAGTTTTTGACAATTTTTATAATTTTAAAATGTTTCTGTTTCCTGATTTTTTATAATTCTTTTGATTACTGACAATTTTTCTGTTTATTTACGATTTTTATTTTTTCAGTTTTCTTGATTTGTGATAGATAATTTACTTTTTGATTTTTAACAATTTTCCTGGTTATTTACGATGTTCCTACAATTTAATTTAATTTTGCTAATTATCAATAATTTTTCCAGATTTTTGATAATTTTCCTGATTTTTGATAATTTTTTGAAGTAATTCTTCTTTTTTTTTGACAATATTTATAATTTTTGACATTTTCTTTATTTTTGATCTTTTGATTTCTGACAAATTTTCTGTTTATTTTTGATTTTTATTTTTACAGTAATCCCGATTTGTGATAGATACTTTATTTTTTGATTTTTGACAATTTTCCTGGTTATTTCATTTAATTTTGATCAATACCAATAATTTTTCTGATTTTTCACAATTTTTGATAATTTTCTTGATTTTTGAGGTAATTTTTCCGGTTTTTGACAAATTTTCTAATTTTTAAAATTTTCCTAATTTTAGATAATTTTTCTGTTTATTTACGATTTTTATTTTTATAGTTTTCCTGATTGGTAATACATAATTTATTTTTTAAGTTTTGATGTAATTTTTGATACGTTTTTGCAGTACTTTTTCCGGTTTATGACAATTTTTATAGTTTTTGAAATTATTCAAAATTACCCCGTTAGGGGGCTTGAAAGTTACTTGGCATCGTTGCCAAATCAATCAGATTCGCTAAAAAATACTACTAAATAATACCCGCAAATCGAGAACACCGACACGCCCTCTGGTGTCGATATTAGAAATCAGCATAACGGTGCAGTCAATTTTTTAATTTCCATGATAACCCCATCTAAACCAATCGCTTTAAACATTTGTTCAAAATTACCCCGTTAGGCGGCTTGACAGTTACTTGGCATCGTTGCCAAATCAATAAGATTCGCTAAAAAAATACTACTAAATAACACACGATACGCCCTCTGGTGTCGATATTAGAAATCAGCGTATCGGTTCAAACATTTTTTTAATCTCCATGACAACCGCGTCAAATCCAATTTGTTTGTACCATTGCACACGTTTTAAAGTATCCCGCTAGAGGGCCTGGCGTCGTTGCCAGATTAATCAGATTCGCCAATATCTACCGAATTTAGTATCATTATACAATTGAACGTAAAATAAAAAAAACGTGCCTATCTAAATATTTTTATTTGTAACTCATTAACAATCTTGTGCTCCAAAAAATACTGATTTGTGCATCTAGATAAAGCCTAATTTATGTACGGTAATGGTTCAGTGAATTGCTGAAAAATAATTCTAGTAATCTTAGAAAAAATACAGTAAATCAATTCGATCAGGCTTAAAATACTGAAGCCTAAAAATACTCCCAATAAACCACCAGTACTAGCTGAAAAAAAAAATTGCAGCTATTAAATCCGATTTAAAAAAAATTTAATCAATATTTATATTTTTTTTATTTACTTACCTATTAAATCAGTAAAATTAAAAAGTTCATCCTTTAAAATTTTTTTGTATTGGCTTTCAGAAAAAAATAGATGCAATACAACATATCCTTGTCTAAAAAAAAACAAATTGAAAGTTTTATAAGATAAATTTCATTCCGATGTTTACTTACGAATTATTTGTAAAAGTTTGTAGCTGAAAAGAACGATCTACGCCACTGTTTAATTCTCCATAAGATCCTGCCATGTCGTAATTAACCGAGCTACATTGGCTATAGCAGTTACAGATGATTCTAAAAGGTTATAATTGTTATTTTATTATTATATTAGAATTGCCCAACGTACTACTTTTCCTCAAGAGAAAAATTAAATTTCTTATCAATTAGAAATAAAAATAAAAATTAACAATCAAAATTTGCTTTCACAATTGATCAGATTGATAATATAAAACAAATCACGAATTAATTTGGTTGCGGTTATTTTTCGCTTTGTAATATAGTAGTGTAAGAAGTCCGATTCTGGAGGGAAGAGAGGTGACTTTGTCAAAGTTAATGTCAAGGTCAATATCAAGTTCAATGTCAAGGTCAATGTCAAGGTTCATGTTCCTGTCAAGGTCAATAGCAACGTAAATTTCAAGGTCAATGTCAATCTCAATGTTATTGTCAAGGTCAAGGTCATTTATTTTATTTGTTTATTATTATTTTTTAGTTCACATCATCATATAAAATCATGGTAATTATAGATTTGTCATTTAATTTATATTTCTGTCAGAAATTATATATTTTTCTTTCTAATATAGAGGGTGTTTTCAACAATTTATACATAAATAATGGGAAAGTATTATATTGGTCAAAAACCCATTTCTATTAAAAAAAATGTCTAGTTCTGGAAGTATTTATTTTACCTGTTTTGATTTTCCTTGAGAACTGTAACTAAAAAATAAAAAATCATTTTTATATAAAAATGAGTTTTTTTTTAACTCACCAAGAGCTTCATTTACACATTCAGTATCTATTTGTTCGCAAAATTTCATATAAGCGTCCTCTAAAAAATAAAAACCCTTGTAAAATTGAGTCTTTAGGTGATTTCGTAAAAAATCAGGAGGAATGGCATTCCAAAAAAAAATAATATTAGCATCACTCTGTATACAGATATCGATATCGAAATATCCTTCATTAAATTTTTATTAATCTAGTTTATCTACTCATATTAAGTTATATATTAATTATTCAACTGCTTTTGAGCAATTAATAGTATCAATAAACAAATAGCGTGAGTTATGATTTTCTATAACTCACTATAGTGAGTTATGGATAGGAATGTATATTTACTATACAAAAGTATCTAGTTTTGTACAATTCACCGAAGCGTAACAGTATTACTGTCATTGAGGGGAGTAGGTAATATTTTTTCTATGTCTGTCTTTTGTTTTTAATTTTTTTTTATTCCTCTGTTTTTTTTCGGTTTTTGTGATTTTTTTTGTTTTTTTTCATTTTTTTTTTGTTTTTTTTTTTGATTTTTTCATTTTTTTTTGTATTTTACAATTTGATTTTTAATTTTTTTTCCAATATTCTGAGTTTTCTTTCATTTTTTTTATTTTCTTTTCCGATTTTTTCTCATTTTTCTGATTTTTTTTTATCGTCTCTAATTTTTTCTCGTTTTTACCATTTTTCTGATTTTTTGATTTTTTCCAATTTTCCTCATTGTTCTGTTTTTTCTATTTCTTTTGTTTTATGATTTTTTTTTCAATTTTTCGGTTTTTTCATTTTTTCTTTATTTTTCATTTTTTTGTTTTATTTTTGTTATTTTTTGCTTTTTTCGAATTCTTTCACTTTTCCCTCATTTTACCTGTTTTTACCTATTTTTTCCTCCTTTTCTCTTTTCTCCATTTTTTCTATATTTCCTTATTTTCCTATTTATCCCTATTTCCCTTTATTTTTCCATATATTTTTTAATTTTTTCCGTACTTTTTCGCATTGTAACCTATTTTTCCAATTTTCCATATTTTCCCCATTTATCCCTATTTTTTCTGTTTTTCCCGGTTTTAATGTTTTCCTTATTTTTTCCATTTCTTTCTATTTTTTTCTATTTTCCCCCATTTTTCACTATGTCTCCTGTTTTTTCTTTTTTTTTCCTACTCTTCCACATTTCTCCCTATTTTTCCTATTTTCTCAATGTTTCACTATTTTTTCCTTTTTTTTCTCACTTTTCTGATTTTTTTTGTTGTTTTTTGATATTATCTTATTTTTAAATTTAGAAAGTGAAAATGAATAAGGTACACCTCCAGGGATAAGATAAATAGATAGATGCTACAATACAGAATTTTTTACCCGAAAAATCACAAAACAAATATGAAGGTGTATACAAAAATTTTCAAGATTGGTGTAGAGGTAAGAATGTTAACTCGTTTACAGAAAATTTATTTTTGGCATATTTTAAGGAGCTTAGCAATAAATATAAAGCATCGTCTCTGTAGACTTTCCACTCCATCCTATAAAACAAACTCAACATAAATTGTGAATAAAGTTCTTTCTCTGTACTTGCAGCTTAGTATGTATTGTTATAGTCGTAGATAAAGTATAGTAATCAACGAGCTGTAATGTCGGTCATAACTCACGCAGATGAATTACAGCACTTGCCTACGGCAAACTATCATATAAATTTATTTTAATTTGAATTAAATTGACGATTTATTTGAACAACACAGTGCTGGATCTAGAGGAAGTACTGGAGGAGGTAAGTGCCCTGGCGGCAAAACGAGCTGGAGAATAAAATGACAAAAAAATAAAACTGTGAGACAATGACTGTAGAAATGTGGATTGAGTTAAAGGTGAGGTGTCTGGCAGAGTAATGAGTCATCCTCTTCTTCCTCTTTTGCAGTTCGCACCACCATCTCTTCTTTTCCTATATCCATTCCCTTAGTAGAATATGCCTTTTTAATTCTATTTAGGAAGTTATAGATGCAATAACGACTGAGTTAAAAACCAGGACGGTAAGAATTTTTCGTTTCTGAGTTAGAAAAGCCTGAGTGACAAAGACATGTACACTCGAGCTAAAAATGTTGCTATTAACTATCCAGAAGATATAACTCAATTCACTTCACCTACTTACCAAATGGTACCAACGTACCAAATGGGGTTAAAAATTACTGGTACATTTTAAGTACCATCGCACCTAAAGTAGTTAAAAGACAAAAATGTGCAATATTTCAGATACATTTTTTGCTTTCTTATTTATTTATTACTGAAAAAAAACATTGTATTCGTATAAACAATAATTTTTTTTCGATATTTCTGATTATAAAGTAAGTACATTGTTGCGTTTTATATTATACTTATATTATGTCAAATAACTAAAAAGTAATTGAAGTATCATTCATTCAGAGGGGAGAATAGAAAAAACGCCAGGTAGAGAATGGAATAAACTAGGAGGTAAACCAGAGAAATACAGACTGAGCTAAACAAGGATGAACTGAAGAAAGTAGAAGAAGCATTCAAAATTTAAATAAATTGTATTTTTTTTTATACAATTTGTAAAATTTTTTCAATGTAAACCCAAACCGGACTGAGATTCGTAGATTGGACATCAGAAATACCGGGTGGTCCATATCAATTAACCAAAACCACTACCATTTAACTATAAATGTACTTTTGCCCTTCCAGATACAAGAAAAACAAAAGAAACGGAAAGAACAAGAAAACGTAATAGATGTTTTTAAAACAAATGATGATTCAGATGAATGAAATAAGAAAACACATAAGCAATAAAAATTGGATGAGAATAGTAAGAACATGGAAAAAAAATTGGATAATAGTCAGAAAGAAATGGAAAAAAAATTGGAAAAGAAGATTGGAGAGATAACACAAGAATTGAAACAAAATAAAAATGAAATGATTCAGAAAATAGAAGAATTAAAGAATTATACAGATAATAAAATAGAAGAAACAAAAAAATAGATAAGAATAGAAATGATAGGAAGAATTGTAGAAGTTGAGAAATTTCAAGATAAGAAAATTTTTATTTTACAAGAAAAGAAGAATGTTGTGAAAGAGGAAATGGAAAATGTTAAATTGGAAGTACAAGATAATACAGAAAGAATGAAACAGAAAATAAATGGGTGTCTACAATAACGGGAATAGATGGAAGTCTACAACAAAACCTGAAAGAAGCTGAAGAAAGAATAATTGAAAATAACAAAAAAGTAATTGAAGATGAAATAGAAAAAATAATAAAAGGTAAAATAGTACAGGATGAACAATTGGTAAAATTTCAAGAAAACGAATTTAAAGAAAAGATAAATAAAGTAGAAGAAAAGATAAATAAAGTAAAAGAAAATGAGGACTATTGAATTTATTTGATAAGCAGGAAGAATTGGAAGTAAGTGTTTTAAAAGAAAATAAAAATAAAAACAGATAGCGTAAAAATACAGAGTGTCAGAATATTAATGGAAACAAAAAATGTAAAGAACAAATAAAAAATGAATATAAAAGTCTGAAAAATTTAAACTTAAAGAAAATGAGTAATTATACAGTATGGAATCAACTAAAATATAATGGATGGATTTGTAATAGACAAACGTGAAAAGTAATGGTACATGATTTTTTTTTGACAATTATACTAGAATTTTGAAAAACAAGAGAAGTTAAATGATGTAGTTTTATTTGAATAATATTCCAAATAAAGTTAAAATAGAGAGAGAAAGTAAAATATAAAGAATGAAAATATACAGGGGATATACAATAGGTATACAGGATTTATATAAATATGAATGTTAAGTGTGTATGAAGTTAGCCCCCCATTTTTCGAATTTTAATATTCTGAAAGTTGTTCCAAATTGTTCTAGGTTTGTACTAAATTGTTCCAGAAAATTATTCTTTAAACAAATACAAAGGCCGGAAAACTCAAAAAATCGTTTTTAGAGCTAGCCCCCCATTATTTTTATATTGATTTTTTTTCTGTTGCACTAGATTGTTCTAGCTGTTCTGAACATTGTTCCAAATTTTCATGTCTTAAAAAAATTTATTTGAAGCTCAAAATCAATTAAAACCATTTATAGCTAGCCCCCCACTATTTTTTTCGAATTTTTTTTGTTGTACTAGATTGTTCTAGTTGTTCATAGTATTGTACCAAATTTTTGTGCCTTAAAAATATTATTTAAAGGTTTGAAGGGAATATATTTTAAATTCGGACCTTAATTTAAAATATTTCCTCTAAAAGGTCATACAAAAACAAAATTGTTGATAGCCAATTTAAGAATGAAAACAAAGAAAACCAAATATACCATTTTATGCTTGTAACTATCTAATATCAAAGGTTTCAATTTTTTGTAAATAATTAAATAAAAACAACTTTTGCCAATAAAAAAAAAATAAAAAAATATTTGGAAAGATTAATATAACCACTAAAAAAAGAATTAAATAATATGTACTGAAGTTAGACTTCAATTGTTTTTACTTAATTTATCCTGACGTTATTTTGTTGATCATTTAGAACTTGTTTATTAGTTAGTTTTTGTTTGCCATTACTCATGGTTTTAATAACTAAATGTACTTACTGGGTAGGTAATAAGGTATGCAACCACATGCCTTATAAACGTGTATGCTAGAACATTCTTGCTGGCAATTAGATTTCGAGTATGTCCTACAATAAAAAAAAAACAAAAATTAAAAATAAAATATTATAGCTTAAATATATTTTATACTTTCCTGATGTTCAAATTTGTACCCTATTCACGTTAAAAATTTAATGGAAAATATATTCACTTTATTAATAAAACTGTACACGAATAATCAAATCCAATGGAAAATGGTCAAATATAAATTGTGATAAATTATTAAATTATTTTTATTATTACCTGTAATATGCGAGTTTTCGTTCGTTAGCAAAATAGCACTGTCTTTTATCTAGTGGAATACTCCTTAAATTTTTTGAAGCTTCCCGTACAGAAGGTTTTATAGCAAATCTTGCTTCCACACCAGGACTTAATAAAGTTCCGTAGTCTGCCATTTTTGGGGTTTCTATGGGATTCCCTATAATTATCTATAAAAAAAATATGGAATACTTAAAATTAACAAAAATACAAGTCCAATCTGCAAATACAAATTACCTAAAAATACTTAACAGAGCAAAATATTTTTTATATAAAATTAATACATCTACAGTGAGTCCCAAAAAATTTGCATCATATGGAATAAAAAAACAATTTTTGATTTTTGAGAAAAATTATTATTAAAATAACTTTTTGAGATACACTGTATATGACTTAGTAACTCTAAATTAATATTTTGAATTAAACATTTAATTCCCGTAATATACAGGGTGTTATTAAAATACATGTAAATATTTATTTAAAAAATGTATGTTAAATCAGTAGTACGACACTGAAGTTGATGTAGGTTATGTTTAACTTGAACGGAATTAGACATAAAAAGGTCATAAATCTACGATTTTATATTTCGGTTAATATTCAATGTTATGGAGCGTAGGAAATTCACCCATAAATATTTATGGTAAAATTGGTATTTTCAGACATCATACCCATGGTATTAATAATTGGATATGATCTACCTTTCTAAAATATGCGGCGTTGTCGCTTATATTAGAGAATAGTAGTAACTTTAATTTTTCAAATGGATCACCCTGTATAAAATATTATTTTATTTTCAACAGTTTCATCCTATATTTTCCTATTGCTGTTAATTTTTGATCCTTAGTCAGTCGATACCATGAAGCTTCCTGCTTTAGAGGCAAAATTTTGTTTGTTTCATACAGGGTGGTTAAAAAATGCAGATACTTTGTTAGTCGATATCATGAAGCTTCCTGCTTTAGAGGCAAATTTTGTTTGTTTCATACAGGGTGGTTAAAAAATGCAGATACTTTGTTAGTCGATACCATGAAGCTTCCTGCTTTAGAGGCAAATTTTGTTTGTTTCATACAGGGTGGTTCAAAAATGCAGATACTTTGTTAGTCGATACCATGAAGCTTCCTGCTTTAGAGGCAAATTTTGTTTGTTTCATACAGGGTGGTTAAAAAATGCAGATACTTTGTTAGTCGATACCATGAAGCTTCCTGCTTTAGAGGCAAATTTTGTTTGTTTCATACAGGGTGGTTAAAAAATGCAGATACTTTTTTAGTCGATACCATGAAGCTTCCTGCTTTAGAGGCAAATTTTGTTTGTTTCATACAGGGTGGTTAAAAAATGCAGATACTTTGTTAGTCGATACCATGAAGCTTCCTGCTTTAGAGGAAAATTTTGTTTGTTTCATACAGGGTGGTTAAAAAATGCAGATACTTTGTTAGTCGATACCATGAAGCTTCCTGCTTTAGAGGCAAATTTTGTTTGTTTCATACAGGGTGGTTAAAAAATGCAGATACTTTGTTAGTCGATACCATGAAGCTTCCTGCTTTAGAGGCAAATTTTGTTTGTTTCATACAGGGTGGTTAAAAAATGCAGATACTTTGTTAGTCGATACCATGAAGCTTCCTGCTTTAGAGGCAAATTTTGTTTGTTTCATACAGGGTGGTTAAAAAATGCAGATACTTTGTTAGTCGATACCATGAAGCTTCCTGCTTTAGAGGCAAATTTTGTTTGTTTCATACAGGGTGGTTAAAAAATGCAGATACTTTGTTAGTCGATATCATGAAGCTTCCTGCTTTAGAGGCAAATTTTGTTTGTTTCATACAGGGTGGTTAAAAAATGCAGATACTTTGTTAGTCGATACCAAGAAGCTTCCTGCTTTAGAGGCAAATTTTGTTTGTTTCATACAGGGTGGTTAAAAAATGCAGATACTTTGTTAGTCGATACCATGAAGCTTCCTGCTTTAGAGGCAAATTTTGTTTGTTTCATACAGGGTGGTTCAAAAATGCAGATACTTTGTTAGTCGATACCATGAAGCTTCCTGCTTTAGAGGAAAATTTTGTTTGTTTCATACAGGGTGGTTAAAAAATGCAGATACTTTGTTAGTCGATACCATGACGCTTCCTGCTTTAGAGGAAAATTTTGTTTGTTTCATACAGGGTGGTTAAAAAATGCAGATACTTTGTTAGTCGATACCATGAAGCTTCCTGCTTTAGAGGCAATTTTTGTTTGTTTCATACAGGGTGGTTAAAAAATGCAGATACTTTGTTAGTCGATATCATGAAGCTTCCTGCTTTAGAGGCAAATTTTGTTTGTTTCATACAGGGTGGTTAAAAAATGCAGATACTTTGTTAGTCGATACCATGAAGCTTCCTGCTTTAGAGGCAAATTTTGTTTGTTTCATACAGGGTGGTTAAAAAATGCAGATACTTTGTTAGTCGATACCATGAAGCTTCCTGCTTTAGAGGCAAATTTTGTTTGTTTCATACAGGGTGGTTAAAAAATGCAGATACTTTGTTAGTCGATACCATGAAGCTTCCTGCTTTAGAGGCAAATTTTGTTTGTTTCATACAGGGTGGTTAAAAAATGCAGATACTTTGTTAGTCGATACCATGAAGCTTCCTGCTTTAGAGACAGATTTAGTTTGTTTCATACAGGGTGGTTAAAAATGCAGATACTTTGTTCACATGAAAAAATGACTGAAACTCAATTTTTTTAAATTGAAAAACCTGTATATTTTGATATTTTTGAAATTTTCCATCAATTATATAGATTAAATTTGTTTAATTACTACTATTTCAAAAATTAAAAATATACAGAGTTATGAATACACATACAGAGTGTTTATACTTAGCTTGTACCGATTCATTTACATTAAAATTGTGACCAACAAATTAAGAATATATAAAAAGATTGATGATGATTAAAATTAGAAAAATTATTAATTATTAATTAGGAAACAATTTTTTTTATTTTATACCACTCTATTATCGAAACATTTACATTTGATTCAAAAATAACAAATTTTTTTCCAAAAATTTTTAGTATAACCTAATTTTTATCTGATCTCTAAATTTTCAAAATTAATTCCGGTATACAGGATAAAGTGAATTAATATTAATTAATAATTATTTATACGCTATTCGGCACCATACTGGACAATAAATATGAATATAAAGCAAATATGCAAAAAATATTCATTGTGGTTCGTAAGTAATGAATTATTGAAAAAAATAGAAAAATTGATAAATCACCCTGTATCTTAGTAAAATATAGGTTATTTAGAACAATCTGGTTATCTTGTATCACCCCTTATGTATGCGCATTTCAAAATAAATCACCCTGTATAATACATATATATTATTTAATTATTCTATCGTTACACAGGGTGTTTTAGAATTCGGCAGACAAACTCCATATCAGAAACTTTTGATGAAAATCGATATATAAACATTGGGAGCTTCGTTCCAGTGGCGCACTTTAGTAGGTTTAGGTATAATTTGCTCCTATTCATTTTCCATTTTATAATTTTTTGTCTATTTTTACGAAATTTTGGTATTGTGCTTTTTTTGTCAAAATTTGACGTTTTTTAAAGAGAAAACTTTGTACCAAATTTGAAAAAAAAAATTATGATTTATTGTAAAAAAACGATTTTTCAACACCTTGTATAGAAACTTAGCCCTTATAAGGTTTAACTTCATCATTTTATAAAAGCAGGTTCTCATATAAGTTTGTATGTCTTCTGTATAATAGTATTCTTAAATTTGGGTCACCCTGTGCATGTTATATGTAGCTAAAAAATTTAAATTAAATAAATGTTTCTTACTTTAAATCCAATACTACTTGTCGAAGAGCAATAATATTCATCTATTTGTGCGTCTAGAACAATTGAGAGGCCTAAATGTGCCCCAGCACCTATAAAAAATAATTGGTGGTATTTTTTTTTATAAAAATCAATTTGTCTATTTGATTAAATTTCATATAATGTACCCACAATTTTATTGATAATTCAATTTAAAATTAAAATCATTCTATTACTATCCTGTAAATACCATTAAAAGTTCCAGAACATTCCAATATCGCTTCTGTCTTGTTTCTAAATTCTATCTTTCTGTCGCTCTTATACAAGACGAAGGACATTGACTTAATAATTTATCCGACAGTGTGCTACTTGATTAATAACGATCGGTATAAAAAATCACGCCGCAATTTTGTCAACCAATCAAATCAGGTCAACTTATCTCCAAACACTTAGGTCCACTAAGATCTATGCGATGGGTCAAATTAAAACATTGTCTCATAAGCTCTTTTAGTAAACAGTTGCATCAGCGTTCTATCTGACTAAGCACTGTTATGCTAATTTAAAATAAGTAAATTCAACCAATATTAATGTACGTAACAATGAGTAAAATGTATTGTATGAAATATAATTTTAATTGTTCTTGTTTAATACAATAAATGAGCTAGGAAAAAACTCTATAGAAATATAAATTTAATGTATAATAGAGTTTTGATCGTTCTCTTATAAAAAATGATCTGGTTCTGCGATGATAAAATTATCAGTTCTTAACGACTCTATAGTTTCTGACCCGAGTTATGTACGTGAGAATGCTGACCTAGCACTAAATTCCTGGAAACAAGAATGAAGAGGCAGCATTTTTGCATGGGAACTTCAAATACGTTTTTATTCATTTTATTCAGTCTGATTTTGTCTTTATTATTGTTAACACCGGGTTTTTCATTTTTGTAAAAATAAATTTAAAAATAAATTTTTTTTAAAACTATCTCTTCGAGACGTTTTACATAATTGGCGCAGTCAGTAGGATTGCCACGAAGAATCCAACGTGGATAACTTTCGCTATTTAAATAGCTAAGTGGCAATAACGAACTTTCTTTTTTCCGGTGTTTCGAACTGTTTAAGTTTCCTTGTGGGAAAATATCAATTGTGGTGCAACCAGGAATATATTGGATGCTCCAGACGACCAGAACCTCCATGTATAGGAAAGTACTGTAAGTCGATTTTATTTTTGTATGTCAGACTCCTCTAGTGTCGTTTCCTTATCCTTCAGTGATCACGATAGCGATCTAGAGTCAGAATCAATAAATAAAGAAAATATTTTAACAGAAATAGATTCAGTTATACAAAGTTTTAATTCTATATATATTGAAAATAATAAACAAGGTAATAAAATGCCTGTACCCAATTTTTCTAAAGTTCATGCCGAAACCATTCCAGAATTTGATGGTAACGTCAATGAACTTCAATTTTTTATAGAAAGCGTTGATAGTATCGTTACTCATTTTTATGACAATGTCGATCCTAGAAATTATCAGAATGTTATAATTTTCCGCACTGTTATCAGTAAATTAAGAGACGCTGCTCGCGAAGTAATAAATATCAGTGGCGCTACCACTATTAAAGAAATCAGAGACGAACTTATTAGTCATTTTAGTGATCCTAGAAGTGAAAACTGTTTGTCTTTAGATTTAAATAACTTACGTCAGGGGCCAAACGAAACCCCTTATCAATTTTATGAAAATGTAAGAAAATTACTTAATACAATTTCAAACTATCTTGCTTTGCACGAAACTAACAATGATATTCGTAAATTTAAACAAAACATGTATAATTGTCAAGCCTTACAAGTATTTCTAGCAGGTTTAAGGAATCCATACGGTACCATGATTCGAACCAAAGGTCCTAAAACCATGCTTGAAGCAATAAATTTTATAAAAACAGAAGATAATTTTAAATACTTACAAAATGCTCACAATTTTCAATCAAATAAATCAAACACTCTTAAATCAAATAATTTTAACAGACCTTTGCAAAATCAACCAAATCGTTCTAATCAATTCGCAAATCGCAATCAGAATTTTAATAATAATAATGGTCATCAGCCAAATTTTTCTAGACCTAGCAATAGTTACCAAAATAATTCTAACAATTCAAATTCTTTTCCAACCGGTCCCGTTAATGTTCAAACTAGAGAAATAAATAATCAAAGATATTTAACTAACCGACAAGTTTTCGGACCTCCAAAAAATGTTTGGAAATCAAATCCAAATTTTAATCGACAAAATATGCCTGACCCTGTACCGATGAGTACAACTAGTAGACAGCCTTCTGCTAATACTAGACAGCAATCAAATCCAAATCGTAGATGGGTATCGGAAGAACTAAATAACGTTGAACATTGCGAACATCATAATCAAAATAATTTTTTGCAAGAAAATAGCATTGAAAATTATGAGTATGGGGAAACTTCCATAAATGAAAATTACCAAAATTTTCCAGAGGACAGCCTCCCAAAGCCAAACACTTAATTGAATTTCATAATTTATCAGACAAAAGGCGATTGCCTTATATTACAATTAAAAACCCGCCTATGAAATTATTGTTAGATTCTGGTGCAAGTAAATCTTTTTTATCTCCAGAAATTGTTGATAAATATTTCTTAGAATATAAGGTAAATGATTCGTTTGTAGTATCTACGTCCTTCGGGTCATCCAAGCATAACTATTCGGTTACAATACCGGCTTTTTCGGAATTTAATACTATAAATTATTTAAAATTTTATGTTTATAAATTTCATTCTGTTTTCGATGGTTTGTTAGGAATGGACATTATTTCGTCATTATTTGCTGCTTTAGATTTTTCGAACTCGAAATTGATTTTCAATAATAATTTTTTGCCGATTCAATATTTTATTTCCAATCCAAAAAATATAACAACTCAAAATCTGCCAAGTAATTCGATTTCACAAATTAAAATACCAGTAACTACAAAATCGGGCGAAATTGTAATACCTCCTCAAAATATTGGAGATTGTTTTATACCCGAAACTATAACAGTTTCCCACGAAGGTTGGGCAAATGTAGAAATTTATAATAATACAGACGAAAATAAAAATTTTACTGTCTTATACCCAATCAGGAGTACCCAGTAAATAACAATTTTGAATTATATAATATCTGTATTGAATCAAATGTTAATAGTTGCGAAAAACATGAAATTGATGACTTAATAAGAACAAACCATCTTAATGAGGAAGAAAAAAATCAAATTCTAAAATTATGTAGAAAATATACGGACATTTTTCATAAAGATGAAAATTCGCTAACGTTTGCTAACGAAATAAAGCACAGAATTCAAACTAAAGATGAATTACCAGTATATACTAAAAGTTATAGGTACCCTTTCGTTTATAAAGAGGAAGTTAAATCCCAAATACAAGATATGCTTGAACAAAATATAATTAGGCCAAGTAACTCCAGTTGGTCAAGTCCAATCTGGGTTATTGAAAAATCCCAAGGGGATGGGAAAAAGCGTAAATTTAGAATTGTGATCGATTATCGGAAGGTCAATGATAAGACAATCGACGATCGATACCCGATTCCCAATATCACAGATGTACTTGATAAGTTAGGTAGATGTAATTATTTTTCTACCTTAGATCTTGCATCAGGGTTTCATCAAATAGAGATGCACCCCGATGACATATCTAAAACTGCTTTTACAGTCGAAAACGGCCATTACGAATTCCTTCGTATGCCATTCGGCTTAAAAAATGCGCCCGCTACTTTTCAGCGAGTGATGGACAATGTCCTGAGAGGTCTACAAGGAAAAATATGTATGGTATATCTAGATGATATTATTATATATTCAACTTCCTTGCAGGAACACATAGTAAATCTAAAAATTGTATTTCAACGCCTTCGAGAAACCAATCTAAAAATTAAATTAGATAAATGTGAGTTTCTCAAAAAGGAAACAGCATATTTGGGTCATATAATAAGTACCCAAGGTATAAAACCGAACCCTGATAAAATAATAGCCATACAAAAATTTCCTATACCCAAAACTACCAAAGAAATAAAAAGTTTCTTAGGACTTTTGGGATATTACAGAAAATTCATTCCCGATCTTGCGAAAATCACAAAACCTTTAACTTCCTGCCTAAAAAAGGGCGCGAAAATTACACTAAACGCGGAATATATTCAATGTTTTGAAACATGTAAAGAACTTTTAACGAACGATCCAATTCTCAGTTACCCCGACTTTTCACAGCCATTTAATTTAACCACGGACGCCAGCGCTTATGCTGTAGGCGCTGTATTATCTCAAGGGCCAGTGGGCCGAGACAAGCCTGTAGCATATGCTTCGAGAACCCTTAACAGAGCCGAACAAAATTATAGCACAATCGAAAGAGAACTTCTCGCGATAGTGTGGGCTACAAAATATTTCCGGTGTTATCTATATGGTCGCAAATTTAATGTGTATTCTGACCACAAACCTTTGCATTGGTTATTTTCAATAAAAGAGCCAAATGCTCGTCTTACTCGATGGAGATTAAAGCTCGATGAGTATGATTATTCAATACAATATAAAAAGGGAACCTTAAATCAAAACGCGGACGCACTGTCGCGTATCAAAATTAATGAGTGTAACAATAATGATATTCGAGAATATATAAACGAATTTAGTCAAAGTTTAACTCAGGAGGAAAGTTCTCCGAATACGAATAATAATCCTAGTACTTCAAATAATGAAAATTCAAATATAGTAAATATAGATTTAGAATCAATAATAGGTAACATTGATGAAACGCCAAACATAACTGAACTAGATATTCAAAATGTACTCAACGAATTCGTAGATAATGAAGACATAGAAACCGTTCATACAAGTAGAGAAAACCCTATCCTAGAAATACCCATTTCGGAAACTCCTATTAACAATTTTAAAAATCAAATAATGCTAAAAATCGTGTTCCACTCTCCTGTCGTGCCAAAAGTGACAAGATTATTTGAAAACAAAATAAGAACTACAATACAAATTTCTGAGGCAAATTTTGAACAAGAGATTATTAACACATTTAAAGAATTTACTTCAACCAAAAAACTTTTTGCTATAAATATAGATAAACCTAACTTAATACCACAACTTTGCAATATATTACAACGAACTTTCAAAAATTCTGCTTTTAAGGCTATAATTTGTAATACAATTTTAGAAGATGTAATATCACGCGAAGACCAAATAGAAAAAGTAAAATTTTGCCACGAAGGCAAAACAAATCATAGGGGTATTATAGAAACAGAAACTCAAATTAGACGTCGTTTTTATTGGCCCAATATTAGAAGTACCGTGAGTAAATACATAAACAATTGCGAATTATGCCAAATAATGAAATATGATCGAAATCCTCCTAAACAAAAATTCGAGTTAACCCCTACACCCAATAAACCTTTCGAAGTAATTCATGCCGACGTTTTCACTATCAAAGGTCAAAAATTCCTAACTATTGTAGATAAATTTTCTAAGTATGCTCAAGCCTACCCCTTAGCTGGAGTAACGGCTATCCTTATAACGAAAGCTTTTATTAATTTTCTTACCCATCATGGAACTCCCAAAATGTTAGTATTAGATCGCGGTACCGAATTAAAAAATCATATTATTGAAGATTTCGCTAATCTTCACAAAATAAAACTTCATTATACCACCGCATTTAATCCAAATTCCAACAGTACAGTCGAAAGATTCCATTCGACCCTAATCGAACACATCAGAATATTACAAGTAACCTATAAAAATTTAAATATTTTAGATCAAATGCCTTATGCGATCCTTGGTTACAATAACAGTATACATTCAGCTACAAACCAACGTCCTATAGATGTAATTAATGGTCACCTAGACAGTAATAGCCCTTTTGACATCGATGTTAATCAAAAACTTTATTCCAATTATATAAATCAGCATAAAGAAATTACGAGCGAAATTTACAAAGAAATAAACAAACGCATGTATACAGATAAAGAAAAAACATTAGAAAAGGTAAATAAAAGTCGCCACGAGCCACTGACATATGATCCGGGTACGTTGGCTTATCACAAAACAGGTGCGCGAAACAAGGCAAGTCCTAGATACGCTTCGCGACCAATTAAAAAGAATGAAACAATTAAAGTAAAAACTTATAAAATTAAATCAAAGAAAAAGCCTTTGCTAAAAACTTCAAAAATCAATAAACCAGTAATTACGGCTACATATCATAAAAACAATTTAAAGAAACCTTTGAAAAATCAAAAAATTGTACCATTGCCTCACTAAAAATCTAACAAAACAAAAATTGTATAATCATTAGATAAACAGATTTCACTGACTTGCAAAATAACAAAGATTAAAATAATAACATTTTATTAATAAATTTAAACAAAAAATAATTAAAAAATTAATTAATGAACTCAACTCAAAATCAAACCCAGTTAAAGCAGTAGTATCAAAATTTTAAATGAAATTATTGAAAAATTTAGAAATTTCCTATTTTATCTGTTAGGTTTAAATTACATTATAACACATTAAAATTTGCAATTAAACGTAGTATGTAATTTAGCTTAGTTTAGTTTAGTAAGTAACTTAGCTTATAGTAGAGACATATCAGATTCACAGAAATTCTACAAAACACTTAGTATACATTTTTATTATTCTGACGATGGACTAGTTTTCGTTATTTCACTCTCCTAGACCGAAATTTATTCCTACTTTCATTTATACTCCGTACCCACAAAAACAATAGTATCCTTATCCTACCTAAATCTTTCTTGACAATGCAAAAAAAAAAATCGCTATGAGTACCGAGAATGCAAAAATGTTCAGTACATGTATTTTTGCAATCAAATAAATCCATCCCAAGAAATCATCACAGATGACTGCATCCACCAAATACTACGGCTGAAAAATGAAAAATCGTCAAACTGATCCACTATATCGTCGTGTTTCCTACAAGGAACAAGAATAGAAATAACCTGTTTCCAATCAAAGCTTGGGGTCCCAAAAAGGAACCCATTTTGTGGAACTACCCACTGGTTCCATAGATTCCAAACACCAACGACATCATTCCTGGTCAACCTTTACCATTGCCGGCCATCAATAGCTTCTCCACAATCAACCCCTAGGATGGTGATCGAGGACGAAGATTAACGATCCACCCCTCGTATGGATCTTTCTGAGAAGGGAGGAGTTATGTACGTGAGAATGCTGACCTAGCACTAAATTCCTGGAAACAAGAATGAAGAGGCAGCATTTTTGCATGGGAACTTCAAATACGTTTTTATTCATTTTATTCAGTCTGATTTTGTCTTTATTATTGTTAACACCGGGTTTTTCATTTTTGTAAAAATAAATTTAAAAATAAATTTTTTTTAAAACTATCTCTTCGAGACGTTTTACATAATTCCCGTTAGAAATTACAGTATGTAAAATCAATTTATTAAAAAAATGATCGGTAATAAAAAACTAAATTTCAAATTAGTAATAATTGTAAAATTTATAAAAAATTAATGTTTTTTATAAATCTTACCTAAAGGTCTCTTTGGGATAAAAGTATCATTATAAAATTCTGGAAAACCACTTTCTGGATTCCAATCATAAACGTTGTCTGAATACGTTTGGTTTAATTGCAAAGATACTTCACTTCTACAAAAAAAAAAATAAAATGCAAAAATTAAGAACCATTTTATTTAAATTGCCAAAACTATCATTATTATTGATACTTACGGATTTCTAAAAATATACTTTGGTGGTAACCTATTGAAAGAACAGCAAAGACCTTCATCTGTTAAATCATTGTTGAATAATTCTTCGCAGTTTCTTACACTACTAGACCATTTGCAAGATTTCAGCATGTCGGAACAAGAATTTCCAACCTTGAATAGATAAAAAACAACGAATTAGGCAATACGCCACGTTTTTAGATACGTCATAATCGACCATTTTTTTAAAATTTTTTTTGGCTAATCATTTTTCTCTATACTCGTCGGGAAATTTTAGGGCGATACAAAAGATATCTTAACCCAGTGTTGCCGCACTAGTCCAAAAATAGTAGTAGATAGGATATTGAAAGCGGAGTAGATTCATACTAGTTAGTGTTCAGACTATTTCAGAGAGCATATTCAGAACAGAGGTCTTTCTTCAAGGTCATTTTATTTAACAGCAATGGCCTTGGACCATCTACTATTAAACATCAATTTTCCATCCTTATCTTGAAGTCTATTTTTTACATTTTTGTTTACAAACAGTGTAAACAATCGCTAGTAACTCTTCGTTTTCATAAATGGCCGAATCATTTTCTGAAGTTTTTTAAAAGTTTCATTAAGTTATTTAAATTGTAAACACTCCCCACATACGCCAGATGCCCCGCATAATGATGTCGACTTCAAAACGTTGTATACAAAAATGTAAACAAGGCATGTGTCTAATAGTAAATGGCCTAAGGCAACAGCGAGCCCGTCATGTAAAATGTCAAAATAGATTTCTGAGAAAAAAAGAAGAAAAGTAGACGACAGTACTTTTTTGGAGTAGCGGAGTAAAAAATAATTAAAGTAAGTAGATCTACTCCAGATGGAGTAACTTTGGCAACCCTGTCTTAACCTTACTTTTACTCCTGTCGTATTTACTTCTTCCACTTTCATGCAATCACAGTATATACAATACAGAACTGAAACTCCATATACATAGAACAAACCATTTTATTATATAATAATAATAATAATTTATAATAAATAACCCTATACCTTATAGTCATTAAAAGTAAAATTTTAACATACCCTTATAAGAAAGTTACGTAAATTCCTCCAGTTGTATCCAGTTGAGTCAGTTACATTGTTTGTTTCGTTACTATTACAAATATCATCCAATAATTTCAGATCTATAGAATTGCTATAAATTAAAACATCAGTTACTCTTGAGACAGAGAGAGAGAGAGAGATTATAAGTATCATTGTCATATACTCGCATGGACATACCCTGTGGTGAGAATGAAGAATTTTCGTAATAGTGATAATGTGTTTTTACATTTAACATAATGGTATGTGTGACGTCACGTCTCCGCAGATCCGTACTACAAACCAAACCCTTATTATATGCCACGACATGATTGATTGACTATTTTTATTTTTATTTTAGTCATCGAAATTTATTAACGGTCACACAATAAAATAGTCCAATAGAATTAGTCTAAAAAAAAGACATATTCGTAAATGAAATATACCCTCGCCGTTTTTATATGTGATAAGGTGCTATTAGTGAAGCTTAAATCCGAATTTTCGGATTGCTGTGTGGTGACTTCCGGTCGCCATATTTGAAAATGCGAATGGCTCCATATATCCAAAACTATTGATTTTTGCAGAAAAATTCAAATGACCAAAAATGTAGATTGTGGGCACATTATTTTTGGAGGTTATGTGCATTAAAATCTTTTTCCTGCCAAAAAAACCTGCAGAAAGGTGACTGATTTTTTTCACCGTTAACTTTAGGGGTGAAACCATTCTTAAAACCGTTTAAAAGCCAATGAAAAAAAATTGTCTCAATTGGATTTATTGGCAAAGAATTAATTAGAGATGTGTTTTTGTATATGTATTTTTACAATAAATTTGCAGTTTTTTAACGTCAAACTTTTTTTGACAGTTTGTCGCAAACATTTTCGAATGCACATAACCCCAAAAAATAATACCCGCACAAAAAAAACTAATTAAAAATGAAAGATAATTTTATTATCTACATTTTTTGTCCTTTGGACTTTTCTGCAAAAATTAATAGTTTCAGATATGGCACCGGAAGTCACGACATATAAATCCGGATTTATAAATCTTATTACTTATAAAAAAATGATCGTTGGGTCGCTTTGTTTACAATCCCGTCCCGTACAGTAGTTAGGAGAGATGACGTCAGGCCATTGATGCGCATCTTTAAAATGTTATAACTTTGTTAGTTTTTGAGATATCTTAATTTCACTTTCACACTTAAATGTTCAGCTTCATTCATAACAAAATCCGTTTGTAGTACTTCGAGGGAATGAAATAAATCGATGTTTCAGACAATCTCCATCTCTCTCAAAATAGTATCATAAGAAACTGTACGCCATCTTCCTCACTCTTTTATATATATATATAATCAATATCTTACCCGTCTGATTTGATTTTGTTGACTTCGCTCCTTTTAGCTTGATTCATATTGCAAATAGTGACAGCCGGAAAAGGTATGTCCTTCAATTTAGAATCGAAAGGACTAAAACTGATTATGACAGGCGATGAATGCCATTTTTCGTAGATATTTGAGATATAGTAAGCAGCAAAAGCGATTGCTACAGAAAAAGACATCAACCAAAAAATCCTTAAAAAAAAAGAGAATATTAATGATTATTGTTACAAAAAAAACATTAGTTTAATATTTGATATATCTACGAAAATGTACCAGAGAAATATTTTTTTTTATTTGACCACTCTATGCACAAAAATGATTTAAATATAAATGTAATTCAATTTTTTTTTGGTATTTATAAAACTGGTGTAATTATTACTTAAGAGGAATTTTTATCATTGTCATTTTACCAAATGTTCCATTTCATACATTGTAAAATCTGAAAAATTATTTATTAAACTATAAATAAAAGTTTTCTCCGGCAATATATTCTTTATTAAATAATAATAATAATAAACAGTCAAACCTATAAGATAATACAGTCCACTAAAAAAAAATATTTGTTTGGAATCTTTTTGAGGGTATATCAATAAAATCACAAAAAAAAACAAATATTATAATTTAAGTTATTAGTAATGAAAAAATAGCATAAAAAAGACTATTATAGTTGGTATATAATATAGGGTGTTATTTAAATAGAAGTACATATTAAAACTGATAGAAATATATTATTTTGGAAAAATATTTGTGATTAAAGTTGTGAATATTATGAATCCTTATATTATATCAGGCGTACGTCACTGATGTTGACATAGGTCATGTTGAACTTTACCTTAATTTGACATAAATAGGTTTTCAGTGCTCAAAACTGGTCAAGTGCACATGTTGAAAAAATGACAATGAAAAAATAGGAAATAATGGGTAAAATAAGAAAAACTTAGGATGGGGAAAAATGCGCATGTTGAAAAAATGATAATGTAAAAATAGGAAAGCAAAACTCAGAATGGGGAAAAATAGCAAAAATGGGGGAACATAGAAAAAAAAACATTAAGAATGGTAATAAAATAGAAAAAAATAGTAAAAAATAGGACAAATGGAAAAAATAAGGAAATATAGATATACATTCCTGTCAGTTTTAATATCAATTACACCCTGTATAGTAATATTTTGTGAAAAAATTACCTCCCGCAATTTTTTCTTTATTAAATAATAATAATAAATAATTAAACATATAAGATAATACAGTCCACTATTAAAAAAATATTCAATAAAATCACAAAAAAAAAACAAATATTATAATATAGTAATGGAAGAGTTAAAATACAGGGTGTTATTAAGTTAGGATACGCCAATTTGAACAAATTCCCTAGCGTATTAAATATAGTAAATATTTTTTTATTTTCAAGAAAAATTGAATTTTGTAGCAAATTTCTAAATCTAATTAAAATATATTTCTTACTAACTTTATTATGAATCGGCAACAGCGTTTTCAGTAAAAATTCTCCAAATTAACGTTCAATGTTATCAACAGGGACGTGCCAAGTACTCTACAAAATAATGATAGGCGCCTTTATATGTATTGAGCCAAAATTATCACCCACTATCAAATAGTTCAAATTATGCGGATTTTACGTGAAAATCACTGAGCAATACCGAAAAAATTAAAATAGCTACAAATGTCAAAAAAAATTTCAGAGCTTGAATTTGAATTTTGGGTTATAATAATGGGGTCAATGGAAGGTAAAATACAATATTTATTCTCCTTTATTCAACATTGTCCGTTTTATTATCAGAAACATCAATAAAAGGTCTCCACAACGCCATTTTGATTAAATAAAAACAACAAGAAAACAATTTAGAAAAAACTACCAGTGAAAGCAAGCCACCCGCTAAAATTCGTTGTCGTTTTTGGAAAATTTTATACCCTCTTTGTTGTATTTTATACTTTTCCTTCTTTATATTTATGTTTATTTATTAAAAACACGTTTTATAACTTTTTATAAGTTTTCTTTATTCAATCTGTGTATCAACGTTTATCTCTCATTACAACCGTCGTTCTGATTGACAACTGACTCTGACGTCCGCTGCTGCCAACCTTACAATCTTCTCAACTACCAACGTAGCTGTAGAACACTCTTTGGACAATTTTAGGCCATTTTAGATTATTTTGAACAATTCTCTGAACAATTTAGGTAACTTTAGATCGTTTTACTAATATTTTAGACCGTTTTTGGACAATTTGAGACTATTTTGGACAATTTAGACCATTTTAGATTATATTGAACAATTTTTTTGATCAATTTGGTTAACTTTAGACCGTTTTAATCCACTTTTGGACAATTCTAGACCATTTTGGATAAATTTAGATTATTTTGAAAAATTCTCTGATCAATTTAGGTAACTTTAGATCGATTTTGGGGAGTCTTATACCCTTTTTGGACAATTTTAGGCCATTTTATATTATTTTGAACAATTCTCTGATCAATTTAGGTTTTACTAATATTTTAGACCGTTTTTGGACAATTTGAGACTATTTTGGACAATTTTAGACCATTTTAGGTAACATTAGACCTTTTTCATCCAGTTTTGGATAATTCTAGACCATTTTGGATAAATTTAGACCATTTTGAAAAACTCTCTGATCAATTTAGGTAACTTTAGATCGTTTTTGGGTAGTTTTATACCCCTTTTGGACAATTTTGGGCCATTTTAGATTATTTTGAACAATTCTCTGATCAATTTAGGTTTTACTAATATTTTAGACCGTTTTTGGACAATTTGAGACTATTTTGGACAATTTTAGACCATTTTAGATTATATTGAACAATTTTTTTGATCAATTTGGTTAACTTTAGACCGTTTTAATCCACTTTTGGACAATTCTAGACCATTTTGGATAAATTTAGATTATTTTGAAAAATTCTCTGATCAATTTAGGTAACTTTAGATCGTTTTGGGGGAGTTTTATACTCTTTTTGGACAATTTTAGATCATTTTAGATTATTTGAACAATTCTTTGATCAAATTAGGTAACTTTAGACCATTTTTAGACCATTTTTGAACAATTTTAGACAATTTAGAACAATTTTTTAGACTATTTTCCACAATATTATATTATTTTCAATAATTCTTTGTTCAACTTAAGTAATATTAGACCATTTTATAATTATTTTAGACTGTTTTTGGGCAACTAGATTATTTTGAACTATTATTTTGTTAATTCGGGTAACTTTAGACCATTTTATTACTGTTTTGGACAATTTTTATAATTTTTAGACCATTTTGGACAATTATACAACATTCTAGATATTTTGCACAAATCTCTGATCATTTTAAGTAACTTCAGACCGTTTTATTATTATTTCAGACAATTTTTAGAAGATTCTGGACAATTTTAGACAATTGTAGACTATTTTGAAGAATACAATTAATCAATTTGAGTTTGAGTGACTTTAGACCGTTTTATTATTAATTTAGAAAACTTTAGATCATTTAACATTATTTTGAACAATACAATTGATCAATTTGAGTTTGAGTAACTTTAGACGGTTTTGTTATTATTTTAGACAATTTTTAGATCATTAATATGTATATATCTATTTTAATTACACCCTGTATAGTATTATTTTTAATCTAACCTTTCGCAGTAAGTGAGCGATGTATCTCCAACATATCGAAGTCCGTGTAAAGTTGTTGTTTCGCAATAATGTTCTAGTTCTTTTAAAACTTTTCCTTTTACGCTCTTTTGGTGTTGCTTTGGTTTCGGTTTTTTATTGGAAAAATTATTGAAACTACTAAAAAAAATGTTAATGGTGTCAATTGTTAAAAGAAATACTAAATACAATACCTTTTGTTGCTATTGCTGTATTGAGATATATTGATTCTCATTTCTTTATCGTTTATTGTAAATATTGGTAGACCTTCTTTTGATATTTGAAGATTTTCTGAAATGGCAGCTATTTTTCTAGGACGTATTATACTGTCTGTTCTTAACATTTTACCTGATGAATAAAATAAATTTATGCACAAATAGCAAATTTTAGAAAAGGAACGTCTATATTGTTCCCATTTTGATGAAAAAAAAACGACACTGTATTTGGAAAAAAAAATTATGCGCAGTAGCAACGACAAAAATTCATTATCTTCGTCAAAAATCGAATGTGGCAACACAGTCATAGAGGTACATAATTTTTAAGATTTACAATTATGGAAATACAAAAACGATGCATTTTTTCTGCTGAATTTAAAAAAATTAACCGTGCATTTTTCATCACTCGTGATTTTGAAATGCAACAATTCATTTTTCTCCCTAGAATATGAAAATGCTACAGTATATTTGTCTACGCTTGAATTAGAAAAAAAGCAACACTCTATTTATTTTTGGGTGTAGAAAAAGCAACTTTGCGTTTTTCTTCACTTGAATATGGAAAAAAGCAACAATGCATTTTTTCTCTTAAATCTACAAGAAACAACATTGAATTTTTTTGTGTCGGATTTAAAAAAGCAACTGTGTATTTTTCATCACTCGAGTTTGGGAAAAAGCAACACTGCATTTCTTCTCCCTAGAATGTGAAAACATTTGTCCTTGAAATAGAAAAACAGCAATACTGTATTTTTTTTTTGAAAAAAAGCAACTTTGCGTTTCTCTTCACTTGAATTTAAAAAAAGCAACAATGGATCCCTTTCTCTTAAATTTACAAGAAATACAAGAATCACCATTGAATTTTTTTCTTTCAAATGTGGAAAAAGCAATGATGCATTTTTTCACACTTATAAATTTTTTACACTTTATTAAAAAAAAATTACCAATGCGGTATTTTTTTTGGTTTTAAATTTAAAAAAAAAAAATGGCTCAATGTTGTATTTTTTCTAATTAAAATGTGGCAATTTACGTTTTTCGTAATTCAAGTGTGGAAAAATGCACTGAAGCTTTATTAAAATCGTAGGAAGCAATAAGCCGCAAATGTCTTACAAATAAATGGTTCTAAAGTTAAATACGTAAAGAAATATGAGCAAAAATCATACGCAGTACCAATGACAAAAAGGTACTAGCGCCTATCTTTATTACTATTGAGTCAATTTTATTAAAAAACACTACTATTGCACATTTATAGATTTATTCTATGTCACATTTATAACAGAAATAAATTTTTCCTATTCAAATTGGACCAATAGAACCGGAGATAGACGTCTATCGCCTTTTTGTCAAATATACTGCTCATGATTTTTCTTTATGCATTTATTCTATTTTATATTTATAATACAAAGCAATTTTTCCTATTCAAATTGGGCCAATAGAACCGGAGATAGACGCTAGTGTATGTTTGTCAAATATACTGCTCATGATTTTTCTTTAGGAATTTATTCTTTGTCACATTTATAGTATAAAGCAATTTTTTCCATTTAAATTGGACCAATAGAACCGGAGATAGACGCTAGTGCCTTTTTGTCAAAGATTCTGTTTATTTTTCTTTAGGCATTTATTCTATGTCACTGTTATAATACAAAGTAATTTTTCCTATTCAAATTGGGCCAATAGATTCGGAGATAGACGCTAGTGTATGTTTGTGAAAGATACTGCTCATGATTTTGCTTTAGGAATTTATTCTTTGTCACATTATAATAGTAAAAAGAAATTTTTCCATTCAAATTATACCAATAGAACTGGATATAGACGCTAGTGTCTTTTTGTCAAAGATACTGCTCATGATTTTTCTTTAGGAATTTATTCTTCGTCACATTATAATAGTACAAAGAAATTTTTCCATTCAAATTGGACCAATAGAACTGGATATAGACGCTAGTTCCTTTTTGTCAAAGATACTGCTCATGATTTTTCTTTAGAAATTTATTCTTTGTCACATTTATAGTACAAAGAAATTTTTCCATTCAAATTATACCAATAGAACTGGATATAGACGCTAGTGCCTTTTTGTCAAAGATACTGCTCATGATTTTTCTTTAGGAATTTATTCTTTGTCACATTTATAGTACAAAGAAATTTTTCCATTCAAATTATACCAATAGAACTGGATATAGACGCTAGTGCCTTTTTGTCAAAGATACTGCTCATGATTTTTCTTTAGAAATTTATTCTTTGTCACATTTATAGTACAAAGAAATTTTTCCATTCAAATTATACCAATAGAACTGGATATAGACGCTAGTGCCTTTTTGTCAAAGATACTGCTCATGATTTTTCTTTAGGCATCTATTCTACGTCATATTTATAATACAAAGCAATTTTTCCATCCAAATTGAAATAATAGAACCGGAGATAGACGCCTAGTGTCTTTTTGTTAAATATACTGCTCATGATTTTTCTTTACGTATTTATTTTAACGTTTTTTTCGTAAAATTGGATCACTAGTAACGGAGAACCCCTTCCTAAGTTCCCCTCGATATCCGCGGAATGTTTTAGTACTTCAGGTTTAATAACAAGTCAAATTTGAAAAATTCCGAAATCAATTTTTAATTTTTTTTAATGATCATAAAATACTAGATAAGCTTTATATTCTGTCAATACGCTAAAAAATAACACATTTAATAAAATTAATATTTCTAAGATAAATAAATATAATTGGCAACGTCGCTTTTATTCATCCAAGAGACTCGAAGGGACGGGCTAGGAGCGTGAGTTGAATGCTTCAAGGTCACTCCTTAAAATGCGCCCACTGGAGTACTATAGAATTTTTCTAAAAAATAAAACTAATACATCGAAGTAGGACTTAACACGTCCTCACGGGATCGATAGATTCAACAAACTTATTAACAAACTCAACAAGTTTCAACAAGTATCGAAACAGATATTTCTGAATAAATTAAATACCAGGATAAAACCACAACATTATACCAAATACAAGCTGGAATACGTCAAGGTATAGTAAGCGCCAACTAGGACGAGATAAAGCCGCGCATTATGGGCGAAGTACGATGAATTTTCGGAACATTATACTCAATACACGCTGTAGTACGTCCAAGGTATAGTTAGCGCCAACTAGGACGAGATAAAGCCGCGCATTATGGGCGAAATACGACGAATTTTGGGAATATTATATCCAATACACACTGGAGTACATCAAGGTATAGTAAGCGTCAATTAGGAAGAGATAAAGCCGCGCATTATGGGAGAAGTACGACGAATTTTGGAACATTATACATAATACACGCTGGATTGCGTCAAGGTATATTCAGCGCTAACTAGAAAGAGGTAAAGCCGCGCATTATGGGCGAAGTACGACGAATTTTGGGATCTGTGCAACATCATCATTGTAGCAAGGATGAGGTTAGCCCGCGCATTATGGGCGAAGTACGACGAATTTCAGAAAAAGAAATGAGGATTAAAAGTTAACAAGATTGAAAATATTTTAGATAAAATTGAGCATCTTGAAGAAGAAAACAAAGCCGAATATTTAAGGTCACTAATACAGAAAGTGATATTTTTTTTTTGAATCCCAACATAAATTATGATAAGCGGCATGCTACTAATACAATAATACTTCATTATGACGCACCATCGTAATAACTTTTTACATTATGAAGCACCCTCGTATTATTAAACTTTTATGTTATTATTGAAAAACTATTTACCAGTAAAATTATTTATGTATTATGTAAAGATTTAATGTTTTAAAGATGTTAAATTGGTTAACAAAACATGTGTCCAGTGTAGAGAAAAAAAATGCTTACCCATTAAATTAGCTACAAAGGACAATTTTTTCCCCTTTTTAAATTTTCCTCTCTGCTGTAACTTATCGAACTCTATCGGAGTCATTTACCTGATGAGGTATAAATCGAATATAAGAAACTACTGTCATTCTCATTAGTTAATAAAACTGGTTTTTTTTTTATTTTAGTTTAATTGTGTGTATCGCGTGACTTTTTTACAAATTGTGTTTATTTGTAATCAAGTTGATGTATCTAAAGGCATGTGTTAGGTATCTGATGTGTGTAGGTTAGTTAGTTAAATCGTTTGACGTTGCTTACATAAAACTCTAATTATTTCTAAATGTCCAGGAAAGGGCTCACCCTATGGAGAATTATTTTTATGAATGAAACTGAAAATTAAAGCAAAACTGAACAACAGTGTGAAAGTGAAATTAAGATATCTCAAAAACTAATAGAGTTATAACATTTTAAAGTTACGGTTTGATTTAATAATTTTGTTCTGTCCTGACGTCATCTATCCTAATTAGTATACGATACGGGATAATTGTAAACAAAGCGACGTACCGCGCTTCTTTATTATCGTTATTTCTCTTTAGTAGTCCAAGAGTCAGAGCAAACAAAGTAGGTTTATAATTCAATCTTCTGCAGAAGAGATTTTATTGTTGGAATATGATCACGGCTGTCCCCTGAAAATAAATTCAAGTGAAATAACTTTTTTTAAATCAATAAATGTTTGCTTCCATTTTTATTTTAAAACAATAATTGAGCTCTTTTATTCTCATTTGCAGCTTTTCCTGCTCAATATTATTATTGTTATTATTATTGTTATTATTATCATTATTATTATTATATTTTATGCGTTATTAAATGTTTTCCGAACACTTCTAGCCACATATCCATTGATGATTTACGGGGTGCAAGTTTTGCGTAGCTATAGCTCTAAAACTTTAAATTTTATGCATTATACAGAAAAAAAATGAAATAAAAGATGTGGAGAATATTTTTATCCACAAAAAAATGATCTTTACTATTTTTCTCGTACGATGCACGGTTCACGAGCCTTCACAAAACGTGTATTTCAAGATGGCGGCTGACGCTCGTGCCCCCCCCCTCCCGTCCTGCTAACTTGAATTTACTTTCAAGGGACACTGAACATGTTTTAACAATAAAATCTCTTCTGTAGAAGATTTCAGAAAAAAGTACCTAGCTCTTGGACTATATTTTATTGTGTGACAGTTAATAAATTACGATTTCAGTAATAAAATAAAATTAAAGTCAGACATGCGTCAATCGTGTCGTGGCATAGAATAAAGAGTTTGCTTTATAGTACGGCGCTTTGGCTATGCGGATAAGTGACGTCACACGCACCACGCTAAAAATCAACAACTTTAATATTATATTTCTCCGTCATTTATTGACCGGTTTCAAAAATTTTTTACCGATTTATTAATTTTTGCCCGTATTTTAGTTAAATGTGAAAACATATTACATTATCACTATCATGAAACTTCTCCATTCTAAATCTTGTTTCTACGAGTTTATGTTTTTTATAAAATAAGCTCAAAAAACATTCAGTAGAAATAAAACTCCAATAGTCTAAGATCCGAACCAGAAACAACCTTCACATATCTGTTTAATGGATGAAAAGTATTTCATATCAAATTTAATATATTAGAAAATATATCTCGACTGGATTGTCTAAAAAATTCCTGGCCAGACTATAGTTAATTAAAAATTGAAAATGACTTTTTATTAAATACTGCAATCATGAGTTTAACGAATAAATTTAATACCAACCAGAGTATGAAGCCCACATAATATACAAACGTTGGGTTGTCTATTTTTTTCCTGGCGGTACTACTGGGTTGGCAGGTATAAACAGGTAAATCGATATTTTCACCTATTTGTTTAATAAATAAATCTTATATCAAAATGATCTATTTAATTGCAAATACGATGGATATTATAGGGTTGTCTGTAAAAACTGAAAAGTGAAAATATTGTGCGTCTGGAAACTTGTAACAAAGACGTCCGAGCTAAATATCTTAAAAAAAAATTAAAAGTTTCGACTCGAATACTATACCACCATGCTGGATAACCCTACAACAAAAAAGTTTAAGAACAATTTTTGTTAATTCCATGCAACAGATATTAAATGCATGAGACTCCAACCTGAAAACTGCGTTCGGCATTTTGATCAATACTTGAAACCAACAGAATTTATTGGGGACCAAACACCATTGAAAATACAAGACATTGTCGAAATGATGGAGTTCGAGGATCAACGTTTTACTTCTGATGAATCAGATACGGAATAATAATTATTGATTTGGTCTAGTCTTCAGCTCCATCTGGTTCGGTTTCTAGGTAGCTCAGCTCCGTCCGGTATCGGACCAGATGGAGCTGAAAACTAGACCAGACAGAGCTGAAGTACCTGAAGACCTCTGCCACGCTGAACCTCTGCATCCTCTCACTCTAACACTAAATTCCTTATCCTCACCACAGAACAAACGTAGACTATCTACTTATTAATAATGTTTAAAATATTTCATTGTAGATATTTTGTATTGATAGTTACTAGCCTTCTGGGAGGAAAAGCTCAGAGATGCAATCGTGATATCCATGAAGATCTTTGGCTTTTCGTAAAATCCTGATATTGGGCTGTGTTAGTTTCTTATTTGGTTTTCTGCTAAGTGCTCTTCTGTCCTGAGGATTTACTGTAAGTAGGTGTTGCTGCTACTCGTTGTTCTCTCCTTGCATCTATTTTAACCTGGAAACAATTGGAGTAATATTATAGCGTTTTTCACTGACAACAATTTAGGTGCCCTCAGTGCTAGCTCATTACCGTAAAAAATTTGCACTAACATCGTTTCCGAACCATAGTTGAAACTCTGGAGCGTCCCAGTTTCTCAGTCATTACCTAAAACGTCATTTATTTTTTTGCACTTGCCCAAACCCTTCTGTCCATTTAGTGCATACAATTTCGCCCTCAGTTTACCCGCTATGAGTGACAGCTGACCAGTTGAATAGGCGCTCCAAAAATATTTTGCTCTAAAATGACCAGTGAAACGTTCAACTTGCACTCAGTGCACAAAAGCAACCAGTGAAAAACGCTATTAGTTTGCTCGTGGATGATTTCCTAACCTCCTGTTAGTTGCCGAAATGGCGTGTGAGAGACGATGACTCAGTTAAGAGAAGTTTAGAGCTTTATAATCCATTATGGGACGAATACATGTTTTGTATGTATTTAGCAGTGTTTAAGAATTGCATCTCCCAAATCGTTCACCTAGAGGGATCAGGTAGGCTCGTCTCCTAATTCTGTTAAGAGTTTTTTGGAGCCCAATTTAGAGTTCACCTATAGTACACTTCCAAATAGGTATCTTCTTCCAGAACCTAAGATTGATTTCATTTTGATATTGACTGTGTTTTTTTGGAGAGATTTGGGTGTTTTAAGATTACTAATTGTGTTTTTTGGGGGTTCAGAGTAATCCTCCCCTTACTGAGAGAAGTTTTTGAGGGTATTTAGAGATCTTGTGGATCATCTTGTGTATCATCAGCGTATAGCTTAATATTTTGGCTAGGCAAGGTATGGCGGGGGATATCGTTCGTGTATATCAGATACAGTAACGGGGCTAACACAGAGCCTTGGGGAACTCCGGTTTGTGGAATGAAGATATCTGATACGGAGTTTCCCACTATAACATGGATGGAACGATTGATGAGGTAGGAGTGGATAAGTTTGATTAAGGGGATAAGGAGTTAGTCTGAAAGTTTGCGAATGAGTCCGGCATGCCAGATTTGATCAAACAAATTTTGGAAATCAAGGACAGCCGATGCAGGTTGAAACTAGGATGTGGAGTCTCACTAGTGCATCTTAGGTGAAATGTTCAGGACTAAATTTATGTCGGAATTGGGGGATTGTTCCCCTTTCATCCAGAAAGTTCTAGATACAGTCCTTGAGAAGAGTCTTAAAGAGCTTAACTAGAACATTCGTCAGATCTATAGGAATTTATGGATGTGGGATCTGTGTAAGGTTTGGGAATAAATATGGTGTTGGATGTTGGCACCAAAACAATAAGAGCATTCCAATTTATACCATTTGTTTATCTGTTATTTTATGGTATAGGTGGGAACTAACAAAGTTGAAATAACTTGAAATAACGGTTGGAACAGAATATTTAAAAAATACAAGCCAGTTTTTATACAGATCAAAAGAAAAATGTAAACATTTTCTCTTTTACTTCATTATAGGAAGTCTTTGAACCTACAATGGACATTTCCGTCTTCATCTCGAATTTTTTTTAACACGTTTACTTTCTCTACTCGTTGGATGGTGGGTCTTGAAAATAAAAGAAAAATTATTAGAAAACAGCTAGAAAACCGTTACTTTAATTTGTTTATAATTAGTAATAAATGTGGTTTAAGCTCAACTTTTTTTATTATGGGTTCGTTCCAAGAATACAGTTTGAAATATATCAAAAAGTAAAATATTAAATAAAAAATAATTTATACGCCAGTCTAATTCATTTTTTGATGTAATTAGAAACAATTGACAAAAAAACTATGATATATTTCAAAATCCATCATTTCTTTCTTTTTGTGGGTTTAAGGAAATTAAACGTTATATTTGTTTTATTTAATAAGAGGAACAAAAAAACTTTCAGAGGCTATTCTTCTTTTTTTTTAACTTGGTTCTTGAAGTTTATTCTCAATTTTCTAGGATCAGTAGAACGTTGGTCCCAAAGGAGGAAAAAAACTTGCTCGTTCCAAAAACTTGTTCAGTAAAAATATTGTTCCAAAGTCATAAATAAAACTTACTCCGAAAATAATGGTACCAAAAAAAAATTGTAGTCCAAAGAAAAACTTGCTCCAAAAAACCACTAAAAGTTCACATAAAGTAAATATAAGACAAAAATTTTATAAATTACCAGATTTCGTGGTCTCTATTTTTGAAAAAGAATATAAAACAATGATAATATTAATATGAAATCCATGAATTTTTAGATCAAAATATAAAATATAAAAATAATCAAAGTGAATTAAATGTTAAGACAATCTGTAAAAAGAAGTTAAAAATAGATTCTCTTTTTGTAATCGAGACTGAAATAGCACCACAAACATCAGATAATTTATATTGTTATAAAAGATAAGATATGAACTTTTAAGTAAATATAACAAAGAAATATATACCAGCATTAAACAGAATTAAAAATAACAGGAAATAAAAGTTAAAAGCGTCAAAATAATTAATAATGATAGCAGGGGATCTTGGTCAAAATATAATATAACATAATAAAAATTTACCCTATATAACGAGGGAAGAAAGGAAATTTTCAATATGCGACACAGGCGATATAGTAGTCAATTGTTTTATATCAAGCGAGCTGAAATTAAATATACCAGCAGAGAAATAATAAAAATACAGGGTGGTACAGGAAAAAACGTAACAAGCTTAAACCTTAAATAAGAACGTTTTACAAAAAAAAAATTAAGATTTATCTGGAATATCTGCTACCTAGAAGATTCGGTAAAATCAAAAATTTGCATACACACTCCACTTGTGTCTTCTGAGTAGATATTTTACACCATTACTACCGCAACTATAGGGGAATCAACGTGTTAGAGAGAGAGAGAGAGAGAGAGAGAGTGGTATAGGAAATTCAGCGTGTCAGAAAGAGAGAGCGCTGCCGGAGCTGAAGTTCCTGAAGACCAGAGCTGACGGAGCTGAAGTACCTGAAGACCAGAGCCGACTTAGACCAGACGGATCTGAAGTACCTGAAGACCAGAGCTGACGGAGCTGAAGTTTCTTAAGACCAGAGCCAACATAGACCAGACGAAGCTAAAGTACCTGAAGACCAGAGCCGACTTAGACCAGACGGATCTGAAGTACCTGAAGACCAGAGCTGACGGAGCTGAAGTTTCTGAAGACCAGAGCCAACATAGACCAGACGAAGCTAAAGTACCTGAAGACCAGAGCCGACTTAGACCAGACAGAGCTGAAGTACCTGAAGACCAGAGCTGACGGAGCTGAAGTTTCTGAAGACCAGAGCCAACATAGACCAGACGAAGCTAAAGTACCTGAAGACCAGAGCCGACTTAGACCAGACGGATCTGAAGTACCTGAAGACCAGAGCTGACGGAGCTGAAGTTTCTGAAGACCAGAGCCAACATAGACCAGACGAAGCTAAAGTACCTGAAGACCAGAGCCGACTTAGACCAGACAGAGCTGAAGTACCTGAAGACCAGAGCTGACGGAGCTGAAGTTTCTGGAGACCAGAGCCAACTTAGACCAGACGAAGCTAAAGTACCTGAAGACCAGAGCCGACTCATAACGCTCTCTCTTTCTGACACGCTGAATTTCCTATACCTCTCTCTCTCTAACATATTGAATTCCCTATAGTTGCCGTAGTAATAGTATACATTATCCACTCTTCTGGAATACCTTATGAATCCGTTTTAGGACTTTTACTTAGTCACATTAAATTTGTCCGTAATTATTTCAAATATTGATGAAACTGAACTGTATTTTTTATTCTTTAATAATAATGCTATTAAAATTACCACACATGGGGTTCCGCAAGGACTCGAATAACCAAAATAGACCTTATAGAATTTACCATGGGAATTTCCTTTTTTGGGTTAAATACGGTTCTGTGTAGCGATTAAAGCTGCACGTAATTTAAAGCAAACAAACCGAAAGTAATTTGTGTCACTTTAAGCAAAAAATTCTCTAATTCAAGTCACATCAACAGACCGTCAATTAGAACTAGATAAGGTTGACATTTGGATATTTATTAGTTTGCTTTACTGGAAAATAACGAGGTATATATTTATTTTGTAGGTAAATGTGTCACGATGACTGGAAAACTATCCCACTAATTAAGGGAAAGCGTAATTTTTATATATATATATATATAGGGTTGTTGAATTATATTTTCCGGATTATTTTGTAACAATTTCAGAATAAAAACTAGCAAAAGATAAAAAATATTGCGTAGAATGTAGAAATAATATTGTATACAAATCGTACAAAGAATATTTATTGCACGCGACGTGAAATTGTCTTACGAGGCCGTCAGGCCGAGTTGGACTTTTCTCTAAATGATTATTTTATTAATATTATATTTTGATTGATTTTATGAAGATTTAAGCAAATTGCTTATTTTTTATTAAATCTTTAATTGCTAATCCTGTCATAGAGCAGCGTTGCCAAATGTATCTGTATGTTTACAGATTTTTGATTTTGTCTATGGGAATTAATGGTAAATATACGGATTTTTCTGTAGGCGATTTACAGAATTTATACGGATTATTCAGTCTTATACTACATATTTTTAAAAATCTAATATGGCAACACTGTCATAGGGGTATATAATTCTTAAGGTATACAATTTAAAATAATAATGCATTTAAAATAATCATGCATTTAAAATAATAATGCATTTTTTCTATCGGACTAAAAAAAAAACAATAATGCATTTTTTATCACTGGAGTGTAAAAGCAACAATGTATTTTTTCCTCCTAGAACGTGAAAATGCTACAGTACATTTACTTATGCTTGAATTTGGAAAAAGCAACACTGTATTTTTTTTTTGGTTTGAAAAAAGCAACTTTGCGTTTTTCTTCACTTCAATGAATTTGGAAAAAAGCAATACGTATTTTTCTCTTAAATTTACAAAAATCAACATTTAATTATGCTTGAATTAGAAAAAAAAGCAACACTGTTTATTTTTTTTGTTTGGAAAAAGCAACTTTGTATTTTTCTTCACTTGAATTTGGAAAAAGCAACAATGTATTTTTTCTCTTAAATTTACAAAAAACAACATTTAATTATGCTTGAATTAGAAAAAAGCAACACTGTATATTTTTTTGGTTTTGAAAAAAGCAACTTTGCGTTTTTCTTCACTTGAATTTGGAAAAAGCAACAATGTATTTTTTCTCTTAAATTTACAAAAAACAACATTTAATTATGCTTGAATTAGAAAAAAGCAACACTGTATATTTTTTTGGTTTTGAAAAAAGCGACTTAGCGTTTTTATTTACTTGAATTTGGAAAAAGTAACAATGTACTTTTTTTTTCTTAAATTTTTTTTTGTCGGATTTAAAAAAAATAATAGTGCATTTTACTTCATTCGAGTTTGGAAAAAAACAATAATGCATTTTTCTCCATAGAATATGAAAATGCTACAGTACATTTGTTTACGCTTGAATTAGGAAAAATGCAACACTGTATTTTTTTTTGGGTTTGGAAAAAACAATTTTTCATTTATATTCACTTAGATTGGGAAAAAAGCAACAATGTATTTTTCAACATTGAATTTTTTTCTGTTGAATGTGAAAAAAGTAACTATACATCTTTTATTTATATAAGTAGAGAAAACCATTTTTTTACACTCATATTAAGAAAAAGGTAGGAATTCACTATTTTTTAGATTTAGATCCGCAAATATGTTACAAATAAATGGTTCTAGATATTTTTTTATTTTTTTACATTTTTTCGGTTTTTCTAGTTTTTTTACTTTTTTTGTTTTTATTTTTTTCGAGTTTTTTCTAATTTTTCTAATTCTTTTTCATTTTTTAAAATATTAAAATTATAAAATAAATCGGAAGAACCGAAAAATCCATAGAAAAAATTAGAAAAATAAGAAAAAAAAATGGAAATATCGAAAAAATCAAAAAAAAATCGAAAAAAAATAGAAAAACAAAAACAGCAAAAACCTGGAAGAATTAGAAAAACCAGAAAAAATCAGAAAAATGAGAAATAAATTGAAAAAAATTAGAGGAATAAGAAAAAAAAATGAGAAAAACCTGAAAGAATTAGAAAAAAATCAAAAAACAACAGAAAAAAATCAGAAAACTAAGAAAAAAATTGAAAAAAATCAAAGGAATAAGAAAAAAATAAAAAAAAGAAAAAATTGGAAAAAAGAAAGAAATAGATAAAAAAAACAGAACAATGAGAAAAATGTGATTAAAATTTAGAATAAAATTGAAAAAAATTAGCGGAACAAGAAAAAAAAAAAAAAAAAAAAATTGGAAAAAAGAAAGAAATAGATAAAAAGAACAGAACAATGAGAAAAATGTGATTAAAATTTAGAATAAAATTGAAAAAAATTAGCGGAATAAGAAAAAGATGAGAAAAGAAGGAAATACAAAAAAAAACAGAATGAGAAAATAAACAGAATGAAAACTAAAATAAGAAAAACCTGAAAAAAATAAGACAAAATGAGAAAAAAACGAGAAAAAATCAGAAAAAAATATCTCTCTTTCTCTCTCTCTCTCTCTCTCTCTCTCTCTCTCTCTCTCTGGTGTATTTGTAAATTTTAAGTAAGTATTTAAAAAAAAAGCAATAAAAAAAAACAGTATTTTTTTAATTCAAATATGGCAACTTGCGTTTTTCGTAATTCTGGTATGGAAAAATGCATTGTTGCTTTATTAAAATCATAGGACTCCGCAAATATCCACAAATAAATGCTTCTTGATATAAATTAAGATTGATTTAAAAAAATGGTGAATGAACTTTTTCATTAATTTTAAGTTTTGGTGAATGCGCGTTAAATTTAATATGATCATAGGCAACTAATTTATAAAGACGCCGAGATTCTCTAAAACAACCAAAAAATGTCCCTCCATAAATAAATTTCTATTTTCTAATTTTATGTTTACCGAGATTAAAAATTAAGATTAATAACGACGTCGTGATACTAAAAACAAGGCAAGTAACAGCACGGTGATATTTTATTCATTTGAAAATTAAGAAAAGGTGTAAAACATGCCATGACACTTATTAGAGCACCCCCAACAAAGCTCGCAACAAGTAAAATACATTTTCTTAATTAAAACCAGTAGGCAAAGAAAATTTAATAAACAACTTACCTAAAGATACACAAAAATTAAGAGGAACCGGTTTAGTACAAAAAAAAAATTTTCAAAGTTATGTAATATTTATATTAAAAATATTTTGTATTGTTATGCTAATTTTTTAAAACATGAAAAATATAAAAGAATATTTTTTTTGTAAATTAAGTTTAAATTCGACGTTTCGTATTCGGACCACCCTCAATTTTAACTTTTCATATATGGACCTGGATTTTCTTTTCGATATATTATTACTATCTCACTCTAGCTTTAAAAATAAAATTAAATTTTAATTACGTTTCGTTAACACAAATAACTATTTATAGTGTTTTTTTTTTATAAAAAAAAATGTTTTAAACGAATTGTATGTTAATTTTCACTTTTTTAAATTTTAAAATGAGAAAAAAAGCGGAAAAACGAAAAAAAAATTCTTATTTTTTGGATTTTGTTGTTTTTTTTTCTGATTTTTTTTGGCTTTTTCTAATTTCTCATTGATCTGCTTGTTTTTTTTTTTTATTTATTTCTTTCTTTTGATATCCAATTTTTTCTCATTTTTTTCTTATTCCTTTGTTTTTTCTTCAATTCAGTTTTCTGATTTTTTTCTGTTGTTTTTTTGATTTATTGTAATTCTTTCAGGTTTTTCTTGTTTTTTTTTCTTTTTTCGATACTTTTTAATTTTTTCACATTTTTGCGATTCTTCTAGTTTTTACAGTTTTTGTTTCTTATTTTCCTGTTTTTTTTTTCGATTATTTCTAGTTTTGTTTTTCCTAATTTTTTGCTTATTGTTCTGTTTTTTTTTTTCTATTTCTTTCTTTTGCTTTTTGATTTTTTCTTATTTTTTTATTTCTCAGATTTATTTCTCACTGTTCTGTTTTTTTTATTTCTTTCTGTTCTTTTCCGATTTTTTCTCATTTTTTTTTCTTATTTCTCTGAGTTTTTTGTTTTTTTTTCATTTTTCATATTATTTGGATTTTTCCGTTTATGTTTCTTATTTTTCTGATTTTTTTTCTTATTTTTTCTTATTCCACTGATTTTTTCAATTTTTTCTCATTTTTCTGACTTTCTCTGTTGTTTTTTGATTTTATCTAATTCTTTCAGGTTTTTCTGGTTTTTTCTTGTTTTTTCGATTTTTTCTAATTTTTCCTAATTTTCCTCATTGTTCTGTTTTTTTCTATTTCTTTCTTTTGCTTTCCGATTTTTTCTCATTTTTTTCTTATTTCTCCGGTTTTTTTCCCACTATTCTGTTTTTTTTTATATTTCTTTCTTTTCTTTTCCGATTTTTTCTCATTTTTTCTTATTTCTCTGATTTTTTCAATTTTCTTCTCACAGTTCTGTTTTTTTTTCTATTTATTTCTTTTGTTTTCCGATTTTTTCTCATTTTTTTTCTTATTCCTCTGATTTTTTTCTCATTTTTCTGATTTTTTTCTGTTGTTTTTTGATTTTTCTAATTCTTTCAGGATTTTTTCTTTTTTTCGAAATTTTTTAATTTTTTCACATTTTGTCGTTTCTTAATTTTCTGATTTTTTTCGATTTTTTTCTACATTTTCCTAATTTTTCTCTTATTATTCTATTTTTTTTCTAATTCTTTCTGTTGTTTTCTATTATTTCTCATTTTTTCTAATTCTTTTGATTTTTTCTAATTCTTTTAATTTTTTCTTATTTTTTCCAATTCTTTTGATTATTTCTTATTTTTTTTTCTTATTCTTTTGATTTTTTCGATTTTTCGTTTTTTCTCATTTTTTTTTCACTTCTTAAAGATTTTAAAATGAGAAAAAATATCGGAAAAACCGAAAATTGAAAGAAAAAATCAGAAAAATAAGAAACAACAATGGGAAAAATTAGAAGTATCGAAAGAATCAAAAAATATTAGAAACAATAAGAAAAAAACCTGAAAGAATTATGAAAAATCAAAAAACAACAGAAATAAATCAGAAAAATGAGAAATAAATTGAAAAAAATTAGAGGAATAAGAAAAAAAAATGAGAAAAAATCAGAAAACAATAGAAATAAATAGAAAAAACAGAATAATGAGAAAAATATGAAAAAATTAGAAAAAATCAGAAAAAACAACAAATAAATCAAACAAATGAGAAAAAGTGGAAAAATCAGAGGAATAAGAAAAAAATGATAAAAATCGGAACAATGAGAAAAAAAACAGAAAAACCTGAAAAAATTTGAAAAAATCAAAAGTGACAAAGAAAATATCAGAATTATTAGAATAAAACAATTAGCGGAATAAGAAAAAGATGAGAAAAAATCAAAAAAACAAAAGAAAGAAATAGAAAAGAAAAACAGAATGAGAAAAAAATTAGAAAAAAAAGGAAAAAAACAACTAAATCAGAAAAAAAATATCTCTCAATTTCTATCGCGTAATTTTAAAATTTAAATAAAAAAAATTATTTAATATTTTAGGAAAAATATTAATTCATTAATAATTAAATATAAAATAGTGCATAATAAATTATATAAAAAAATTATTTTTAAATCTTATTAGCATATTGTAGGAAGAGACAGAAAAAAAGGGGAAAAAGGGAAGGTCGTCTGGAAGGGGTATAACGCTTTTGTCCCCAAAAATTTATGCTAAAAAAAACTATAATATCTATTTGTCGATTAAAAGTTTCAAAATCCTCTGCCATCGTTGCCAGATTTACTAAAAAGTAGAAAATTTAAATAATTTAACATGAGATCAGATTTCTGATAATTTTATGAAATTCAGTACAAATTGGAAAATGTTTTCTATATATTTTTAAAAATAATCAATGGATAATTTATTCCAGATATTTATGTTTATTATTGATATAAATAAATTATAGAATTTTTTTAATATTTTCGTGTACCTGTTCCTCTTAAGTTTACCCTTAATGTTCATTTTTAATTACTCTAAAATTTATTCGCTTATTTTTACAACCCTCGCCTCCTTGCACCGTCGTCGGTCGCTGAGATAGAATCTTTAATAATTAAAACAAGCAAAGGCGTAATTAAATTAAAAGGGAACAGCTACATAAATTCATTCATTTCGCTACTTATTAACAGACAGGAACTTCTAATTATCTTTTAATTTCTCTTTTATTATTACGAATTTATACCAAGTAGTTTTTTATAGGGGCAAAATATTGCCAGGACAGGAATAAAGATAAATACTATATACAACTTTAAAAATGTTATCTATAGTGTGACCTGCCACCTTCTGGCCTATTTAAATCAAAACAAAAAATCTCAAGAAAATATTTATTCATTAAGAAAATTTACTGAAGAATGATGGCGCTATTTGGCATAAAAGGTATAGGGAAAACTGGACAACAGGAAAACCTAACCACCATCGTAATGAATATATTAATTATAAATTAATCATCATCTTTTGTATGGACAATCCTAGTAGATTGCGACCGGATCAATACTAGCGATGCAGTCTTATGTTCAGACTGAATACTCATTAGACCATAATTTAGAAAAATATAATGCGATTGACACAGTACGCCTCTGCGTAATACTGACAATCTATTTTAGAAAAATATATGATACCCTTCCCCTCGAGTCCACAAAAGATGGAAATCTTATAAGCCGGTTCAATCGATGCGTATTTAACTTTTGGCTCAGGAACTATAAGATTAAAATATGCAAATACTTATTCTGATTTATTTTTACGAAGACAAAATAAATCTAAACGTAGAGAATAAATTGTCGTTTACGATGAGAGATATAAAAATGGGTAGACGCCGAAATATTTAGCGTCAGGACGAATAGCGTATCGACGCTGAATGGAAGTCGAATATTGTAATTTCTGCTAATGACGTTCGTAGTTTAATTTGTGAGAATGGACTAGGTTTTGAAGAAGTAAAATTGTTTGTCGATAATTGTCGGAGTCGTCATCTCGGCGCTGAATACAGAATGGTGTTGGTAGTTTGAAATTTAATTTTTGACTGATCCTTCTCTGAGCTGCGAACCCCCTTTTTATGCCGAGTTATGACGTAAACATATTACGTCACAATCTTGTGTGGTCAATATTTACTTTTCCTACAAGCGTGCGGAAAAGTATACTTTTCCGCACGCATTTGAGTGCTTAAAGTTGTACTTTTCTGCACTAGTGCGGAAAAGTTACTTTTCGCACTGATTTTATAAATGCTAAAATGATTAAAAAATTAATTCTTGCTTGGTTACTATGATTGCTTTCAGCCTAATGTTTTATTTATTAAGAAGCTTTAAGAAAATTTTTGTTTAATGACAAAAAAATATTTTTGCTAAAATTTTTTTTAATTCTAGGCGCTTGTAGAAAAAATATTGTTCCTAACACTTGCGTAAAGTATCTTTTCTCCACTTAATTGCATGCCCGAACTCCGCTTCGCGTCGTTCAGGCAACTGTAATTGCGTGCGGAAAAGAATAATTTTCCGCACTTGTTAGGAAACTATTTCGTTCTCATGAACGTTATCTAACCCTCAATATTTAGGCGTGAAAAGAATTATTTTCTAATCTTTCAAAATTCTAACTTTTGTAATTTTTTATTTTTTCAAATGGTTCAAGTGTGTATTATCGTTTTGTAAAAACAGATACTGCTAGATGAATATTTTTGGGAAAAACTTAACTTTGTTTTGGTTATTTCTCTAAAATTCCTGTAAACAAACTTAATAAGACGACACAAAATACTATTACAAATTGCTAAAATAATAAAAATGAGATACCGGGGTTTGGTTCGTCACAATAGAGAAGTATTATAAGTGAAATAAGCTCTAGGCTAGCCTTATTTTGACAGCTACGCATGCGCAATTGCCTCGTTTTATAGTGCTAGCGTTATTAATGTTTGTGCTCGATTTTATTACGGCACGAATAAAATCACGCACTATTTTGGTAATTTTGGCTTTATTTTGACAAGTCTGACTGTTTTTTGACATTTGATAATTAATAATTTCGCGGTATTGTCTATTCGCGGTTTTGTCTGTTCGTGATTTTGTCCTTTCACGGTTTTATCATTTGTAACGTCATGATTTACGTCGTTTATTTTTGTCGTTTATTTCCCGCGAAAGGTATTTTTAATTATTTAATACATAACATTAAAAATAAATGTAACCAAAACTGGGACTACTTCCATATTACAGTAATAATAAAATTGATAATGGTATCAGAATTTTAGAATAATGTTTATACAAAATATAAAAAATTTGTAATTTAAAAAAAAATAAAAAATTATCTAAATGTGAATTTTAGAAAGAAAAAAATCCATAATAACAAAAAAAATGCATTTGCATTTAAACTGACAAAATAATAAGAAATTCCTATCTTTATCAATCATCTTTTGAAAATTTTATAACAATAAAAGAAATTACTTCCTCTTAATTAACAACAACTTAATAACATAATAACAACTTTAATTTCCCTACAACAGAATTAAAAAAAAAAAGATAAAATCTATTCAAATCTTTTATTCCTTTATCCAAAACAAATTAGACAGGAACACGGTATCACTTTTAAATATCATTCAATTAAATGTCATCCCGTCAACAAAGCCTCAAAATCGAAATAATAAATGAATAAAACCGAGTTGTGAGAACGAAACATAACCTCAAAAAGAAAAAAAAAACTCTTTGAGTCGGTAACCAATTACAGATCAACAAAAGGAGTAATTTCGTTCGTACAGTCGATAATGCAGGTGAGAATGATTCGAATCTGCAAATCATTAAGAGATGAACGGTTGTTTCTATTATTTAATAAGGATTGTGTCACCGTGGGGCGTATTTGACGGTAGTAGTTCAAAAGGACCGCCTCATGGCGGTGTCTTAATAATTAATTATGTGTAATATCTATATGAACAGATGAAAATGTGATTCTGAGCACCTGTGCTATATACTACTCGATTACATTCTACTTGTTATTATTATTATTTTTATTATTCAAAAGGGTTTTGATGGTAAATGAGAAGAAGCAATATATTAATTATAGATATAAAGTAATTTGTGACTCTAATAGCAAACTTGAAGAATTACTAGAATAGCTGTATTTCTTTTGCACTTGGATCAGTTCAGTTCAGTTCTAGGTCACTTGCTTCACTGTTTTATTTGCAACTGAACTGAATCAAAAATGACCTGGGTCACCTCCCCCCTTACCGATGCTGCACCACCCGCTGAAATGGTTCAAAAGTGATCCGAAACAGATGGCGGGGTTTTTAAAATTATTTGATAACCTAAAAAAAGTGGACTTATCGAGAGCAAATAAAAAATTTAGATTTTAATAAAATGGAAGGTGACACTACGTCTAATGAGGAAGATAATATGATTTTAGTAAATATTTCGTAAGAAAAGACTTCCATATATACGGTGCAATGTTTAATGTTCAATTTTAGGAATACATTTTCTCCAAGAAAATTATAGGTGTCGGTGGCCATTTCTTTATGATCTTTTTTTGGTGCTTTAATGCTAGTCGCAGATGATAATTGACAGGAACCGAACGACAACGTCAGTTGATTCGATAGGAGCGTTTTATTTGTACTTTTGCGTGGTCAGTTTTGACCCATTCAAAAGTGATCCAAGTGAACTGACCCAAGTGCAAAAGAAATACACCTATATTATTAAAATAAGGACAAAAAGCGGGTAGACAAGGAACCTACAATTTATTTTAATTCTTATTAATTTTCTCTAGCCGGACTGTTCTATTTTAAAATAGATAAATTTATGAGAGCTTAATGGAGACGTATTATGAAAAATTTTTAAATTGGCATTTAATAGTAGATTCTGTAACAAGGTTAGAATGAAAAATTCGACACGAGTGGAAAATTCCGAACGCGAGCGAAAGCGAGTGTGAGGAACCACGAGTGTCGAATTTTTCCATTCTAACCGAGTAACAGATTATATTTTCTCCACGATCAAAAAGTATAAATCAAAATTAAATTAACAAGTTATTTGTTGACATATTTGTATTACATTGTATTAATATTTATAGTGCTGTGGTACACTTACCGAAATTAAAATCTTGGTGCATTGGTGTTTTTTCATAATTTGCAATTTCAGATATTACTAAATTCTATATCTACTTCACTTGATTTTTCACTCATTATTTTGTTTAAATTAAAACTTGTTTGAAAATAATTATTACCGTCGCCATTTTATATCTGACACTAACACTTTTGAAGTCCACGGCAATCCATATTGTTTATTTCGATTACAGAAAATCCATTCTTTACCTTGATAAAGAATGAAAATACATGCAAAATGCATAAGAGACAAGTATTATAGAATAAATATTCAAACTCTAGAGTGTGAATGTTTACATTCTATTATTAAAAATGATTTCAGAATTCATACATTCAATAATGGTCGTGGAGAAAAGTCTGTTATAAAACTAGAAAAAATATTTATAAATTTTTTAAACCTATATTTTATTAAAAAAAAATAAATTAAAAATATCTACATTATTTGATAATACTGTTCAGAGATGGCAGTATATACAAACTGAATTCCTTATTAAATAGAGGCCAGATGTAAACATGGGAAAAGAAGAAAATTGTATTGTTTTTATTTTCGTCGTGACTAGCAGTACATCGGATGTACTCGTTTATATCGTAGATCTGAAAATAAAATAAACCATCTAATTTTTACACCTCGAACTTTGAAGAAAAAAAATTAAGAAAAAAGACACTTTACTGATGTATAAATGAAAATGATTAGCAGTCAACATTTTTATGTAGTTTTAAAGAAGTTAAAGAAGCGAAATCTAATAAACATTAATTTTGTAGAAAAAAAATAGAAAATATCGGAAACAATTTAAAGAAAAATCTGAAAATTTGGAAAAAAACGAAAAAATCAAACGCTTAAAATCGCAAACACAAAAACGACGCAAAAAACGTAAGAAATCGAAAAATATAGCAAAAGGAAACACAAAAAATTTAAAAAAAATTAAAGATTCGAGAGAATTGAAATAAATTGTAATAAAATAACAAAATTTTAAAAAAATGAGAAAAAAATCGCAAATAATCGCAAAAAATTAAAAGAATGAGAAAAAAATAGATAATAAGATTAGAAAAAAAAGAACAATGATGAAAAAATGTGAAAAATGGGAAAATCGACAAAAAAAAACGAAAAATAAGAATAAGACGAGAAAAAAATTTAACAACCAAAAAAAAAGAAAACACCAAAATAATTGTAACGATAAAAAAATGAAATAAATCGAATGAATTAAAAAAAAAATCGCAACAAAATTCAAGAAAACGGCAAAAAAATCGCAAATAAATAGGAGGAATAAGAAAAGATGAGAAAATAAAAATGAGGAAAAAAAACGAAAAACTATAAAAAAACTTTTTCTCTTCCAAAAATAAGAGAAGAAAATCGTAAATTATCGCAAAAAATTAAGGAATAAGAAAAAATTAGAAAAAAAACATCAATGATGAAAAAATGAGGAACGATGAGAAAAAATCTAAAAAAAAATCAGAAAAATGTGAAAAAGACGAGAAAAATTTTAACAACCCAAAAAATCACAAAAAAATCGGTGTAATAAGAAAAACAGAAATCAAATTTAAACAAAAATATTAAAAAAAAAAATGAAAAATAAAATTGTAAAATACGGAAAAAACGGAAAGACCAAGCGCTCTAAAAATCGCAAAAAAAACGATGTAAAACAACGAAAAAAAAAACACAAAGAACAACGAAAAAACCATAAAAAATTGTAACGAAAAAAAAATTAAAAAAAATCGAATGAAGTAAAAAAAATCGAAACAAAATGGCAGAAAATCGCAAATAATCACAAAAAGTCAGAGGAATAAGAAAAAATAAGAATACAAAAGAAAAAAAACATAACAATGGGAAAAAATGAAGAAAAATCAGAAAAAAAAAACAAAAACCAGAAAAATGCCAAAAAATGAGAAAATATAAAAAAACTTTCTCTCCCTATAAAATAACTATAAATTATATAAAAAAAATTAAATGAGATAAAAATTATATTGTGGAAAGAGAAGGAGTCGCTTGGAGGGGGCATAACGCTTTTTTCTTATGTGACGCTTTATGCCGGTTAAATTCTACCACAAGTCGCTCCCAAAAAAATATCCATTCTGAAAAATGTACCGGACTGAAAAAAGATACCGAAACGCTCTTCCGGCATATTCCGGCCCTAATACACCTACCATTGGAAATACTGAACTATAAATATCATTATATTTTTTACCTCAATACAAATAGCAAATACACCTTTTACTACTGATCAGTTTATTACTTTAATTAAATTATTACTGTACAAATCAAACCAGATACCAATGACTGTGTTTATGTTGTTTTTAGGAAGCTAAAAATATTATCAAAACATAAAAAAGTTGGCCGTACTGGGAATCAAATTCCGGGCCCTTATACACCGAAACCATATAATATACGCATTACGAAAAAAACAAAGTGACAGAAATATTATCAAACTTATCAAGCAAATGCGCAAACATACTTCCATACTTTGTAAACTTTAAAAGGCAGTGAACGGCTCATGCACAAAATTAATGCTTACTTCCGATGTATTGCTAGTCACGGCGTTTTATTTTTCATTATACCATAACCTATTATTTTAATGTTTATGTGTCGCCTATGGAGCGTATAGAAGGAGGGCAATCTCTAATGGACAACACGTTTAAAATATGGTCAAAATTTTATACGCAACTAATGGTACATAAAATAACCGACGCGGCGCTGAAGATCGTATGTTGAAAAACTGTTTGTAGATTGATTAGATCCATAACCTCAAATAACGTTTTTTATTTAATGAGCCACCCAATTTTTATACAATACATTAGTTACGTATAAAATGTTGACCACATTTTAAACGTGTTGTCCATTAGAGATTGCCCTTCTTCTATACGCTCCATACTTCAAAGTGTCGCCTGTGTGTTTCGCATTTTTCTTTTTTTTTTAATAGTCTAAGCCGCTAAGGCTATTTGGTTAGGTAATATTCGACAGGTAACTGTAAATTATGCCTTGTCGTGCCATCTACATTACTTTAAACAAATTAATGTAGCTGACGTTACTTGGAAATTTTGAAAATTTATTTCTCAGTTATCGTAGTGTTTTAAAATTAACCAAGCCTATTTTTGTGAATAATTTTAGGTATATTTTCATATACTACAAATGAATTTGCTATAGCTACCACACCACACGTCCCCATTGTCATACATGGTCTTGTGACTAGAATATATGGCTTTTTTGTAAACTTGTGTGAAAAGCAGTAAAATACTAAATCTCCACTGAAAAACATTCACCAGGATTAAATAAAAATACCTAATAAGATAGCGAGCCAAAGAAAAAATAGAAAAATAAATATATTTTACTATTTGATTCCATTTTTTTATTTTTTCCTGTTTTTTTCTCCTATTTTTCCTATTTTTTCCTATTTGCGTTTTTCTTCACTTGAGTTTGGAATAAAATCTTGAATGCATTTTTTTGTTGGATTTAAAAAGCAATAGTGCATTTTTCATCACTCGAGTTTGGAAAAAGGCAACAATGCATTTTTTCTCTCTAGAATATAAAATTGTCAACTACATTTGTTTACGCTTGAATTAGGAAAAAGCAATACCTACTATAATTTTTTTGTGTGTTAGCCCCCATTTTTCGAATTTTGATATTTTGAAAGTTGTTCCAAATTGTTCTAGGTTTGTACCAAATTGTCCCAGAAAATTATTTTTTTTTAGAACTAGCCCCTCATTTTTTTTTTCAATCTTATTTGTAGCATCACATTGTTCTAGTTGTTCTGAACATTATTCCAAATTTTCATGACTTAAAAAAATTATTTTAAGGCCAAACTCAACAAAAACTATTTCTTATAATTTTTTTTTCGAAGTTTTTTTTGTTCTAATTATTCTTAGTATTGTTTTTATATCTTAAAAAAAATTATTTCAGGCTCGAAATTAATTAAAACCATTTATAGCTAGCCCCCTATTATTTTTTTTGATTTTTTTTATTGTACTAGATTGTTCTAGTTGTTCTTAACATTGTTCCAAATTTTCATGTCTTAAGATAAATTATTTCAAGCACAAAATCAATTAAAACCATTTAGAGGTATTCTATTTTTTTTCAAAAATTTGTTTGTTATACTAAATTGTTCTAAACATTGTTGGAAATTTTTGAATCTTAAAAAAATTATTTCAAGCTTAAAATCTATTAAAACTATTTAGAGCTAGCCCCCAATATTTTTTTTCAATTTTTTTTTATGCACTAAATTGTTCTAGTTGTAGTCTTAATAAAGATTATTTCAACCAAAAAAAGTAAGGAAAGTACAAGAGAAATTCTTTATGTTCTGAACATTATTCCAATTTTCATGTCTTAAAAGAAATGTTTAAATCCAAATTTAATAATGGATTTTTTTCACCTATATTTGAAAAAAATGCATTTTTCTCCACTAAAATTTGCAAAAACAGAAATGCATTTTTCTTCCCTTATATTTGTAAAATGCAACTATGCATTTAGCTTTACTTTAATTAGACTAAAGTATTAATGCATTTTCTTCTCTTGGATTAGAAAATAATGTATTTTTCTTATCCAAACTTGGCATAAAGAAGAAATGGACTTTTCTTCCTTTAAATTGGAAAAAAGCAAAAGCAACGATGTATTTTTCATTACTTTAAAAAAATAATGTAATTTCTTCTCTCGGATTAGAAAAATAACGGATTTTTTCATTTACATTTGAAAAAAATGAATTTTTCTTCCCTTAAATTTGAAAAAAGCAACGATGTATTTTTATTACTTTAATTAGAAAAAAGTATTAATGCGTTTTCTTCTCTTAGATTAGAAAAATAATGGATTTTTTTTAAATTTATTTTGAATGCATTTTTCATTACTTTAATTAGAAAAAAGTATTAATCTATTTTCTTCTCTTTAATTAGGAAAATTAAGCAATTTTCTTCTCCAAAAATTGCAAATTGCAACTATGCATTTTTCTTTACTTAAGTAAGAATACATTTTCTACTCTTGGATTAAAAAATAATGGATTTTTTTTTCTTACATTTAAAAAATATCCATATTTTCTCTCAAATTCGCAAAAACCAGAAATGGACTTTTCGTCCCTTAAATTTGAAAATAGCAATGATGTATTTTTCATTACTTTAATTAGGAAAAAGTATTAACGCATTTTCTTCTCTTGAATTAGAAAGTATTTGTGTAACTAGGCAAAAATTCTATATTTGTTTCACGATGCATGACGTTAGCAGCTCGAGACGAAGTCGAGAGCTGCAACCATGCTGAATGCAACAAATATGCTTTTTACATTCAAACTTTTAACAATTTCTTGTAATTTACTTACTTTTTTATAGCTCGAAATAATGTTAAGAACAACTAAAACAATTTTGTACAATAAAAAAATATAAAAAAAATAATGGGGGCAAGCTGTAAATAGTTTTAATTGATTTTGAGCTTGAAATAAATGACATGAAAATTTGGAACAATGTTTAGAACAACTTAAACAATCTGATGCAACAAATAAGAAATCGAAAAAAAAATTGGTTTTTTTTTTTGGAAAAAAGCAAGTTTGTGTTTTTCTTCAGATTGCATTTTTTTGTAGGATTTTAAAAGACCAATAGACATTTTTCATCACTCGATTTTGGAAAAAAAGTTACAATGCATTTTTTTTCCTAGAATGTGAATATTCTACAGTAAGTACATTTGCCTACGCTTGAAATAGGAAAAAAAGCAACACTGAATTTTTCTTCTAAATTTACAAGAATTAACATTGAATTTTTTCTGTCCGATTTAATAAAAAGCAACAGTACATTTTATCACTCGAGTTTGGGAAAAAACAACAATGAAGTTTTTCTTTCTAGAATGTGAAAATGCATCAGCTAATGTAACCTCAAATTCTTTATCAGGAATTAGTTTTTTACAAGAATGACATTTGTGACGACATACTTTCCTAGTCTATAGGCAGGTAGGGCAAAATGTGGTAATGAGGTTAACCCTTTCTATTGACAAATCCAGTGGTGCTATCTATCACGACCAATCCAAAGTTGATTCAGCACATTAAGGAGAAGCTACACTGTATATTATGTCTGGAGTATGCTGAACGAATACGTTTTTTTTCCGTTTTGTATATGTGTACTATTTTATTAGGCAAAGCTTCCAATAGTGGGCTGAAATCATAGTTACCATAGAAAAGTGTGAGTTTTGTTGATTTATTCCCTATATGTGAATTAATACATACTTCCAAATGTTATTTTTTCATATATGAGCCCAGATGCCCTTAAATACCCCGTCTTACCCTTAAATACCCCGTCTTACCCTCATCTCCCCTAATAAGCTGTATATTGTTACATCTCTTCAATTTTTTATACGTATTCCTATTTACTTAAACTTCCTGTAAAAATCTATTTTTAATTTGATAAATCAATTCATTAAACGCGTTAATGACATTGGTGAATGATTAGAAATTAAGGAGAACACACTTCGAATGAAAATAAATTCGCTAAAAATGTCCAAAGCCCACCTAAAATTTTTCGTCATTTTACATATTTTTTATTATTGCTCCAATTATTTTCTATTAAAAATTGAAACTGTAACTATTTGATCTTGCCTTTCTTTGAATCATCAAGTTCACATCTCTTTCATACCAAAATCTTAGCAGCTGCTAATCTTGAAAATCTCGCTTCAGAACTTGTACGTTTGTGAAAAAAAAAATCATCTGCTTCGGGCAATTATATACCCGCACTTCTAAAATACAAAATCTTTATCTAAATGAGTTAAATGGTAGTTCTGGTGGCACGATTTCACGCTAAATAACCTCGTGCCACACATATTTCACAAATACAACAAGCAATAACAAAATGTGCCTGAATCCGTACAGGAGGTCCGTTTTGTCAACATAGGGGGTTGCAAATCGTTGAAAACTTTTTGACTTTAAACAAAACACTGGTCATAGAAAAGTCGTAAGAGACTTGTTTGGGGGTCCACGTAGGGAGTCTCGATTATAGAGCACCAGGGTTGGCTTTATCACATTTTTACTACTGCATAGGTATATATTTTTATTGGTTTTCAGAAAATAAATAAATAAAAAAACAACAATGCATTTTCCACACTAGAATTAGGAAAAACAAAAATGCATTTTTTCACATCTAAATTATGAAATAGTATATTATATACCAAGGGACTAAAGTGCATCTTTTAATCTACGCTCGGGAAACAATTTTCACCCTCGGGATTAAAAGACACTTTAGTGATGTGGTATATACGCTATTTTTTACACCACGGTGCCCAAGGCCCCTTAAAATTCAAATAATTATTTAAATACAATTTTTTTTAAATATAATTTTTTTTTAATTGTTCTAAAACTTCTTTTAAAGAATTTTAGTCGGTTAAAATATGTTTTTGCACAATTTAAAAAACTTATAATTTGATATATATAAAGTACACACTTGAGGGGAACACAACATTGGAGAGAAACGAGGGGAAATTTTGAAGAAAGAGAATAAATTTGAGACAAAAATAAGTAAAAAGAGGTAATCTAAAAAAGGGGTAATTTCAGAAAAAAATGATAAAATTTGAGACAAAAGAAGGGAAATTTGACAAAATTGAAAAAGAAAAGGTTTAATTTAAAAAAAGGGGTATTTTTAATGAGGGAAAAGAGGTAATTTTAGGGAAAAAGAGGAAATTTCAGAGAGAAACAAGAGTAAATTTTGGAGGAAGAGGAAAAATTTAAGGCAAAAATGTGAACAAAATGAGAAAAAAGGGTAATTTTCGAAAACAGACTTAATTTTTTAAAAAACGTGTAATTTACACAAAAATGTAAAAAAATTTGAGAGAAAAGAAGGGAAATTCGACTAAAATGAAAAAAAGGGATACTTTTATTGAGAGAAAAAAAGTAATTTTAGGGAAAAAAGAAAGGAAATTTGAGGCAAAAAAGTGACAAAAATGAGAAAAAAAGGGGTAATTTTAGAAAAAATAGGTAGTTTTTAAAAAAACTTGTATTTCTGCAAAAGTGTTCGGAAAGTTGGGTGGGATTATCCCCTCATTTTTTTATAATTTGAAACAGGTACGAAAAAACCAAAATTTTAGAGAAAAAGAAGAAAATCGCTCCAAAAAGAAGAGAGAACCAATTTTTTTTTTATTCCACTCTCATTGAAATTTAGATAATAAAAAAAACTCGAAAATTTGAAAGATTTAATTTTATATGTCAACAAAAAAAAGAGAACGGAAATTTTAAATATTTTATTAAATAAAACGGTCCTGTAAAAAAATTAAAGAATAGTTTGGGGGTCCACGCAGGGGGTCCCGATGTAGATCACTCTCGCAGTGACGATTCAAAAGAAGCTCCAAAGGGGGCGATGGACTTAAAAGGACCCACACGGTTTCAATGGTTAGGGGCATATGCCAATATGTATGGAGTCTACAATTTGTCCAACTTTATTGTATAACAAATAATTGGCGGTTGGTTAGTCAACTATTTTTAAGATTTTATTTTTTTCTATATAAGTAATAAAAAAAGCAAAAAAACGATAATAAATTTGCTGTAATTTCGAGTTTTCGAAAATTTAATAATTATCTGTAATTTTATCCTTATAAAAATTCTGAAAACCTCTATGAAAGTCATGAAAAAATTCTATTTCTAAATTTCCCTATATATTTTCCTAAACTTGAAAGAAATTAATTTTTTTCGTAAAATTTCCAACATCGCAAAACACTGAATACCAGAAAATAATAGCGTGTCAAATGCTTTCGATAAATCAACAAATATACTAAGTTAAAATTTGTTAATATTTTATAAAAACTAATACAAACCACAAAAGAATATAAAAAAATCGTCCGGTCATAAGGAGCGTTATTTTTTTACTTTTTAAAATTTTAAAATGAGAAAAAAATCGGAAATTCCGAAAATTCGAAAGGAATCGAAAAAATCAAAAAAAAAATCCACAAAAATGGACAAAAATTGACAGAAATCGACAAAAAACAAAAAAGAATAAGAAAACTTGAAACAATTTGAAAAAATCAAAAAACAACAGAAAAAAATCAAAAAAATAAAAACAAACCAAAAAAAAAATCAATGAAAAAAAACAACGAAAAAAAAAAACGAAAAATCGAATAAATGAAATGAATAAGAAAAAATGAAAAAAAAAATGGAAAATCAAAGAATTCGAAAAAAAAAGCAGAATGGGGAAAAAATGAGGAAAATGTAGAATAAAACGAAAAAAATTAGAAAAAAAAACAACAAAAAAATCAGAAAAATGAGAAGAAAAACGAAAAAATTTGAAGAACCGAAAGAATCGGAAAAAATAAGAAAAAACAGAAAAAATTGTAAAAGGATCAAAGAACAAACAAAAAACATTAGAAAAATCTGAAAATATTGGAAAAGAAATGAAAAATGAAATTGAAAAACAAGGAAGAAACAAAAAAATTAAAAAAAATTGTAAAAAATCAGAAAAAAACGCTAAAAATGCTAAAAAATCTCCAAAAAACGCAATACATCGAGGGAAACAGTAAGAAATTAAAAAAAACAAAAAAAAAAATCAATGAGAAAAAACAACGAAGAAAAACCGAAAAATCGAATAAATGAGATGAAAAAATTGGAAAATCAACGAATTGGAAAAAAAAAACAGAATAGGGAAAAAATGAGGAAAATGTAGAATAAAACAAAAAAAATTAGAAAAAAAAATAAGAAAAATGGGAAAATAACGAGAAAAAATTAGAAGAATCGAAATATTCGGAAAAAAAATAAGACAAAAAAGAAAACATTGTAAAAATGTGAAAGAAAAAACAAAAAACATTGGAAAAAGGTGAAACAAAAATCTGAAAATATTGAAAAAAAATGAATAATGGAATTGAAAAACACGGTAAAAACGAATAAATTAAAAAAAATGAAAAAAATCAAAAAAAAATGCTAAAAATGAATCGCAAAAAATATCAAAAAAATCGCAACTAAAATCCAAAATATCGGCAAAAAATCTCAAAAAAACGCAAAACATGGAGGAAAACGGCGAAAAAATTAAATGAAACGAAAAATAAATTATAAAAAATACAAATAATCGCTAAAGTCACAAAAATTGCAAAAACGCAAAAAAAACAAAAATAAACCAAAAAATCGGAAACAATTGTAACTATAAAAAAATTCGAAAGAACAAAAATGAATTCCAAAAAATATCAAAAATCTCAAGAATCTCAAAAAAGAACGCAAAAAATCGAAGAAAATGACAAAAAAAATCGTAAACAAACGGAAAAAAAATCATAAAAAACTTAATACAAATAATCGCAAAAATTGGTAAAAAAATACTAAAAAATCGCAAAAAAAACAAACAAGTGAAAAACGACAATATTTTTGCCGTAATTTCGAGACCCCCATGAGTTATAGACAATTGAAAAAATGAAGGAAAATAGAGAAAAAGAAGGAAAAATAGGGGAAAAAAGGGTAAATAATAAATAATAGGAAATAATATAGAAAAATAAAGAAAAACATGGACAATTAGGGACAAATATAGAAAAAGGGAATGTATGAAAAATAATTAATAGGAAAATTTGGGCAAAAATGGTGAAAAATATGGAAAAATTGGGAAGAATGGGGCAAAATAGAGAAATTTAGGTAAAATAGGGAAAAATGAGGAAACTAGTCAAAAATAAGGAAACAGTAGGGAAAATTGACGAAAAATAAGGAAAATAGTGAAAAATTGGGGAGAATATAGAAAAAATAGAAAAATTGAGGTAAATAGTGAAAAATAGGATAAAACAATCGAAAATAGGAAAAAATACAAAGAAATAGGAAAAATGGATAAAATGAGGAAAAATATTTTACGAAAAATATTGAAAAATAGTGAAAATGAAAGAAAACGTGAAAAAACAGGGACATAATATAAAAAGATAGATAAAATAGGAAAATTAGAGAGAAAAATTGTGAAATATATGGGAAAATAATAAAAAATAGGGGATAATAAAGAAAAATATTAAAAATAGGAAAAAATAGATAATAATAAGGACAAATAGGGAAAAACAGGAAAAAGTAATGAAAAACAGGAAAAATTGGAAGAAATAGGAAAAATGGGGCAATTAGAGAAATGAAAAACTGGAAAAATATGAATAAATAATAAAAATAGGGGAAAAAAGAAAAATAAGTACAAATAAGAACAACTAGAAAAAATAAGGAAAATAGGATAAATAATGGAAAACAGGAAAAAATAGAAAGAGATAGAAAAAATTGAAAAAATGGGGAAAAAATAGAGAAAATAGGGGAGAAATATGGGAACAGTCAAAAATTGGTAAAAATAGGAAAAACGTGGCAAAATAGGAAATTTTGGGAAACATTGAGAAGAATGGGGAAATTTGCGAAAAATAAGGTAATTAGATAATAAATAGGCAAACATATGGGAAATATAGGAGACAAAGGGAAATAGAACAAAATAGATAATAATAGGGACAAAAACCAGGAAAAAAAATAAAAAAACAGGAAAAAGTTTGGAAAAAAATTCAAATTTAGGATTCTAAATAAACCCCCCGAGAAAAATATTTTTCAAAGAAATTAATCAAAATTAGCAAAATTTCCGATTCGACTCTTCCAAACACCCTGTATTAGCTACTACTTTAATATATTAAATTCCATTATAATTTCATCAATTCTTTGCATGTCACACACCTGAATATTCAAATAATTCGCGCGAAGTAGTGGTACAAGAGTATAAGTAGTAGGGCACCATTTGAAGGGGGCCTCAGCACGTGTGAGACAAGAAACAATGGCACGCGAGGTGGTGTCACCATGTGACGTCCTACAGGACTCAATATCCCGCCAAGAATTTGTCAGCGAACGTTTGATCCTTATACTACAAGAAATTTAATAAACAGAGACGTTGGAATTCCAAGAGTAACAAAACCGTCTTATACCAATGTAAACAAATAAAAGAAGAATGTGAAAAATTTATAAAAAAATATTATGTTGATTTTCATTTTCTTGGAATCTTAAAAAATATCCTTTTTTTTATTAAACTCCAATCTAGTAATAAATTACGATGTAACAAAAAAAGTTATAACATCAGTATTAATAACAATGCAATCCTTTGTCAGCCCTTAACAATAAAAATACACCCTTGCTCCCAGTGGGTGTCAAACATTAAAAAAATTCGGCCTCTACAGTGACACAACATCTGCCCTGGGCCCGCAGCCCTGCAAATTATTATTAATGCCCCCAATAATAAAAAAGGAATTAATTTATATAACAAAAGTATATATGAAACAGCGGCGTAGTAAAATTAATTAATTAATTAACTGAACAATTCCTTAAATTTCCTGAAAAAAATCTTTGTAAATCCTTGAAAATTCCTTAAAAAAATTCCTAAACAGACATTTTGAATAATCCTTAAAAAGTCCTTAAACAATTACTGATAAATCCTTGTTCAACTCAAATTTTAAGACGAATATGATATTAAATACAAGAGTCCATTTCATACTATATTATAAAACGATACTAGATACTATTGTCCAATTCCAATTTTTGCTACAGATAAGAATCCTAATTATAAGAGTCCAACTAAAATTCTATTTTAAAAAATATACTAGATACTATTGTTCAATTCAAATTCTATCCTAAAACAGATACTGGATATTATTGTTGAACTCAAATTTTGAAACAAATATAATATTAAATACAAGAGTACAATTCAAACTATATTATAAAATAATACTAGATACTATTGTCCAATTCCAATTTTTGCGACAGATAAGATCCTAAATACAAGTGTCCAATTAAAATTCTATTTTAAAAAAGATACTAGATACTATTGTTCAATTCAAATTCTATCCTAAACAGATCCTGGTTATTGTTCAACTCAAATTTTAAGACAAATATGATATTAAATACAAGAGTACAATTTAAACTATATTATAAAATGATACTTGATAATATTGTCCAATTCCATTTTTGCGACAAATAAGATCCTAATTATAAGAGTCCAACTAAAATTCTATTTAAAAAAAGATACTAGATGCTATTGTTCAATTCAAATTATATCCTAAAACAGATACTGGTTATTGTTCAACTCAAATTTTGAGACAAATATGATATTAAATACAAGAGTACAATTTAAACTATATTATAAAATGATACTAGATACTATTGTCCAATTCCAATTTTTGCGACAGATAAGATCCTAATTATAAGAGTCCAATTAAAATTCTATTTTAAAAATGATACTAGATACTATTGTTCAATTCAAATTCTATCCTAAAACAGATACTGGTTATTGTTCAACTCAAATTTTGAGACAAATATGATATTAAATACAAGAGTCCAATTCAAACTATATTATAAAACGATACTTGATAATATTGTCCAATTCCATTTTTGCGACAAATAAGGTCCTAAATACAAGTGTCCAATTAAAATTCTATTTTAAAAAAGATACTAGATACTATTGTTCAATTCAAATTCTATCCTAAAACAGATATTTTTTATTGTTCAACTTAAATTTTAAGTTAAATATGATATTAAATACAAGAGTCCATTTCAAACTATATTATAAAATAATACTAGATACTATTGTCCAATTCCAATTTTTGCGACAGATAAGATCCTAAATACAAGTGTCCAATTAAAATTCTATTTTAAAAAAGATACTAGATACTATTGTTCAATTCAAATTCTATCCTAAACAGATCCTGGTTATTGTTCAACTCAAATTTTAAGACAAATATGATATTAAATACAAGAGTACAATTTAAACTGTATTATAAAATGATACTAGATACTATTGTCCAATTCCAATTTTTGCGACCGATAAGATCCTAATTATAAGAGTCCAACTAAAATTCTATTTTAAAAAATATACTAGATACTATTGTTCAATTCAAATTCTATCCTAAAACAGATATTTTTTATTGTTCAACTTAAATTTTAAGTTAAATATGATATTAAATACAAGAGTCCATTTCAAACTATATTATAAAATAATACTAGATACTATTGTCCAATTCCAATTTTTGCGACAGATAAGATCCTAAATACAAGTGTCCAATTAAAATTCTATTTTAAAAAAGATACTAGATACTATTGTTCAATTCAAATTCTATCCTAAAACAGATACTGGTTATTGTTCAACTCAAATTTTAAGACAAATATGATATTAAATACAAGAGTACAATTTAAACTATATTATAAAATGATACTAGATACTATTGTCCAATTCCAATTTTTGCGACCGATAAGATCCTAATTATAAGAGTCCAACTAAAATTCTATTTTAAAAAATATACTAGATACTATTGTTCAATTCAAATTCTATCCTAAAACAGATACTGGTTATTGTTCAACTCAAATTTTAAGTTAAATATGATATTAAATACAAGAGTCCATTTCAAACTATATTATAAAACGATACTTGATAATATTGTCCAATTCCATTTTTGCGACAAATAAGATCCTAAATACAAGTGTCCAATTAAAATTCTATTATAAAAAAGATACTAGATACTATTGTTCAATTCAAATTCTATCCTAAAACAGATACTGGTTATTGTTCAACTCAAATTTTAAGACAAATATGATATTAAATACAAGAGTCCAATTCAAACTATATTATAAAATGATACTAGATACTATTGTCCAATTCCAATTTTTGCGACAGATAAGATCCTAATTATAAGAGTCCAATTAAAATTCTATTTTAAAAAAGATACTAGATACTATTGTTCAATTCAAATTCTATCCTAAAACAGATACTGCTTATTATTCAACTCAAAAGTTAAGACAAATATGATATTAAATACAAGAGTCCAATTCAAGCTATATTATAAAACGATACTAGATACTATTGTCCAATTCCAATTTTGCAACAGATAAGATCCTAATTGTAAGAGTCCAACTAAAATTCTATTTTAAAAAAGATACTAGATACTATTGTTCAATTCAAATTCTATCCTAAAACAGATACTGGTTATTGTTCAACTCAAATTTTAAGACAAATATGATATTAAATACAAGAGTACAATTCAAACTATATTATAAAATGATACTAGATACTATTGTCCAATTCCAATTTTTGCGACAGATAAGATCCTAATTATAAGAGTCCAATTAAAATTCTATTTTAAAAAAGATACTAGATACTATTGTTCAATTCAAATTCTATCCTAAAACAGATATTTTTTATTGTTCAACTTAAATTTTAAGTTAAATATGATATTAAATACAAGAGTCCATTTCAAACTATATTATAAAATAATACTAGATACTATTGTCCAATTCCAATTTTTGCGACAGATAAGATCCTAAATACAAGTGTCCAATTAAAATTCTATTTTAAAAAAGATACTAGATACTATTGTTCAATTCAAATTCTATCCTAAACAGATCCTGGTTATTGTTCAACTCAAATTTTAAGACAAATATGATATTAAATACAAGAGTACAATTTAAACTATATTATAAAATGATACTAGATACTATTGTCCAATTCCAATTTTTGCGACCGATAAGATCCTAATTATAAGAGTCCAACTAAAATTCTATTTTAAAAAATATACTAGATACTATTGTTCAATTCAAATTCTATCCTAAAACAGATACTGGTTATTGTTCAACTCAAATTTTAAGTTAAATATGATATTAAATACAAGAGTCCATTTCAAACTATATTATAAAACGATACTTGATAATATTGTCCAATTCCATTTTTGCGACAAATAAGATCCTAAATACAAGTGTCCAATTAAAATTCTATTATAAAAAAGATACTAGATACTATTGTTCAATTCAAATTCTATCCTAAAACAGATACTGGTTATTGTTCAACTCAAATTTTAAGACAAATATGATATTAAATACAAGAGTCCAATTCAAACTATATTATAAAATGATACTAGATACTATTGTCCAATTCCAATTTTTGCGACAGATAAGATCCTAATTATAAGAGTCCAATTAAAATTCTATTTTAAAAAAGATACTAGATACTATTGTTCAATTCAAATTCTATCCTAAAACAGATACTGCTTATTATTCAACTCAAAAGTTAAGACAAATATGATATTAAATACAAGAGTCCAATTCAAGCTATATTATAAAACGATACTAGATACTATTGTCCGATTCCAATTTTTGCGACAGATAAGATCCTAATTATAAGAGTCCAACTAAAATTCTATTTTAAAAAATATACTAGATACTATTGTTCAATTCAAATTCTATCCTAAAACAGATACTGCTTATTGTTCAACTCAAAAGTTAAGACAAATATGATATTAAATACAAGAGTCCAATTCAAGCTATATTATAAAACGATACTAGATACTATTGTCCAATTCCAATTTTGCAACAGATAAGATCCTAATTGTAAGAGTCCAACTAAAATTCTATTTTAAAAAAGATACTAGATACTATTGTTCAATTCAAATTCTATCCTAAAACAGATACTGGTTATTGTTCAACTCAAATTTTAAGACAAATATGATATTAAATACAAGAGTACAATTCAAACTATATTATAAAACGATACTAGATACTATTGTCCAATTCCAATTTTTGCGACAGATAAGATCCTAAATACAAGAGTCCAATTAAAATTCTATTATAAAAAAGATACTAGATACTATTGTTCAATTCAAATTCTATCCTATTGTTTTCGGGCATTCTAACTGTAAGGAGGTGGAAACTGGAGGGGGTTCAAATTTCAAAAAATTTATATCTCCGCCATTTTTAAAAAAATCGAAACAGTTCGGAAGACTTTTTTCATGTTCTAATTATTAGAAAATTAATTCGCTTGAAACTTTTTTCGATTTGCCCTTCATGGGTGGAACTGGAGGGGGTTGATATTTCAAAAAATTCATATCCGCAATTTTTAAAAATATTGTAACAGGTCTGTACACATTTTTTTATTCTTATTATTATTATAAAGTTAATTTGTATAAAATTTTTTTTATCCGACATACTGTGAAACTGGAGGGGGTTAATATATCAAAAAAAATTATATCTCCGCCATTTTTAAAAATATCGAAACAGATCATTTGATTTATTTACGTTCTAAGTTTTATAAAAATAATTCGCTAATTATTACGGTTTTTTACTATTTTTTACTAGTGTTTTACGATTTTTTTAAGGTTTTTTTACGATTTTTTACGATTTTTTACGGTTTTTTACGATTTTTTACGATTTTTTACGATTTTTTACGATTTTTTACGATTTTTTACGATTTTTTACGGTTTTTTACTATTTTTTACTATTTTTTACGATTTTTTACGTTTTTTTACGATTTTTTACGATTTTTTACGATTTTTTACGATTTTTTACGATTTTTTACGATTTTTTACGATTTTTTACGATTTTTTACGATTTTTTACGATTTTTTACGGTTTTTTACAATTTTTTTACAATTTTTTACGATTTTCACGATTTTTTCCATTTTTTTCCAAACTTTCTCAATTTTTTAAAATCCGTAAAAAATCGTAAAAAATTGTAAAAAGCACGTAAGAAAATCATAAAAACAGGCAAAAAGATGTAAAATTTCGTAAATAATTTAAAAAATTGAAAAAGAGAAAAAATGTAAAAATTCGTGAAAAATCGTGAAAAATTGTGAAAAGTCGTAAAAAATTGTAAAAAATCGTAAAAAACAGGCAAAAGTTATAACATTTCGTAAATAATTTAAAAAATTGAGAAACAGAAAAAAAAATGGAAAAAATCATAAAAAAATCGTAAAAAATCTTAAAAAAAAACATGAAAATAGCAAAAAATGGTAAATTGTAAAAAATCGTAATAAATCATAAAAAACAGGCAAAAGTCATAACATTACGTAAATAATTTAAAGAATTGAGAAAGATAGAAAAAAAAAATGGAAAAAATCATAAAAAGTCTTAAAAAAAAACGTAAAATGGCAATTGTAAAAAATCGTAAAAAAGCTGGAAAAATCTGGAACAAATGGAAAAAAAGGATAAAATCGGGAAAGATCGAAAAACGCTAGTAAATTAGAAAAAATCGAAAGAAAAAAAAAATAAAATAAAATCGAAAAAAAATCGTAAAAAATCGTAAAAAACGTAAAAAAATCGTAAAAAATAGGCAAAAAGTTGTAAAATTTCGTAAATAATTTAAAAAATTGAAAAAGAGAAAAAATGTAAAAATTCGTGAAAAATCGTGAAAAATTGTGAAAAGTCGTAAAAAATTGTAAAAAATCGTAAAAAACAGGCAAAAGTCATAACATTTCGTAAATAATTTAAAGAATTCAGAAAGATAGAAAAAAAATGGAAAAAATCATAAAAAAATCTTTAAAAAAAACGCAAAATGGTAATTGTAAAAAATCGTAAAAAAATTGGATAAATCTGGAACAAATGGAAAAAAAGGCATAAAATCGGGAAAGATCGAAAAACGCTAGTAAATTAGACAAAATCGAAAGACAAAATCGAAAGAAATAAAATTGAAAAAAAATCATAAAAATCGAAAAAAATTACAAAAAACCGTAAAAAAATCGTAAAAAATGGGCAAAAAGTTGTAAAATTTCGTAAATAATTAAAAAAATTGAGAAAGTAATAAAAAATGGAAAAAACCGTGAAAATTGTAAAAAATGGTACAAAACCGTAAAAAATCGTAAACAATCTTAAAAAATTGTAAAAAATCGTAAAAAATCGTAAAAAACCGTAAAAAACCGTAAAAAATCGTAAAAAATCGTAAAATATTGTAAAAAATCGGAAAAAAATTAAAGAAAAATGGCAAAAAATGGAAAAAATTGGAAAAAACCGTAAAAAAATCTTTTTTTATCACTCTAGCGCCCAGAACCACCCCTTGATAAACCTTAAATGGCTAGGGATCATCATTTTGAAGCTGCTTTCATTATCTATGCAACCACGATCTTTTTTTTTTATTTGAAAACTACGATAAAAATTCAGTCCCCTGTAGGTTAAAATTTACCTGTTTTGCCATTTTTTAAAAATTTGAACAAACTCGAATTTTTTGGGGTGCAAATTTTAGTTGTATGTATATAATTTTTAGACTTTGATAAGTGGAATTTAAATTTATTTTTCATCAAAGAAACTTATTATTGCATTGCATTTTTTTTATAGTTTTATGTTCAAGTATAAAAATTTTTGTTTACAGTTTATTATAAAACAGTTAATGATTTTTTTTTAAATAATATTTTTTAAAAATAGTACTGCACTGGTCTAAATTGAATACCTTTATTTTGTTATGGTTTCTTTTATTATCGTTTTCTTGGTGTCGTGCTGGTTCATCTGTCACTGGACACTAAAGCCGAATTATTTTTTCAAATGATTTATATTAAGCGAAAAGAAGAAGAATTGCATTAAAACATAAGGCTAATGGATATATAGAAACAGTTAATATTTTGGACAAACAAAAAAATATTAGATTAGTGAATAATTATAATAATAAATAATATGGCAAAAAAATTCAGTTGTTTTTTGTATATTTGAGTACCGATTCAACACGATAATTAAAAAAAAAATTGTACAATTTATGCAAAATTTTACAGGTAAAAGGACGCTAAGAGACGCGTTTCAAAAAACACCACAAACATGTTTCGAAAGCTTGTTTACCAATAAGAAAAGTTGATTTATTTCTGTATTCACGCTAGCCCAACCATGTTACTGTCTGTGTGTATGGAACGAAAAAGACGACAAAGGCGTTAATAAAATTGAATTATCGTTGAATTTATTAAAAAAAATAAAAAATGAACACGCGATGCTCAAATTCTACCATCAAATAATTAAAAAAAATGAGTTAGTATTTATTTATTTAAATAATTTTTACTGATGTTCAATTCTTGGAAATATATTTGGAACAAACTTATTTTTAGATAACCATAAATAATTATTTGACCCTTTCACCATTGAATATATATTTGATGTAATTTATCATATCATTAATAAATATCAGTATATAGGGTGATTCATATTCTATTAATTTCTGAATTTTAACCTTAATGTAAAAGTTTAAGACAGGTCCGTATTTGGGACAAAATATTATCAATGACTAACTTTCAAACTTAAAAAATTGTTAAAGATCAAAAATTAAAATTAATAAAAAAAGAGTGAAAAATTTGCAAAAATAGGCAGAAATAGGATAAAAGGTCAAATAAAGCAAAAAAAGAGGAATAAGGCAAAAATGGGAAAAGGTAAAAAAAAATCAATAAAAAGTAAAAAAAAATGTTTAAAAAAGGGCAAAAATTGTTAAAAAAAGACATTAAAGGGGTAAAAAAAAACTCAAAAAAAGGAAAAAAAAATGTTAAAAATGATAAAAGAATTGTTAACTTGCTCAAAAATTGAATCTAATAAAAAAAGAGTGAAACTTTGCAAAAACAGGCAGAAGTAGCAAAAAAGGAAAAAGGTAAAATAAAGCAAAAAAAAGGAAAAAGGCAAAAAAAAGTTTTAAAAAAAGCACAAAAGTGTAAAAAGTAGCAAGAAAAGCAAAATAGAAGCATAAAAAGTAAAAAAAAAACAATAAAGAATTGTTAAATTTGAGCGAAAAAAGAGGTAAATAGCAAAAAAGGAAAAAATGTAAAATAAAGCAAAAAAAAGGAAAAAAGTAAAAAAAATGAAAAAAGGGTAAAAAAAATCAATAGAAAGTCAAAAAGAAGCCAAATACGACAAAGTAAAGGGAATAAAGCAAAAAAACGCAATAAAAAATAAAAAAAGCAAAAAAATGGTAAAAAAGCAAAAAAGGCAAAAAGTTAAAAAAAAAAAATGGTAAAAAACCGTAAAAATCGTAAATAACTCGTAATAAATCGTAATAAATCTTAAAAAATCGTAAAAAATCGTAAAAAAGCGTAAAAAATCGTAAAAAATCGTAAAAAATCGTAAAAAATCGTAAAAAATCATAAAAAATTGTAAAAAATCGTAAAAAATCGAAAAAATCGTAAAAAATCGTTAAAAATTGTAAAAAACCATAAAAAATCGTAAAAAATCGTAAAATATCGTAAAAAATCGTAAAATATCGTAAAAAATAAAAGAAAAATGGCAAAAAATGGAAAAAATTGGAAAAAACCGTAAAAAAATCTTTTTTTATCACGCTAGCGCCCAGAACCACCCCTTGATAAACCTTAAATGGCTAGGGATATAATACATCATTTTGAAGCTGCTTTCATTATCTATGCAACCACGAGTAAAAAAAAAACAATAAAAAATGATAAAGAATTGTTAAATTTGAGCGAAAAAAAGAGGTAAATAGCAAAAAAGGAAAAAATGTAAAATAAAGCAAAAAAAAAGGAAAATAGTAAAAAAAATGAAAAAAGGGTAACAAAAATCAATAGAAAGTCAAAAAGATGCCAAATACGACAAAGTAAAGGGAATAAAGCAAAAAACGCAAAAAAAAATAAAAAAAGCAAAAAATATTAATAAAGCAAAAAAGGTAAAAAGTTAAAAAAAAAAAAACATTGAAAAAGTTAGGAAAATCAAGAAAAGGAAACTCTGATAATATTTGCTCACTGAGCTGCATTTAAAAAAATAATAAAATAAGAAAATGTCTATTCCGAGAAAAGCATAACTCTACAGGGCATTTGAAAGTTAGTAATTCATAATAATATTTTGCCCCAAATAAGGACCTGGTCCTAAAGTTTTACATTAAGGTTAAGATTCAGAAATTAAGAGAATATTTTCCAACTTTAATCAATAAAATCATCAACTATTTTAAAATATTGATATACAGGGTGTTGTTTGGAGTCGAAACCTATTTATTAATTTTCTAAAGCCGGACCTGGAATAAGATTTTTAATTATTATGTTAATCGACACCACATTGGACAATAAATGTACGTACCAAATATTAGAAAAATATATAGGGTGGGTCTTAAGTTATGATTAATTAAAAAAAGGGACAAAATTATTAAATCACTCTGTATCTAGGTTATAAAGAAAGACAGTATGCGCATTTCCCAATGAATCACCCTGTATAATAGTCAATATAAATGATATAAATTATCCTGCGATTATCTGTCCCTATATAGTGTGCGTTGGTGGGACTATTTGTCAAAATAGTAATTAAATAAGAGTAAGAAGATTTCAGAGAAATATTTATTTTACTCATAAATGAAACTCGAAATCACACAATAAATTTAATTATAAAAAAACTAGTTTCGGCTAAAAAACCATCTTCAGGCCAAACTACAATAATGTTAAGATTAAACCTTAATAAACATATTACTTAAATTAAGGGTACCGCTAATGAGAAGGGAAGAGGGTGGGTCTTTTTATCCGAAACTAGTTGCCTTCCTCTTTTTATAATTAAATTTATTGTGGTACGAGTTTTTCAGTTTTTTTTTCGATTTTTTCTGATATTTCTGTTTTTGTGTTTTTTTTTGTATTGTTTTCTTTTTTTTCCGATTTTCAGTTTTTTCTGCTTTTTCCGATTTTCAGTTTTTTTTTGTTTTTTCCCGGTTTTTGTTATTTATTGTTGTTTTTTGTTGTTTTTATTATTTTCTATTTTTTTTTCGTTTTTTTCCCATTTTCCGATTTTTTCTGATATTTCCGTTTTTTCTGTTTCTTTTGTTTGTTTGTTTTTTCTTGCTAATTTGTGTTTTTTTTCTATTGTTTTCTTTTTTTTCCGATTTTCGGTTTTTTCTGCTTTTTCCGATTTTCAGTTTTTTCTGTTTTTTCCCGGTTTTTGTTATTTATTTTTGTTTTCTGTTTTTTTTATTATTTTCTCTTTTTTTTTCGTTTTTTTTCGATTTTTTCTGATATTTCCGTTTTTTCTTTTTTTCTGTTTCTTTTATTTGTTTGTTTTTTTCCTGCTAATTTGTGTTTTTTTTCTATTGTTTTCTTTTTTTTTCCGATTTTCAGTTTTTCTGCTTTTTCCGATTTTCAGTTTTTTCTGTTTTTTCCTGGTTTTTTTTATTAATTTTTGTTTTCTGTTTTTTTTATTATTTTCTATTTTTTTTTCGTTTTTTTCTCATTATCCGTTTTTTTTTCGTTTTTTCTGTTTGTCTTTTTAATTTTTTTCTGTTGGTTTCTGTTTTTTTTATTATTTCTTCTGTTTTTAATGAGTTTTCTGTTTTTTTTTTTTGTATTTTAATTTTCTATTCTATTGTTTCCTTTTTTCCGTTTTTTTCTTTTTTTTCAATTTATTTTTCTTTTTGTTATTTATTGTTGTTTTCTGTTGTTTGTATTATTTTCTTTTTTTCTATTTTTTTTTTCGTTTTTTTCCTATTTTCCGTTTTTTTTTCGTTTTTTCTGTTTGTCTTTTTAATTTTTTTCTGTTGGTTTCTGTTTTTTTCTTCTTCTGTTTTTAATGATTTTTCTGTTTTCTATTTTTTTTGTATTTTTATTTTCTATTCTATTGTTGCCTTTTTTGCTGTTTTTTCCCTTTTTTCTGATTTTCCGTTTTTTTCTTTTTTTTCAATTTATTTTTCTTTTTGTTATTTATTGTTGTTTTCTGTTGTTTGTATTATTTTCTTTTTTTCTATTTTTTTTTCGTTTTTTTCCTATTTTCCGTTTTTTTTTCGTTTTTTCTGTTTGTCTTTTTAATTTTTTTCTGTTGGTTTCTGTTTTTTTTATTATTTCTTCTGTTTTTAATGAGTTTTCTGTTTTCTTTTTTTTTATATTTTTATTTTCTATTCTATTGTTTCCTTTTTTGTTGTTTTTTTTTCGTTTTTTCTTTTTTTTTCTGATTTTCCTTTTTTCTTTTTTTTTCTATTTATTTTTCTTTTTGTTATTTATTGTTGTTTTTTGTTGCTTTTATTATTTTCTTATTTTCTATTTTTTTTTCGTCTTTTTTCCCATTTTCCGTTATTTTCGTTTTTTCTGTTTGTCTTTTTTATTTTTTTCTGTTGGTTTCTGTTTTTTTCTTCTTCTGTTTTTAATGATTTTTCTGTTTTCTATTTTTTTTGTGTTTTTATTTTCTATTCTATTGTTGCCTTTTTTTGTTGTTTTTTTTTTCGTTTTTCCCTTTTTTTCTGATTTTCCGTTTTTTCTTTTTTTTCCATTTATTTTTCTTTTTGTTATTTATTTTTATTATTTTCTCTTTTTCTATTTTTTTTTTCGGTTTTTTTCCATGTTCCGTTTTTTTTCTGTTTGTCTTTTTAATTTTTTTCTGTTTCTGTCTTTTTTTATTTCTCCTGTTTTTATTGATTTTTCTGTTTTCTATTTTTTTTGTATTTTTTTTTTCTATTCTATAGTTTCCTTTTTTTGTTTTTTTTTTCGTTTTTTCCCTTTTTTCTGATTTTCCGTTTTTTCTTTTTTTTCTATTTATTTTTCTTGTTACTTTTGTCTTTATGTTTTTTTTTACTATTTCTATTGTTTTCTGTGTTTTCCCTTTTTTCAATGGTTTTTATTTCTTTTTTTAATGCCTTTTTTTGTTTTCATTTTTTTCTGTTTTCTGCGTTTTTTTTTGGTTTTTTTTAATGATTTCGAGTTACACGTGCCACACATATGGTTTTTATTTTTTTTTAAATAATGTTTATTAATATAAAAAAAATTTGGTTGACTTTTTTTAAATTTCTTCCCCTTTAAGAATCTTTTTTTAATTTTTTCCTTAACGGTTGTAAACTTTGAGATATTTTCAAAAAAACTAGACCCATTTTTTTGGAATATTTATTTGTTTATAATTCTTGTAATTTTTTATGTGCGAATATGAAGTTTTCGCACGTTTTTCTAGAATGTAATTAACACGTTTTAATAAAATTTAATAAACACTAATAAATAATAATAAAAATAGTGGCAATTTTAATTTCAATAGTGGGAAATTCAAAATAATATGACAAAAGTTTGTTTTATAGAATTTTTATAAATAAAAAGAAGAATTTTTAAAATTATAGATAACACTATAAATCATGATTTATTAAGTCTTCAAAAGTTAATCGTTTTACGACATCCATATACTGATTAACTTTTTGCCAAAAGTCTTTTGAAAACTGAAATCGTAAATAGTTATACGAGGGGGTGTTGTAAATTATCCCACTGACCACCCATGAAATTTTTCAAGGCAAGGTGGTGTAAACAACGCCAAACAAAAGATGTCAACCCTCATTGTTCAAGAAATATGGTAAGGGCAATAAAGTTTTTGTGGGGATTGTACAGCAAAGTCTCAATTTCGTTCCTAGAAATTTTTTTGGGACTTGACTCGCTTTCACTCCGAAATAAATTATGTATATACCTATTTGCGTTTTGGTCAGTTATTATCATAAATTTTAGGTTTTTGTTTGCTTTTTTTCTAGAAAAAATAAACAGATGTTTAGTTATTTATTTATTAAATGTATCATCTTAAATTAATTTATTTATTTTAACGATAAAGAAATGTAGATACATCTAAATCTAGAAGCCTCAATAGATAAGTTGGTATTATTTTCTTGCTTTGCCCTCTGGTATGAGAAATTATGGCCCGTACGATAAATTATCTAGTATAAGAAATTATGACCCCCTGGGGGGAATTATAGCGATCTTAGACGAGGAATTCTAGCTTTCTGATACGAAGAATTATGGCCACCTGGAATAAGAAAATTATGGTCCTCTGATACGAAGAAATATGGCCGCCATAGTACGCGAAATTATGTCACTCTGGTACGATAAATTATGGTAACTTGATGCAAAGAATTTTAGATCTGGTAGGAGGAACTATACCATTAGGTATGAGGAATTATAGCTTTCTGGTATATGGCATTATTGCCCTCTGGTACATGGAATTATGGCACTTTTTTATGAAAAATTATGGTCCTCTGATACGAGAAATTATGGCCCTCTGAGAGCAGACATTATGGTCGTCTGGTAAGAGATATTACTGCCCTCTGGTATGCGGAATTATGTCCCTTTGGTACGAGAAACTATGGCCTTCTGATACGAGAAATCATGGCCCTCTGATAGAAGAAATTGTGTTCGTTTGGTATGAAATATTATGGCCCTCTGATACGAGAAATTATGGCCCTCTGAGAGCAGAAATTATGGTCGTCTGGTAAGAGATATTACGGCCCTCTGGTATGCGGAATTATGTCCCTTTGGTACGAGAAACTATGGCCTTCTGATACGAGAAATCATGGCCCTCTGATAGAAGAAATTGTGTTCGTTTGGTATGAAATATTATGGCCCTCTGGTACGAGAAATTATGGTCCTCTGGTACGAGAAATTATGGCCCTCTGACAGGAGAAATTGTGGCCATCTTGTATGAATTATTATGTACCTCTGGTAAGAGAAATTATGGCGCATTGATATAAGAAATTATGGCCATCTGGTATGAAATATCATGGCGCTCTAGTACAAGAAATTATGGTCTTTTAAGAAAAATTGTGGCGCTCTCGTACTCGGAATATGACTCTTTGGTATACGGAATTATGTCCTTTTGGTACCAAATACTATGGCCCTCTAGTACGAGAAATCATGGCCCTCTGATAGAAGAAATTATGGCCATTTGGTATGAAATATTATGGCCCTCTGGTACAAGAAATTATGGTCCTCTAATAAGAGAAATTATGGCGCTCTGGTACGTGTAATTATGCCCCTTTGTTACGAGAAACTATGGTCCCTGTTACGAGAAATCATGACCCTTTGATAGAAGAAATTATGGCCATTTGGAATGAAATATTATGGCCATCTAGTAAGGGGAACTAACCCTTTAAGTATTAGGAATTATAACTTTTTGGTACGCGGCATCATTGCCCTCTGGTACGTGGAATTATTGCACTGTGTTATGAGAAATTATGGTCCTCTGATACGAGAAATTATGGCCTCTGATATGAGAAATTATGACCATCTTGTATGAAATATTATGAACCGCTGGTAGGCAAAATTACAGTCCTCTGGTAAGAGAAATTATGGCGCTCTGGTACTCCGAATTATGGCCCTCTGGTATGCGGAATTATGTTCCTTTGGTACGAGAAACTATGGCCCTCTGGTACGAGAAGTCATGGTCCTCTGATAGAAGAAATTGTGGACATCTTATACGAAATATTATGGCCTTCTAGTACGAGAAATTATGGTCCTCTGCTAAGAGAAATTATGGCGCTCTGGTACGCGGAATTATGCCCTTTTGGTACGAGAAACTATGGTCTCTGTTACGAAAAATCATGACCCTCTGATAGAAGAATTTATGGCCATTTGTTATCAAATATTTTGGCCCTCTAGTACAAGAAATTATGATCTTCTGATACGAGAAATTATGGCCTTCTGATAGGATAAATTATAGCCATCTGGTATGAAATATTATGACCCTCTGGTAGGAGAAATTACGGTCCTCTGGAATAAGAAATTATGGTCCTCTGGTACGAGGAAATATGTCCCTCTAGTATGCGAATTTATGTCCCTTTGGTACGAGAAACTTTGGCCCTCGGGTACTAGAAATCATGGCCCTCTGGTACTAGAAATCATGGCCCTCTGGTACTAGAAATCATGGCCCTCTGATAGAAGAAATTGTTACCGTCTGATATAAAATATTATGGCCCTCTGGTACGAGAAATTATGGTCTTCTGATAGGATAAATTATAGCCATCTGGTATGAAATATTATGACCCTCTGGTAGGAGAAATTACGGTCCTCTGGAATAAGAAATTATGGTCCTCTGGTACGAGGAAATATGTCCCTCTAGTATGCGAATTTATGTCCCTTTGGTACGAGAAACTTTGGCCCTCGGGTACTAGAAATCATGGCCCTCTGGTACTAGAAATCATGGCCCTCTGGTACTAGAAATCATGGCCCTCTGATAGAAGAAATTGTTACCGTCTGATATAAAATATTATGGCCCTCTGGTACGAGAAATTATGGTCTTCTGATAGGAGAAATTATGGCCATCTTGTATGAAATATTATAAACCTCTGATAGGCGAAATTATGGTCCTGTGGTAAGAGAAATTTTGGCGCTCTAGTACTCGGAATTATGGCCCTCTGCTATGCGTAATTATGTCCCTTTGGTACGAGAAACTATGGCCCTCCGGTGCAAGAAATCATTACCGTCTGAGAGAAGAAATTGTGGCCGTCTGGTATGACATATAATAGCCCTTTGGTACGAGAAATTATGGTCCTCTGGTACGAGAAATTATGGACATCTGGTATAGAATATTATGAACCTCTGGTAGGAGAAATTATGGTGTTCTGCTAAGAAAAATTATGGCGCTCTGGTATTCGGAATTGTGGCCCTCTGGTATGTGGAATTATGTCCCTTTGGTACGAGAAACTATGGCCTTCTGGTACGAGAAATCGTGGCCCTCTGATAGAAGAAATTGTGGCCATCTGGTATGAAATATGACCCTCTTTTACGAGAAATTATGGTCCTCTGGTAAGAGGTACAATGGTACTAAAAATTATGGCGATCTGGTATGAAATATTATGGCCTTCTGGTACGAGAAATTATGGTCCTCTGGTATGAAAAATAAAGACCTTATGATAGGAGAAATTATGGCCATCTGGTATGACCCTCTGGTAGGAGAAATTACGGTCTTCTGGAATAAGAATTTATGGCCCTCATGGTACGAGGAAATATGGCCGTCTTGTACGGGAAATTATGTCACTCTGGTAGGAGAAATTATGACAATTTAATACGAAGAATTTGTTCTCTAATACTAAAAGTTATGGCCATCTGGTGGAAGGAATTATACTATTTGGTATGAAGTGAGGTAAGGCATAAATAGGAATCGACCTTAAAGCATAAAAAAATAATTCATGTCGCATGACTTATTTTATTTTGTACTTCCAAACCAGAATATTCTAATATTGCCAAATTATTTTTTTTTTCAGTATACTTATACGAACCAATATTGTAAAAAATAATGTGGGATTTATTTTTACATATTTAAATACATTTTCAAACCCGAAATTCTCCGACTGTCGCAGGTCGGTTATAAAACTTGAATATACTGAATAGAAAAGTGACGGAATGATTGATTAGATAAAAACGATCACCCAGAGCAAAGAAAGGCGTGTCGAGGGCGTTACTATCTCGCCTTTCTTTATATACTCGCAACCCATACTTATTTTCGAAACCACTTTTCTATAGCAACGAAAGGTACTAATTATAAAATCTCCCACTCATTCCAAACGAAAATATTTACACCTGACTATTTAAAATTTCAAAATATTTAACTTGTGTTGTGTTTAAATAAAATTGTACTAATAATCTAGGTGCTTGTTTTTAAATTTACATATTTCTATATTTTAGTATCGACATCAACTTCTTAAGTATTTCAAGTCATGCTGAGTGATCAAACATAATATAAATTTCGACTATAAAGTCAAATGATGACCGATAATGTTATTTTACTTGCATTCCTTATAGTATTTTGTTAAATTAATCTTAATTGGCCAGCAGGTTTATTTACTTCATTTAAATGAAAATTACTTTACAATGTATGGACTGATAAATAATTTGAACTTAATTTTCTGTAAACACTATAAAGTAATAAAAATATAAAGTAACGCATAAATTCATTATTAGCTAAATGAACGATTAAATTAGAAATTCCCGAAATAGGTCGATTTTTGATTTCAATTTACTATTTTTTCAGATCATAATTTAATATACAGGATGAACCACCTTCGTGTAATGACGTCATCACTATTTTTTTTAAATGGAACCCTCCTTTTTTTCAATTTCCCGATTGCCCTTGCTGAGCTGATTCCAAAAATGTTGCTTCAAATTAGTACAGGGTGGGTAAAAATGGAAAAATTTACTATCAAAAACATCCTGCATTATTCTTAATAATTGTATCGTGAACCTATTTTACAATCTACGGTAAGCAGAATAGAGCGAAAATACAGAGAATTAGTACATGTGAGGGATGCAACAAAACAAGGTAGATCAAAAATTGATGAAAATATTCAACAAGACATAATTTTGTCGGCAGTAGAAAATCCACATTGTACAGTGCGAGGATTATCTAGGGATTTTGGTATTGGAAAGTCTTCAGTATCAAACATTTTTAAAAAGGTAAAATACCATCCTTATAAAATACGTCTTATCCATGAATTGGCTGAAGACGACATTGACGGAAGAACTGAATTCTGTGAGTATATGATGAACCAAAATAACAATTTCATTGATAACGTTTTATTTTGGGACGAGGCAACGTTTTATTTGAACGGTCATGTTAACCGGCAAAACACCCGTTATTGGTCTGATGAAAATCCACACTGGATGCAAGAGTACCATACGCAAAGACCACAAAAACCAACGTATGGGCTGGTATTGCGAGAAATACAATTATTGGTCCATATTTTTTTGATGAAAACTTAACAGGAGCATTATATCTGGATTTCCTACAAAATACATTAATTCCTGATCTGATCCAGCTTTTTGCCTGATATTCAAATACCCACTAATGTAGACCGCAGAATCTGGTTTCAACATTTCGCAGTAACTGTGCGCGATTTTTTAAACACAAATTTTCCACAAAGGTGGATAGGAAGAAGGGGATCAGTGGAATGGCCTGCTAGATCACCTGATCTGAGCCCATTAGACTTCTTTTTATGGGGTTATTTAAAATCTAAAGTCTACTTCAACAGACCTGGAAATATCCCTCAACTACAAGACCGAATTAGACAAGAAATACAGAACATAACACCCGCTATGCTACAGAATGTTAGAGATGAAAGTAATGCCCGGTTCAGTCATTGTATAATGGTCAATGGAGAACAATTTGAACATTTATTGTAAATTTTCGTCTGTTTGTTTTTGGTAGTGTATCACATTAATTGTATAACTACGTAATTCCATTTAATTTGTTTATTACATTCAGTAACGTATAACTTTCCATAAACAATTTTCATAATTTTTTTTTTCCATTTTTGCCCAGCTTGTACCAATTTGAAGCAATATATTATACATTTTTGGAATCAGCTCAGCAAGGGCAATCGGGAAATTGAAAAAAAATGGGGGGTTCCATTTAAAAAAAATGGTGATGACGTCATTAGATTATGATCTGAAAAAATAGTAAATTGAAATCAAAAATCGACCTATTTCGGGAATTTCTAATTTAATCGTTCATTTAGCTAATAATGAATTTATGCGTTACTTTATGGACGCACTGTATATAATTCCAATTGAATTTATTTATAATCAAATTTAGTAAAATGACAATTATTATGAACATGAAATATAACGTAAATGTAATTAAATTTTTGGTAAAAATTTGGTTAAAATTGGTCCAGTAGATTTAAAAAAATCTTTCGGTATACAAATATTTTTTCAAAAATGTAAAAAAAAATTAAACATCTTGAGATCACAATATTTTCCCTTTATATAAATATACAGTGTGTCCAATTAAGTCGGCATCATATGGGAAACTTTTTTATTCTTAGTTTTATGAAAAAAATTTATTCTTCATTCCATCCGCCATGAAAAACGATGGATAATATTGGATATCTGACAATAGTTTTCAATTATAATCAACTTTTCCTTATAACAATTGTCGCTATTTTCAAAAAAAAAACGTACTTTACTTTCGAGTAAAATTCATATTTTTTGACCTACCTCGTATACGGCTTAAAAAAATTGATATCTGATGGTCGTATTTTTGGTTTTAGACAACTTTTTATAAAGAATAACTTTTTTTCATAAAACTAAGAATAAAAAAGTTTCCCACATGATGCCGACTTAATTGGACACACTGTATATTGTAATGAATTTTTATCTCAATTTGGGGTGAGTTCTATAAAAAAAATAATAAATCTTACAAAAATTAGAGAAAGAGAAATTAAAAAATATTGGGAAAAAATGAAAAATAAAATTGTAAAATACGGAAAAAATAAAGAAATCAAAAAACACTAAAAATCGTTAAAACAAAAAAAAAGCCTCAAAAAAAACGCAAGAAATCGAAAAAAATCATAAAAAATCGCAAAAAAACTGCAAGAAAATCACAAAAAAAAATAAAAAAAATTGCAATATATCACAAAAAATCAATGAAATAAAAAAAAAAGAATAGGAAAACAGAACACTAAGCAAAACAAGAGGAAACGTAGAAAAAATTGAACAAAATAAAAAAAAAATTATAAAAATGAAACAAAAAAAAAGGGAAAAATTAAAATAAACGAAAAAATCAGAAAAAATAAAAAAAAACAAATACCTTCGAAAAAAATTGAAAGAGAAATTATAAAATTTTAGGAAAAAATGGAATATAAAATTGGAAAAAAACGCAAAAAACCGTAAAACAATCGCAAAAAAAACCACAAATCAAAGGAATAAGAAAAAATGAGAAAAAATTAGAAAAGGAAAAAAATAGAAACAGAAAAAATGAGGCAAAATAACAAAAAAATCGGAAAAAAACAGAACAAAAATGAGAAAAAGCGAGAAAAAACGAAGAAAATTGTAAGAACCTACGAACAAAAAAAAACCGGAAACAACTGTAGGTATCCATAAAAAATTAGAAAATTCGAATAAGAAAAAATGAGAAAAAACAAAAAAAAGAATAGAAAAACAGAACACTAATAAAAAAAGGAAAGGTAGAAAAAATTGAAAAAAATCAAAAAAAAAACAAAAACTATAAAAATGAAACAAAAAAAGGAAAAATTAAAATAAACGAAAAAATAAAAAAAAAAAAATTTTAAAGACAAATTATAAAATTTTTGGGAAAAAATGGAATATAAAATTGCAAAAATACGCAAAAAACCGTAAAACAATCGCAAAAAAACGCAACAAAATCACAAATCAAAGGAATAAGAAAAAATGAGAAAAAAATAAAAACAGAAAAAAATGAGGAAAAATAAGAAAAAATTTGCTTTTTTCGTTTATTTTAATTTTTCCTTTTTTTTGTTTCATTTTTATAATTTTTTGTTTGAAAGAGAAATTATAAAATATTGGGAAAAAATGAAATATAAATTGGAAAAAACGCAAAAAACCGTAAAAGAATCGCAAAAAAAAGCAACAAAATCACAAATCAAAGGATAAGAAAAAATGAGGAAAAATAAGAAAAAATCGTGAAGAAACAGAAAAAAAATGAGAAAAAGCGAGAAAAATCGAAAAACATCGCAAAAACCGACGAACAAAAAAAAAACCGGAAACAACTGTATCCATAAAAATATGAAAAAATTCGAAAAAATTGAAATAAATTGCAAAAAATCGCAAAGAAATCTCAAAAAAGTCGCAAATAATTGAATAAAATCAGAATAAGAAAAAATGAGAAAAATAAAAAAAAGAATGGAAAAACAGAACTCTAAGAAAAAAAAGAGGAAAGGTAGAAAAAATTGAAAAAAATCAAAAAAAAAAAAACAGAAAAACAACAAAAAATTATAAAAAGGAAACAAAAAAAAAGGAAAAACGAAAAAATCAGAAAAGGGCGAAAAAATAATAATAAAAAAAAAATTGAAAGAGAAATTATAAAATATTGGGAAAAAATGGAAAAAAACGCAAAAGACCGTAAGACCGTAAAACAGTCGCAAAAAAAACGCAATAAAATCACAAATTAAAGGAATAAGAAAAAATTAGAAAACGAAAAAAATAGAAACAGAAAAAATGAGGAAAAATAAGAAAAAATCGTGAAAAAACAGAAAAAAAAATGAGAAAAAGCGAGAAAATCGAAAAACATCGCAAAAATCTACGAACAACCAAAAAACCGGAAACAACTGTATCCATAAAAAAATGAAAAAATTGGAAAAAATTGAAATCAAAAAAAAGTTGCAAATAATTTCAAAAAATCAGAAGAATAAGAAAAAATGAGAAAAAAATAAAAAACAAAAGAAAAACAGAACAATAACGACAAATTAGAAAAAATCGAAAAAATCACAAAAAAACAAACAAAAAAGTAGAAAAAACCACAAAAAAAAAACAAAAAAAATATAAAATCAGAAAAATGAGAAAAAAAGTAGAAAAAAAACCTCTCGATAAAATAATTACAAATTATATATAAAAAAAATTCTAAATCAGAAAAATTCATACTGTAAAAAAAGACAGAGAGTAAGGGAAGGAAACATACAGAGTGTTCCATTTAAAATAATATAACTATGGTGCATTTTTTACACAATCTTACCATTTTCCATATAAGGACCAACGCGACGCGTTTATTTTGCTCCGCACTGTATATTTCATTATAGGGTTTTAAATAGAGATTAACATAATATAATTATTTTTTAAACATTTTTCTAATTTTGGTTGGTAAATTTATATCGATATTGAAAATCAACATTAATCTGTTTTTTCCATATAAATGAGACATCCTGTATAATAGTACTAAAACAATATTAATTTTAACACTCTCTAGAGGCTAAACCAGTCATAGCAAAAATTTAAACTTGACAATTTTTTTTACTTTTAGTAACACAAACAACATATAAAAATTTCATTAACTTTCACTGAGGGCCAAAAAAATATTAAAAATTTCGAACTTTAGAATCTGGTCATCTAATTAAAATCAGAAAAAATTGGGAAAGCAAGTAATTAATTTTAAAACAAAATTTTAATTTTATTTTCTCGATATTTACATTTTAACCCTTTTTGGTGATTAGGTAGTTCTTAAATAATTATTTCCTGATAAAATTTTTGTAACTAACAAATAATTTACACAAAAATAAAGACTTTTGGTACTAAAAAAAATTTTTTACTATACAAATAAGGTATAGATTTAGAAAAAAATAAAACCCTTCGGCGGTCGTTACATCTGGCAACTAAGCAATTATTATTGGAGGATAATAAACATTAAAATATTTACTCAGAAAGTACATCTAATCGCCATCTATCGAACATTTAGTTAATTAATAGTTTTTGTAATGAAAAAACTGGGTTGGAAAAATTAATATACGGACATGTACCCCCCCCCCTATCCCTATTAAAAATTCATGTACGAGACAAATTTCCCGTAATTAATTCAAGCACGTGGTAATTTTATGCTCCTTTACTCCAAGGCGGAGAAAAAATTCCAGAAATTTTTTTAGTTGCTATGGTAACGATACAAAATACAGGCTTTCAATTGGTCGAAAATGTTAGGTATGAAATTTTCAGTTATATTTTTACTTTCCCGGGTCCATCAAAGGGAAAGTAAGGTGAACGAGCAAAAAAAAAATCGAGATATCGATGGAATTATCCATTTTGAAGTGCCCCCAGACGATTGAAACCATTTTCAGCGTATGGTCTGTCTGTGTGTCTGTGTGTAATCTTCCACGATAACTGCCGAACCGTTTGACCAATCAAGCTGAAATTTGGTATGGAGGGTCGGTGTGTGCTTAGAATGCGACCATTAGTTTTTGGTTTAAATTGGTACAGTGGAGGGTCCTCAAGACCGACATTGATTTAATACACATGTAACAATTTTTTACTTTTTTTAAATTTTAGGACAAACAATACACTTTAGTGCAAAATGTTGTAGTACAAAGTTTTAGAGCATAAAATTCCCTATAACTTTTGTTTCAAACTTTTTCCAGAATTTCTAATAGTTGCGCCACTAGAGGGCGCGTAAAAAATGTGTATGTATGTTTTCTCTAGTTTTTCTTGATTTTGAGGACAAATAATATACTTTTGTGCAAAATGTTGTAGTACAAAGTTTTAGAGCATAAAATTCCCTATAACTTTTGTTTAAAACTTTTTCCAGAATTTCTAATAGTTGCGATACTAGAGGGCGCGAAAAAAATGTGCATGTAGGTTTTCTCTAGTTTTTCTTGATTTTGAGGACAAATAATATAATTTTGTGCAAAATGTTGTAGTACAAAGTTTAAGAGCATAAAATTCCCTATAACTTTTGTTTCAAACTTTTTCCAGAATTTCTAATAGTTGCGACGTTAGAGGGCGCCTAAAAAATGTGCATGTAGGTTTTCTCTAGTTTTTCTTGATTTTGAGGATAAACAATACACGTTACTGCAAAATGTTGTAGTACAAAGTTTTAGAGCAAAAAATTTCCTATAACTTTTGTTTAAAACTTTTTCCAGAATTTCTAATAGTTGCGATACTAGAGGGCGCGTAAAAAATGTGCATGTAGGTTTTCTCTAGTTTTTCTTGATTTTGAGGACAAATAATATAATTTTGTGCAAAATGTTGTAGTACGACGTTTTAGAGCATAAAATTCCCTATAACTTTTGTTTAAAACTTTTCCAGAATTTCTAAAAGTTGCGCCACTAGAGGGCGCGTAAAAAATGTGCATGTAGATTTTGTCTAGTTTTTCTTGATTTTGAAGATAAACAATACACGTTAGTGCAAAATATTGTCGTACAAAGTTTTAGAGCATAAAATTCCCTATAACTTTTGTTTCAAACTTTTTCCAGAATTTCTAATAGTTGCGACGTTAGAGGGCGCCTAAAAAATGTGCATGTAGGTTTTCTCTAGTTTTTCTTGATTTTGAGGATAAACAATACACGTTACTGCAAAATGTTGTAGTACAAAGTTTTAGAGCAAAAAATTCCCTATAACTTTTGTTTAAAACTTTTTCCAGAATTTCTAATAGTTGCGATACTAGAGGGCGCGTAAAAAATGTGCATGTAGGTTTTCTCTAGTTTTTCTTGATTTTGAGGACAAATAATATAATTTTGTGCAAAATGTTGTAGTACGACGTTTTAGAGCATAAAATTCCCTATAACTTTTGTTTAAAACTTTTCCAGAATTTCTAAAAGTTGCGCCACTAGAGGGCGCGTAAAAAATGTGCATGTAGATTTTGTCTAGTTTTTCTTGATTTTGAAGATAAACAATACACGTTAGTGCAAAATATTGTCGTACAAAGTTTTAGAGCATAAAATTCCCTACAACTTTTGTTTCAAACTTTTTCCAGAATTTCCAATAGTTGCGCCACTAGAGGGCGCGTAAAAAATGTGCATGTATGTTTTATCTAATTTTTCTTGCTTTTGAGGACAAACATTGCATTTAAGTGGAAAATTTTCTTATGCAAAGTTGTAAAGCATCAAATTTTCTTTAAATTTTATGTTTAACTTTTTATCGAATTGTTCATAGTTTCGCCGCTAGATGGCGAGAAAAATACACATTTAGGATTTTCCATTTTTTTAAAATTATGCTTTTTAGTGCAACGTGCGCATGCGCACCTTATATCATTATCAACATTGAAATATCAATTCGGCTCGCTATTTTTAATGTGTTCCATAAATTAATGTACTGCTTAGTATTTTGTAATTAAAATAATAATAATAATAATAAATAACATATTCTCTACGGTCGAGCCGGGAAAGTTCTGGGGTGACACAGCCGATTTTTTTTTACAGCATTCAAAATCTTTTTTTATATATAAAACATAATGACAATATATAAATTTTTATCTGACATCTGTTTATTATTTTTTTTCTTCTCCCAAATGAAAATTTTCTTACTAGATTAATTAAAAAAAAATTTAAATCTTACTTCCAAATTTTTTATTTTATTTTTAATAATGATAACTAAATAATGATGTGCTAAAAAAATTGTTGATTTATAATAAATTATATACCAATAACCATTAATAAATTCTTAAAAAATCAAACCTTTTTTTAACAATAAACTATGTTTATAAAATTCAAACAAAAACTCATAAAAAGTATTTCATTAGAATATGGTAAATGTAGTGAGAAAGTACAATTTGGTTTTAATTAATAAATTTATAAAAAACAACATTAAATATATTTCATACTTTATCAAGTCACTAAATAATTGTATAATTTAATCGTTTATAATCAGTTTATATAAATAATCACCGTTTAAAATATAAATATAAACATAAGCATAGTTCATATTTACATAAAATCACTATTCAGCTATTAGTTATTTATGAAAGTGATTATCAAAAAAAATCTACAGATTTTTATCTCGAAAACGGACCGAACACAAAAATTAACGTTTTAAGGACTAAATGATGGGACAATTTCTCGGAGAAGATCATAAATTTTACAAAAAAGTCATTAAAAGGACCATCGGTCGCCGCTGGCACAGGTCCGGCTTCAATTTATAATAATGGCTAAAAATCTTTATTAAATGAATAATATTTAAGATCATACCCACATATAAAAAACAATAAATATAATATAATAAACTTCTAAATATACAGTGCGACTCAAAAAGTCTGCACCATATGGGAGAAATTTTTACTATTTATTTGACAGAAAATTTTATTCTATTGCGAGCGTCAAATTTTCTATTTTCTAAATGGTATACAGGGACGGGCAAAAAATAGGAATTTTGACCAGGAGTAAAGTACCCTTATTTTTGACAATATCAAAAAAATTTATTTAGGAAAGTTGTTTAGAATTAAAAATTACACTCAGATTTATCATAGCCTCCTACGCAAAAAACCCATTTTTTATGTTTTTAACCTAGCTCAAAATAATATCATTTCGGATGCACTTTAGGGACCTTATTTGCTTTCTTCGTTATTTTTAAACTATTCCTTTTTTTTAAATTTTTATGATTTTTGGTTTTTTCTTGCTGCAAAGTTGAAATTTCACCCTGTAGACATGTACATAAAAATGACCATTATGATTTAATTGAAGAAAATGGGTAAAAAAAATGATACCCAAAAGTTTTTAGTACCATAATGTAAATAACCTTCATTTATTTACGTCAAAAAAATATTTTTCAATTTAACGGTGTAAAACAACATCTAGCTAAAATTAATTAAACAAAATGAAACTTTGAAAATAAAAATAAAAAAAAAAGAAAATAAATATTTTGCACCAAGAAAAAACCAAAAATTACATTAGAAATGATATGTACAAAAAGCAAGAATGCATTTTTCCACACAAAAAATTGAAAATAACAGAAAAAACGCATTTTTTTCAACAAATTCGAAAACAAAAACAGTAGCATGAATGCACACTCGAATTCGGAAAAAACCGCAAAAATTTATTTTTCCACAAAAAAAAATGGAAAATACAGCATTTTTTCATATTTAAATTTTTATAAAAACAAGAATACATTTTTCCTCATAAAAAACCAGAAAAAAAATAGCAAAAATGCGTTTTTTACACATAAAATGAGAAAAAAGCGAGCATGCTTTTTTCTACACAGGAAAACTAAAAAAATACAGTAAAAATGTATATTTTCACATATAAAATAGGAAAAAGCAAAAAATTTGATATAACAAGAATGTATTTTATCTCAAAATAATTTTCAAAAAAATCGGTTGTGTCCAGAGACGAATATTTAATGTTAAAATTTCAAACTTTGTCATTTTTTATTTTTGACAGTTGACAGTAATAATTTTGACGGTTCTGAATAGTTTTTCAAGAGCTTTCAAATGACATATTGTAAGTCAAATTCCGTTTCATTTCATCTGTCATTTTTTGATAGTGACACTTCCGTTTGACAGATATCGTACAAAAACTTCTTTCGACGGGTAAACCAAACGCATATATCAAATTTGAGCTCAATCGGATTAAACGTGTGGAAGAATACACATAGACAGACAGACAGACAGACATACTTCCATTTGGTCTTAATCATCTCAGGTGTCGGGAAAGTAATAATTTCTAAATGCAAATATCAGATACTCTTAGAAAATAAATTCATAAAAAAGGGTTTCAGTAGATGAAAATAAAGGGCGGTTCTAAAGTCATAAAATCTTAAAATTAAAAGAAAAATCTTTTTTGAAAATAAAATCGTTGAAGAATATCGTCACTAATAACTTAATTTTTTATACAACACGCGACATACGTTTCGCTAACTCTATTAACATCATCAGGAGTTGATGATAAAAGTCAAATCCTGATGATGCTAACGTAAGTAGCGAAACGTAAGCGCTTTGTTTAATAAAGTGTAGTTTTGGTTAGTGATATTCTTCAACCTTGTTGAAAACTAAAAATTAAAAATTTCCAATTCAATTTTTTTTATAATATTATTTTTATACTGTAAATTAACATTATTATTATTATTATTGAATTTGGTGATTGCGTATTGGATAAACCAGTTTGTGACCCAATTGTGAACAAATTCACTTTGACTAGATTCAACAATCAAATATTACATGATATTTTTAGTACTTCGGAGCGAGAAATTCACTTTAACATTAAACACAAGAACTATACGCACCACGAAATTTACGATATGTTGACATTTTAGGCTATTAAACGGACGTAATCAGAATGCCATTGTTTATGGTTTTCATAGATAACTTGATATCTTTTTCCAAACTGGAATGTGATCAATATTTTCAAAAATGGCTTAGATATTATTTTTTTTAATTTTATTCACTTAATCGTGTTTTAGGTGTTTTAAAACGTCGAGAAAAGTCATTTTAAGCAAAAAAAATTGTCATGATTTTGATACTTCCGAAGTAAAAAGTAATTTTCAATATTATTTATATTTTTTCCTTACTAATTTTTACTAAGAACTGGCAGATTTTTTTTTATGATGCATAAAATTTCTTGTCCAACTCTGTATTTTCTTCTAAAAAACAAACGTTACTGCCCACTGGGACGTAAAAGACATAAAAGAAACCCTATAGGGTCTTATCAGATCGACACAAAAGACACAGTCGAAAATTGATGTTTTGCCAGCTATTTCGAAATTATCTAATTCACTGTCTGCGGTCTACCCTATACCTATGCGGTGTTTTTGTCTTTATGGTTATAACACGAATTTTTTCTATTCGGACATTAAATTTTGTGTCTCTTTGGTCCTTAATCAAGCACCAGGTGTCGTTTTAGTCTTTTGAAAAATTGCGGTTTTTTAGTATCCATAAAAAGAAAAGTTAATTAGTTAATTAGCAAATTGGATTTTTTAAATTTTTTAGATACAATATAATATAGTCAGTTATGATACTAATTATCCCTATACAAGGTTTGGCCAAACTTTTACGAAACATAGGAAATTTGTAATTAGAGGAAGAAGAATGCATTTATCCGATAATCTAATGAGAAAAAATAAGACGAAACATTCGGTACCGTGAGCTTTACGAACGTGGGATTTGCGAACATATACCTGGCATATCCTCGATTAGTTTATGCGGACCGTGGGGTTTGCGAACACTGCAGGTAATTTTTTTATCAAGTTAAATTTTTGTCGGCTTTATTTTTGTATTTAAAGAAAAACAGCAAATTTTTTAAAATGTATTACTAATCTTGGTGCGAACGTGGGCTTTGCGAACATATACCTGGCATATCATCGATTATTTTATGGGGACCGTGGGGTTTGCGAACACAGCAGGTAATTTTTTTATTAAGTTAAATTTCTGTCGGCTTTATTTTTGTATTAAAAAAAAACAGCTTAATATTAAAGATTTATTACTAATCTTGGTGCGAACGTGGGCTTTGCGAACATATACCTGGCATATCCTCGATTATTTTATGGCGACCGTGGGGTTTGCGAGCATTGCAGGTAATTTTTTTATTAAGTTAAATTTCTGTCGGCTTTATTTTTGTATTTAAAAAACACAGCAAAATATTGAAGATTTATTACTAATCTTACTGCGAACGTGGGCTTTGCGAACATATACCTGGCATATCCTCGATTAGTTTATGCGGACCGTGGGGTTTGCGAACACTGCAGGTAATTTTTTTATTAAGTTAAATTTTTGTCGGCTTTATTTTTGTATTTAAAGAAAAACAGCAAATTTTTTAAAATGTATTACTAATCTTGGTGCGAACGTGGGCTTTGCGAACATATACCTGGCATATCATCGATTATTTTATGGGGACCGTGGGGTTTGCGAACACTGCAGGTAATTTTTTTATTAAGTTAAATTTTTGTCGACTTTATTTTTGTATTTAAAGAAAAACAGCAAATTTTTTAAAATTTATTACTACTCTTGGTGCGAACATGGGCTTTGCGAACATATACCTGGCATATCCTCGATTATTTTATGGGGACCGTGGGGTTTGCGAACCCTGCACGTAATTTTTTTATCAAGGTAAATTTCTGTCAGCTTTATTTTTGTATTTAAAAAAAACAGCAAAATATTGAAGATTTATTACAAATCTAGGTGCGAACATGGGCTTTGCGAACATATACCTGGCATATCCTCGATTATTTTATGGGGACCGTGGGGTTTGCGAACACAGCACCAAATTTTTTTATTGAGTTAAATTTCTGTCGGCTTTATTTTTGTATTAAAAAAAAAACAGCAAAAATATTGAAGATTTATTACTAATCTAGGTGAGAACATGGGCTTTGCGAACATATACCTGGCATATCCTCGATTATTTTATGGGGACCGTGGGGTTTGCGAACCCTGCACGTAATTTTTTTATCAAGGTAAATTTCTGTCAGCTTTATTTTTGTATTTAAAAAAAACAGCAAAATATTGAAGATTTATTACAAATCTAGGTGCGAACATGGGCTTTGCGAACATATACCTGGCATATCCTCGATTATTTTATGGGGACCGTGGGGTTTGCGAACCCTGCACGTAATTTTTTTATCAAGGTAAATTTCTGTCAGCTTTATTTTTGTATTTAAAAAAAACAGCAAAATATTGAAGATTTATTACAAATCTAGGTGCGAACATGGGCTTTGCGAACATATACCTGGCATATCCTCGATTATTTTATGGGGACCGTGGGGTTTGCGAACACAGCACCAAATTTTTTTATTAAGTTAAATTTCTGTCGGCTTTATTTTTGTATTAAAAAAAAACAGCAAAAATATTGAAGATTTATTACTAATCTAGGTGAGAACATGGGCTTTGCGAACATATACCTGGCATATCCTCGATTATTTTATGGGGACCGTGGGGTTTGCGAAAACAGCAGCTAATTTTTTTATTAAGTTAAATTTCTGTCGGCTTTATTTTTGTATTAAAAAAACACAGCAAAATATTGAAGATTTATTACTAATCTTTGCGCGGACGTGGGCTTTGCGAACATATACCTGGCATATCCTCGATTATTTTATGGGGACCGTGGGGTTTGCGAACAATGCAGGTAATTTTTTATTAACTTAAATTTCTGTCGGCTTTATTTTAGTATTTAAAAAAGCAGCAAAATATTGAAGATTTATTACTAATCTTGGTGCGAACGTGGGCTTTGCGAACATATACCTGGCATATCCTCGATTAGTTTATGGGGACCGTGGGGTTTGCGAACACTGCAGGTAATTTTTTATTTAAGTTAAATTTCTGTTGGCTTTATTTTTGTATTTAAAAAAAAAACAGCAAAATATTGAAAATTTATTACTAATCTTGGTGCGAACGTGGGCTTTGCGAACATATACCTGGCATATCCTCGATTATTTTATGAGGACCGTGGTGTTTGCGAACACTGCAGGTAATTTTTTTATTTAAGTTAAATTTCTGTCGGCTTTATTTTTGTATTTAAAAAATACAGCAAAATATTGAAGATTTATTACTAATCTTGGTGCGAACATGGGCTTTGCGGTCATATATCTGGCATATCCTCGATTAGTTTATGGGGACCGTGAGGTTTGCGAACACTGCAGGTAATTTTTTTAGTAAGTTACATAAACCTTATAATTATAACATTATATTTTCTGAGGTTTTCAAGGAATTAAAATTGTGAATATGATTTTTACAGTGATAGTGAGTGAGAGCAGTTGCTCTATAAAAATAATAAACTGTATAAAAATGTAAAAATTAAGGTTGGTCCTTCGATCTGATGATGGTTGATGTATATACGTCTACCGCCTAGCAATTATTCCAAAGTTATATCGACTCGTAATTATATTTGTTATCTCGCTATGATGATACTACATTTTTTTATATCATTCTACTTCCATTAATTGCTGATTTGGTATTTCGAACCTATTTGGTTTTATTGCAAAAGAAAAATATTTTATTTATTAGAGAGACTTACAAAATTTACCTATTCTATATTTTTTTAGTGTTTGCAATTCATAGAAATTTCTTATCCCCATTTTTTATCACTTTTCTCGACATTTCCGAGCTCCCAGATCAGAAAATGCAAAAAAATCCTGTGTGAATGTTTGTCTGCCTGGATATAAATACTATAACTCTCGAATGAAAACTCCGATCAAGTTCCAGTTTTCACTTTACTAGTTAGTTTTCTTCAACTTTATTAAATTTGAGCAGGATCGGAGTAGCCCTTCGGGTACATGCGTAAAGTGTTTTGAATTGGAAAACATTTTTCCATATAATTTTCCAAGTCACATAATGTATAATATATATAAAGGGCAAGTAAAAAGGACGAAAAAAATTGCTCGTTATAATTTGTGGATTTATAATAAATTTGTCACTGAAACAAACTCAAGGAGCAAGTAAATAATAATAAAAAAAAATTATGAAGAATCCTATACATACAGTGGAGCTCATCTTCATAGAATAAAACTCCAGGACCGTCACCACAAATCACCTAAGAGCGGACTCCTAGTTTACGACGAAGCGTCTCTGCAGGTATCTCCCCGGGACTCTGACCAACATCACAAATATTTCATCAATCAATTTTATTATGTTCCTTATACATTCATATGTTATTCTGACGTTTTGTTATGCCTTCGCAATATATCATCAGTCTGTTATAATTTTATGAAAAAATATTTTACCAAACTAAATGGTTTAATATAAATATTGTTAAGCATGAGGAAATGGTTTAGATTATGAAATGTAGTTATTCAAAATTTAATGTTTTTAGAATTATACAAATAACATAATATTCTCCGGTTCCTCCGCCATTTTCAGGTCTGAAATAAAAAATGAAAAGAAACAATCTTACCCAACTTTTCAAACACTTCTAGTCTGTACATCCAACAAACGGAGTAATAAAAGTGCGTGATCAGCACATGTTTAACCGTTTTTAGTTTGGTTTCAGGGAAGTTTGGCTTGACCGGGGTATTTTTAACACTTATTTGTTACTGTTTGTTGAAATCTGTGGCGTGCATTAAGGAATTGTTAAGAGATTGTATTTTGTATTTTATTTTGTGTTTTATTTTGTATTTTACTTTTTCTGTGTTGTTTTGGAAATCTGGTACATATCTACAAATAAATATTATTTATTGATATCATTTTTAAGAGATTTGTTGACGGTTTATTTAATCGCGTTATTAACGTTTATAATCCAATACAAGATATTATTTTCTATTATAATAAACAGTAATTAAATGGTCTTTCAAAATAGTATATAAAAAATTAAGGCAATATCCCTCAAATCATTCTTAATAAAGTATTGGAAAGAGGAAGGCAAAATGTGGAAAATGGACAGACTGATGGAAAATATAGTCGAACCTCTCATTATCAATTTAAACGATGATTCTGATAGCAAATAAATGTATATCTCTATACAAACTTATAAAATTATATATTTTTTATCAATTAAGTAGTTGATTTCTATTTATTTTTAAATAAGCAGAAAATCACAAACTCAAAGTAGTTGATTCGTATTTTTTTTACTTCTTAATTGGTTTATTTTATCGATACAGATTTAAAAAGATTAAATTTAATTTAAATTTTATATTTCAATTTTTTAATTGATTTTTGTGTAACTCCACTGGTTTCGGACCATATTTCTTTATTCGGGTTATAACTTTTAGAGTAACTGGACATCGAGTGTTCACGTGATTACTCTGTTTGTTGGATGTAAGGAAGTTGTTAAAATATTTTTACTATTTGAAATTTATGAAATTTTCGATAATAAAATGCATAATTTCAAACTTTATATAAGTTTTTGAAATGTTTTAGAAATTTTTGAATATTTTGAAATTTTCAATATTTGAAATTTTTGAAATTTTCAAAAAAAAATTGCATAATTTCAATTTTTTTTAAAATTTTTATATATTTTAGAAATTTTCGAATATTTTGACATTTTTACTAATTGAAAATTTTGAAATTTTCGAAAAAATGACATGGTTTCAAATTTGGATATATTTTAGAAATTTCTGAATATTTTGACATTTTTACTATTTGAAATTTTTGAAATTATCGATAATAAAATGCATAATTTCAAACTTTATTTAAGTTTTTGAAATGTTTTAGAAATTTTTGAATATTTTGAAATTTTCACTATTTGAAATTTTTGAAATTTTCGATAATAAAATGCATAATTTCAAACTTTATTTAAGTTTTTGAAATGTTTTAGAAATTTTTGAATATTTTGAAATTTTCACTATTTGAAATTTTTGAAATTTTCGAGAATAAAATGCATAATTTCAAACTTTATTTAAGTTTTTGAAATGTTTTAGAAATTTTTGAATATTTTGAAATTTTCAATATTTGAAATTTTTGAAATTTTCAAAAAAAAATTGCACAATTTCAATTTCTTTTAAAATTTTTATATATTTTAGAAATTTTCGAATATTTTGACATTTTTACTAATTGAAAATTTTGAAATTTTCGAAAAAATGACATGGTTTCAAATTTGGATATATTTTAGAAATTTCTGAATATTTTGACATTTTTACTATTTGAAATTTTTGAAATTATCGATAATAAAATGCATAATTTCAAACTTTATTTAAGTTTTTGAAATGTTTTAGAAATTTTTGAATATTTTGAAATTTTCACTATTTGAAATTTTTGAAATTTTCGATAATAAAATGCATAATTTCAAACTTTATTTAAGTTTTTGAAATGTTTTAGAAATTTTTGAATATTTTGAAATTTTCACTATTTGAAATTTTTGAAATTTTCGAGAATAAAATGCATAATTTCAAACTTTATTTAAGTTTTTGAAATGTTTTAGAAATTTTTGAATATTTTGAAATTTTCAATATTTGAAATTTTTGAAATTTTCAAAAAAAAATTGCACAATTTCAATTTCTTTTAAAATTTTTATATATTTTAGAAATTTTCGAATATTTTGACATTTTTACCAATTGAAATTTTTGAAATTTTCGAAAAAAATTACATAGTTTCAAATTTGGATATATTTTAAAAATTTCTGAATATTTTGACATTTTTACTATTTGAAATTTTTGAAATTATCGATAATAAAATGCATAATTTCAAACTTTATTTAAGTTTTTGAAATGTTTTAGAAATTTTTGAATATTTTGAAATTTTCACTATTTGAAATTTTTGAAATTTTCAAAAAAAAATTGCATAATTTCAATTTTTTTTAAAATTTTTATATATTTTAGAAATTTTCGAATATTTTGACATTTTTACTAATTGAAAATTTTGAAATTTTCGAAAAAATGACATAGTTTCAAATTTGGATATATTTTAGAAATTTCTGAATATTTTGACATTTTTACTATTTGAAATTTTTGAAATTTTCGTTAATAAAATATATAATTTCAAACTTTATTTAAGTTTTTGAAATGTTTTAGAAATTTTTGAATATTTTGAAATTTTCAATATTTGAAATTTTTGAAATTTTTACTATTTGAAATTTATGAAATTTTCGATAATAAAATGCATAATTTCAAACTTTATTTAAGTTTTTGAAATGTTTTAGAAATTTTTGAATATTTTGAAATTTTCACTATTTGAAATTTTTGAAATTTTCAAAAAAAAATTGCAAAATTTCAATTTTTTTTAAATTTTTTATATATTTTAGAAATTTTCGAATATTTTGACATTTTTACTAATTGAAAATTTTGAAATTTTCGAAAAATGACATAGTTTCAAATTTGGATATATTTTAGAAATTTCTGAATATTTTAACATTTTTACTATTTGAAATTTTTGAAATTTTCGATAATAAAATGCATAATTTCAAACTTTATATAAGTTTTTGAAATGTTTTAGAAATTTTTGAATATTTTGAAATTTTCAATATTTGAAATTTTTGAAATTTTCAAAAAAAAATTGCATAATTTCAATTTTTTTTAAAATTTTTATATATTTTAGAAATTTTCGAATATTTTGACATTTTTACTAATTGAAAATTTTGAAATTTTCGAAAAAATGACATGGTTTCAAATTTGGATATATTTTAGAAATTTCTGAATATTTTGACATTTTTACTATTTGAAATTTTTGAAATTATCGATAATAAAATGCATAATTTCAAACTTTATTTAAGTTTTTGAAATGTTTTAGAAATTTTTGAATATTTTGAAATTTTCACTATTTGAAATTTTTGAAATTTTCGATAATAAAATGCATAATTTCAAACTTTATTTAAGTTTTTGAAATGTTTTAGAAATTTTTGAATATTTTGAAATTTTCACTATTTGAAATTTTTGAAATTTTCGAGAATAAAATGCATAATTTCAAACTTTATTTAAGTTTTTGAAATGTTTTAGAAATTTTTGAATATTTTGAAATTTTCAATATTTGAAATTTTTGAAATTTTCAAAAAAAAATTGCACAATTTCAATTTCTTTTAAAATTTTTATATATTTTAGAAATTTTCGAATATTTTGACATTTTTACCAATTGAAATTTTTGAAATTTTCGAAAAAAATTACATAGTTTCAAATTTGGATATATTTTAAAAATTTCTGAATATTTTGACATTTTTACTATTTGAAATTTTTGAAATTATCGATAATAAAATGCATAATTTCAAACTTTATTTAAGTTTTTGAAATGTTTTAGAAATTTTTGAATATTTTGAAATTTTCACTATTTGAAATTTTTGAAATTTTCGATAATAAAATGCATAATTTCAAACTTTATTTAAGTTTTTGAAATGTTTTAGAAATTTTTGAATATTTTGAAATTTTCACTATTTGAAATTTTTGAAATTTTCAAAAAAAAAATGCATAATTTCAATTTTTTTTAAAATTTTTATATATTTTAGAAATTTTCGAATATTTTGACATTTTTACTAATTGAAAATTTTGAAATTTTCGAAAAAATGACATAGTTTCAAATTTGGATATATTTTAGAAATTTCTGAATATTTTGACATTTTTACTATTTGAAATTTTTGAAATTTTCGATAATAAAATGCATAATTTCAAACTTTATTTAAGTTTTTGAAATGTTTATTTTATACTGAATTATTAAACTTTTGATACTCTTTTTTTTCACTTTTATATCATAATGTTTAACACATATATCGGTACTGAATTTGTGCATAAATTTCAATTTGAAATCCATTTAACACATTTATAAATTTAAATAGATTAGAATGACGCTTTTAAAAATGCGCCCCCAATTATAAAATCTGCTTCCTCCGACTACACGGTTACCCCTCAGGTGTCAAGTAAATCATGCTCTTAAAAGCGAATTTCAATAAATTCTGTATATCAATATCATAAAAGGATCAAAAAAAAATTTTTTTTCACTCTTTAGTGAGTCTGGCAACAGTTTTTTTTTCATTTTTTAGTGAGTCTGGCAACAGTGGCAAGGTTTTTGAAATTATTATTGATACAAATAGAAAATATATAAGAAATAAAGCACGAAGTTAGGTACTACAATAGTTTTATTTGAATTACAAGGCAAGGCAACTAGTTTCGGTCATAGACCATCCTCAGACCATTATAATTTACTATGGTGGGAAAAACTTAAATTAACTACCAACGGTGGAACTCATTAGGGAATTGAATAAAAAAAGGGGGTATAATACTTGAAAAATAGAAAATTAAGGTTTTTTTAACTAATAAGTACGTAGGAAAAAAATTATAATGTTAACAGAGTGATTTAATTGACCTCCCCTCCAATTGCTATACCAAGAAAAAAATTGTTAATCAACAAATACGTTGTTAAGTAAAAAAAATGTGGAACGATTTTTTTTTTAAATCATAATTTGCATCAAATATTATGTTTCCAAAATCTAATAAACAACGCATTTGTTAATAACAATATTGTAAACAATGGAAAATAAAAATTTTTAATTGTTAAAAATCGTTTTTATGTGACTTCTAATTATAAAAAATGGATCAATAGTAATATGAAAAAAAATTTTTTTTTTCAATGATTAGTCAAAATTTTTAATTTTTTACTCAAGTAAATTGTTAATAACAGAGTGAAAAATAACAATTTTTTAATTTTTCCAACGAGAATCTCTTCTGAAATCTTTCAAAAATAGGTCAGAATAAGAAAAAAAAATTCAGATTTGTTATTTAACAATTATCGCACTTACAATGTTCATGTTCAAGTAGGAAAAAATTGTTAATTAACTAATGCATAATTTATAGAAAAATCGCGATAAAATTTTTTTAGCCGCGGATTATTGTTTATAAATCTATCCAGTAGATGCCCGAATTTTTTCAATTTCCGTTGTATTTTCAACACTCTGGGAAAATTATAAATATTCGTTTGTTTTTTTGGTAAATTTCCTCCTCTTTTTGAATCTTTTTTCAAATTAGAAAAATGTCAAATAGTTTCAGAGATATTTAAAAAAAAAAAACCAAAACCCATTTTTATTTTTCAGTTAATTGTTAATAACGTTGGCAATTTTTGCAAGCGAATCTTGAATTTTTTCAAAAATCATCTACACACCTCGATCATATCTTTCGGAGGCGGAGAAAAAGTTTGGCCCAAAAAGCACTTGTTGACTAGCCTATTTCCGGAGGTAGGTCGGGAAAGTAAAAACTAAATGTTGGCATTACCAATTACACCATTACGAAGAGTTATAGTTACGAATTGTCGATGTTACGAATTGTTGCCGTTACGAATTGTCCGTTATCCTTTGTGGGGTTACGAACTGTCGTGTTACTACACGTCATGGATTCATAAATTTTAAAATTTTCCTGTAATTTCCTGTAACTTTTTGTCTGTCTAAATAGGCATAAACTTTTCTTTATACATTTTTTTTGTTGACTTTTTTATGCTGAATACAGAATTTTAAAATTTGAAGTTCATCAAATATCAATAGAAAAAATTGTAACGCCATTACAACGTTAACTCATAATTAAAGATAAAACTCTGTTTTTTTTTTACATAAAAATACTGAACCATCATTATTTTGATATAAATTCTATTAAACCTGCGTTATTCCATTTAAATTTCTGACGTAACCAATTAATAATAAACTCCCCAGTTAACGTTATTGGCTCTTAAAAACCTTCATTTGCATAAGTCCATAAAATCCGTATAATGAATTTAAGAAAAATCTTCTGGCCTCCGTATAAATTTATAAATATAAACAATAAAACGAAAATGAAATAAACATTTCTTGTCAACCGTTAGGAACGTTTCAATAAGACTTTATTGTTTATGGGAAACGATACCCAATGATCCCTTCAATAAAAATAACCAGACGGACGTTATACAATTTAATAAAACGATTCGATGTTTTGACGTTCGGGATAATTTATTGAACCGTTGTCGCTTTAATAAGGACAAATGACAAAGTGATTATTTACTTGCTGTTTTACTAGAGAGGAAGAAGCTTTAACAAAATACATTAAAATACATTATTCGTTAATTACTACTGTCATTGCTGGGAGAGTTTTTTTAGCGATTTCCAATCAAGCGTCCCTCTTCTGAGCGCTGTATTTTTCATTACATTACATGAATATACGTTTAAAATCGCTAGAAAAGAAGTAACAGTTTCTAAATAAAAATCAAGGGCACAAGTATCGCTTGGCAAGATGTCTAAGGAGCTAATCAAGGTCCTGACATGATACCGGGTTCTACCTACCATAGGAGAATTCCGGTGCAAAACTTGGGGTTCCAAACTGAGTAGTGGATGACAATGGATAGAAAACAGGACCCCAAGAAGCAACAACTGATCTCATCCATGAATCCAAGCTCCAAGAAATGTATCCAGGATAACCTTTAACTTCTCAACAATTCCCTTCAAACAGATTGGGAAGAGAAAGGAATCCTCTGGAACAGAACCTGAAGAGGTGCTGTTCGAGCCTATTAGAGAGAGCCCCTTGGACCAAATATTGCAGGAAAATCCTATCGATACTGTGGAACAGACGGAAGATGATGTTTCTGGAAAGCGCCCCAAGTCCGGATCCGGAGTCGGAGGTGGTATGAAAAGTGACCGGAAAGATAAGGTAGGTACAAAAAATGATACTTCAAACAAATATACAACACTGTAAGGCAGCGACAGCTGTTCTACAACGTTGTATAACTAAACATAACATTGATCTGGCATTAATTCAGGAACCGTATCTATATAAGGGACGAATTAAAGGATTACATATCTCTGGTAGGTGGGTAGGTAGGTTCAATATGAGTGGAGCGTTTACTTGCTCTTCCACTGCGGTCAGCAGAGATCTATTGTGGCTCACCCATATGTGCTATAATTCACCATACAATCCACACCTTCTTGGGAAGTCTATGGTTGATTTAGGTGAAGCTTCCTCGTAGGCTCCAGCTGTACGAAACCAAACGTACGAAGCCTATTCATCTCCAGGGCAGGATATAACTATAAAATATACTCCGCCATTTCGTCTTCCACACTACAGAAGCGACAGTCCGATGTTTAACTCAGACCTAGCTTCTTCTTATGGTAACGCGAAAGACAGTGCTCTGTAAGCAGTCCAATTAGGATTCGTAGATCACTTCCTGAGGGTATGACTATAAACGACTTAGAGTGAGCTAACCCAGGAATATCTTTCCAGTGATGGAGATCTTTCCTCTTGATCCATTTCCAGATAGTGTCTTTGGCACTGCTTTTGGCTATGCCGAAGAATGGTTCCAGTTCAATGAACTCGGATTATGCACCTCTTCTCGCAAGAGTGTCGGCTTTCTCATTGCCCTCCACCCCTTCGTGCCCAGGTACCCAGAGTAGGGTTACTTTGTTACTGGTAGCAATGCAATCCAAGGATTCGATCAGTTGCCAGAAAAGTTTAAAGATGTTTTCATTATGGTCCTTTACTTCTAGAGACTTGGTGGTAATAGCCCACGAGCTAGAAGGAAGGAACCAACTGATAATTGGTTCTGTCTATCTTTTTTATGGTCAGCAAAGATGAAGTGAAAGAATAGAATGCTTTTCGTAGGCTGTGACGCCAATGCCCATAGCCTGAGTACATTCACCAATGGCAGAAGGGAGGCACTTCTAAAATTTGCTACAGAAAACAATCTAGAGATTACAAATAGAGACAATGAACCGACCTGCGTAATTAAGACAAAAAAAGGAGGAACACCCAAGAGCAGAGACAATCTGTTGTTATGCTTAAAAAGACGGGAGATTAAAACTGCACTAGGTGTCCTGACAGGACACTGCGGATTCAGAAGAGACCTGAACTTCCAGATCTGAATAAGTTTTTTATTGTAATTTGCTATTTTCGTACCCCTAATTGGTCAGTTAAGGGTATTCCAAGGAGTACGCGTGCCCCAGTAGGAATCACTGATCTAATTAATAACTTTCATGAGAACAAAAATAATATTAATGCTTTTATTTTCTTCCACTGGTAAAATTGCACTTAGGCTATTTCTCCAAGGATTGCACTCTAACTTTTTCCATTTAACATAAATGCACTTGAGCATTTTACCGTTAATGTTAATAACTTTTTTGCACTATAAAGTTGTTTCCAATGGGAAAATTACATTCAAACTTTTCCAAATGGAAAAAATATATTAAAATATGTTAAAATTGATCTTGAACTATTTCTCCAATAAAAAAATTGTACCGTAACTTTTTCCATCTATGTTAAATGCACTTGAGCATTTTACCGTTAATATTAATAACTTTATTTGCACTATAAATTTGTTTCCAATGGGAAAATTACATTCAAACTTTTCCAAATGGAAAAATATATTAAAATATGTTAAAATTGATCTTGAACTATTTCTCCAATAAAAAAATTGTACCCTAACTTTTTCCATCTATGATAAATGCACTTGAGCATTTTGCCGTTAATATTAATAACTTTATTTGCACTATAAATTTGTTTCCAATAGGAAAATTACGTTCAAACTTTTCCAAATGGAAAAAATATATTAAAATATGTTAAAATTGATCTTCAACTATTTCTCCAATAAAAAAATTGTACCCTAACTTTTTCCATCTATGTTAAATGCACTTGAGCATTTTACCGTTAATATTAATAACTATTTTTACACTATAAAGATGTTTCCAATGGGAAAATTACATTCAAATTTTTCCAAATGGATAAAATATATTAGAACTTTTCTTCCAAATGTAAAATTGTACTTGATCTATTTCTCCAATGAAAAAACCTAATATAACCTAACTTTTTACAATTTAACTCCCTGTATATTAGCTATGTATCGGAAAATTACAAATAATCGAATCAGAACCAACCATATTTCCCGAAGTAGTAACGTAACGGGTATTAATAAAAAAAAAAACGTAATAAACTGTCAAGAAGACCTCGTGTCGATATTTTACCTGGTACAGCTCGCCAGCCCCGTAGGACATAGATTAATCGTTGTAATTTCTGGAAGCCATTACAGTAAATGCACTAAAGCGGACGCCATTGTCACTGCCCGTTCCCCGTACTCTCCTCACCTTGTAAATATAAAAAAAGAAGAGCAGAAAAAAATGATTCATTTATTTTAACGATATATATACCTACTTCGTTCCATTAGTTCCACTCGAGTGACGTTTCGAATTTAATTTCATCGACAAGACGGCCAATGGGGAAAATAACCTGGAAAATAATAAATGTTTCATCAGTTTTTAAAATTTTCAGGTTGTCACTTATTTTATTGAAATTATTTTATTTTCACTTTTGATTCTATTGGAAAACGAATCTTAAAAATATACAGGATGATATCAAGAATACGTAAATTATGATTATAAAATAACGGTTTTGTTTGCACACCCTGTACTATTAATTTAACAGAAAATTTCAATCTGAATAAAGGTTTTATATAGGGTTTTATAATAATACAAAAGAAATAACAAAAATATACAGGGTGATGTTCATAATACGTAAATTCTGTTTATAACATAACTCCTTTGTTTGCACACCCTGTAATTTGAGAGAAAATCTCAATGTAAATAAGTTTCTAAATCTAATAAGACTTTATAATATTAGAAAATAAATATTAGAAATATATAGGGTGATGTTCACAATACGTAAATTCTGATTATAAAATAACACTTTTTTTGCACACCCTGTACTATTAATGTGGTAGAAAATTTTACTCCGGATAAAAGTTACTAAATCTAATAAGGTTTATAAAATTAGAACACAATATCAAAAATATACAGGGTGATGTTCACAATACGTAAATTATGATTATAAAATAACTCTTTTGTTTGCACACCCTGTATTATTAATTTGACAGAAAATTTAAATCTGAATAAAAGTTTCTAAATATATTAAGGTTATATAAAATTAGAATATAAATAGTAAAAATATACAGGGTGATGTTCACAATACGTAAATTATGATTATAAAATAACTACTTTGTTTGCACACCCTGTACTATTGATTTGATAGAAAATTTTACTCGTGATAAAAGTTTCTAAATTTAATAAGGATTATAAAATTAGAACACAAATATCAAAAATATACAGGGTGATGTTTACAATACGTAAATTCTGATTATAAAATAACACTTGTTTGCACACCCTATACTATTAATTTGGTAGAAAATTTTACCCTGGATAAAAGTTTCTAAATCTAATAAGGTTTATAAAATTAGAACACAATATCAAAAATATACAGTGTGATGTTCACAATACGTATATTATGATTATTAAATAATTATTTTGTTTGCACACCCTGTATTATTAATTTGACAGAAAATTTCAATAGGAATAAAAGTTTCTAAATATATTAAGGTTATATAATATTAGAATATAAATAGTAAAAATATACAGGGTGATGTTCACAATACGTAAAATTATGATTATAAAATAACTCTTTTCTTTGTACACCCTGTACTATTAATTTGACAGAAAATTTCAATCTAAATAAAAGTATCTAAATCTAATAGGGTTTTATAATAATACAAAAGAAATAACAAAAATATACAGGGTGATGTTCATAATACGTAAATTCTGTTTATAACATAACTCTTTTGTTTGCACACCCTGTATTATAAATTTGACAGAAAATTTAAATCTGATTAAAAGTTTCTACATATATTAAGGTTATATAAAATTAGAATATAAATAGTAAAAATATACAGGGTGATGTTCACAATACGTAAATTATGATTATAAAATAACTCTTTTCTTTGCACACCCTGTACTATTGATTTGACAGAAAATTTTACTTGTGATAAAAGTTTCTAAATTTAATAAGGATTATAAAATTAGAACACAAATATCAAAAATATACAGGGTGATGTTTACAATACGTAAATTCTGATTATAAAATAACACTTGTTTGCACACCCTATACTATTAATTTGGTAGAAAATTTTACCCTGGATAAAAGTTTCTAAATCTAATAAGGTTTATAAAATTAGAACACAATATCAAAAATATACAGTGTGATGTTCACAATACGTATATTATGATTATTAAATAATTATTTTGTTTGCACACCCTGTATTATTAATTTGACAGAAAATTTCAATAGGAATAAAAGTTTCTAAATATATTAAGGTTATATAATATTAGAATATAAATAGTAAAAATATACAGGGTGATGTTCACAATACGTAAAATTATGATTATAAAATAACTCTTTTCTTTGTACACCCTGTACTATTAATTTGACAGAAAATTTCAATCTAAATAAAAGTATCTAAATCTAATAGGGTTTTATAATAATACAAAAGAAATAACAAAAATATACAGGGTGATGTTCATAATACGTAAATTCTGTTTATAACATAACTCTTTTGTTTGCACACCCTGTATTATAAATTTGACAGAAAATTTAAATCTGATTAAAAGTTTCTACATATATTAAGGTTATATAAAATTAGAATATAAATAGTAAAAATATACAGGGTGATGTTCACAATACGTAAATTATGATTATAAAATAACTCTTTTCTTTGCACACCCTGTACTATTGATTTGACAGAAAATTTTACTTGTGATAAAAGTTTCTAAATTTAATAAGGATTATAAAATTAGAACACAAATATCAAAAATATACAGGGTGATGTTTACAATACGTAAATTCTGATTATAAAATAACACTTGTTTGCACACCCTGTACTATTAATTTGGTAGAAAATTTTACCCTGGATAAAAGTTTCTAAATCTAATAAGGTTTATAAAATTAGAACACAATATCAAAAATATACAGTGTGATGTTCACAATACGTATATTATGATTATTAAATAATTATTATGTTTGCACACCCTGTATTATTAATTTGACAGAAAATTTCAATATGAATAAAAGTTTCTAAATATATTAAGGTTATATAATATTAGAATATAAATAGTAAAAATATACAGGGTGATGTTCACAATACGTAAATTATGATTATAAAAGAACTCTTTTCTTTGCACACCCTGTACTATTGATTTGATAGAAAATTTTACTCTTGATAAAAGTTTCTAAATTTAATAAGGATTATAAAATTAGAACACAATATCAAAAATATACAGGGTGATGTTCGCAATAAATAAATTATGATTATGTTTGCATACCCAAAAAACTTCACTCCTGATAAAAATTTCTACATCTAATAAACTTTATAAAAATGGAAAACAAATTCATTGATACTTTCACCAGTGGCTTACAACAGCAGTTACAACACATTGTATGTCATTTAGGGGATATTTTAATGAAACATCCTGTATATCTCCATAAATAAATGCTGTAATATTTTTTATATTTCTCGTTCTTGGTAAAAATTTTAGATAATCCGGATTTTCCAATTATTACCTGATTTAATTTAATTTATTAATTTTAAATTTATTTATAAAAAATTTATTTGTAATTTATCGCATATGAAAATATTCATAAATTTTATTCGAATAATTAATCAAGAGCGCAGCAAATAATTTGTTGAAGCATCTTGTTACAATTTTCCTTCAACATTTCGCATATAGATTCCACCCATAAATCTTCATTCCTATGTTCGAAACGTCGCATTTACATAATCGAGACATCCATTTTCGCTGTCTGTTATTTATTCGTCGGACCTCGGTCCGAAGCCTTCTAGATTGTGATTAACCGAGATGCATTTGTTTTCATATTTTATGAACGTATCTTCTTGATTTTTATGGACATACGATCCACGTGTTTTATTTGTTTGTTTTAGGACCTTACGTGTTTGATTTGTTGGGTACTTATTTGGACTGTTAAATTTATTGTTCTTTGTTTGGTTCATAAATCTTAATAGAAAATATTAATATTAATATAATATTAAAGAAATAATTGTTTGGTTTGGATTTTTTCTTTTTTTTTTCTCCAAAAATATAACCTATAATTACCGGTTTATTTTTTAGTTTTCTCCTATTTATTTCCAAAATTAATCAATAAATAAGATTTTTATCTATTACGCCACTGCTTATCCCTAGTAATACGTATGTATCAATATCCTGCTGTTTTGCAGGAAGATAACATACAGCAGGAGAAAGAGAGCGGTATATCTCCGCTTGACGACGATCGCAGAGAGCAGCAGAAGGAAGTGGTTTAAGTAAGGATAATAGCATTAATTGCATCTGTCCCTGTATACACCGCTAATGGACTCTGAGGGACGATAATTGCCCTTTCAATTAGGGCGTACCAGTGGGGGTGAGAGTGCATACCGTAACCAGCCACTTTTAGTTATATCATTGCCAACAATTTCCTCTAATTGCTTTGTTTCACTTCGTTAAAGTGTTTTTATTTATAACCAAGATATTTTTTTTTAGATGCAAGAGAAATATTTTTTAATAAATTTTAAAAAAATCAAATTTTTTTCTATTTTAATTACTCCATAATAAAATTTAAAAAAAATCGCTGACTTTAACACTTTTTATTTATTGAATAAATAGAATAAAAATAGTCCCTAACGATTTGCATTTTCGGATAGGAATTTTATTGATTGAATTGTTTTTTTTTGTATCGATTGTAATGAAAATAATTGATTAATAATAATAATCCCGATTGTTGTTTAAAACGAGAATTATACTAAATAATATCCTGAAAATCCTGAAAATAAATTTCTTTAAAAAAAAGGAGTACCATATATGTATAATAAAAGATATTTGTAATTTTTTATCGAACTATTTTGGAAATGTGAAAATGAGGTTTTTCATTGTTTTAAATAATCTATTTTAAATGTAGAAAATTTTTACATTGTCTTTTTCATTTTAATAACTAAATTAAAAAATACCATACTAAAATATTTCTAATTTTTTAAAAACACGCAAGAACGCATTTTTAACACAAGAAATTAAAAAAAAAATACAGGCAATAATGCATTTTTCCACAGTCGAATTTAAAAAAAGCAAAAATCTATTTTTCCTCAAACTTTAAAAAAAAACAAAGGCTAGAATACATTTTCACACATGAATTTAAAAAAAAACAAGAACGCATTTTACATACACAAATTAAAAAAAAAACAAGCAAATTTATCTAATTTGAAAGAAAAACAGAAGCAATAATTCCCTTTTCCACACTAGAATTTGGAAAAAATAGCAAGAACAGATTTTTCCACAAACTTGAAAAAAAAGTGTATTTCTTCATACACGAATTTACAGAAAAAGTACTAAGAATGCATTTTCCACACACAAATTTTGAAAAAAAAAAAACAAGCAAGGACGCATTTTTTTACACTCGAATTTGGAAAATATAGCAAGAACAGATTTTTCCACAAACTTGAAAAAAAAGTGTATTTCTTCATACACGAATTTACAGAAAAAGTAGTAAGAATGCATTTTCCACACACAAATTTTGAAAAAAAAAACAAGCAAGGACGCATTTTTTTACACTCGAATTTAGAAAAATAGTGAGAACGGGTTTTTCCACAAACTTGAAAAAAAAAATAATAAACAAAAAAGCCTCAAAAAAAATAGCAAAAAATAAAAGGAATAAGAAAAAATGAGAAAAAAAAAACAATGATGAAAAAATGTGGAAAATGAGAAAAAATCGACAACAAAAAAACGAAAAACCAGAAGAATAAGAAAAAGACGAGAAAAAATTTTAACAACCCAAAAAATCAGAGTAATAAAAAAACAGAAAACAAATTTAAACAAAAATATTGACAAAAATGAAAAATAAAATTGTAAAATGAAAAGATTAAGCGCTAAAAATGGCAAAAAACGACGTAAAAAACGCAAAAAAAAGTAGAAAAAAAAGAACAACCAAAAAACCAGAAAAATTGAAAAAAAAGGAAAAAAATCGAATGAATTAAAAAAAAATGAAAAAAATCGAATGAATTAAAAAAAAATTGCAACTAAATTCAAGAAAACGGCAAAAAAATCGCAAATTAACGGGAATAAGAAAAAAAAAATGAGAAAACAAAAGAAAGAAATAGAAAAAAAAACAGAACAATGGCAAAAAATGAGGAAAAATTAAAATAATTGGAAAAAAAAATCATAAAAATGGGAAAAAACGAAGAGATATAAAAAAAGAGAAGAAAATCGCAAATTAAACGAATAAGAAAATATTGGAAAAAAAAACAACAATGATGAAAAAATGAGGAAAGAGGAGAAAAAATCGAAAAAAAAACGGAAAAAACCCAAAAAAATGTGAAAAAGACGAGAAAAAATGTTAACAACCCAAAAAATCGGAAAAAATCGGAGTAATGAGAAAAACAGAAAACAAAAAATATTAGAAAAAATAAAAAATAAAATTGTAAAATATGGAAAAAACGGAAAAACCAAGCGCTCTAAAAATAGCAAAAAAAACGATGTAAAAAAACGCAAACAACGAAAAAAAAAAAAGAAAGAAAAACTAAAAAACCAGAAAAAATTGTAACGAAAAAAAAATTCAAAATCGAATGAATTAAAAAATCGCAACAAAAACCGAATACAAAAGAAAAAAACAGATCAATATTAAAATTTGAGGAAAAATTAAAATAATTCGAAAAAAAAAAACCAAAAATAAACAAAAAATCAGAAAAATGACAAAAAACGAGAAAATATAAAAAAAACTTTCTCTAGCTATAAAATAATTATTAATAATATAAAAAAAAATTAAATGAGACAAAAATTATATTGTGGAAAGAGACAGAAAGAGAGGGAGTCGCTTGGAGGGGGCATAACGCTTTTTTCTTATGTGACGCTTTGTGCCGGTAAAATTCTACTACAAGTCGCGCCCAAAAAAATATCCATTCTGAAAAAGTGTACCGGACTGAAAAAAGGTACCGAAACGCCGTTCCGGCATGTTCCGACCCTAATACACCCACCACTGGAAATACTGAACTATAAATAATTATCATCATATTTTTTATCTCAATACAAATAGCAAACACACCTTCTACTACTGATCAGTTTATTACTATAATTAAATGATATTTAGGTTACCCATAAATAGACTAATAGTAAACATAAAACAAAAAAGTTGGCCGTACTGGGAATAAAACTCCGGCCCTTATACACCGAAACCATATAATATACGCATTATGATGCGCAAACATACTTCCATACTTTGTAAACCTTAAAACGAAATGAATTTGCTGTAGCTACCGCATCACACGTCCCCATTACCCCATAACTGCTCAATTTTTTTTATGAGGGTATAAATATTATTTTTGAGGCGGGAAAACACATTTTCTCAATCGCAATATGGTGATGTGATACATGAAAATATAATTGGGTTAAGTATAGTGTTGGTTTGCAATGAGTAGTAAATCTTTTTTTTTATTAATTTTATTTTAACGAATAAAACGTTAGTAAAAATTCATATTTTTTTTAAATTTAATAAATCGCCAATAAGATTTCACAAAAAAATGACTATAATACTTTTTGTATATAGACAAAACGTTCGAAAAGATTTTTGATTGTGAAATAATCTAAATAAAGCGACTCAAAAAGTACGTTAAACGTTTATCCTAAACGACACATATTTTCACCGTTAAAATAAAATCAACCTCCCTTATTCATAATCCCTTATAAAGTCAAAGGGCAAAAAGGCAAAAATCTCATTCTCTTCGGTTATATCCATTCAAAAATAACTTCTATCAAAATCATAATTACACACCAAGTAGAAAAATATCTCGCTGGGCTTTTCGAAAAATACAAATAAATTCCTGCACAATACAATACATGTTACCCCTGACTTATTCTCATTGCGATCAGTAATTACAGAGGGCAGCACGTGTTACTTCCGGTTAAAGGGCCAAATAATTGCTCGGGCATCTTAGATCCGTGAGAATTCAAGAGTGCATGCATTATTTTTTTTTTGTTTGATTTGGAATAAAGGTGATGTGTTGATTTCTTATATATATTCGGTGACTTTATTTGACAGTATGAAGCATTGTTCAAGATATCAGTGGCGTACAATTTTTTTATTTGTTACGTATTTATAAATTTACATTTTTTTAATATAGAAAATTATGAATTACATGTAGTTTGAATTGGCAACGTTGTATGATCAATTCTAATCTAAGTAGTGTTAAACGATACAGGGTGTACCAAATTAGTGTGTGTTTTTGCAGTGTGAACTAGAAAAAAACAATTCAGAAGTTATGACTTCTTTTTTTTGTTAAAGTAACGATAGCCTAATTACATTTTTATTAGCTCCCTACATTTGGAAGATACAGGGCGATTATTAAAAACTGTCGAAAACTACAAGGTTCTATAACTTCTTAATTTAGAAAAATATAAAGTTTTGACAGATATGATATTGAAGAGTTCAGTGGCGCATTTACCAATGGAACGCTCCGAGGAAAAAATTGTTAAAATTGTTTGTGAAAAAGTAGGTTATTGCTTTTCTATTTTTTTTTCTAATTCGTCCGAGGAAAAATGTATTCTTGTTTTTTTTTCTAAATTCGAGGGTGAAAAAATGCATTCTTTGCCTTCTTTTTCAAATTCCTGTGTTCAAAAATGCGTTCTTACTTGTCGTTTTTTTTTGTAAATGCGTTCTTGTTTTTTTTTAGACTTCTAAACCCTAAAGTGTTGAAAAGTTTTATAATACGACTCTGTCTCTCTGTTCGTCTGTCCGTCTGTCTGTCTGTCCGCATTTATAACTTAAAAACGAAAAAAGATATAGACAAACGGTAATAAACTGAGCATACCTTCAATAGCTCCCAAACAAATTTTTTGATTTTTTTGACTTCCGGTTTCAAAATTGGTTTTAGAAACCAGAACCGGAAGTGGTACTACCGGTTTCAAAAATAGCATTCCGACGTGAAATTTAACGCTGAGTCGATATTTGAGATATCTTTTATGGTTTATGAGATAATCACATTTTACTTTCCCGACCCACCTCCTAGAAGAGAAAGTATTGTGAACGAGCTAAAAAAAAATTTCGGGATAAAAACGGAAATATCCATTTTCGGGTGCCCTGAGACGATTAAGACCATTTCCAGATGAAAGTCTGTCTGTCTGTCTGTCTGTGTGTGTATGTGTGTGTGTATTCTTCCACGATAGAAGCCACACGTTCAATCCGATTGAGCTGAAATTTGGTATAGGGGTTTTAGTTACCTCTCAGAAGAACCCATTAGTTTTTGTACGACACCTGTCAAACAGAAGTATCACTATAAAAAAATGACAGATCAAATATATCACGGAATTGGACATGCAATATGTCATTTGAAAGCACTTAAAACATTCTATTCAGAACAGTTAAAATTATTTCTCCAACTGTCACTTGTCAAAAATAAAAAACTGTTAAAATTTGAAATTTTAGCATTAAATATCTTAAAAAGTATTAATCCGATTGGACTGGAATTTGGTACAGGGTTTTGGGTTACCCGTTGGAAGAAATCATTAGTTTTTGTATAATATGTGTCAAACGGAAGTGTCACTATCAAAAAACGACAGATGCAATATGTCACGGAATTCGACTTGCAATATGTCATTTGAAAGCCCATAAAAAACTCTATACAGGACAGTCAAAATTACTTCTCCAACTATCACCTGTCAAAAATTAAAAAATGTCAAAATTTGAAACTTTAACATTAAATATCTGAAAAAGAATTCGTGGATTTTTTTCAATTTTTTTACAATCTTTTCCAATTTTGTCAATTTTTTTTTTTTCAATTTGTTTTTGAGATTTTTTAAGCTTTTTCAAGTTTTTTGACATTTTTGAGTTTTTTTGAGATTTTTGAGATTTTTAGAGGTTTTTTGAGGTTTTTTGAGATTGTTTGAGATTCTTTGGGACTTTTTAGATTTTTTAAAAAATTAGAGATTTTTTTGAGAACGTTTTGAAGTGTTTTAAGATTTTTTGAGATTTTTTGGTTTTTTCAGATTTTTTAATATTTTTTAAGATTTTTTGAAATTTTTTTGAAATTCATTCGAGTTTTTTAAGAATCTTTGAATCTTTTGAGATTTTTTAGAGATTTTATGAGATTTTTAAAGAGTTTTTGAGATTTGTTGAATTTGTGTTTTTAGGTTTTTTGAAATTTTTTTATATTTTTTGATTTTTTGAGGTTTTTTAAGATTTTTCAGATTTTTTTGTTGAAATTTTTTAGGGTTTTTTGAGCTTTTGAGATTTTTTGACTTCTTTGAATTCTTAGAGATTTTTTGATCAAATTTTTGAGTTTCTGAGACATTTACTATTTTAAATTTTTTGAAATTTGACGTTTTAAATTTTTTGAGATTCTTTGTGAATTTTTAGATTTTTTAAAGAATTTTTGGAGATTTTTGAGATGTTTTTGAACCGTCTAAAGATTTTTTGAGATTTTTTTTGAAAATATTTTGAAGATTTTTTGATTTTTGAAATTTTTTGTGGTTTTGAGGTATTTTACCTATTTTGAGATTTTTTTTATTTTTGAGATTTTTGAAATTTTTTGCGATTTGAGATTTTTTGACATTTGAGATTTTTTGAGTTTTTACTTTCCCGATCCACCTCCGAGAAGAAATATCCCCTCAAATGTTTAAGATCATTTCCAGATGAAAGTCTGTATGTCTGTCTGTGTGCATTCTTACACGATAGAGGCCACATGTTTAAACCGATTGAGCTGAAATTTGGTACATGGTTTTGAGTTACCCGTCGGAAGAACTCATTAATTTTTGTACGATATCTGTCAAACGGAAGTGTCACTATCAAAAAATGATAGATGCAATATCACGAAATGTCACGAAATTGAAATTGGAAAGTTTTGGGGCGACACAACCGATTTTTTGTTTAGTCGTAACGTGCCTGCTAACGCGCAGGCGCGTCTGACTTGTTTTAATTCGTTCTTGCTCTCTATTTTTTTTTCTAAATTCGAGTGTGGAAGAATGCATTCCTTTTTTTCAAATTAGTCTGTTAAAAAATGTATACTTGCTAGTTTTTTCCAAATTTCTGTGTGAAAAATGCATTCTTGATTTTTTTAAATTCGTGCGTATAGAAAAATGCATTCTTACTTCTTTTTTCTCAAGTCGGTGGAAAAATCCATACTTGCTATTTTTTTCTAAATTCGAGTGTGGAAAAATGCATTCTCGCTTGTTTTATTTTTCAAAATCATATGTAAAAAAATGCTTTCTTATTTGTTGTTTTTTTTTCAAATTTGTGTATGGAAAATGCGTTGTTGCTTTTTTAAATTCGTGTATGAAAAAATGCATTCTTGCTGCTTTTTTTCACGTTTGTAGAATAATCCATTGTTGCCATTTTTTTAAATTCGAGTGTAGAAAAATGCATTCTTGTCTGAATTTTTTTTCAAATTCGTATATTGGAAAATGTGTTCTTGCTTGTTTTTTTTTTCCAAATTTGTGTGTGGAAAAATGCATTCTTGCTTCTTTTTTTCAAATCTGTGGAATTATCCGTACTTGCAATTTTTTCTAAATTTGAGCGCGGAAAATGCATTCTTGCCTATGTTTTTTTTTTAAATTCGTGTATTAAAAAATGTATTTTTGCTTGTATTTTCTAAATTTGTTCGTTGAAAATGCGTTGTTGTTTTTTTTAAATCATATGTAGAAAAATGCATTCTCGATTCATTTTTTTACAAATTTGTGAAAAAATCCGTTCTTGTTTTTTTTTTTAATTCGTGTAAGGAAAAATGTATTATTGCTTTTTTTCAAGTCTGTGGAAATATCCGTACTTACTATTATTTCTATATTCGAGTGTGGAAAAAAGCATTCTTGCCTATGTTTTTTTTTCAAATTCATTTATTAAAAAATGTGTTCTTTTTTGTTTTTTTCCATCTTGCTTTTTTTTAAATAGAGTTTTTTTTCAAATTCGTGTGTAAAAAATGCGTACATGCTTATTTTTTTAAAATTCACCCTTGTTTTTTTTTCAAGTAGGTGTTCAATCCTTCCATTAAATTCGTATGTTTTTTTATTTGTTACGTATCTAATTTTGATTTTCTTCAAATATTTTTCTCCCTTTTTTTAATTAATTATTATTTTATATATAAAAAATTATTTCGTTAAATTTGATGGATTAATTTGGTTTTAAAATTAAATAGTAAATTTTCATTTTTTCCTATTTTTTTTTTAATAATTGTATTATTAGATTGAATCTAATTTTTAGTATTATTATTTTATTTAACAAATTTTATTTTTTTTTGTCACTTTTGTTTTTATTCACAATTTGTATCTACGCCTCTGTCAATAAATTTGGCTAAATAGGTCCTTGAAATTTCAACAGCTCTTATTATTTGCTATTTTTACTTTGTTCTCTCAAGTATTGTCAAGTATACAACAAGTCTTTGTTTGTACAAGTGTAACGACAGAAAAAAAGGGAGGGGTACTTGAAAAACTGAAAATTGAAAAAAAAATCTAAATATCAAATTTCTATGTCTGAATGTTCGTTTGATTTTATTTTTCAGAATTTTAAACATATAGTATAAAATTTAGAATGATTTTTTTTCATAAAATCTTGTTTTTAACTTGTTTTCTCTCAAAAAAAATGCAACAAAACAAATTCTTATTTATGAATTTTTAGTTTATTAATTTTTTGCAATTAAATTTATTTTTCATGAATTCTTGCAAATAAAATTGTTTTTTTTATAAATTCTTGCAATTAAAATCGTTCTTTTCTTATATGCAATATAATTAATTCTTGTATATGAATTTTGGCAATTAAATGTATTTTTCATGAATTATTGTAATTAAATTTATTTTCTGCGAATTCTTGCAATTCAATTATTTTTTGTAAATTCTTGTAATTAAAATTATTTTTTTTAGTATATGCAATAAAATTCATTCTTGTTGATGAATTTTGGCAATTAAATTGATGTTTCATGAATTCTTGCAATTAAATTAATTTTTGGTTGAACTCTTGCAATTAAATTATTTTTTTATAAATTCTTGCAATTTAAATATTTTTTTCTTAGTATATGTAATAAAGTTAATTCTTGTTTATGAATTTTTGCAATTAAATTAAATGTTCAAGAATTACTGCAATTAAGTGCTCCTTTTGTAAATTCTTAAAATTATAATTATTTGTGATTATCATTGCAATTAAATTAAATTTTTTTGATACATTCCTATAATTAAAAAATGATAAAATTTATGCAGAAACTCAATCTTGTTAATGAATTTTTTCGAAAAAAATTATTGTGTTTTAATTGAGTATAACTGTGAAAATTGATATTTTTTTCAAAATACTAAACTATGTATTTTATATAAAATAAAAAACTTTTGGTCATGCTCAGAACAAAAAAACAATTACCTTGACCTACAATGATTTAGGAGAAAATGGCGATAATTTGAATTTTTTTCTAAACATTTCGATTCTGGTTGTAAAAATAAAAATTTTTCCATTATTTATTACATTTTTAGTAAAAAAAAATAAATTTCTTATATAATTTAGTTTTTTGGAGGTCAGGATTCATTTTTAAAATATTTATACCCGATCGGTTTGATAGCTTATTAATTCATAAGTACATTGCACAGTGGCGTAGGACAAAATACCCCCAAAATGTCTCTTATGTAAAGACTCGCTGAAAACATTTCTTACTACATTACTGACTTTGCACTTTTTTTTCTTTATGACTAACAGTACTAGAGATATTTAAAAAATGCACTCGAAATGCATTAAAAATTCCTTTTTTGTATTTTTCCTACTTTTTGCTTAATCCAACTTTGCTCTTATACTTCGACATGTTTTTTTGTTTAATTTCTCTCTACTAAACGTTATTTTAACTTGTGAAAGTAATTTGCTTATTTTATTTCTAATTAATGTCGAAGGTGTCGCAAAATTGAGCCTAGATGGCACCACTACTGCATGTATCCAACAAACATAACCCAAAGTGTCAGTCCAGGATTAAATATCTCAAAATTTTTCCTTAATTGAGGGGTATTCCATACCCCCAGACCCCCGGTAGGTCTTCCAGTGGAAATCCCTTAAAATACGGCACTGTAATTATTTTTGATGAAATAATTTAATTTTAAGATTATTATTAGCTATTAAAATAAATATTTAATATTTTTTATTGTAGCTTTTAACGTTCTCAAATTTTATTTAAAAAATCGAATTTTCTCTTAATCCATTTATTTTGACAGGGAAATGATTTAGCCTTGAAAAATTTTTATAATTTAAATTTTATTATGAGTTAATTCATCTATTTTATACTTTTACTTTCCCGGTTCTATCAAAGGAAAAGTATATTGAACGAGCAAAAAAAAATTCGAGATATCGATGGAAAGAAGATTGAAACCATTTTCAGAGTATGGTCTGTCTGTGTGTAATCTTCCACGATAACTGCCGATCCGTTTGACCAATCAAGCTAAAATTTGATATGAAGGTTACCATTAGTTTTTGGTTTAAATTGGTTTAAATTGGTATAGTAGAAGGTCGTCAAGACCGACATTTCCTATAATTTTTGTATCAAACTTATTCCAGAATTTCCAATAGTTACGACACTATAGGGCCCGCAAAAAATGTTCATGTAGATTTTTAAAACAAACAATTCACTTTAGTGCAAAATTTTCTTAAGCAAAGTTGTAGAGCACAAAATTTCCTTTAACTTTTATCTTCAACTTTTTTTCAAATTCCTCATAGTTTCAACACTAGAGGGCGAAAAATATAACAAATTTAGGCTTTCGCCTTTTTTTGTATTTCGAAGACAAACAATGGGCTTTAGTGAAAAATGTCATAGTGCAAATTTGTAGAGCATAAAATTTCCTACATATTTTGTATCAAACTTTTTCCAGAATTCCCAATATTTTTCACTCATCCTAATTGTGTGCTATATGATGTGCGCATGCGCCTGCTTATGTCATTTGGAATTAATGTAATGCTTACTATTTAGTAATTAAAATAATCCTATTCTCTACAGCCGAGCCGGAAAAGTTCTGAGGTGACAGACGATTTTTTCCACTTCGTAGGAAATATTTTGTATTCATTTGTTTTTTTTTTCTAGTAATACATCGATTTTTTCCCAAATAATAAAAACTAAATATTGATATTAGTACTAAAATTATATTTCAATTTTGATTTTTTTTAAATAATTTATAATAAAAAAATATAGATTTTTCTTCTTTCGTATAAGGTCCAAATTTTTCCAATTTCAAATTTTGCATATTTCCTATTGTTAGGAATGAAATTTTATACTAAAAAAACGCTAAATATTCCAAAAACGCACTATCTAAAAATCAACAAGTTGATAGCAACGTGTCACTGCGTTACACCTCCGTCTCTCATTGGCCCGTACTCAACGAATCGCACCGCACTCGTCCTTATCGACTAATGAAATCCTTTCACATTTCGTCCAATCCGCATCCAATTCGCCCCTCCCCATTCCAAGCCTCGAAGAATGGCCCTCCACCGCTTCAGTCAAGCTGTGATCACCGCGTGTTACAGTCACCCTATTGCGACAGACTTAGCACCTATTGACCAAAAATAAAAATAAGTCTACGAGTGTGAATAAAATGTGTTGAAATAGTGTTTTGCTAAAATGATTAACGCGTTTATGGACTCGGGTCACCATCATTTGGCTACTTATGGGTTGAAAATGTCCCCAGGACCTCATCAAGGAGGTACAGGAAGTATTCCATCACCTCATCAGAATCCTGCTACTGCTATGACAGCTCCAGAAGTTGGTCAAAATCATTTTCAATCCAATTATGGTCATATGGGACATTTAAATCCTCATGCTGGATATGCTGCGAGGGATTTTTTGCTAAGAAGAGATCATCATGAGTTTCCTACAGCTCAGACTGCTCCTACTGATCCTGTGTTGTTTCATCACCATACGGAAATGCCACCGCACCATAATCCTCATTTAGCTCCTCATCATCAGATGCTTTACTCAAGAACGGATCACCATGCTTATCATACTCAACCCAATCACCACCAGTACCTCAATCCACACATGGGAATGCCTCATCATCCTACAAATGTCCACGGAGCATTCTTCAGGTACATGCGACAACCTATTAAACAAGAAATGCAATGTTTATGGATAGATCCAGAACAGCCTCCTCCGAGAAAATCTTGTGGTAAACATTTCACTTCGATGCATGAAATAGTGTCACATTTGACAGTTGAACACGTCGGTGGACCTGAATGTACTACACACGCGTGTTTTTGGCAAAATTGTAGTCGAAACGGTAGGCCGTTTAAGGCTAAATATAAACTGGTGAACCATATTAGAGTGCATACTGGAGAAAAACCGTT